>OX451737.1:258488802-259088802 GCA_948472305.1 Vicia faba | reverse complement strand
ACAAGCAGTATCAGTATAATGCCGACCTTGCTCCTACGCGTACCCAGCTCCAGGGTATGTCGTTAGGATCAAGCGAATGTTTTAAAGAATATGCGCAGAAATGGAGGGATCTTGCTGGAAGGGTACAACCACCTCTGACTGACCGTGAACTTGTGGACATGTTCTTGGGGACCCTGTCTGGTCCATTCTACAACCACCTAATTGGGAATTCTGCTGCTGGGTTTACAGATCTTGTCTTGACTGGGGAGAGAATCGAAGCTGGTATCAAGTCGGGGAAGATTCAAGAAACCGCACCTGCTGATGCTCAGAAAAAGCCCCACAGTGGGAAGAAAGAATCCAATGCTATACATGGTAAAAAGGGTCGTCATGATGCAGGGGCAATCCAGATTTCTGATCCCACGCCCGTTCAACCAAGAAAGAGCAATAGGCGTAGGATAAAGCATCAAGATAGGAAGTATACTGACATCAACATGTCTTTGTCTCAGGCATTACAGCAATTGCTGAAGACGAAAATGATCACACTTAAGGATCCTCCTCAAAATCCTGACACTTCCTCTCCCAAGTACAACCCGGGCGTGAGATGTGCCTACCATTCTGACAGTCCTGGACATGACACCGACGACTGTTGGACCTTGAAGAACAAGATCCAGGATTTGATTGACGCCAAGGAGGTCAAGTTTGAACACTGATCCTACGCCAAATCATCGAGAATGTCTTTTGTTCATTCAAATGTTCAAGTTGTATTTTTTCTTGATTGTTCAAACGTTTATTCATGTTAAACATTGTTATCACATTAATGCATCGCTTATGTCTATTTTGAATCAATATATTCGCATTCACTATATGCAAATTGTTTTCATATTTTTTCTGATGTCAACTCGCGTTAATTCTAAGCCTCTTGAGGGAGGATGACGAAAACGATACCGCGATCATTACAGTATGCTTTTGAACAGACCCCGCTGATGAGGTACAGGCATTGTTTCAATCCCTAAACACTGGAGTTATAAGGATGATAATCCCTCGTCAACCCCTCTGAGCCAAAGAAGTAGGAGTTTTTCTTTTCGAAATTTAAAACCCTTAATCATAACCTGGGGCAGGGTAGTCTCTCAGTTGATTCAAATGCATAACGAATGGCACCAAAGAGGTCCTTACAAAGCAAAAAAAGACAGTGATGGTTCCGAATAATCAATAAAGAAGGGCAGTCATTATATCTCAAAAATGAAAACCCATTAAGTCAAAACCCATGAAGGAGACTTACAAAACTGGGGCATCCCGCTGACTGTAATTCCAAAAAAAGAAACAGTTCAGGCAAAAAAAAGAAAGGGATAACAAAAAAATCATACAGGAGAGAGGTCACACAAACCCTCAATAACAAAAAGGAATGACTGCCTATTCAAAATAAGTTATCAACATCCGAATCATCACCGGAACGTCAGAGCAAAGACTCAAACAAGGTCTAACGTATGATCAACTGAGTTTAGGTTTGGAGAACATCACGAAGAGCGGGTGGGTACAAATAAAATTTGAGCCTTTATCCTTTGTTTCTTAAACCGTGAACCAAGCCACGTTATAACCCTTAAAAGTCCTAGCTGAAGCATGGGTTGGTTCGAAAGCATACTGTTACGAAAGGTATCCTGACTCCTTAAGGCTCACGGTAAAATACGGAGTTGACATCACGTTTTACAAACAATCATTGGTTTTATGAAAGAAAAATGCATTTTCAAAATCTTCAAGACAGACATAAGCTTTGCATTTTTAACATAACTTTGTTTGCATATGACTTTTTGTTTGAACAGCAGGGAAATTCGCACGATGAATACCTAGTGAACGAAAGCACTTTCAATCAAGGGGCATGGCATGACTATTGTCCATCATCTGGGGCAGTTAAGGCAATGTCCAGAGAATCTCTCAAAAGGCCAAAAGCCTGGGGCAAATCTCTGCTTGAGTCACTTGGGGCATTCCAGCATCAAGTCTGACCCGATCAAATACCTTCTGGTAATATGGCAACACTGCTAGCAGGGGCAACTCCCAACATTCTGAGAGCGTGGACATAGTCGAAAAATACTACGCACAATCAAAGACCCGCTAGGTTGACATACCTAGGCAAAAATAAGGGCTTCCCGGCGAACCAAAAGGGTTCGGGAAAAATGAAGGGATGAAATGAAAAAATCCATACACCCGGCAAGTCGAAAACCTGAAAAGGCGGCTTGGGCAAAAATGGGTATCCCGATGGACTGAAAACCCGAAAGGGCGGTCCAGGCAAAAGTTAGGGATTAAAAGCGTACGACTATGTCCCGCCATCTGTCTACCAGAAGAAGGTTTGTCCGCCAACAACCATCAGCACCCCACAAGAAACAGGGGCAATAAAGGTTGGTCTAAGCAGTCTGATTGTTCTATCCAATACAGTTCAATACTCCCCCAAGAAAAGTCCAATCCGGTTCTCCCAGGAAAGATGGAAGCCATATCCCCAAGCAGTAAGCTTATCCCCAGTAGATTCTGGAAGCTTATCCTCGCAAAGCACGAACGCGTCGCCCGGCTTTATTCAAAGAGTTGTTTCCTTAACAGGATATAACTGGGTTATCCTCAGCCAAAAGCCACGGAAAGAGCGTCGTCGTCAAAGTCTTCTTACCCCAGCGAAGTTCATCAACTACTTCCTATACAACAAGGGTATCCTCAGCAAACTACTGTCAACATTCAGCAAGGCATCCCTCTTCCCACAGAGTATTGCTTCTCAGCATGGTCGCTAGAATATCTTTTCTCCCCGCAGAATCTTCCATTTGCCAAGTTTATTCCGCAACGGAGTCATCTTCTCCTACCGGTATTCTTGCAGTTATCATCCCCAGCGGAAGCAAAATCTATTCTTCAACATCAGCCCAGGATACGACTTCCCGGCACCCGTCAAGGATTTACTTTCCTAGACGAAAAACACATTCATAAAACGTCACATACATCATTATAGCATGTATAGACGCATCATATCACCCCAATCTCATTTATTTTTGAGAACATCTTAAAATCATGCAATTCACGCATTATGACATTGCATGCAACTAATTCATTACTTTTTCAGGAAAGAACGATCAACAGATAAAAATCTGTACCCGTTGAGGTAGTAATCGTCCCAGATTCCTTCATCATCCCGCTGAGGTAGTAATCGTCCCAGATTCCTTCATCGCCCCGTTGAGGTAGTAATCGTCCCAGATTCCTTCATCATATATTTGGAGTAGCAATCGTCCCAGATTCCTTCATCATCCTGCTGAGGTAGTAATCGTCCCAGATTCCTTCATCACCCTGCTGAGGTAGTAAACGTCCCAGATTCCTTCATCACCTTGCTGAGGTAGTAATCGTCCCAGATTCCTTCATCACCCTGCTGAGGTAGTAATCGTCCCAGATTCCTTCATCACCCTGCTGAGGTAGTAATCGTCCCAGATTCCTTCATCACCCTGCTGAGGTAGTAATCGTCCCAGATTCCTTCATCTTCCTGCTGAGGTAGTAATCGTCCCAGATTCCTTCATCATCCCGCTGAGGTAGTAATCGTCCCAGATTCCTTCATCATAGATTTGGAGTAGCAATCGTCTCGGATTCCTTCATCACATCCTTATCAAAAAACCTCCTATGGTTCCCTCTCCGACGGTGTGTGAGGTAGTAATCCCTTTTTCAGATGTTTCCCTCTCCGATGATGAGTGTGAGGTGATAGTCTCCTATGGTTCCCTCTCCGACGGTGTGTGAGGTAGTAATCCTTTTTTCAGATGTTTCCCTCTCCGACGATGAGTGTGAGGTGATAGTCTCCTATGGTTCCCTCTCCGACGGTGTGTGAGGTAGTAATCCCTTTTTCAGATGTTTCCCTCTCCGACGATGAGTGTGAGGTGATAGTCTCTTATGGTTCCCTCTCCGACGGTGTGTGAGGTGACAAGTCCTTTTCAGATGTTTCCCTCTCCGATGATGAGTGTGAGGTGATCATTCCTTTCAGATTATAATTGCCTATGGTTCTCTTCCCGATATTGCAAAGATGGTAATTCCCGCCAAGATTTTTCTCAACGAGCGTTGTTGAAGTTAAAATCATCCAAGGTTCTCTTACTATTCATGCTAAGGCAGCAATCATCCCTGGTTCATTCATCAGCGTTTGAAGCTCCAGACTCAGCTCCTGTAACCAGTCAGGACATATCTATACCAAGCATCTAAAATCAAGTCCTGCAACGTGTCAGGTACTCATTTTTCTGTTTTGCAGGTATGCAGGTTCTCGCTAAGGAATCTCCCCCGCAATCAGCATACAGATGGCATCTATAAGCCCATCATCCTATCCAGCAATCTCCAAATGGCATCTATAAGCCCATTCCATCATCGCACTGCTATTATGTGAGCGCAAATTTCTGGGCACTCTAGTGTTCAATCATCTTCTACCCTCGGATTACGAAAGGCACGTCCGCCAATCTGCATCCTCAGGTCTAAGAAGATTGAACAGGGGCAACTGTTGCACCCCAAAATTTGCCCTCCCATATTCTCCAAGAAATTGCCAAGTCAAGTCACAAAATTCCCCAAGGGTTGTGCAGCTCAACTGTCTCCTATACAGGCAAAACTAGGGTTTGTGTTCTGATCAAGAATTGGAAGTTTTCAAAGGCCCAATCAAGTCTCACATGCCTACAAAGATGGTCAAGCATCCTCATATCAAGTTTCAAGGCATTCAGCTCAAAATTGCACAGTCAAAACCCTAAATTGCACTACAGTCAACTGTAGGGGCAAAATGGTCATTTGACAGTCAAAAGTTCAAATTTTTGGTCAACATATCATTTTGAAGCCACAAACATCATTTGATCAATGCTTGATCATGATTCTCAAAATTTGGCTCAGAAAATCATCAAGATGCAAAAGTTACTATATTTGGACAGCTGAAAAAGTCAACTGAAATTGACCAGGGCATAACTTTCACATGGATTATCAGAAAAATTCCATCCAAAGCTCATTTTGAAGAGAAAGACATTTCCTACAACTCATCTTCATATTCCAAGTCCAAGAAATGCTCTCACAAAAAGTTATCAATTTCAACATTATAGGTCATTTTCAAAAGTCAACAAAAAGAGACTTTAAGTCAAAGGCCATAACTTGAGATTGGTAAATCAAAATGACATGGGACCAAAGGCATTGGTTAGAGGACTCAAAGACCTTTCCAAAATGTCCAAGAACATGTGAAAAGCTTAAAAATTGAGCAAGTTGTGCCTTGTGGAAGTTGGGAAATTTTTGGGAATTTTGAAAAGTCAACATTGATGCAAATGATCCAAAAATGCTAATGGGCCCATTTTTCTTCCAAGTTTCTTCATGCCAAGCCTATGCACGACCATTAAGCCCAAGGGGAAGTATTTTCTCATTTTTTAATTATTTATTTGAATTTATATCAATATTAATTCATTTAAATTATTTAAATATGTAGAAAATATAAACTTGACCTAAAAAAATCTTTTTATGCACATTCTAGACTCAAGATTTCGTGCACATGCTAATTAGGAAAGAATTGGACTAATTGAGCTTAATTGATACAAAATACATGAGAAAAAGATTGAAAAAAAGATCCTTAACAAATCAAATCTCCAATTCATAAAAGCAATGGATTTTGATCCAATTTTCTTAACCTAATTACTCACTACATATGCAGGATGAGAGACCTAATGGAAAGAGACTACAAGCTGCGCCCCAAAAGCCATTGCAACATTGAAAATTTTCCATAAAAACACAAAACTGATTTCAAGGTTACAGGGGAATTCAAGGCTCCAAACTTGGTTCAGTAGCTTCCTTGACAAACTCTGAACGTGTGCCAATCCCTAACATCAACCAAAACGCAAAGAAGTGGTATCTATAACTCAAACTGTAAAGCAAAACTTTTGAAATCGTATATCATGATTCATACATCTTTGTGCATTTTTGTTTATTGATTCTTGTTCATATTGAAGTTTCCAGGCTAACCATTACCTTTAATTGCGTTTTTATTGACCATACGAGATTATGCCATGTTTGAGATTCTAGGGTTACAGGTCTTCAAAATTGGGGCTTTAGCGATAAGGAAAAATTAGCCCATGAAAGTATGACCATTCAAACCAGCTCATCAAGACGAGGAGACCTGGACCCTCGCGATCAATTTATTGATGTCATAGCGCTAGTCGTTATTTTCTTGTAGCTAGCCTAAGACCACGCTTCCAAAACCGCTGCCATACGTGCTTGATTCAGAAAAAAATAAAAACAATGGGGAAGATGATGTGTTGGCGAAGCGTGATTCGCTAGTTTGAATTGCGCGCGTTTTTAACCATTACGCGTGGGTTTTGCTTTTTATTATTTATTTAATATAATATGTTAATTGAAACGTGATGGCTCAGCTGGCAGGTGTAGGTGCTTGTAACCCTCATGACATGGGTTCAAGTCCCAGGTCTACGTTATTCCAATATTATTTTTCATCAAATATTCATATGCAGCTTCAAGGGTTAAGGCGCATCATACATATTCCTGATCAACCATCCACGTGCGCGCTAGGATCCAACCAATGGCATAGATTGAAAGCACACCATGGACGTAGGTCAACATGGCTGTAGGCGGTCCAAAAAGTCAAACGGACTCAAAGGCAAATGGGCCTGAAGTGTTAAGGCCTTACCTCCAATTTTGGGGCCACCCCCCCCCCCCCCCCCTGGTTTGCCTTCACTAATCTTTTTTTATTTATTTTTATTCTTGTTTTAATAATTACTTTTATTTAATTGTGTTTATTTAATTAATTAGTTTTTTTTTTAACAAAAATACATTAAAAACTTAATTAAAAAACAGAAAAGGCAAAAATATAATATTTATTTATTTAATTATTTTTATGAATAAATGCATGTAAATATTTAGTTTTAGTTAGGTTGCAATTTTTAATTCTTTTTAATAACTAAAAAATCCAAAAATATAGAATTAGGTTAATTGATAATTATTATATACCTTTTAAATTTTCCTTTTTTATTATAATATTAGTTATTTATTTATTTTTATAATTAAATGTACATAAGTAAAAATTAGGGTTTAATTTAGGTTAATATAACATTTTCATAATAATTAAAAAATAATTAGAATTAGGTGCACATTTTATTTTACTTTTAATTAATTCTTTTCCATTAAATCTTAAAAAATACAAAAATACCAAAAAAAACATTTAATCTTTAATTCCAATTAATTCATCAACTTTAATTTTTTGCAAAAGGGTCCAACGCCCATACTTTTAATTATTAATTTCGCGCATTTTACTTTGTCGCTTATTATATTTATGTACATGTCCCAAAGCCTTGTAACAATTTTATTTCTCGCACTTTTATTCGCTTTACTTATTTTTTCAGTCAAATCGGGTCCGGTTTAATTTTGGCGATGTGGACCCGCGCCATTTGTAATAGTCGTAGATTTATTTTTCTCGCAAATATTTAACTGTTAAACAATGCATGCAAGAATGAATGGCCCCTAATTAAAATCAAGCGTAGATCACAATGAACATGACAAGACAAAATAACTGAAATATGACACACGAATCGCACACACCACCCCTAGGGTACGCCTCACTGTTGCCTTTCGAAAGGTGATCGTCGAGTAGAGGATGTCTTAGCAAGTCCTCATGATCCGGGAACCTGGCATGAGGGTAGCTTCTAAGGTGTCTTCCCATTGCTCTGGTGATCACCATGTCCCGAACCCCGAATTGACCCGAACACCTCCAACGGTGGTGCTACCTACCTCTCAATGGTGGGATGGCACTACTTTTAAGGACATCTACACAGACGAATTCCTTAGGGTAGGTAGGTTCTCAAGGATACTTGCTCTAATCTCAAAACAAACTCAAAAAGACTTTTCACACTGACACTTTTCAAAAGCTTTCAAAGCAAACTTTTCAAACACTCTGACGTACGAGTCGAACTGAAATTTTTCAAAGAAACTTTTTTAAAACCCACATTGAAAAGCAAACAAACAATTTTGAAAACACATTGAGCAAGTATCTAAGAGCCCATGGATAACCATGGATAGAAAGGGTGCTAACACCTTCCCTTTCTATAATCTACCTCCCGAACCGAGAGCAATCTCTTTAAGGAATTTTTCTGTGCTTTTGTCCTTTCCATTTGGAGAAAATAAAAGACGGTGGCGACTCTTGCTTCCGCGACATTTCGCGAACCAGCGTTAAACAGTCAGTTCCAGATCCACCGATCACAAATACCTTTATCACTAACGACGAAACCCAGCAGCTTACCAGACCTTACCCCGAAGGTGCACTTGTTCGGATTTAGCCTCAGCTTGTACAACTTCAACCTGTCAAATAACTTCTGGAGATGTTCAAGATATTCCTCTTCAGTCTGGGATCTTGCAATCATGTCGTCAACGTATACCTCAATCTCATGATGAATCATGTCGTGGAACAAAGCGACCATGGCGCGCTGATACGTTACCCCAGCATTCTTCAATCTGAAAGGCGTGACTTTGTAGCAAAAGGTACCCCATTGAGTAACAAAGGTTGTCTTTTCCATGTCTTTGGGAGCCATCTTAATCTGATTAAAACCGGAGAAACCATCCATAAAGGAGAAGACCTTATGTTGTGCGGTGTTGTCAACCAGAACGTCGATATGAGGCAGAGGGAAATCGTCCTTGGGGCTTGCCCTGTTCAGATCCCTATAGTCAACACACATTCGAACCTTACCATCCTTCTTTGGTACCGGAACCATGTTGGCCACCCACTGCGGGTAAGAAGTAACTGCTAGAAAACCGGCATCAAACTGTTTCATAACCTCAGCTTTGATTTTCTCAGACATCTTCGGGCGCATTCGAAAAACTTTCTGTTTCACTGGAGGACAGTCTTCCTTGGTTGGCAAGCGGTGAACCACAATATCAGTATCCAACCCAGGCATATCTTTGTAAGACCAGGCAAAGATCTCAACATAGTCACACAACATCTGTATCAACCGTTGCTTAACACTAGACTCCAGATTTGCACCGATCTTGACCTCTTTCTTATCTTCTTCTGTACCCAGATTTACTGTTTCCACTGGCTCTTCATGCGGCTGAATGGCCCTCTCTTCCTGAAGTAACAGTCTAGCAAGTTCTCCAGGCACTTCACAATCATCCTCACCTTCGTCCTCGGCTTGGTTGATCGGATTTTCAAAGTCATAACTGGCAGTAGCAGAGTCGTTATCAATGGGATCCATAGTGAATGTAGACATGTATATGTGAGTGTGTGTAAGACAAATAGTTGTTTTGCATGATAGAAAAGAAAAACAAGGAGCACAAAATTTGTAATGCAAGAAAACGTCCAATGCTTTTATTGATGATATATGGAAATGACACATAATAAGCCCTCAAACAAAGCCACGGTGTCTCGGGCAAGGCACCGGGCCGTAAAAGTTTTAAATTGTTTGTTACAAATCCAAAACAAAAGTCTTATTACTGTGTAATAAAAGAAATGGGCACGAAGTCCTTTGCCGTCCAATTGCTTAATCTGCCATCGGTAGTCGGGTAAATCTAGCTGTCGAAATCTAACTCTTCATCATCATCTCCAATTGCATTTACTTCCGGATTTGTGATACGCATTGGAGGTCTTCCAATCCGCGCACTCCGGACAGCCCTTTGAGCTTCTGCAGTAAAACCCAAACCAAACTTGTCAGTCTTGTGTGCAAAGTCAGGGAGTTGGCCCCAATTCGCACACCCACCTTTTTCAATAACAGCCCGGGCATCCTTGAGGGAAGCCATCTTTATCGGAGGATCTTCAGCAACAGTTTTAGTCGACACCAGAGTCTGGGGGACTTCTTCAAAGTTTTGACACGGGGTTTCAATGAACTCCCCATCCATCTCCATATACCTAAAAGAGTTAAGGTGGCTCACCATGTACTCCTCTTCTCCTCGTACTGTAACAATTTTCCCCTTCACTGGGTATTTCAACATCTGATGGAGCATAGAAGTTACTGCCCCAGATTTATGGATCCACGGGCGACCCAGTAAACAAGAATTAGATGGTCGAATGTCCATCACATAGAATGTAGACGCGAAAGTCTAAGAACCAACTTTAACTGGAACATCCACCTCTCCATGTACCATCCTTTTGGACCCGTCAAAAGCCCTAACCACAATATTAATTGGCTTCAGCACCAACCCTTCACAGTCCAACTGGTCTAATGCTTTCTTGGGTAAAACATTTAACGAGGAACTAGTATCCACCAACACGTGGGCCAAAGTAGTGCCTTTGCACTCGATCGAGATATGCAGAGCATCATTGTGATTCTTTCCTTTAGCAGTCAAGTTTGCATCGGAGAAACCCAACCCGTTGTTAGCGGTCAAACTAGCCACACAGACCATGAATTGATCAGCAGACGTTTCCTGCGGCACATGCGCAGTTTTCAGGAAAGCAATTAAAGCCTTGGCATGGGCTTCTGAGCACAACAATAAAGATAACATGGAGATCTTCGACGGGGTTTGTCTCAGCTGTTTGACTACGTTGTAGTCGCTTTTCTTGATGATCTTTAAAATCTCCTCTATCTCCTGCCTAGAGGTTTCAACAGTAATCTTCTTCGGTGCCTCCGTCTGGGCGGGCCCACCGGTGATCCCTTTGCCCCGAGCGTCAGATGACTCAGTGACAAGGGTAATGATTGGAACATGAACAGGGACAGTAGCAGATGTACTGGCAGGTGAAATAGTAACAGGCTTCCGAACAGTTGGTGGGGAGATTTCAGGAGAGAAAAGTATTCCGCTTCGGGTGACTTTGCTAGTCCCAACAATGTTGTTGACATCAGTATCAGCCTCTTCAATCTCCAAGTCTTGTTTAATCCCATGATAATACGCATCGGCCCCATAGTGCCACGGGACAGCCTTATCCGACGTGTAAGGGATAGGTCCAGGAATAGTAATGATCAATGGAGCAACTCTCGGAATAGATGTAATTCTAACAGGCTTTATCGAGGAAGCCTTGGAAGAATTGGCGGAAATGGTGATTATGGAAACATCTTCAACAGGAATCAATGGAACCAAAGTTTTCTCGAACAAGATTTCTTTGTTATCCATTAGGCGTTGGACACCTGACTTCAAAAGATGATAACCAGTAGGTAGGATGGAACATAGGTGGCAACCTTCGCCACAGCTCGGAAATAAAACCGGCCAAAAATAAGTTCTTCTTCACTGTCATCAATGGAGTAGAAATGTCTTCTACAGAAGTTACAAACGAGTCATTATCCACAGCATTTACTCCATGCTTGGGCATAGGAGCAGTCATGACATTAGACTTTTCCGGCGCTTCAAACTCGATTTCCTTAGCATCAATCAGATCTTGTACCTTATTCTTCAAAGCCCAGCAGTTTTTGGTATCATGCCCCGGGCTATCGGAGTGATAAACACAGCGGGCGTTTGGATTATACAGCGGTGATGTAGTATTGGGGTTCTTTGGAGCCTCCCTCAGAGTCACCAAGTTGGTTTTCAACAGCTTCGGCAGAATTTGAGATAGAGTCATGCTGAGCCGAGTATATTGTATTTGTGGCCTTTCTACTCTTTGCTGAGTGTTGCGTTGTGGGGTAACAGTTGGTCTTGATATTACCACCGCATTAACCGCTTGGCGGCGCTCAGGTCGGTTTTGGCTCCTCGAGCTATAAACTGCACTAGATTCCTTCTTAAAAGGCTTCTTCTCTGTACTTGACGAAGCACCTTTCTGTATCTTGCCGCTTTTGATATCGGCCTCAACTCTATCCCCAGTCATTATTAATTCAATGAACCCAGACGATGAACTTCCGATCAAATGGTTGAACTATGGACCAGACAAAGTCCCAAGAAACATATCCACCAACTCCCTATCAGCCAGAGGGGGTTGTACTCTTCCAGAAAGATCTCTCCACTTCTGAGCGTAGTCCTTAAAGCCTTCGCCTGTACCCATAGACATACTCTGAAGTTGAGTACGTGTGGGAGCAAGGTCGGTATTATACTGGTATTGCTTGTAAAAAGCAGCAGCAAGGTCCTCCCAGTTGCGGACATTAGCTCCTTCTAATTGATAGAACCATTCAAGTTGAGTCCCTGACAGACTATCTTGAAAGAAATGAACCAAAAGGTTCTTATCAGCAGTATATGGTTGAATCTTTCTCACATACGAGCGGAGGTGTAACTTTGGGCAAGATATCCCGTCGTATTTAGAAAAGACAGGAGCCTTAAACTTGTGTGGGATCACCACCACAGATGCCAAACCCAAATCTCCGAAGTCCAACCCAGGTATCTTTTGGATCTCCATTGCGCTCAACCGGTCTTCGAGTTGCTTATACCTATCATCGGCAGGAGGATACTGGTCTTTATCAAAATCTATGTCATTGTCAGAAACCACAGGGCTAGGACCCTTCCTTTCCTCTTGATTCTCTCCCCCTCTAGGTGAGTGAGATAAATCAGCTTCTTGTCTCAACCTGTTCCCAAACCTGTGACCCATATTTAACAGGACCACCTTCTTCTTCTTCTTATTCTTGTCCTTCAAGATAAGAGTCTTCAAATCTTGTTGACTCTTGGCCAAGTTCAAGAACATCTCTTGGAACAGAGCATTCTGAGCTTGAAGAGCCTTGATGGCTTGATCAATAGGTGTTTCAGAAGACATGTTGTGCTGAAATAAACAGCGAAGAAGATAAGAAACCTGTAACGGTACCTGTGATGAGGTGCATGGGAATGGAATGCGTATGAAATGATTTCAAAGACTTAGGGAGATTAAAATTTGTAAACCAAAATAAAACACACTTTTATTAGATTAAAACTTGAAACAATGTTTAACAAATGCCTTTAGGGCGTTACAAAAGAAATACTGAAAAGCAAATCTAAACTAGAAATAGTAAAAGACATCAGAATTCCCAAGGTCGTTTTCCTTTAGTGCTGACATAATCGTTGATTGTCCTCTTAGTCTCTAGCTACCTTGTAAGCTTCAGGATCTTCCGTTCCTGCTCATGATACTTCTCTCTGTAAGTATCCCTTTCTTCCCTTAGCTAGATCCAAGATCTCTTTAATGTCGCAATATCAGTAGGCATGTATGGATGGATGACCATATAAGTAACCTCTTCTTCATCAGTACGCTCTACAATCACCGGCAAAACGGCTTCATATGGCATCCCCAGCTTTTGAGCATGGGCTCGAACCCACTGGAGATACGGTTGCATTGGGAGAGAAGTCTTCATTCCTAGCTCATGTGGATCAGACCTGTTCACCCTATCCCAAGCTCGTATAAATCTGCAGCGATGTCCCTCAACATCCCCCTTGAAGTCAAAGACAATGTCTGGAAGCAGCAACTCATGAGGACCGTCCCTTCGAGCTCGTCCGAACTGTCGTAAGGCCAAACAAGGATTATAGGTCATTCCTCCTCTAATTCCCAGCAACGGAACATTGGGGTATTCCCCACAGCGATCAATGACAGCTACCTTTTCCATATCTTTAGTACTCCAAAGGATGTCCGTATGAGCAAGGGACATGATTCTGTAAGCCAACCCATACCTTCCTCATTCTTCAATACAGATTTGGGGAGGTGAGAAATAAACCACCTCGCCAGCAGCGGTGCAGAACAAATGAGAGTTCCCCTTTTCTGAGCAGTACGGGCATAAAGAGCATGTAGAATATCACCTAAGAGAGTAGGCACTGGGTTACGGGACATGAAGATCTTGACCGCGTTCACGTCGATAAAAGAATATGAATTTGGGAACAGAACCAGGCCATAGATGAGGAGAGCCAGGATGTCTTCAAATGCTTGAAAGTCCAAACCATCCCAGAACTGTTGAGCTTGATCAATTAAGAACTTAGCCAAGAAACCTTTTTCCCCACTCTGAATGTCCCAGTTAGATACTACATTAGCCTTTGTTAGATGTAGGGCTGCAGCAATATCCTCTGGCCTAGGATCTATCTTCAAACCTGTAAAGGGTGTCTGCTCTAGAATAGATATGCCAAGTAAATCAGAGAACTCCTCCAAAGTAGGGACCAACTGATAGTCCGGAAAGGTGAAACAGTGATGCAACGGGTCAAAGAACTGGAACAAGACGCTCATCATTTTCTCATCCAACTTGGAAGTTACCAGGCTGAGGAAATGACCATGTCTTCTAACAAAGGAAGAAGTATCAGGAATCATTGAAACCAACTCTCTAAGTTGAGCAGGTATCTGCACGAAGTTGATCTGAATGGTATTTCTGCACATAGATGCCATGATCTGCAAAACAGAACAAAGATGAATCCCCTCGGTCTTTGAAATGGTTAGTCTAATGAAATATGCATGTGATGTCATGATGCATGATGTCATGATAAAAACACACCACAGGTATCACAGATAGCAAACATGGTAAGGGAAAACAAGTCACACAATAGCCCTTAAGTTTCAGGCTGGCATGGAGTTTAGGTACTACCCTCTTGCAGTTTAGTTGGTTCAACCTGTCCTATTAATAGTAACCGGGTTCTAGAGGTTCTCAATATCACTGACCATCCTCCATCGGTCATAATTCCAGTTTAGAAACCTTTTCTTGCAGCCGGAATCATCGCGAGAGTATGGTCTCAATGAGTGTAGCATACTGCTACTTTTCTATGGCCAAGTTGGTCAATTATAGGTTCTAAGGTCAGTTGATGCTTAATGACCAATTAGCAGCCCCATACTCTCCTTGTTCCTCCATAATGGATATCGGTACCAACTAATGTGTCACACCAACGTAGCTACTGCTTCAACCGTATCGGTCTATGCCGTACACTTCCCTCACAGTATTTTGCTACTTACCTAAAAGGTGTCCCCAGATCCCGGTTAGGATCTATAGTAACTCTAATACAATGCCTACAAATATAAAGCAAATAGATCAAACAATTGAAAACAATATGATGAACTAATCCTAAGGTACACCCCACTTATAATTCCCCAGCAGAGTCGCCAGTTCTGTGATACGGTGGCCAGAACCGGGACGTGTTTCCCTATTTTTTTAAGGAATTTGCTGGTTTACGTTTTGCGTTTGTGTTCGCAAAATGTCGCGGTAAGCAAGATTCGCCACCGACTTTTATTTTATCCATCAAGGAAAGGAAAAAAGCACAGAAAAATTCCTTTTTCGAGATATTTCTGAGTACGGGGGGTAGATTATAGAAAGGGAAGGTATTAGCACCCTTTCTATCCGTAGTTATCTACGGGATCTTAGGTACTTGCTCATCATTTTCAAAATTATTTTCTTTGTGTTTGTGTGCTTTGAAAAGTTTTTGTTTTGACTTCGATTTAACTCTTGCTTCTGTCTTCAAGAGTGTAATGAAGTGTTTTTTGAAAACTTTATTTGTAAAGGAGTGTAAGTATGAGAAAAAGGTTTGTTTTGATTGAGCAAGTACTTAAAAGCTAATCTACCTACTCGAAAAAAGAATCGTTCTATGTTCGTTTCCTTTAGACAGCGCTATCCCACTATTAGTGAGTAGGTAGCACCGTCGTTGGAGTTCGAGGGTCAATTCGAAGAGGGACGTACGGTCACTAAAGCAATGTTAGGACGTCTTATTAGTAACCCTAGTGTCTTAGATCAATTATCCGAGGCAACAATATCCGAGGCAACCTTTCCGAGGCAACTTTGATCTTTGGACAAAAGGACGACCACTAAAGTATCCTATACTCAATAATCATTTACCGAAGGCAACCAAGTGGGAGTGTATCCTAAGAGTGCGCATGTGCGAATGATTCAGTTTCAGTTTATTTATCTTTGCACATTTAAGGTGATCTAACTATTTTAAAGTTTAACATACATTCTTGTCATGCAAACCCTAATTATTCATACATCTAACAGTTAAATATTTGCGGAATTTAAAATGCGGAAATTAAACTACGCTATTACAAGGCTTCGGGTATTTACATAGCCAAAAACAAACCCTTTGAAAGATAAAGCGGTAAATAAAATGAATGTCCTAATTAAACTATTACAAACTGTAGGCAGATACATAATATGGATAAAAATAATAATAAAGCGTGCGATGAAAATTAGATCGACGAGAAATTAGGATTTTGACCCTTCTAATCAAAAGAAAAATGTTTTTGTTGTTTTTTAATAAAAGAAATAAGTTTTCTAAATTAAATATGTAATTAATTAGTTAATTAAATTAATTAATATAAATAATGGCCTATTTTTGGTTTTTTGGTTATTTTAGGAAAAAATAAAATATAATTAAGTTAGTAATAAAACCTATTTATTCTAATTGTTTTAATTATGTACAAAAAAGAATTAAAATTATCTAAAATTAAAAGACCTAATTTAATTAATTAATTTTTTAATAAAAATAACAATCTAGACCTAATTTATGAAAGGGTATTTTTTGTGATTTTTTGATAAAAATAAAATAATTATTTGGTTAGTAAATAAATAAATAAAAATTAAATGAAATAAATAAAATATAAAAGAAAATAAGAAGAGAGAATGGGCCTGAAAAGTAATTGGAGGGGTGCAAATAGCCAGATTTCTGGGCCCAAAAGAGTGAGGTCCGTTTGACTTTGTGGATCCAGTGTATTGTGTTGATTGAGGCTTCATGGTGGTCTCTCCTAGATGGCCATCAGATTTGGCCATCTGGCCACTTGGCGTACCAGATCTTGAGGAAGTATGATAGGCCTTTGGCTTGTATATGCATGAGATTACCTGAAATAAATTAAGAAAAATGCATTTGGTGGAGGCAGGGGTCGAACCCCTGACCTCAAGCACTCCCACGCCTTAGCACCAACATGGCTACCACTGGGCCATCTGCTTTTGTTTGTACATATAACGAATAGTAATAATAATATATAAAAAAACAAGAATTAGTGGAGAATAAAAAAACGCGCGCCAGGTTTGAATGGGCCAATGGAATGGTGACACATAGGTCATCTTCTTCCCCTCTCTGTGGGTAAAAGTGCCAAACCTTTACCTACGGACGTTTTTCCGTAGCTATAAGCAGAGCTTGTTCCAAAATCCTCCATGAGCCATATAAATGAAACCTAACGCCATGGCTGGATTTGTCTCATCATTCTGAACATGATGGTACCCTTCATCAAGGCTAATTTGTTCCTGTAAACAAAAACCCTAATTCGAAGCTACAAACCCTAACAATGGCACATTCCAGTACAGATTAAATAAATGCAATTAAACCATACAGAAAGCTTTCATATGTTCCATAGATCCATAATATGTGATTAATTCATCCTAACAATGCCTAAATCATGCTAACCGATTTCAAGATTTCATGGATATCGTGATGGACTTACAGAGCTTTTTGGGACTGGAAATGCTTGGTTCTTGATTGCTTTAGCTTGCTGAGACTCCCAGGAATTGATTGGGATAGGCAAAGAGTCTTGTATTGGCCTCTAAAGTACAAATTCGATTCACCACTTTTTCTTGATTTTTTTCAGTTTTGATTCTTGTTCATGCGCCTGTTTTCAACCTTGTTTTTGGTCTGCCTTTGTTCTATTTGTATCAAGGAATGAATTAGGTTTGAAAGAATGCATTCAATCTTCCTCCATCAATGAGTTTGATCTTGATTTAATTCACCTTTAAATCTTTCCAAAAATGGCCTAAATCCAATCTTTTTGTCCACCCTAATGCCTTGCACGAGTTTGATTTGATACTAGCTGTAATTGAAACCTGAAACAAGCACGAAATCTTTTGTTTTCAATATTTTGGATTTTATATGATTTGTTTTGATTTAAATTGAATTAATTCAAATAAAAATCAAAATAAATAATAAAAATAGGATAAGGACAAGTGGAAAGGCCTAGAGCTCGTGGACTATGTTTCCAACTCAAAACAAGTGAAAAAGATTGGGCTCATTTGGTAAAATTTGAAGTTTTAGGCATAGTTGACTTTTGGCAATTTTGCAAAAAAGGTTAACTTCAACAATGCATAACTTCCTCAATTTTGACTCTTTGAAGGGGTTCTTTGACTTTTTAGAAATCTTTAGATGTCCTCTAACCAACCCTTTTGGTTTCATCTCAATTTGATATTCCATGATCATGTTGAAGTTTTGACAAAAAAGGTGTTTTTGTTAACTTTTCAAAATGACCTATAATGTCCAAATTCATAACTTCTTGTGAGTGCATATTTTGAACTTGGGATATGAAGATGGACTGTAGGTAATTTTATCCTCTTCTAAATGAGCTTTGGATGGGTCATTTATCATAAAGTATGAGAAAGTTATGCTAGGTCAAAGTTGAGTTGACTTTTCCTACAAAACCCTAATTTAGCAACTTTTGAGTCTTGATGAATTATGAGCAATCCTTGAGGAATTATGATCAAATCTTGATCAAATGATGAAATATACTTAAAAATGAGGATGTTGACCAAAAATATTGAATTTTGACTGTATGTAGGCCACAATTGACTTTTGCCCTAGCACAGTCGATTTTTGGGCCTTTGAGCAATTGACTGAGCAAACTTTCTCTACAAGGCTTGAAACTTGACATGGATGATCTTGAGAACATATTAGGACAATGTTGAGCATTTGGGGTCCCTTGGACTCAAGTATCTTGATGCAACATGAAACCCTAATTTGAGGTAGACTGCCTTAGGAAAGAGCTTGTCTGGCCAACCCTTGGACTACCTTGAGCAACTTGTGGATCTTTCTTGAAATGTTTTGAGAAATATGGGAGGGCAAATTTTGGGGTACAACACCTATAATAACCTGAGTTTCTGTGATGACGAATTACCCGGCAAAGGAAGGAATCATAATCTGGCTCTCCATATCTTCATGAATTGTAAGAACAGTTCATTGTCCAGAGTGTTGATTGATAATGGGTCCGCTTTAAATGTTATACCAAGGAGCACGCTCATGAAGCTGAAGTATCAAGGAACTCCCATGCGCCCGAGTGGCATAATTGTGAAATATTTCGATGGATCAAGGAAGTTTGTCATCGGGGAAATAGATTTGCCTATTCACATAGGCCCGCACTTATTTCATATTACTTTCCAGGTTATGGATATTGTGCCCGCTTACAGATCTTTACTGGGACAACCATGGATACACGAGGAAGGGGTTGTTACTTCAACTTTGCACCAGAAGCTGAAGTTTGTTCATGAAGGAAAGGTGGTCATCATAAATGGAGAACATACATTGTTAACATCTCATTTATCCTCTTTCGGTGTTATGGAAGCCGATGAAGCTGCTGCTGGAACTCAGTTCCAAGATTTATCCATTGATAATGTAAGGGAAAATGATAATTCTATAGCTTGGTTTAAGGATGCTCAGCAGGTAGTGCATACTGGCCCTAGTAAAGTATGGGGGCAAATTGTGGATCCACCTGTGAATAAGAATAGAGCTGGTTTGGGATTCTATGTGAAGAGTAATAAAGGTGAGAATATGAAGTTGAATTCTGTTTTGGGAAAATATTAGGATATATTTTATAGTGGAGGTTATCTTCATCCAACTGTTCCTAGGATCAATGCTATTGTGGAAGGTGAAGAAGAGAAGGAGATGTCGGACTACGTGACACATGGAGTCAGAGTCCAAAATTGGATTACCATTGATGTTCCCTCTTGCATTCATATTTCAAAGTAATTTGTTTTTTTTTAATCTTTTCAAAAGCGTTCACTCTGCCCAAGGTGAAAGTATTGATATTGTATGGGCATATATGTTGCTTTGATCTTTAAAATCAATAATAAAAGTTGTCTTTGATTCCTAAGTTGTGTCTTTATTTTCTGATTTTTTTCTTGGAAAATGGTAATCAGAAGAAAAAAACCTATCAAAATAAATAATAATTGTAATTGAATCTTCATAATCACTTGTTATATGTGTCAGATTCTAAAAGCAATCATAAATCATATATGCATATTAATTAGAAAACCCGTTGAATACAATGACCCTGCACCCTCTCGCAACTTTGAATATCCTGCATATATGGCCGAAAAAGAAGAATATGATGAAATCCCAAAAGAGGTTTCACGTTTGCTTGAGCGTGAGGAAAGTGCCATTTAGCCGTATAAAGAGCTATTAGATACAATCAATTTGGGTTCAGAGGAAGATCCAAAAGAAGTCAAGATTGGAGCATTGTTGCATCCCGGCGTGAAGAGAAGCTTGATTGAATTTTTGAAAGAATATGTGGACATCTTTGCTTGGTCATACCAAGACATGCCTGGTTTAGATACTAATATTGTGGAATATCATTTGCTGCTAAAGCCAGAATACCCACCAATCAAGCATAAATTGCGAAGAACTCACCTGATGGCACTGAAAATTAAAAAAGAAGTTTTAAAACAAATTAATGCCAGTTTTATTGTGACATCAGTGTACCCTCAGTGGATTGCCAATATTTTCCTTGTACCAAAGAAAGACGGAAAAGTTTGCATGTGCGTTGATTATAGATATTTAAATAAAGCTAGTCCAAAAGATGACTTTCCATTGCCACATATTGATATGTTAGTTGACAGTACAGCAAAATTCAAAGTATTCTCATTCATGGATGGATTTTCCGGATATAATCAAATTAGAATGGCCCCTGAGGACATGGAAAAAACAACGTTTATTACACCCTGGGGAACATTCTGTTACAGAGTGATTCCCTTTGGGTTAAAGAATATTGTTGCAACGTACCAAAGGGCAGTGACAACCCTATTCCATGATCTATTGCACAAGGAAATTGAGGTATACATTGATGATATGATTGCTAAGTCCCTGACTGAAGAAAGGCATATAGAAGATTTGTTGAAATTGTTTCAGCGTTTGAGGAAGTATCGTCTTCGCTTGAATCCAAATAAATGCACCTTCGATGTCTGATCAAGGAAATTGTTAGGTTTCATTATCAGCCAAAAAGGAAGTGAAGGCTACCCTGATAAAGTTAAGGAAATTCAAGTAATGCCAGCACAAAGAATTGAAAAGCAGGTTAGAGGCTTTCTTGGGCGTTTGAATTACATTTCTAGATTTATTTCCCATATGACCGCGACATGTGAACTGATCTTTAAGTTGTTAAAGAAATATCAAGGTTGTGTGTGGACCGATGATTGCCAAAGGGCATTTGAATGTATTAAAGAATATCTGCTTGAACCTCCTATCTTGCTCCCGCTTCTTGAAGGAAGACCATTGATCATGTATCTGACAGTGTTAGATAATTATATGGGCTGTATTTTGGGACAACAAGATGAAACTGGGAAGAAGGAATATGCCATTTATTATCTCAGCAAGAAGTTTACTGATTGTGAGTTGCGATACTCTATGCTGGAAAAAACATATTGTGTTTTGACCTGGGCGGCAAAGCGATTGCGGTAATATATGTTGGATCATACTACTTGGTTGATTTCCAAAATAGATCCAATTAAGTATATTTTTGAAAAGCTTGATCTTACTGGGAGAATTGCCCGTTGGAAGATGCTATTGTCTGAATATGATATTGAATACCATACTTAGAAGGCTATAAAAAGCAATGTGTTGGCAGATTATCTTGTTCACCAACCGGTTGACGATTATCAGTTTGTTAAATATGATTTCCCTGATGAGGACGTGATGGTTTTGAAAATAAAAGATTGTGATAAACCTTTTCCTGGTGAGGGTCCTGATCCTAAATCCCATTAGGGTATCGTATTTTATGGAGCTGTGAATGCTTATGGGAAAGGAATTGGTGTTGTGATTATCACTCCTCATGGATCGCGTATTCCTTTTACTGCAAGGTTATCATTTGATTGCACCAATAACATGGCAGAGTATGAAGCTTGTATCATGGGTCTCTAGGAGGCTATTGATCTCAGAATCAAAATTCTAGATAAGTATGGCGATTTAACTTTGGCAATAAATCAGATTAAAGGAGAATGGGATACTCGCCACCCTGGCTTGATTTCCTACAAAGACTATGCTAGAAGATTATTACCCTTCTTTAATAAAGTTGAATTCCATCATATTCCCAGAGATGAGAATGAGATGGCGGATGCTTTAGCCACTCTGACTTCTATGTATCAAGTGAATACTTGGAATGATGTACCTCGTATCACTGTTTGACGTTTGGATAGACCAGCTCATGTGTTTGCAAAAGAGGAAACATCAGAGAAAAAAAACCTAGGTATTATGATATCAAGCATTTTCTCTAGACTCGGGAATACCCGGATGGTGCGTCAAACAAAGATAGAAAGACATTGAGAAGGTTGGCAGGTAGCTTTTTCCTCAATGAAGATTTGTTATACAAAGGGAATTATGACATGGTCTTGCTCAGATGTGTGGATAGAAATGAAGCAGACATGTTGATGCATAAAATCCATGAAGGTTCCTTTGGTACTCATGCCAATGGAAATTCAATGGCAAAGAAGATGCTTAGGGACGGTTATTATTGGCTGACAATGGAGTCTGACAGTTACAAGTTTGCAAAGAAGTGCCATAAATTCCATATTTATGCTGACAAAATTCATGTGCCTCCAACACTTCTCAATATTATTTCTTCCCCGTGGCCTTTCTCTATATGGGGTATTGACATTATTGGAATGATTGAACCCAAGGCGTCAAATGGACATTGTTTTATCCTGGTGGCAATTGACTACTTCACCAAATGGGTGGAAGCAGCTTCATATGCTAATGTTACTAAACATGTGGTAGTACACTTTATCAAGGACAATCTTATATGTCAGTATGGTGTGCCAAGCAGGATTATCACCAACAACGGCTCGAATCTGAATAACAAGATGATGACAGAACTTTGTGAAGAATTCAAGATTGTCCATCACAATTCATCTCCCTACAGGCCAAAGATGAATAGGGTTGTTGAATCTGCTAATAAAAGCATCAAGAAAATCATCCAGAAATGATTGTTACTTATAAAGATTGGCATGAGATTCTCCCTTTTTCTTTGCATGGTTATCGAACATTCGTCCGCACTTCAACGGGGGAAACCTTGTTCTCCCTTGTGTATGGTATGGAAGCAGTGCTCCCCGTTGAGGTTGAGATTTCCTCTTTACGTGTGATAATGGAAACCATGTTGTCAGAGGCTGAATGGGTCCAGAACAAGTTTGACCAGTTGAATTTGATTGAAGAGAAGAGAATGACGGCCTTGTGTCATAGTCAATTATACTAGAAGAGAATGAAGAAATATTTTGATAAGAGGGTCAAGCCTCTTGAATTCAGAGAAGGCGATCTCGTGCTTAGAAAAATCGTGTCTTTTTAATGCTGATTCTAGGGGCAAGTGGACTCCCAATTTCGAAGGCCCATATGTTGTCAAGAAAGCCTTCTTTGGCAGTGCATTGAGTCTTGAAACTATGGATGGCGAGGAGTTCCCATGTTCTATGAATGTTGATGCAGTCAGGAAATACTTCACCTAGAGAGATAAAAGAACAGCTCGCTAAGAAGAAAACCTGAAAGAGCGGCTTAGGCAAAAAGGAGCGTCTCGATAGGCTGAAAACCCGAAAGGGCGGTCTAGGCAAAAATTAGAGATATAAACAGAATAAATTTTTCTAGTAGGTTGAAAACCTGCAAGGGAAATCTAGGCAAAAGATAGGGATTTCCTGGCAAGTAACTGCGTCAGACAAGACTTGATCATTGAAGCAACAATCTTCTTGGATTATCACCATACTTCAACAGAAGTCGTTTCTCAGGAATTCAAAGTTGTTAGGGAGAATAGTGGTCATTATGTTTCAATGTATCTTTTTCCAATGTATTACCATTTTCCAAACTTTGTAATCATTTATAGAGTCTCACCATTCGCAAACTACCATTCCATTGATAAAGTTTGAACTTTTACCCAATTCTTTGCAATTCTTATTTTATTATGCTTACAAAGACTCCATTTATTATTGATAATAATTTTCAAAACAAAAAGATTAAATAACAAAATTGTTTTTTTGAAAAGAATTTACAAATTACTTTTTACTTTGGATTTTGTGACTCAAGAAAAACAAAAATGGTGATTCCAAGGATGTACGAACTCTGAAATTTTAGAAGTATGTATTCCCCGGGAAGGTTCTCTCAGGTCACTTTTGCTGGTATACGTATGATCTTTGTGTGTTTCTCAGATAGTTGGATATGATACCAATTGATATATGGTGCGGTATTGGGTTTATGATCCCTTTTTTCCCATTTAAATCTTGGTTCATTTTGATTTTGGGTTTGCATGGTATGAAGCCTCTATCCCAGATTCCCCAGTAAGGTCTTCACTCATATGACGGAGGTTCCTTCTCCTTTTGTATGCTAAGGTGATATCATTTGCAAAATGTCTCCCTTTTGCAGTATTGGCATTATTTTTATTATTTGTTTCCCAGGCAACTAGACAAGGGCAATATCTTTTCTAAGAAGTGCTGAAATGGTTGTCAACTTTTTGGGTTTTCTCCCGCCAAGTGCTGGGTTTGATTTAAAATACCCATAATTTTGGTTTCATGCGGTATTGTTTGACTTCTTAAATCCCCAAGTAAAGATGAGATAATGTTTCTCTCTGAAAGTTATTATCCCCATATGGTTTCATAAATTCTCCCCAAGGAGGTCTATGTAATCTTCCCTCATAGTATAAAAGATTATATTTTGGGCTCCCCTTAATGAGGTGGTGTTTCCCTCCCCAATGAAGTTAGCACGAGATCCCCAGTTGATATCATGATGATGCGGTTTTCATATGCCTTAATGAAGTCGGTATTGTAATCTCCAATGGAAATCTAGACGTTGAGACATTTGTTTTACCCATTGAAGTTTGTGTGATATTCCCCGGTGAAGCCTGGAGGAGGATGTTAGATCCCTGTATTTGCACTAATTTTATTGTTTTGATTTGATTACTTTCGGATTGTATTTCTTGCCAGTGAAGTTAAGTCGTGGAATAGGAATTTGTTGCCTCGATTGGTGCTTACTTTCTTATAAATTTTCCTCCTGGATGTGATTTAGCCGAGTGTTGACTTAACTCAAGCAGGTTTTGTTTGGTTATTCCCAGTGTTGTATGTCTGTTT
Organism: Vicia faba; assembly: GCA_948472305.1. Taxonomy (NCBI): domain Eukaryota; kingdom Viridiplantae; phylum Streptophyta; class Magnoliopsida; order Fabales; family Fabaceae; genus Vicia; species Vicia faba. The sequence continues at coordinate 259,063,975 of OX451737.1, read as the reverse complement.
TGTCAGCATATACATAATAACATTCATACATAAATCATGCATATCAGAATTAAAATTTATTGCTCATTTGCATTTATTAATTTTTGTTGGCATATTACCCTATTTTACAGACTTACGTTACCCTTTCTCCAATAGATTGTCAACTTTAAGCAGAAAGTGTATATTCTTTCAATTTCCCCACCAAGTTATCCCTCGGGGGAAAAATTTACTTCAACCTTCATATTCAGTTCATTGTCTGAATAGATCTATGTTTCCTCTTTGAGTTTAGTTCTCATCATATGCTATCTTGGTTGACTATTTCATTCTGATTTATTTTTTGTTTGAATCAGTGGTTCCTGGCAACATTATTATTCTGATTTCTGCAAGCTATGAGCCCTGATTTGAGAATGTGCATTTATTTTACACGAGAAGATTTTATCTCCTAAGCAAGAATATATTGGCATTTCCCCAGGAAGTCATTATTACAATTCCTTCTCATAACAGCATACGGAATGTCTCTTTATTTTAGCAACATGTACTTCCCCGGTAAGTCTGTTGGTTCCTAGAGAAGATTTATGTTTTGTACTCCAATGTATGGTAGTCTCGTCATTATGGGAGATAGTTCATTGTTTAGATTTTTTACTCCGGTGAATGGTAGTCTTTTCATTATGGGAGATAGTTTGTTGTTGAGATTTGTTACCCCAATAAATGGTAGTCTGGTCATTATAGGAGATAGTTTGTTGTTGAGATTTGTTACTCCAATGGATGGTAGTCTCGTCTTTATGGGAGATAGTTCATTGTCGATATTTGTTACTCCAATGGATGGTAGTCTCGTCATTATGGGAGATAGTTCATTGTTGAGATTTGTTACTCCAATGGATGGAAGTCTCATCATTATGGGAGATTCGTTCATTATTGATATTTGTTACTCCAATGGATGGTAGTCTCGTCATTATGGGAGATAGTTTGTTGTTGATATTTGTTACTCCAACGGATGGTAGTCTCGTCATTATGGGAGATAGTTCGTTATTGAGATTTGTTACTCCAATGGATGGTAGTCTCATTGTTATGGGAGATAGCTCGTTGTTGATATTTGTTACTCCGATGAATATTAGTCTCGTCATTCTGGGAGATAGTTCATCGTTGAGATTCACTTTGCTCTAAAGAATTTTGTTTGTTTCCAGTCATAAGTACTGATGCTGGTCACTTGTGGCTTACCCTAATATTGATGTTTGATGTATTATCCAACAACTTATTTCTCCCCTGTGGGCCGACATTACCTTTTTTGTTATCTTCTTAGTGAATGGATAGTTTGTGGTTATCTATCGATCACTGATATCCTTTATTTTATGTCCTCAATGTTTGAGTTGATGTTACTTTGTCTCCTCCTTGGGCTTTACCCCAATAGAGTCGAGTCTTCTGTTCACCAGTGATTTATTTTCCTGGTCTAATTTTCTTTTGATCTTTTATTTTTTGTTTCCGCAGTGGTGTCCCGTGTCACCTTTGGATTTGTTTATTTGCATGCACAATCATATGCATTGCATGGCATATTGTGGCCAAAAATAGGGCTTGTTTTATATTTAAGCATCTTCAATCACATCAACACGAAGATTTTAACCTTTGTATCTCCGGATAGAAGACACTTAAATAAGGGAAGTTGTTGTACCCTAATTTTTCCCCTAAGATTCCTCTATCATCTCATATAAACTCAATCACAACAAGGTCACACTAAGGTTTGGTTCTTCTCCCTATCTTTAAGTTTGCTCATAAGGAGTCACCAAGAACCTTGATTTGGATGATGTGATCATCTATGTTTTGTATTGTTTAACTTTTAACTAACAAGTACAATGAATGTTTGCCCTGATTGATGATGCTATAGGTGAAAGCACAACACATTTCATCAGGTTGATCTATAGGTTCATGGATTTATTTCCATGCCTTCTTCAACAAAGTTTCATTGAGATTCAAGCTTCATCATTGAAGATGCTTTGAAGTAATATCATGACAAGGTATACCATGATTTATCATGCCTCATTTGGTCAAATAAAATTAAAATATGCAAGGGTTGATTGAAGAAGTTTGACCTAATTAGACAATTTCTTGATTTCTTGATCACAAGTGCATAGTTCCCTCAATTCTTAATATTTGGAAGTGGTTATGGTTGCTATGGTTTCTCATTATCATCATCAACAACTCCTATATACATGACAAAAGTATTTGTTCAAGAAAGTTTGTCAAAATTGAAAGGGGTTCCCAAGGCATTTTGTTGCTATATGAGCTAGGGTTTTGAACTTCTAAGGGCTATATCTTGCTCATCTTTTGGTATTTTTGAGTGATTCCAAAGGCATGCTTTTCTTTAAAGGGTTATCAGTAAATCACTTCAAAAGTTTCAAAAAAAATTTGTGTGGAAGATGTCTAATGATGAAGAAAGATTACATGTCCTCTAGATGTGTCATCAAATTCCCTTCAAATCTTCTTTTATGTGAAAAGCTTGAAAATGGATGGAAGATGCCCTAAGAATGCATAATATTATAGGTCATCTCATGAATTTTCACCAACTTCATAAGGCCATAACTTTTTTAATGCTTGTTATTTTTGAGTGATTAAAGTTTCACAATGCTTTTTGGGAAGTCTACTTTAAGCTAGAATTATTGATCAAAGCTCAACTTTGGAGGAGGACCTTGTTTGGAGTCAAAACATTATAGGTCACTTTTGAAGAAAAACTTAGAATTTTTCTAAGTGCAAAAAGTTAGCATCTTTTTCTCAACTTTGACTCATCACAACTTTTAGCTCAAGCATCCAATTGATATCACTCTTTGCACATTGTAAAGTTTGTAAACTTATATTTTAAATGCTTCAAGAATCATGCCCTAAGACCCCTTGAGCTATGAACACCATGGATTCAAAGTTGGTACCTTGAAACTGAAGTTTTCTCCAAAGTTAGAATTTGAAATCCATAATTCAGCTTTTAATCACTAAATTTTTGCGTGTTTTTACTTCTAACCATGTTTAATAATCTTCCTGAAGTGATTAGCACCTTGAAACGCGTGTTTTGGTTGAGTTTTGAGAAAAATAGAAGTCACACTTTTCATGCTTGCATCTTCACATGAATTCCCTCCAAACTTCACCATTCCACACGCTTGAGCATCCCATTTGCTTCTCTATAAATAGAGGGTTATATCTCACTCATTTTCTCAAGCTTAGACGGCCAGAATCACCCTGCACAACTCTTTCCTTAACCCATATTTCTTCAACTTTGAATTTGGTTTTACAGCCTTCCTCAATCCATTTTCTTTGTCAAATCTTCATCCTTGAGCTTCACTAAAGGTAACAGAAGAAGAACCAAGTCTTAAAGCATCATAAATCGTGCTAGCCAAGTCAAGTTTCAGAACTCTGAATTTGAACTTCAATTGGTAGATTCCTTCATCAATTCTCTCAAAATTTGTTACTACAATGAAGCTCTCAACATTTTGATACTAGTCACAACATTTTTTTTCAACTGGAATTGAGTTTTGATAATGAATTTTCAAATCCCTATGCAACTTTTTTCTCCTGGTTTTCTTCAAATCGATTGAGCTACAGCTTATATAAATTTTTCGCGAGGGTACAGTTGTCTTTGTCATGATGAGACGAAGAGAATGGCATTAGTCTGAACCTCTACTTTTACAGTTTGAGGAACATAGTTTTGAGGTTGGCTGGAGGTTGAAGACGACCATACTGGCGTCTTCAACCAATGAGAATTTGCCACGCATTTTTTAAATTTGTTTTAAATATTTGATCCAGTGGTTTATTCACTAATGACCATGATATGCACAGCGCACCAGGTCCCTTGGATTTGATTACAAACGCGTTTTGACATTGATCCAATGGTCTATATCTTTTTGATTTATTTTTATTTTCTGATTTTTATATTTTAATTGATTTAAACTTCAAAAATTCATAAAAATCCATTTCTGACTCAAAACAAATCTGAAAAAATTCTTAAAAATACTTTGAATTATTTCTGACTTGGTGAATATTTTTTCATATTTTTATTTTAATGTTTGATATATTTCATAATTTTTTGTATTGTTTTTCTTATTTTAATTGTTTTAAAAATACTTCTTGGAATTTTAAAATTCTAAAAAAATCTATACAAATCATTTTACTCGTTTATGACTTTCTGAAATTTTTTATAAAATTTTATTTTGGCTTTTATTATTTTTGATCTTTTTTCACTTATTTGAGTGATTTTAATTAGTTTAAAAATACTTTTCTGTTTTAAAAAATTACCAAAAATTTTATAAAAATATTTGAGATCCTTTCTGGTTTTTCTATGGTCTCTTTTAATTTTTGTTTGATACTTTGAACATAGTTTACTATTTTACCTTTTATTTTCATTTTAAAAACAATTTAAAAATAATTTTTCCTTTTTACTTTATTCATTAAAATTATTTTTTTTTAATATATTCTGACTATGTGATTGTTGATTATAAATTTCATTAACATCATTGGATCTTGGGTGTTGAGTTTAACTCCACCAAAATGGATGGATGATTTTAATCATAGTTTGATCAAAAAATTTGATTCAAATGTATCCCCTCCCTCTTCATCTCATCCTCTTTTCTTTTGTGCTACATGTTGTTAGAGGATGATCAACATATCATCACGCCAAACATATGGCATATAGATTGCTATTGACCGGCCTCAACATAAGTGCGACTTCTATATAAGTCCACTTACGATTGCTTAACATAGCGCTAAATTTTGTCCCGATTCGAGAAATGATCATTCGTGGCCCAAACCTATGTTTGCAAGCCCAAGCATGTTTAATTTGAAACCTTTTATCCAATAACCTTAAGATCCATTATTAGGAGGCTTTGGTCTTATCAATCCCCTAATAAATCTTCATAAATTTTGGAACTAAGTGAATCATTTAAACATCGTTGATCATTTATTCTTGCCTTGAGATTTTGAAATGAATTATATACTTGACAAAAAGCAAATGAAACTTATTATTGAGAGGCTTTGATTTTATCAATCTTCTAATGAGTTTTAAAATACAAGTTTCAAGACGGTCATTCAACTAACCTCTAATTTCTAACCCATTAACAATTGACTTTTATTTTTATGCCTTTTACTTTATGCTTTTACTTTAAGCACCACTTCCTTTAGCATTTTCATTTCATGCTATTTTCATCTTTGCTCACTTGAGCATTTATCTTTATGTCATTTTGTTTGGCTAACTTGAGCTTTTCATTTTCTCTTTGAAGATTCCTAATAATCAACTTTGAACAATAAAAATATTTAATTTTACTTGGACTATTTGGTTACTATCCTAGGTATTTTGGATTTATGGACTTGTTGGACTTAGGATTAGGGATCTTGACCTACCTTGAGACCTTGTGACTTAAATTGCAATTTTTTTGGAGTTCTCGGGGTTCATCCTAAGACATTGGGTTGTTTGTTTTCTTTGTGTGAATGTTATTCTGATTATGTGCTTTGTCTGTGATTGGGAATTCATCTGTATACAGTCGTTACTCTGCCCAATTTTTGTGAAGACATATTACCTTTGAACCTTGGTTTTCTTAAGAGGTTTTATTATCTTTGCTTGTTTGGTTTCAAATCCAAAGGATGGAAATTCTACATTGACTCATTATGTCAAATGTTGGCTTCTTGTTGGTTAGATGGTTCTTTTCCCTAACTTTTACCTTATGCTTTAGGATAGTCCCTTCATCTCCTCCCATCTTCTTTAATTTCAAAAATATTTTCCATCCTTTCAAAACTATTCTTGTTTTAAACTTGAACCTCTTTCATAATAAACTTGGACTTATTTCCATGTATTTTCAAAAATATTTTTTTAATCAAAATTTAAAAAACTTAATAATACTTTGACTTTTTTTTGTGAGAAGACTAAAAGTCAATCAATCTCATTCAATCCGTTTTTCCATATTGGATTTTTGCCTTAAAATTTTCTCAAAAGATAGAATATTGTCAATCCTTGTAGTGATCTGAGCTACTATACTTCTACGATATGTAGTGATGTGAGATATTTTCCACTTAGTTGTTGAGAGAGGCTTTGTTGATTTTACAATCCAATCCATATCCTCCACTTTGATATGACACAAATTCTCCTTTCTCATAATCGTGGGTAGTAAGTATGTTCTTCCACTCGGATAAGACGATGACGTCTAGTCTCTTAAAATTAACCAACACACTTGTGTTTTAAAAAAATTTAAGTTGAACTACGAGTACCCTGATCCCCTATTTCACGGAAGGTGGTACCTAGGCACTAAATGTTCGCAACCACGGCGGGTGCAAAATTATAAAAAACACTTCTTTTCCCATTTCCACCATCTATTTTTTATATACAACACTTATAGCCAAAATACACAGATTTTCAAAGAGGTTCCTGCAGAGTACCGTAGATGTTTAGGGTGCTAATACCTTCCATTTTCATAACCAACCCCCGAACTTAGATTCTCTCCCCTTTTTTTGGGTTATTCTCTCTTTTCCCATTCCTCTGGAAACAATAAAGCACGGTGGTGATTTTTATTTGATCTGTGCGAGTCAAGTAAATCCAATGGCTTAGTCTCAACATTTCTACAGCTACAAAACTGAGAAAAATGTCAAGAGAAAAGTTCTTTCCTTCTAAAAAGAAGAAAAAGATAACCATGTCCAAACACATGTTATAACATCCTGGAAAATATGATGAATCTCCAAATCAACCTCAATCTAGTTGGATATGTCACTATTGTGTTGAGTCTGGTCATATAAAGCCTTTTTGTTTCAAATATTATGGAGATAAAAAATCTTCAGTTTGTTCCAAGGCAAATAAAGTAAGCAAAAAGAGAAGTTTTAAAAATAGGGATATTAACCTTATAGCTCATACTTCCTTGAGAGACTCAACTAGTAAAGACTGATACTTTGACAATGGATTCTCTATACATATGAATGGAGTCCATAAGATGTTGGTAGATGTCAAGCCACATCCCATAGGAACTATTAGATTTGCTGATGGTCTTAAAGGAGAAATCAAAGGAGTTGGTAAGCTGATGTGTGTTGGTTGTCCTAGTTTAGAAGATGTGTTGTTTATTAAAGGATTAAATATTAATATTATTATCATTAGTCAATTGTGTGACCAAGGTCTATTAGTCAACTTCTCAAAATCAGAATGTCTGGTTAAAGATGATAAAAAATATGTTATAATAAAAGGCATAAGGTCCAAAGGCAACTGTTATTTGTGGGAATCTCAAATAATTACTTACTCTTCCACATGTTTAACAACCAATGAGGATGAAGTGAAGCTATGGCACCAGAAACTTGAACATCTTCATTTCAAAAGAATGAAGGAAGTCATATCTGAAGGAGCCATTAGAGATATGTCAAAGCTCAAGATTGAAGAAGGAAACGTTCGTGATAAGTGTGTAAGTAAAAAGTAAATCATGGTGTCACACTAAATATTGCAACATCAGACTACTTCCAAAGTGTTAGAACTTCTTCATATGGATGTAATAGGACCATTACAGATAGACAACCTAGGAGGAAAATGTATGTCTTTGTAGTTGTATATGACTTTTTTGGATATAATTGAATGAATTTTCATAGAGAAAAATCAAATACTTTTGAAGTTGTTAAAGGTCTGTGTTAAAACACTCAAGAAGAAAAGATGAGTGTGGTTGTCAAGGGCAGAAGTTACCATGAAAAAGATTTTAAGAATGCAAAATTATTTGAATTTTTTGATTCTGAAGGAATAATCCATTAGTTCTCTTGTTCCTGGAAAACTCAAGGAGATGGAATTGTTGAGCAAAAGACTAGAGTTATACAAGAATCATCTAGAGTCATGCTTAGTGCTAAGTAATTTCCATTTGAATTTTGGGCTAAAGCTATGAATACTACTTCTTATATTCATAACATGGTCACTTTGAGAGGAGGTATTACTGCTACTCTTTATGAGGTATGGAAAGGAAGGAAATCTAAAGTTAAATAATTTCATATCTTTGGAAGTAAATGCCCAATCTTTACTGACAAAGATCAAGTGGATAAGAAGGATTTCATAGGGGATGAAGGAATATTTCTGGGCTACTCTTCAAGCAGAAGAGTTTATCGAGTTTTTAACTCCATAACTAGAATGATAATGGAATATGTCAATGTGATAATTAATGATTCAATTGTTGAGGAAAAAGTGTATGTCAGAGACAATGTTGGAACTTCCTGTGTGTAAACTAATGAAGCCCTAAGTGAGGAAATCTATGAATTCACAAACACTGAAATGTGAGTTCTCAATCCAGCAAAGGTTTATCTATTGAAGGACATATAGAAAAATTCAAGGAACTGGCTACAATTAACTCTACTAAAGGGAACATCACTGAATTAAATATGAAGATATCAAATATTGATGGATGTTTTGCCTTGAAGAATAGTTTGTGTTTCTATATTAGTAAGAAGCAAGAATGTGCTTCTTAGTATTAGTTGGAGCTTAAGGTAGGGAAACAAGAGAAATTTTCTGTGAACTGGTGTTGAAGAGACATGATGTCAAGAAGGACGTCATGACATTTCAAAGTGAAGATCTGAGTTCTTTAAAATATATCATTCAACATGGTTAGAACAAGGACCTTGGTAGTTCTAATCAACTGATCAAGAATCTTGTTAAAGAAGAGGAAGATACTCTTGAACATGTGAACAACAAGGAAAAACTTATTGCTATAAAAAACAATGGGATTGGAACTTGTAGTATTAAGGAGTTATAGAAATTACAGATATGGAGAAATGCAATTGGTACTGCATCTTTCCTATATTTTCTAAGGCATGACATGCCTGTACAAACTACTACTGAGAAGGGTTGGAAGGAAAGTGTTCTTCAAGATAGTGGGGTTGGTAATAGCACCAAGGAATGTAAAAGGCTCTTTGACATGGGCATGAGTATCATTGATAGAGGCAAGAAGTTGATGACCATCTAAAGCTTGGTGAAGTTTTGTTCCATCTGCTTTTGTGTTTTTCCACCAAGCATTGTTTGTTTCCATCTTGTGCTCATGATTGTTTGTGTTTTCCTTTGTGCTTCCATTTGTGTTTCCATTTTCTATCTGTGTTTCCATTGTGTATATTTACTCTAACTTTTGTCAAAATTTTGGCTAAAAAGGGGGAGTAAAATGTTGTGTTGTGTGTGTGTGTCCTGATGTTACATAACATGTCTTGACATGTTGATTAAAATTACGATAGGACTATGTGCTACTACTTTTGGGAGAGTAGTTGTTTGTGGTTGCTTGCTATATGCAAATATTTAGGGAGAGCATGATAATTTCATGCTTATGCTTTTGTGTGCTTCTGTTGGTGCTACTAATGTAGATAGTTATAAAGAATGAGGATATCTTAATAGATATTCCAACATCATGTCTGATGTGTGTTGAGAATCCTTTGGATTTCTCTTATGGTGTGGGTTTTTCCTTGAGGGGGAGAACTTATTATGTGTGATATGGGGAGTGCTGAACTTGTCTATTTTTGTAGATGTAGTAACTCTTATGTATATTTTTATGATGCAGTTTGTTTGTTAGTGGTTTTCTTCTTCTCTACAGTTTAATTGGCCTTTGGTTATTTTAGCCAAAATTTGCCAAAGGGGGAGATTGCTAGTACCATGGTTTTAGTATTGGAATATATTTTCTAAAACATGGTTTGTAGCATGATGTTATGGAAGATGTTCTAATATGCAGGTCAGGTTCATTTGGATGTAGCTATTCTGACAAATGTTGTGACATCTTGTACCATAACATTAAAAAAGGTTGTGTTTATTCTTGACAAGATTTAAAATTGATTTTGTGAGATTCCTTTTAGATTTATATCACATATTTTCATAGGTCAATATTATTTAATCCATAACAGTTGAATTTATCTCAAGCTGTACACAAGTTACTAAATTGGGATTTGAGACAATTTAGGAAACTTAATGTTTTTGTTCCAAGATTTAAGGAGATTTTTCTTCACAACTGGTGCAGTCCTAAGTTGGAGCATCAAGGCATATGTGGGTTAAGATTCAAGGCCCATGGACTAATGAGGAGTATTTAAAGAAATTACCTAGACCTAATTTCACTAAGAACTTTGTAAAAAATAAGGGGAAGCCTATTTTTCTTAGACTTAGGGTTTGAGGGTTCTTCAAGGGAGTTTATGTCTTCTTTGTACGTCCTCATGTATCTTTTGATGCATTTGAGTTTACTGATTGTTACTTGTTTATCAAGTTATTGTTCTCCACTATGCTTCTAAGAAAAGATTTAAGTATTGTTCTTAGAGAAGCTTTTAAGCAAATTAAGTATTGTTTATTGGAAAAGTAATATTCTTTTTGGTTTCTTGAGACATTCCTTGGGATTGGGATTTTTTGATATCATTGTGGTGATTGGGAGTGAGAGGGGTTCTCATAGGAGGTTCATATGGAGAAGTTTCACTGGGTAGGGGTTAAGTGGGAAGTTGTAAACTAGGATTGTTTAGGCTTCAAATTGATACTACTGATAGTGGATTTCCTTACTGGCTTAGTAGTCCCCAGAGTAGGTGAGTTGCACCAAACTGGGTTAACAGTTAATTATGTTCTTTAAGTTTCAGCAATTTACTTTTCTCCACAATCTTTCTATTTTCAGCAAGTCTGTTTTTTTATCAGTAGATATTATAACATTTGTCATTACATTGTATGTTGTTGAGACAACAGTCTTGACTTGTGTTATTACAGTTCCAGAATTTCACAAAGCTTGTTTCCTTTTCTTAAGGCTTGGTTCAAGGTGTTTGTTCCATGTTTTTATGGTTGGCTAAATTTTGGCTAAGCATATTTCTGAACAAGGTTCTAGGTTTTTGTTGAGTAAGATGTCGCAACATCTTTATCAACTGTAATAACAGTTTTATTGTTATGTGTTTTTAGTCAGATATCGAAGGAAGATGTCATGACATCTTGAGTTGGTTTTGTAGTACATCATATTGTGCTATTTTAAATCTTGAGAGATCTATTTTGATTCTAAAATATTCCTTCTGGATATGTTTCATTAAATTTCGCAGGCCGAGAAGATTTTATCTAGAACAAGTTTATATATCCATCTATGCATTATTTACTAAATTGGTTGATTGAGACTAATTAGGAAAATTTGTATTGGTTGTTCCAATATTTAAGGAGATTTTGTTGTATAACAGATACAACTCTCAACTTGTGGATCAAGAAACCTTATGCACTTAAAATATTGAAGCCTGTGGATTGAAGAAGTGTATTTAAAGAAGACCTGGCCTAATGTGTCTTTAATCTTTCAACAATTGTAAAATTAGAGGAAGAAAATAGTCTTAGGTATTGAGAGTCTCTTGTGTATTATGTAGGTGATTGTCACCCTTGTATCACTCGATACATGTGGCTGGCTTATTGTTCTCACTCATAAGCCTTTAGGCAATGTTATGAGTATTATTCTTGGAGGAAGTTTTTAAGCAACTCTAAGTATTGTTATTGGTCAAGAGTCTTGGCTAAGTATTTTTATTTGGAAGTGTGATCTTCCTATTTTTATTTTTCAGGTTGTTGTGATTGGGACCTGTTTATAGACAGCCCCTGTGATTGGGATAGGTCTTTTATCACTACAGTGATTGGAGCTGAGATTTTGATTTCTCTGACCTAGGGAGGACCTAGGTAGAAGTAGCATTGGGTAGGGATTAGGCGATAAGTTGTACGCTTGGGACTAGTTTAGCTTTGAACTAATACTACTAATAGTGGACTTCCTTCTTGGCTTGGTATCCCCCAGAGTAGGTGAGTTGGCACCGAACTAGGTTAACATACTTTTGTGTTCTTTATATTTCTATTGTTTAAGTTTCTGTTATAAAATTGTTCAGGATGTCAGAACGGATGTCGTAACATCTTTCTTGACATTGGTCTGATGTTGGAATTTCAGTATTTTCATGTGTTGCTTGTACTAGAAAAAATTTCAATCGGTATTAGAGCAGGCACCCTATCCATTGGGTGAGCTTCAGGGAGTAATTCTTATAGGTACTTATATTCCTTGTGGAAGACTTGAATGTTTGTATTCTGGTTATCATTGGACATCAGTTGTTTTTTAAAGAATTATCAGGATATAAGAATCCTGGTTCTAAGGAGATTGAAGAGTAGAGCATGAGTTGTCTCTATGTGACTTGGAAGATGATACTCCTCTTCTTACCACAAGTGAATTCTTCATAACATTCCAAAATTGGTCAGTGACTGGACTTCACACTCAATCATGGACGGTGATTAGTAATACTCGCCCTATGATCTAATTAAGACATCACTCTCAGTCATATGGATTTCACCCTTAACTATGGTTCTGGAGACAACACCATAGTAATCCACACATCTCTCTTGAATGAACCATAAGAGACTCAACCATCAGTAGCTGATCATCCTTCAAGACCATATTATAAAATCATGCAGAGCATGCACACCTCAAGAAACTTCTTCTCTCAAGCATAATATTCAGACCTAATTTCTGTCTTTGAGGAGATAGATACCACCCTTCTGCACCAAAAGAGGAGATTCCCTCTAACAAGTATCTGGAGCATACTTCATCAAACATGGCATTGAATGATCATTGGAAGCCACCAGCAGATTGCAGATTAAGCCCACTTCTCCTAATTCTACAAGACACAAGGATGCTCTTTAATCCTTGCAAAAAAATGCTACATCATGTGAGGATACCACATGACTGAACTCCAGCAACTTCTCCTTGCTCCAGACACTAATTTGAAATGTTCCTAGGTTATTTGGATGACATTCCAAGATGCAGACACCAATTAACTACTGAACTCAGGTTGATACACCTCCAATGCTCTTACTCCCCTGAATAGAACAAGAGTCCCATGATCTCATAGACTTGATGAGTGATTCCAAGTTAGAATAGACAACCTTTATCCTGTTTGTGAGAAACATCAGCCAAACATGTTGAGAAAATAAATTCTCAGCACAAAGATGTCCAGACATTATATCTGACATTTCTTCAAGGTCTTCCAACTCCATATTTGGAATTCCCCTTCAAAGGCTGCTAGGAACCACTTAGAGAATTATACATTCTCCCCCTAAATAGTAGCACAACATATGGTTAGTGCACACCCATATAAAACTCTCTCAATACAACCAGAATATGCTCTAAGGCCACAAACAAGATTCCATAAATCTAGCTCCTTTGATTAGAAGGATCCATCAGATGTCAGAGAGAATATCCTTCACATATGAACTTGACCTTCATATATACAAACAATTGGCTGAGATAATATATTTCTCCAAGGCACTTAATCTCAGCCTTTGCACTCCTACTTGCTTGACTCTGAACCAAGAAGTAGACAATTGGTTGACCATTAATCAACCCACCAATCTAAGATGTGTTTTTTGGATAAAACATCTTAGATACAAGCCCAGATACCTTCTCTTACAAATCAAGAGTAGGTTACAAACACATATGATTAACCCATATTTGTTTAGCACCCAAAGCATCTGCCATTCAACAGGAAGTTGCACACCTTCCGACATGATGTCCCAACATCTGGTAGGACATCAGTTCCCTTCTTCTGGAACACAAAACTGAGCTTGGCTTTGAAGCCATTATTGTATCCAGGAAGACAAAACATCCCTTGATCACCTTCAAGGTCCCAAAAAAATCCAAGCTCTAGCTACACAACAAGACTCAAAGTCACTTTCCTAATTAGGTCAATAATTAGGACGACTCTTTTATAAACCAAAATAAATGGCTATATCCTTTCTTTAATAGTATTTTAAATGAATGTAAGGTTCTTGAAAACAAACATCAACCACACATTAAAGTGCCTTTATGAATGGACTTGAGGAATAAAACTTAAGTATCATTGGCAACTTTACAGGGATGCTTGAAACAATCTTGCACATATCCCATCACCATAGGGTAGACCTGCTGAGGATATCAAACCCTAACACCCTTCCAGGAGGCAACCAGAGTTACATTAAGCATGATAACAACAGACATGTCTAATACATCCCTGTCATGAATATTCCATCCTCCATTTCAAGGGACCATTCAAACAATAATATGAACTATCCAATTTCAAACAAATTTTCAGTAGATATCGCCATCCTTGCCCAAGACCAGAAAGTATCTTCCCAGAATCTCACCCAGAAACAGAACAGGATTCCTGCTCTGATACCAATTGAAATTCTGGTATGACAGACTTCAAATGTCTTGTGACATGTTAAGACATCTGATCTGACTTAAACAACACAGGCAAAGTATAAACATTAAAACCAGTACTGAAAAGCATAAACAACACACAGGAATTGTTAACCTAGTTCATAACAACCTTCATACTCTGGGGGCCATAAAGCAATGGATAAAGTCCACTATAATAGTATCAATTTGAAGCTAAACTAGTCCCAAGTTTACAAATTCTCACTTAATCACTACCCATGCTATACTTTCTATCTAATACTCACCTAGATATGAGGCTCTTCTCAATCCCTCATCAATCACAGACAACGATTGGACAAACATGAAGACACACTTCTATGACAGCAAAATAGAAGACACACTTCCATGACAATACCTAGCCAAGACTCTTGACTAAGAACACAACTTGAAGTTGCTTACAAGCTTCCTCCAAGAACAATACTCAACTCATTACCTACAGGCTTCTAAGTGAGAACAGAACCTTGAAATCTAAGGAACATAATCTAACTCACATGTCGAGTGGATCACACAACAAACTCTCCTAGAGAGTGGTACAGACTCAGCCCTAATAACTACATCTTTTAAATTTACGGCTGGTACATATCCTAGGTTTCAATGCTTCTATTTATAACCTATCTCCCAACTAGATTTAGGCTTCAAAACACAGCTCTTTGGCTGTTACAATTCCGCAGAAGATTCTGCTACAATATAGGTCTTCAATCAAACCTTCCTAAATTATCTCCATATTTATAAAGTCAATATTCTTCTTGATTCTTCTTTACCTATAAAACAGCGCCACATAGGATAATATAATATCCTTAAAGTATATTTTATCTTTGTGACTTAACAAAATATACACTCTAGTTCAGCTCAGGCGCAATGTTGTATGATCCTGAATAGGACATCTTATCTGACATGTTTCTCTAGATGTTGAAACACTTAAACTTAACATGTCCCAACATAAAATAGGACTTCTTGCTCAACTTGTTCTTCATAGAAAAATAGCATATCCTATTTAACATATTGCTGCTATATTTGTTTTACAAAAATTAATGCCAACCCTAAACACAAAGAACTTAAAGCTCTTATTTTGTTTATTTTCATGTATTTATCCATTTAAGAGTTACATGTGAAGAAACGAAACAAAACAGACAAAAAAAATAAAGAAATGGGGCTTTTTGTACTCACGGACATCACCATGGCGCTCGCCACAGAGGTGGCTATGACGTGGATAAGTGAGACCCACGACCCAACAGCCAAAAGACCAAGTCAATACATTTTGAGCTTATGGCGCTCGTCATAGAGCCTTAGGTGGTCGCCCCCCATTGTTTTATGATGCAGTTACAAAATAGGCTTGGTCTAGTCTTCCACCACTTTCTTCAACCTCCCATTATCTCCATTTTCTCCAACTTCCCATTATTCCCACTTTATCCAACTTCCCATTATCTCCAATACTTATCGCATGAAACTTAAAGTAACTTCCATTAGTTTTCACTATATAAAGGAACTAGCATTTATTTTTTCAAGGAATCCATGTTTTGTGCAAGTTATTCTTTCATAGTTTTAGGCATAAATTATCATTGTAAAAGTAGTAGTTTTCTCACATCGGAGATCTACTACACCATTAGTGTTTAGGCTTATAATTTGTGTAATTCTTGGATCAAACAATCTTGCTGCCATTATTTAAAGTTCTTAATCCAGTTTTTATTCCAGGTTCATTTACTCTTATCACAATTTATTTCTTGCCTTTACTTTCCTCGCCTTTATTTCCTCGCAATTTCATTTACTCGTAATTTACATTCTTCGCAATTACTTTCCTCGCCTTTATTTCCATGCAATTACTTTCCTCGCAACTTATATTTCAAAAACCACTTTTATCAAATTCTCTATTATGATTATTCTCGTATTCCAATCAATTGTTTATTTGTTTACCATAACTATGTCTAGCTAATTTATAAAGTGTTGGAATGTGAGGACTATCGATTCGACTATACTCTGAATTCATTGTTCTTTGTGAAATACTATTGGGACTATTTTGGTTTTAATAACAACTTTTCTAAACTTAACTTTGTCGATTACTACGAAAGTAGAACCATTTATATGTCAGGTAAGATCGAAAGTCGTCCAGTACAAAAGATTAAGGTTGTTTAGTTATTAATTGATAATAATTGCTTAATCACTTTATTAATTAATTAGGAAGTCTAATATTTCTAGAAAGTGATTTTAAAACTATTTATGAAAGTGCGCCATCTATAGGTTTAAGATTTGGTTACCTGAGGGAAATCCAGAGACCCTTTTAAGTTAAACTTTCCAATCAAAATTACTTTTCGACTACTTAAGAGTTTAATTTCTAAAAAATAGGTTTACTACTTTAACACGATAAGCACCTTCCATAAGTGAAAATGGTGGGCATAAATTAGAGAGTAAACTCAGTTCTGAATACGCGAAAGAGATAGTTCCTGTTAAACTGATTCTTTTCAAAGCAGAAAATATTGTCCCATAGAAATTCAATTTATGAACAACAAGAGTACCAATAAATTTATGAGATCCATATTCCAACATTGTGTTTCTGATATTAATTTAAGTATTTTATTTAAGTTATTCACTCATTTCCAATATTTATTTTATTAGACTTAGATAAACACCGTAACAATAGAAAATGATAGATTTGACAACTGATCTCTATGGGTTCGACAAACTTTTATATTTCTTCGATAGGTCCGTGCACTTGAAAAATTCACCAATCAAGTTTTTGGTGCCATTGGCAGGGACCAATTACGTCAAATATCACAACCATATTATTACACCATCTAGATTAAGGCACTCTCATCTCTAATACTATGTATCACCAAAGTTTTCTCTACAATTACCACTCCCAATATTTTGAGGGACCTCAATATCCCTATAAATCAAACCTCAAAATATTGGTGGATAACTTTGTCAATACGCAAACCCTTTCTAGGCTAGAATATATGACAAGGAGGTTTATAACAACATAAATTATCCATAATAAATAATTTAGAAAGAAAAGTCTCCATAATAATGAAACCCTTAGGCGGCTGAACACTATGGTCGAGTCCCTCGCGACTCACAACATGACATTGGAAACTCAAATCTCTCTACTTGCACAGACACCTCTAGGACCCTTTCCTGAAATACATGTAGATGTTGTAACAACCAATAGTGAAGAACAAATCGAAAATCCTAAGGAGATTGATAATGAGGTTGAGGAGAGTTATGGTGAGAAAAGAGTAGAGATTGAGAAAAATCCACTGACACCACCTAAAAGGGAGGTTATATAAGAGGTAAATAAGAAAGAAACTTATGTTATTCCTCCTCCCTATAACCCACCTATTCAATTCCCTCAAAGTTTATTAGAAACTAAGGTAGATTTCCGAACCAAAAGGTATGTTGTGGTATAGGAAAATATCCACACCAATGCACTTTTATTTGAGGTCCTACGTAAAAAGAGAACAGAAGACCATGAAACTAGGGAAATAATTAGTATTAATAGGGGAATATTAACCTTTTAGGTGGTGGATGAAGGAATTAAACTTAAACTTGAAAAGTTTATACACATGATAGAGCCAGAACCACCACTAAAAATTCAGAAGTCTGAACTACCCTACAGAAGGAAGAAAAGAAAAGGTGAGGGATATGAGAGATGTCATGATAAGTGGCCATGGAAACCAAAGATTTTTAAAAGTTTGACCGAGGAATCATTCTCGAAAAAACCTCATGAGTACACTCCTGAGTTGTCGAGCTACGGACGTTAAATAAAGCACTGCATGGGAGGAAACCCACGATTTTCATTTTCATAAACGGTTAATTTTTAATTTTAGTTAATAAATATCTAACTTGTGTGTGTTTTCTTTTCAGGGCCACTACATTCTACTTAGCCAGATTTTATCCACTAATATTATTTTAGGACGCATATAGTTGATAACATGCAGATTATTTTAAAAAACAATGACCAGAGGAGGCGTTTTGATATTCTAGCTGAGGGAACCCTCTCACCTACATGTTACCCAGATTTTTCTTCCTTGGTCCAACTAGGACTTGCTGACAATCCTTCAGATACACACATTGTTGGCTACGAGCTTTACAGTTTAAGAAGTGAAATCATGGCTCTTCGTCGTGACCAAAGAGATCAAGTTGACGGAATAACTGAGCTGATGGACCATTTATTCTAGGAGATTTATTCATTAAGGAGGGCTCAAGGCCGTTATGGACCCTGATCATGATACTCATCGGGTTCGATCATTCCTTTTTCACCTTAGATTAAAATATTGAGGATAATGTTTGATTTAGGTGTGGGAAGGGAATTTTACTTGCTTTATATTTAGATTCATTGCTTTATAGTTAGTGTTATTGCGTAGGAACAATATATGGTTGACTTCCTTATAGGAATAAGGAGAGCTTCAAAGGTAAATTGATGTCGTATATGTAGGGATTTTGGTGTTACGCTAATGGTGCATATTGCCCAAGAAAAGTGTCTTTCTTATCCCTCTGGAGGGAACCCCTTATATAGTACTCACTTAGCATCATTTAAGAGCCCCAGTCAAGGTATGACCCTTGGGCTCTGTAACTCCATAATAGCTGTCACCATAAATAAAGGTGTTAAAAGATGTGTAACGATGGCTTTAATACGCCGACAACAGTTACAATGATTAATAGGCCGGGTTAATGTCTGGTTTATGGGTAAGTAGGCTCTGGTTACTAGTGGCATTCGATCTGGTAGCATACACGGGCTGCTATACGGAGATGATGATCACCTAGACTCTAAATCCGATTTGTACCTCCTTTCAGGTACTTCTTCCCCATTATGGGCCGATTTACCAGTCTGGTCTTCTTTTCAGGCGACTTCATAACTAGGTCGATGTTAATATTTCTAGGATGTACATGAGCCCCCCGAATTCAAATTAATTTTGTAAGGATGCAGTGTTCAGTCACGAAAGACACAAAAATCATTAAGGCTGATGTCGGGTTGTAACCCGACCCTAACCTTGCGTACGTGTCACAGACTGAAGAGTCACACATCTTCTCTCTCATAGAGTAATGATGATTTTTACTTAGGTATATGCTTAGTGGGTGGCGCTTCCCTTACCAACACATTATTCATTAGACCTTATTTAAATCCCTCTTTCCAACTTTCCTTTTTCATCTCAACATTCATAAAATGTTTCAACCCCCAGAGAATAGCATATACATTCTCAAGTGCTTATCATCTCTAGGTATTCCTCTTTTCTCCTTATCTTTTTTCGTTTTGGCTTTGTTTTTATCTTTAAAAAATGGTTACGGTAAGAGAACATGATGATGAGGGAAATATTATGAAACCCTCAAATGCCGAAGAGAGAAGAGAGTTATGAGATTAATGCATGCAGGAGGTTAAGGGTACCCTAAGTTAGTAGGAGTTTAATAGAATCACAAAGGAATTTTATGGTTGTTCCTTCACTTTATTGAGTGATTCTGACTCCAATTCTTCCTCCTCAGGTTCCATAAAAGTTCTGATGGAAACGTCTGCCCACTTTGATCTTGAAGTTATGGGCTACAAGAACAACTCCCTTGACAATGAAGATATCGCCAAACTCCGATCTCTAATGAATATTTCATCAACTGGAAAGGAAGATGACGTTATTCTAAATCGTTGTGGTCTCGGTGAACGAGTGTGTATTCTCCGCCAAAAAGTTACCAACGAGGAGTTTTTATACTTTTATTCTGGGGTGTTGGAGGACTTCGAGGTCAGTATCCCTTTTACTTATTTCAAGGTAGACATCTTGAAGACTATGAACATTGCTCCTTCTCAACTTCTCCCTAACAGTTGGGGCTTTATAAAGACCTTTAAAGTGGTTTATGAGGCGATGAAACATCATCCCCATAATGGGCCTATTTTTCTCTTTCTTTGACGTCAAATGGGTCGAGAAGCTAACTTGGGTTCAAATTAGTGGTCTCCCACATAAGATCTTTCTCCAAGTTTATACCTCCAACTATAAAGGTTTCAAAGACCGATTTATACCTCCCAGATTAGCTATCGAGTATCACTGTTTACTTTCATTTTGCTTGAGGAGAAGCAATGGTTTAAGTGTGGGAGAGTTTGATGACACCAAAATACATCGTTTATTTGACTTGATTTGTAAATTTTGTATTGTCATCTTGTTTCACATTTCCATTATTATGTTGGTATTTTGTTTGTTTTCAGGTATTTAACCATTTAAGAGTCACATGTCAAGAAATGAAGCAAAACGGACGAAAAATAGAAGAAATTGAGCCTTTTATACTCACGGCCATCACCATGGTGCTCGCTATAGAGGTGGCTATGATGTGGATAAGTGAAACCCACGACCAAGCTTCCAAAAAGACGAAGTCAAGATATTTTGAGCTTATGGCGCTCGCCATAGAGCCTGTGGCGGTCGCCACCCATAGTTTTACGCTGCAGTTACGAAATAGACTTGGCCTAGTCTTCCACCACTTAGTTCAACCTCACATTTTTCCACTTTCTCCAACTTTTAATTATTCTCACTTTCTCCAACTTCTCATTATCTCCACTACTTCTCACATGAATCCTAAAGTAACTTCCATTAGCTTTCACTATATAAAGGACCTGGCGTTCATTTTTTCAAGGCTTCCAAGTTTTGTGCAAGTTATTCTTTCATAGTTTTAGGTATAAATTATCATTGTAAAAGTAGTAGTTTTCTCATATCAGGGATCTACTACACCATTAGTTCTTAGGCTTATAATTTGTTTAATGCTTGAATCAAACAATCTTGCTGCCATTATTTGAAGCTCTTAATCCAGTTTTTATTCCAGGTTCATTTACTCTTAGCGTAAATTATTTTCTGGCTTTACTTTCGTCGCCTTTATTTCCTCACAATTTTATTTACCCGTAATTTACATTCTTCACAATTACTTTCCTCGCTTTTATTTCCCCGCAATTACTTTCCTCACAACTTATATTTCCAAAACCGCTTTTATCAAATTCGCCATTATGGTTAATCTCGTATTCCAATCAGTTGTTTATTTGTTTACCGTAACTATGTCTAGCTAATTTCTAAAGTGGTGGAATGTAGGACCGTCGATTCGATGGTACTCTGAATTGTTATTCTTTACGAAATAATATTAGGACTTTTTTGGTTTTAATCATAACTTTTATAAACTTAACTTTGTCGGTTACTATGAAAGCAGAACCATTTATATACTGGGTAAGATCGAAAGCCGTCCGGTATAAAAGATTAAGGTTGTCTAGTTATTAATTGATAATAACTGCTTAATCACTTTATCAATTAATTAGGAAGTCTAATATTTCTAGAAAGTTATTTTAAAACTATTTATGAAAGTGCGCCATCTATAGGTTTAAGATCCGGTTACATGAGCAGAAGCCAGGGACCCTTTTAAGTTAAACTTTCCAATCAAAATTATTTTTCGAATAATTAAGAGTTTAATTTCTTAAAAATAGGTTTACTACTTTAACACGATAAGAACCTTCCATAAGTGAAAATGGCGGGCATAAATTAGAGAGTAGCCTCTCGATTCTGAATACGCAAAAACGATAGTTCCCATTAAATTGATTTTTTTCGAAGTGAAAATATTGTCCCATAGAAATTCAATATATGAACAACACGAGTACCAATAATTTATGAGATCCATATTCCAACGTTGCGTTTCTAATACTAATTTAAGTCTTTTATTTAAGTTATTCGCTCAACTCCAATCTTTATTTTATTATCCTTAGATAAACACTGTAATGATAGAAAACAATAGGTTTGACAATTGGTCTCTGTGGGTTCTACAATCTTTTATATTACTTCAATAGGTCCGTGCACTTGCGAAATTCACCCATCATCTAGCTTTCCAGTACTCAAATATTTCACCATAAATAATGGGAGGTTTAGCATTATAGTTATCTTTGTTAGAAACTGGAGCAGGTGGTAGTGGAATAGGATCAACCATAGTGTTTCTATACTCTCATTTGGATCTTTATATGACACAGTTAAGTGTTTGATAGAAATCAATAACAGAACCGGAGCTCTGATGCCCATTAAAAGTGAGAGAAACACAAGAAAAAAGGGCTTTGAATTAGATTTCACCAAATATAATCTTTTCTCAACTCAAAACACAAAGATAACAAGTGAATAAAAATAGATGAACACAATTATTTTTATCCTAGTTAACTATTAACTAAGTTACTCCAGTCCACCCCTGTAATATGATTTGACTTATACAAACAGACTTAATCCACTATAATCAACCAGATTACATACAACCATAATAAGTCTTATCAACCCTATTGGTACCCCTAATAAGCCTGTTGATCCTTATTTCAAACCAGTATGACCATAGCTAAAGTCTTCTTGAGAATCTATACTACACTTAGTCTCTCAAGGAACCTATTAACAACACTTGATTATAGAGATGTGTATACAAAGATTTTTCTACACAAGAAAATTACACAATGTTTAAGTTCAGCAAGACAAAAGTGTTGATAGAAAGATACAAAGAAAATCTCCTTTCTTATTTAAAAAAAAAACTATACAAAGAATTACTCTACAAAGTTTATGCAGCAGTTTGGTGTATTTTTGTAGAATTAATTAGTTGATTTCAAATTCTTCCAAGTACTTATTTTATAGCTAAAAAGAAGAGATTTGTTGGAGGGTAGAATAGGAAACACAAACACAGTTGTTTTGTTCCCAACGGTCATGGTGAGACTGGTAGACAATAGTACAAAAAGGCTTGTCCTTGCACCACTCTAGAGAGTAGAGGTCATAATGTACTTTTTTACTTTTATACTCACCATCACACGCAATCCCTTAGTGTTGATATTTGTCTTCTATATCTTTAAAGGCTTCTGATATGCTTGTTGATGAAGCATGTTGTATAAGGATAAGAACCATGTACCTTCAGAACCTAAGTCTTTAGAACCTTATAGGGCTTTTTTAAGAGAACTCTTTCCTTCTCAGTCTTTAGCACTTGGTCTTTAGAAGAATGTATTCATATCTTCATAACTCGTTCAATAGAACCTTGTCTTTAGCATCTTCATAGCTTGGAACAGCATAAATAAAGATTTAGAAGGCCTCTAAACTTCCTATAATAAGTTACATCATAAGCTCTTTTACTAACGTTCCTTAAAATTGTTGCATAAGAAGCATTCCTTAATCATGACTTAACTTGTAACACACCAAAGGTATTCTTCCTGAGTGTTGAGTTCGGAACCTGATGATGTCACATGCCTTCTTACCAAAGTCAAAACCTGTTTAGCAAAAGCTACACATTAGACAGAAACCATTAGTTGTACACAATTGTTCTTAAAGATAACATGTAAAGTTATCATAAAAATATAAGGCCATATGTAGAATCAAACTTGTTCTCACACTCTTTACTTGATTCTTACTTGTGTTTGAGTCTTGTCTTGTATTTGAGTCCTTTCTTATACTTGAGTCTTACTTTATGCTTGAGTTATGACTTGCTTATGAGTTTTTGTTTTGATACTTGAGAATTGTCTCATGTTTGAGCATTACTTCTTGATGTTGTTATTTGCATGCTTGCTTTGTGTGTTCACATGTTCCCCTAGGGCTTCTTAGTTCAACTTAATCTTTGGTTAAGATTGAATCAAGATAGACATTAGGTTTGTACCCAAGCATGACAACATCATTAGGGTTTCTCTTTCATCCTTACCTTTGGGCCATTGATGTGAGAACAAGATTGGTTCTGCATCTGGCCTTAAGTTTTGATGATAACTTTACATGGTATCTTAGATAATAATTATGTACTCTAATGGTTTTTGTCTAGTGTGTAGCTTTTGCTAAACAAGTTCTGACTCTAATAAGAAGGTGTGTGATGTCATCATGTTCTAAACTCAACACTCTAGAAGAATAATTATGGTGTGTTATAAGTTAAGTTAGGGTTATGGAATGCTTCTTATGCAACAATTCTAAGAAACGTTAATAAAATAACTTCTTATCGTGACTTATGAAAGGAAGCTTTGGAGGCCTTCTAAAGTTTTACTTCTGATGTTTCAAGTCTGAAGATGCTAAAGACAAGGTTATGTTGAACAAGTTCTAAAGATCTAAAGACATTATGAAGACCAAGTGCTGAAGACTCTGAAGGTAAGGGTTCTCTGAATAAGAACTGGAAGGCTCTAAAGACTTAGGTTATGAAGATACATAATTCAGATCCTTCTACAACATGCTTCATTAACAAAACAACTAAGAAGCCTCTAAATATATAGAAGACGAAGATTAAGACTAAGGGACTGCGTGTGATGGTGAGTATAAAAGTATAAAAGTATAAAAGTACATTGTGACCTCCACTCTCTTGAGTGGCACGAGGACATACATTTTTGTATTATTATCTACCAGTCTCACCATGACCATTAGGAACAAAACAACTATTTGTAAGTATTTTTTGCATAGCGACACT
Source organism: Vicia faba (assembly GCA_948472305.1). Lineage (NCBI taxonomy): Eukaryota > Viridiplantae > Streptophyta > Magnoliopsida > Fabales > Fabaceae > Vicia > Vicia faba. Next base: position 259,039,430 of record OX451737.1, on the reverse strand, counting down.
CACCTTCACTTAGGGAATCATCGCAGCACAATCATCAATAAAGCAAATAAACACAATATTGAAAGTTATTACATGTATTCTCATAAACTTCGAGTTTCTTAACATAAACAGAAGGAGTTGTATTATTCAACTCTCAACAATTCTCTAACAATTCAACTGATCAATTATTAACTTCAACAAACTAAGAGATCAACGTAAAAGAAATCAAACATAACAAAACTAGTCATATCCCGATGTTACATAATAAGAGCAAGACCCACTAACAACACGAAAACTAACTGAAGTAACTCCAAGAGCTATCTTTCACTTACTTTAGCAACGCTACTCCTGAATATTTGCAAGATGTCCATGGTGGATAACATTAGAGAAAAGGGGTGAGAATACACTTCTAAAATTAACAGTTAAAGCAATAAAAGGTAGAATATCACATAACAACAAATACACGCTTTAATCAAATCAACATTAAAATATTATATATTCTCATCCAACAACACATCAACAATAATCAATAAAATTATGACACAACATGCAGGTGGTACCAAACATGAACACTCAGGTTCATCTCGCTCCTTGATCCCCACCATATGATCAGATTCTCTCTGAGAACCAGAGCACACCAAAATTTCTACCATCACCATAGGTAACACTTCACTGATTCTTATTGGAACCAACTACTCGCACATGATCCACCACCATAGAGTCAAGGCTCACCAACAAGAACCAAAGTTCAGATAACATGATGCATGATCAACAACAAGACATGCAACAAAACACACGTACATTGGTGCAGCTGTTGACTGTGCATACCACTGACACCATATTCATCATCAACATAGCATGTATATATGTGAATATACAACATAATTAACAACTACACCACTACAAATAGTCATGCTTAACAAATCATTATCGTCACATATAAACATCTTCATCACAACATTGTTATAACTGTTAGACAATGGCAACGGTATCTAGAGGAGGGTGAATAGATACCCCTTTTTGAAAATATCCAAATAAAATTTGGTTTTGGAAAAGTTTTATCAAAGTGTGAAGCGGAAGCAAATTGTCGTCTTTATGAACGTTATCGGGAAGCTCGAATATGCAAACTGTAAATCAAACATTAATATGGAATAAGAACAATTGAATTAATAACCTTGAATCACTTTGCAACTTATTTGTTGTTTAATCAATTTTTCTTAACAAGACTATTTCCAATGATAAAATCAAAATAGCTAGTTTAGCCAATTTGTCAAACACTTAGTGTGCAAGTGAATTTTCAGAATTTTCCTTTGATTATGATGATACACAAACCACTTATAATCAAATTTGATTATGAGTTATATCAACACTTAACTTAAAAACAAAATCACGTAGGAAAATTCTTACAATTCAAATGATAACCCAATGCTATTTAATATATTGATCAATGAAAATCAAAGCAAGTAAAAGTGAAAAGTAAAAGCTACACAAGGAGTTTGTCTTTACAGTTCCCCATTTTCTTCCTCGTGTGTGGGTACATCTACGCCTAATTCCACTAGAATTAGGATAATTCTTACTATGCAAAATAATTGTTGATACAAGAGAAGTGTTCGAGAACAACTCCACAAACCATAAGCTTGTTGTTGATTCAACCCATTCTCTTCTTTTGATCTTGAGAGATACTAAGACACGGTTGGTGAGAAATGCCTATCTGAATATTACTACTCCTTTGTGTTCTTTATCTCCAAAGCTTTCACGCACCATCAATCTCAAACAATTGCAACAAAAAACTTTGATTTAATTTGATACTCCAAGTTACTTCCTTGCAAAGATTTCAAACACTCCAAGGTTCCTTGCAAAGATTTTAAGCACTCCAAGGTTGTTCACTTTACCTAAATTACCTCTCGAACATTTTGCACAAAAACCCCCGAAATCAACCAATGATCTTGAAAGACAAACTCGAGGCTTTTTCTGGATAAAAACCCCTACAAAACTCCACCCAATACACAATTAGACACTAGCAATCATCGTCTAGATGGCACCCCAATGGAACATCGTTACAATGTAATGTCAGTGTGTATATATTTGAAGGAAGATGAAGAGAGAAATAGGTTAATTTTATGGTTTTCAACAAGTTGGAATAATGCATGAATTGATACTTATAGTTTTGAAAATTTTATGGCAAGGAAGGATAATTTTGGAATAAAAAATTGACCAAGAAAAATAGTATGTGTCGATGTAAGAGTCGTATGTGTCGACACATACATGACTTTTGAAAAGAATGTGTCGACCTATAACTGACTATGTGTCGATCGAAAAGTTACATAAGCTACAGCCTTTAAAACAAAAACAAATGTGTCGACCTGAAAACTAGATGTGTCGACACATAAAATAGGATTTTCTGCAATTTCAAAAAAGCTTCAGTATGTGTCGACCTATACGATGCTTGTGTTGATCGAAAAGTTACAGAGGCTGCAGGCTTTAAAAGTGCATTACATGTGTCCACCTGAAACTCGAATTAGTCGACATATGCAACGAAAATTTCGATATAAACATATTTTTAATGGCTTGAATCAATTTTTAGGTTACTTTGAATGACCTTGAATGACTCCTAACCAACCTAGTGCTTTAAAAATATTAAGGTACCAAACTATAATCAAGGATGATGACCAATAAAAGGAATGTAATATTCTCGTATTTTTGACATCACTGAAAACACTCAAGGGACCAAGTTTCACTCACAATAACAACATCATCAACATCACCATGTAAATCATAAATTGATTAAGAATAAGTTTAATCATCAATGCATACTAAGACAACATTAAATAGTAATCAACAGTACCCAACAATAGTAGAACAAACCACGAAAGTCAAAAAATTGAGATTTGCCACCTAATATCATCAAAATAAGCACTTATGCATGTTTGAGGGCCATGACACCCTAGGCGTCACAGTGACGTTTGTCATCGCTCTAAGGGCATGACACCCTGGACGTCACGGGCATGACGCATGTCATCGGTCTAAGGGCATGACGCTCTAATTAGAGTAAATCTTATTAAAATTAAACACTTGGCAAACTCACATGACTGTTACTCCTTCCCCCCATAACTTTCCTTATTCCTCGCCAAAAGCCCAATTGTTCTATTTTCTCTTATTTTAATCAAATAATATAAATAAAATATTATTTTAATTAATAAAATAATTCTATCCTCCCTTAATTATCTAACCATTCCCCTAACTCGAGGATGCTTACCCCATAAACCTTCAATAAACAAATAAATAATAAAAAATGCTTAATTAAATTAAGACTTAAATAGACATTTGGTCCTTGTAAGTTGGCATGTTTTTCAATTTAGTCTCTGAATCTTTTTTTTGTTTGGTTTGCATCCTTATATGTTCCAATCTCATTGTTTTAAGTCCTTGATGTCAAGCTGCTGTAAAAAAAATGTTGATGTGTCTAATGGAGCTGAGCTGGATTTTTTTTTACTTTTATATTAGTTTTCACACTTATTACGTGACAAATACTGTTTCCCTTCAAATAATTTTTTAATAATTATATATTTCACATATAAATGTTCAGACTTCCAGTTTTTCGTTTAAGTCCCTGCAAATTAGGGTTTTTCAGAAGCAAAGGAATTGGGAACAGTGGCAGACGGACAACGAATGCAAGTTGTGAGATTCAACAACAATTCGAAGAGGAATCCTATCAAGCCATTCAGAGAGTATGTTCACACCAACTTATCGGTATGAGTTTTACATTGAAGTTTCATTTTGGTAAGGAATGTGTAATGCATTACGTTGAAGACAATGTTGTAGGTGAAGATATTCTGAATGTTGATGTTATAGGTGAAGCTGTTGTGAATGTTGAAGATAATGTTAGCGGTGAAAATGTTGTGAATGTTGAAGACTGTGATACGGTGGGAGAACTGACTTGGGTCGTTTTGTGTTTTGATTTCATTTGTGCAGATAGCAAGAGTCGCCACCGACTTTTCTTTTATCCAAAAAGGAAAGGTAAAAAAGCACAGGAAAGACCTTTCGAGATTATTTCTCGGGTTCGGGGGGTAGATTATGAAAATGGAAGGTGTTAGCACCCTTTTCATCCGTAGTTATCTACGGGCTCTTAGTTACTAGCTAGATCACTTACTTTTTCTTTGACAGTGTGTTTGTGGTGTGGGCTTTGAAAATATCTTTGTAATGGTTCTCGTTTCTATAAGAACGCGTACAAAGATTTGTTTCAAAAAATAGTTCAAAGATGTGTTTGTGGAATGTGTTTATGAAAGTGGTTTTGAAAAGATGTTTTGCAATGGTTCTCGTCTCTATTAGAACGTATACAAAATGTTTTGTCTTTTTGAAAATGTTTTGAGATGAAAGTGTCGGTGTAAAAATGTTTTTTTGTCGTGAGCAAGCGAGCAACTAGGTGCGAATCTACCTACTCAAAAAGTATTAAATATTCCTTTCTTCCTTCTTTAGATGTTGCTATCTTACCATTGATTTATTAATAAGCCCCATCGTTGGATGTAAAGGGACAAGCGCGGGTCAATCGTACAGTCATCGAAAGCAACTTGTGAGACGCTTTAGAAATTTTTATAAGGGACTAGATCATTTTATCGAAGGCAACATCGAGGGACTATGATCTCTTTTAATCGAGGGTCTTTTCTAAAGCGTCACATATTCGAGGGATATGACTGTGTTTCCGAGGCTACAAGTGAGATTACCCTAGAGGTACGCGTGTGAAAAAGTGTGTTTGATTCAAATTATTTTGTTGAAATTAGGTTATCTAGCGATTTGTTTTTTTGATCTTTCCGTACACGCCTAATTACTATATAGTATAAGAAAATGCGGTAAAATGCGAAAAATAAAATTCTACGCTATTACAGAGCTTTCGGGAGTGGGGGTACAATTTTTACAAATGGGGATGAGTCGAGTGCGATTAAAAGTCTAAAATAGCAAACAATACAACCAAAATTTGAGCGATTAATTAAAGTTATAAGAGTCTAGGAAATAAAAATTAATTAACAAAGTATGGAAGTAAATTTCTGGTTATTTCTTGGAAAAGTTTAAAAAGAAAAATAGGAAAACTGATTCTATCAATTAACTAAAGAATTAAATCAAAGTACATGTATTTTTGTTTTTTAAAGTTTTTGTTATCTAAATGAACCAAATGAAACTTAATATAAAAATTAGTTAGTAAAATAATTTTCAAAGTCCTAAACTAATTGAGAAAATAAATTAATTTGTAATTGTACATTTTTTCATTTAAATGAATTAGAACTAGATCATAAAATAAATTCTAAACTAACCTAAAATTATAAGTATTTAGATTAATTTTAAAAATAAGTAAAACAAATAATTTCTAAAAATATTAAGTTAACCTAAACTTAAATAAAAAAAACTAAAATTTTACTAAAACATATTTAAGTTAAACTAAATGTAAATCAAATTAATTACAAGAAAAGGGTGTGAAATAGAAAAATTAGGGGGTGAGGTTGGAAAAAGCATTGGGCTTGGGGTATATCCCAACAGGGATTGTTTGGTCCGATAATGCAAAAAAAAGAAAATGAAGAAAAAGAAAATGAAAACTTCCCCTGGGCGTCTCGAACCTGGGACTCTTCCTTCAAATGCCAATACCTTAACAACCGCGCCATTCATTCATTCATTCATTTACTTAATTACTTCTATTAATACATAAGTCAAAACTTGAAAATTGGGTTGGGCTAAAGCAAACCAGGCGCAAACTCGATTTTATGAACAAAGAGGAAAGGGTTAAAACAAGAAAAATGAGATTGTTGTCGTTCCTAAATCGTGAAAAGGGGAAAAAAAGAAAAGGAAAACCCTAATCTCTCTTCCTGATTTTTACACTAATCTCTCCCTCCCTCTCGATCAACACCTCTGTGTTCTAATGGGGAAATCAAGTTTCTATCTTTATTATCTTTCTTATTTCTAGCTACACATGTCCCTAGCGAAACCCTAGAACCCCAAATCAGAACGTTACTGTAATCGTGAAAGGGTAAGAACAAAGATGAGTTACCTTTTGTTTTCAACTTCCAAGGTATGTTCCCAAATCTTGTTTGCGTTCCTTCTTCTGATTTTGTTAGTTATTGATTCTGAAGAAATCCCTAATAGTTTGATTTGAGTAAGGTTTCCTCTTATTCTTTTATGCTTTTGTGACAAAGGGTTTATGGAAGTTTTGTTAGCTCTGAGTTTTGTTTGTGACAAAGGGTTTTGTGGAAATTTTGTTAGCTCTGAGTTTTGTTTGTGACAAAGGGTTTTGTGGAAATTTTGTTAGCTCTGAGTTTATTTGTGACAAAGGGTTTTATGGAAATTTGTTGATTTTGAGTTTTGTTTGTGACAAAGGGTTTTGTGGAAATTTTGTTAGCTCTGAGTTTTGCTGGTTTTTGTGATTTACTGTAAAAATGTTATGTTGTTTTTTGTTCCTCATGAAAACAAAGAAAAACCCTCCTCTTCGTTATGTGTAAATTGTTTCCTTTATAACAGTAAGATGATGAAACTTTTGGGGGGAAAAGGAATTGAGTTTGAATTCTTGGGATATGCTTTCTGCTTTCTTGAATCAGGTTTTTGGTTTTGCTCATTTGTGTGCAAAGGTTGGACTGATATGGCAAGTTTTGGGATAGCAGCATTGCAGGTTTTTGTAGGGTGTATTTTGGGCAGTTTTGCAGTTTTGGACAACATGCTTATGGGTTGTTGTATGCAGGTTGGCTTCCTGGTTATTTTGGTTGTTTTAATATAAGGCTTTGGACTGTTGCTTGCTAGGTAATTTCTTTCCTCTTTCAATGAAAATAAACAATTTTGTTTACTTATTGAAATTCTGAAGGGTTTGTATGATTTTAAGGAAAATGATGATAAAATTGTTTTGATGAGCAAGTTAACTTGCTGTTTTGCCTTGTTCCATTTTTTTTACTCATTGCTGCCTTCCTCTGTTGTTGTAATATCTTATTGCCTAATTGTTGCAGGTTTTGTATAGCCTTGGCTTGGCTTGTGCACTTGTTTTTAGACCTTAACAGCATGTTGCCTGCACTAGCCTGCTGCTTTGCTGTTTTTGCTTTTGTTCAGGCTATTATTTTTCTTTTTGTGCTGCATTTGGGTAGTTTGCTGGTTTTGTGTAGGAGTTTGCTTGTTTGTTTTAGGCAATGTTGGCAATTTTCCTTTTCCTTTTTTTTTGTGAACCAAGAAGGGCAACTTTTTTGTGATTTGCAAGGAGGAGAGGGATTATGATAAAACAAACAGACTAGAATTTTGATTCCTATCTACAAACCCTAGTGATAAAGTTTTTTCTTTGAACGAATACTCTTTTCCTGAATTCTTGCTAACTTCTTTTCTTTGTTTCATGAACATGAGGCGTGGATGACAAGCGAGGATTGGATGGCTTGAAGATGAGGCAAAGAATACTTAAAGAAATAAAACAATATTTCTTTCTTTGTAAACAAAATTTGTGATTCTTTGTAGACAAAAAATCTTGTAATTTATTTCATTTGTAATATGATAAATACAAAGTCTTGAATAAATTTGGTGTAATGAAATTTATTGCACAAAACTTGAATTTACTTAAACTTTGCAATTCTCAATTGAATATTTTGGATAAAATATCTTGGCTTGGTAACTTGTACTTCAAGCAATCACAAAATGATCAGATAAATCATGTGCCTTAGTACTCCAATCAAATTATTAAACAAAATAAATTTTTAATAGCTCAATTCTATTTGACTAATTGAATCCACAATCATGGTTGTTTAAATGACAGTCTTAATCTTCACATCTTGTCCAAGTCAAATTTGCACTTAAAATGAACTCGCGTGCCATGCTCGATAAAAAAAATGGAAATTCATTGCCAAACAAGCATGCTCTGAGAATATATATGTCAATCTTTCAATAAACCATGGTTAAGATCATTCAAAATCAACAAATGCCTTGCGACGATTTGATAATTTTAAAGTCTTCCAAACATAATTTTCCTTCGATTCTTTGAAGATAAACCTGTGAGTGACATCACTTGTGACCACATACAGAAATAATCGTCTCAAGGTCTTGTAATTTGAAGAAATCACAAATCTTAGAAATCGGGCGATTATTATTTAAAATTAGGTCAAATTCCATGATGCAACTTCTAACGCATTCGAATTTTGGTGATCTTCTACGCGTAATCAGTTCTTGATTTGTGAAGATAAATTGGAGATGGTATCAAGGAGAATCATACACAAGAAAACCGCTTAAAAATATTGAATAATGAAGAAGTTACGAACGTTTGAATTTGTTCTCGCAAAAGGTCGATTTTTTGGGTCGACGTGGTCGTTTTCAGTTATTTGGACCATTGATTGAATAAACTTGCGATGCAAGGTTTGAAACTTGGCCCGAACATCCTTGGGGAGACATGAAGATCTGTGAGGACCATTTGAAACCTTGAAGACTCAATTTTCTTTGAGAAATACAAAACCCTATATGTCGATTTACTTCTTAGGAAGAGAAACTATCTGATCAAATTCTGAGCCAAATTGAGTATTCGAGAAACCCTAGGATAGTATCTTGAATGAAAAATGGGAGGGAAAGTTTTGGGGTACAACAGCTGCCCCTGTTCAATTTTCTTAAACTTGAAAAGTGAGATCGACATGTTTGTCTTTCGTAGCTTGAAAGTGGAAGATGATTGAACACTAGAGTGCCTAGAAATTTGCATTCAATGATGTGTTGGTTGATTGTGTAGGGAATGGGCTTAAAGATGCCATTTGGAGAAATGATGGAGAATTATTGGAGATGGGCTTAAAGATTCCATCCAAAGGTGATTGTTGACAGAAATGGACTAAGTCTGAACTTGACTTCAACTGGAATAGAAATCAGAATAAACCTTTGGTCGATTTAAACTGGAACTAGCAGAAGTCTTGAATGTTTTTGGAAAGAATCAGAATAAATTTTGGAGTGATTTAAACTGAACCAATAGAGGTCTTGGATTAATCTTGACTGGAAAGCATCAGAATAAATCTTGGTGCAATTTATCTGAACTAGAGAAAAATTGTCTACTGGGAAAGAATCAGGATAAACCGTTGAGAGGTTTAAACCAAACCCAAAAGAGAAAATGTCTGCAGGAAAGAATTAGGATAAACCGTTGAGAGGTTTAGACTGAACCAGCAGGGGTCTGGAGAAGAATCAGAATAAATCATTGAGAGATTTGTCTGAACCAGCAAGAATCTGGAGAAGAATCAGAACAAATCGTTGAGAGATTTATCTGAACCAGTAAGAATTTGGAGAAGATTCAGAATAAATTGTTGAGAGATTTATCTGAACCAGAGAAAAATATTTACGGGAAAGAATCAGAATAAACTGTTGAGAGATTTAAACTGAACCGGTAGGGGGTATGGAGAAGAATCAGAGCAAATTGTTGAGGCGACTTATCTGAACCAGAGAAGATGTCTGCGAGGAAAGAATCAGGATAAACCGTTGATAGATTTAAACTGAACCAGCAGAAGTCGTCAGCGGGAAAGAATCAGAATAAATCTTTGAGAGATTTAGACTGAACCAGCAGTGATCTGGAATATTTTTTAACCGGAAAGAATCAGAATAAATCTTTGAGCGATTTATCTGAACCAGAGGAGATGTTTGCGGGAAAGAGTCAGAATAAACCGTTGAGAGATTTAAACTGAACCAGCAGGGATCTGGAGAAGAATCAGAGCAAATTGTTGAGAGATTTATCTGAACCAGAGAAAATGTCTACTAGGAAAGAATCAGGATAAATCGTTAAAAGATTTAAACTGAACCAACAGGAATCTGGAGAAGAATCAGAATAAATCGTTGAGAGATTTATCTGAACCAGTAAGGATCTGGAGAAGAATCAGAACAAATCGTTGAGATATTTATCTGAACCAGAGAAGTTTGAAAGAAATATTGGCTATGTAGATGGTCGACCAGCCTTTTCTCGGGAACTGTTCTGTATTTGACTTGTTGAAAATAATTGTCTGTCGGAAATTTGTTGATGATAATTTCCTGTTGATTGATTTTTTCCTGAAAAGGTGAAGAGTTGGTTGTATGCAATACTATGATGTATGCAATGCATGGTATAATGTTGTTTTTCTCAAAATAAATGAGATTGAACTGTATGTACTTGTGTTGTCAATGTTATGACGTATGAATGTAATGTATGGACACAAAGATGTTCCATCATAGTGTTGCTGGAGTCGGGGAAAATAAATCCTTGAGTACTGCTGGGAAAGAGGAGTGTAAGTCTTTATACTTTGTTGAAGTTGAAGTGTTGATGGATGAGTTTCCCTTTTGTTATAGAAATAAACTCTGTTGTGGTAGGGAAATGTCGTGCATTACTCGTGGATTTCGTGAAATCCTACTGGGGAATCCTGAGAAGCCTGGCGACTTTCACTAGGGAACCTTTGTAGCGGTAGTTGGAGGTTTTGTTTTGTCAGGTATGTGAGAGCGCTTGATACCACTAGGCTGCATACTGGGGATACGTTAGTGATCCTGTAATAGGATGTCTTTGTTTCCGCTCTTGCTGGGGAAAGTACCTGCGGGGATTTTATGGAATAGCCTAAAGATATTATCCTGTTTCTTAAAGCCATTAGTGATTGTCTTTCTATTTTCTGTTCATTTGTAAATAGTAATCACGTTCAAATGCATATGTTCAAAAATAAATCATTGGACGTTTTTGTAAATAAAACAACAGAAATAAAGAAAAATAAATAGTTTTGCACTTTCAAAAGGGATATCTTTGTATTAACTTGAATAGGTATTTTTGTAGAACGAGACGAGCATTCTAGTAAGAGAATGTCGTCGTAAAAAATGAAAATTGATACAAAGAAAAGATAGTTATGTGAAATAATCCCATGGGGTTCCCATTCTTCTATAGTCTTCGTGTCTCTGAGTGTCTTGTATACTTGTCGCCTCGGTGAAGCTGATTGGATTGATTAGAACCGTTTGAGCTGGTTGGTCAATGCTGAAGATTGTTTGCAAGATGATCCAACGGGACATAGTCATACGCTTTAATTCCCTAACTTTTGCATGGATCTCCCTTTCGGGTTTTTGGTCCACCGGGATACCCTTTTTTGCCCAAGCCGCCCTTTCAGGTTTTCAGCTTGCCGGGTGTACAAATTTTTTTGTAATTTATCCCTAATTTTTCCCGAACATTTTGGTATGCTGGGATGCCCTAATTTTTGCCTAGGTTAGTCGACCTAGCGGGTCCTTGTTCATGCGTAGTATCTTTTAACTATGTCCGCGTTTACAGGGTGTGGAAGGTCGTCGCCATCCATAGTGGTCAAGATCATTGCTCCACCAGAGAATATGTTTTTAATCACAAATGGTCCTTCGTATATAGGAGTCCATTTTCCCCTGGGATCACCTTGCGGCAGTATGATGCGCTTGATCACCAAGTCACCAACCCGATATACCTGATGTTTGACCTTTTTGTTAAAATCTTTGATCATTAGTTTTTGGTACATCTGACCATGACAGAAAGATGCAAGCCTCTTCTCATCAATCAAGTTCAATTGATCCAGTCGAGTTTGAATCCATTCGTCTTCATTCATCCCTGCATCTTGTATAATTCTCAGAGAAGGTATCTGGACTTCAATTGGAAGGACAGCTTACATTTTGTATACTAAGGAGAAAGGAGTTTCCCCTATTGACATGTGCGCCGTGGTACGGTAACCGTGAAGAGAAAATGGTAACATCTTATGCCAGTCCTTGTAGGTCACTGTCATTTTTTGTATGATCTTCTTGATGTTTTTGTTAGCGGCTTATACAGCTCCATTCATCTTCGGCCAGTAAGGGGAAGAGTTATGATGTTATATCTTGAACTGCACGCATAGGGAGGTGATCATAGTATTGTTGAGATTCGTACCATTGTCTGTGATGATTCTTTCTAGGATACAATACTGATAGATAAGATTTTGTTTGATGAGTCGGGCCACGACGTTCTTGATAACAGAAGCGAAGAAAGCTGCCTCAACCCACTTCGTGAAGTAATCAATGCCAACCAAGATGAGGTGGTGTCCATTGGAAGCTGTAGGTTTGATCTCTCTGATCATGTCAATGCCTCACATTGCGAATGGACAAGGAGTAGTCAGGACGTTTAGAGGAACCAGAGGCACATGTACTTTGTCAGCATAGATCTGACACTTATGGCAAGTCCGAGAGTGTTGATAGCAATCTACATCCATGGTAGACCAATAATAGCCTGCCCGTAGGATTTTCTTTGCCATCGTATGCCCACTGGAATGGGTACTAAAAGTGCCCTCGTGTAATTCAGCCATGATCCTTTCAGCTTCAACTTTGTCTACGCACCGAAGTAATACAGATTCATGATTTCGTTTGTACAAAATGTCATTACTAAGGAAGAACTTAGCCGAGAATCTTCTTAAGAATTTCTTGTCATTAACTGAAGCTCCTTCTGGATATTCTTGAGACTCGAGATACCTCTTGACTTCGTGAAACCAGGGTTGGTCCACTACTTCTTCAGGACTAATATCATGACAGTATGCTGGTTCATCCATTCGTCTGATCGTGATCCAGGGAGCCTCTTTATCCCAATTAAGTTTAAACATAGATGACATTGTAGCTAGTGCGTCTGCTAGCTGATTTTCTTCTCGCGGGAAATGCTCGAAGGTAATCTTCTCAAAATGTGGCAGCAATGTCAAAACATGTTCTTTGTAAGGGATAAGGTTAGGGTGTTTGGTGTCCCATTCCCCTTTGATCTGATTGATAACCAAAGTTAAATCTCTGAACACACTCAAAGATTTGATCCCCAAACCTATTGCAGCTCTGAAACCAAAGATGCACGCTTCATATTCTTCCATATTATTTTTACAATTGAAGCAGAGTCTTGCGGTAAAGGGAGTATGACACCCTTCAGGAGATACGAGTACAACACCAATATCATTGCCAAGTGCGTTGGATGCCCCATCGAAAAACAGGATCCATCGGGATCCTTGTTCAGGTCCGTCATATGGTCTGATCTCTTCACAATTATTTACCGTTATGATGTCCTCATCTGGGAATTCGAATTTCATGGATTGGTAGTCTTCCACAGCTTGGTGAGCAAGGTGATCAGCTAGTACACTGCCCTTTATTGCTTTCTGGGTAGTATATTGCATGTCATATTCCGTCAGGATCATCTGCCATCTTGCTATTCTCCCAGAGAGAGCAGGCTTCTCGAAGATATATTTTATTGGATCCATTTTAGATATCAATAAGGTAGTATGGGCCAGCATATAATGTCTTATACGGCGAGCAGCCCATGCCAGAACGCAGCAAGTTTTCTCGAGCAGTGAATATATTGTTTCATAGTCGGTAAACTTTTTGCTTAGGTAATAAATAGCATGCTCTTTTCGGCCAGACCCGTCATGCTTCCCCAACACACACCCCATTGAGTTTGTAAAACATTCAGATACATGATCAATGGCCTTCCCTCGACGGGTGGCATCAATATAGAAGGCTCTTGTAAGTATTCTTTGATTTTGTCAAAAGAAACTTGGCATTCTTCATTCCATTTGACTACTTGATCTTTCTTCAAAAATTTGAAGATCGGTTCACAAGTAGTTGTCAGGTGAGAAATGAATCTGGCAATGTAATTCAAACGTCCCAAAAATCCTCTGACTTCCTTCTCAGTACGAGGAGAATGAATCTCTTGTATCGCTTTAACCTTGGCAGGATCAACCTTGATACCTTTGTTGCTGACGACAAAGCCTAGGAGTTTACCAGACTGTAACCCAAATGTGCATTTATTTGGGTTCAACCTCAACTTGTATTTCTTCAGCCTCTCAAACAGCTTCTGTAAATGATCGAGAGGCTTTTCTTCTGTTTTAGATATGGCTATCATATCGTCCATGTAGACCTCTATTTTGTGATGTATCATGTCGTGAAATAGAGCTACCATGGCACGCTGATAGGTCGCCCCAGCATTCTTCAGTCCGAATGGCATGACCTTATAGCAGAATGTGCCCCACTGTGTAACAAAGGTTGTTTTCTCCATATCCTCAGGCGCCATTTTGATTTGGTTATAGCCTGAGAAACCATCCATGAAGGAAAACACTTTGTGTTATGTCGTATTGTCAACCAGAATATCAATGTGGGGGAGTGGAAAACCATCCTTAGGGCTTGCCCTATTCAAATCTCTGTAATCCATGCACATTCGTACTTTGTCATCCTTTTTGGGGACGGGAACAACATTGGAGACCCATTGCGGATAGGAGGTGACGGCTAAGAATCCAGCATTGAACTGCTTCATGACCTCAATCTTGATCTTCTCTGACATGTCTGGTCGCATGCGACGAACTTTCTGTTTTATCGGAGGCAGTATTCTCTTGTCGGCACACGATGGACCACAATATCAGCGTCGAGCCCTGGCATGTCTTTGTATGACCAGGCGAAAACCTCAACATAGTCATGTAGTAACTGAGTTAGGCGTTCCTTGACACTAGGTTCCAGATTGGCACCCACCTTGACTTCTTTCTTGTCCTCCTCAGTACCTAATTTAACTGTTTCAACTGGCTCTTCGTGAGGCTGAGTGGTCCTTTCTTCCTGTTGCAACAACCTGGCCAATTCCCCTGGCCAATTCCCCTTAGGGCTTGCCCTATTCAAATCTCTGTAATCCATGCACATTCGTACTTTGTCGTCCTTTTTGGGGACGGGAACAACATTGGAGACCCATTGTGGATAGGAGGTGACGGCTAAGAATCCAGCATTGAACTGCTTCATGACCTCAATCTTGATCTTCTCTGACATGTCTGGTCGCATGCGACGAACTTTCTGTTTTATCGGCGGCAGTATTCTCTTGTCGGCACACGATGGACCACAATATCAGCGTCGAGCCCTGGCATGTCTTCGTATGACCAGGCGAAAACCTCAACATAGTCATGTAGTAACTGAGTTAGGCGTTCCTTGACACTAGGTTCCAGATTGGCACCCACCTTGACTTCTTTCTTGTCCTCCTTAGTACCTAATTTAACTGTTTCAATTGGCTCTTCGTGAGGCTGAGTGGTCCTTTCTTCCTGTTGCAACAACCTGGCCAATTCCCCTGGTACCTCCCAATCTTCCTCACCTTCGTCTTCGCCTTGGTAGATCGGATTTTCAAAGTCACAATAGGCCATAGCAGAACCGTTACCCATGGGATCCTGAGTGGATGTAGATCTGCATTTTAATATGTGAGTGTGTGTAAGAGCATAGCTATCTCTGAAAGAAATAAAATGTAAGAAAAGAAAGACAAAGAGCACAAAATTTTCATGCAAAAACATCCATGATTCATTGATGACATATGAGAATGAAGTAACAACCCTCACAAATGGACCGTTGTGCCTCGGGTAAGACACAAGGTTTTAGAAAGTCTGAATTGTTTAAATATTACAAGCCTGGAAAAATTAAAAGACAATTACTCTTGAATAAAAGTAATAGGGACAAAATCTTTGGCCTCCCAATTGTTGAGTCCTCCGCTGATGGTTGGAAAAATCCACTCGTCCATATCATAGCTGCCATCACTATCTTCTACTGCATTGACTCCCTGATTGCTGATAGGTAAAGGTGGTTCCCCGGTGCGAGAACGTCGAACAACTCTTTGGGCCTCTGTAGTGAATCCCAAACCAAATTTATTGGACTTGTAAGGAATATCTGGAAGTTGACCCCATATGGTACACCCGCCTTCTTCAACTACTGCTCTAGCATCTTTCAAAGAGGCCATCTTTAGTGGAGGTTTTGTAATCTTTATAACTTTGGGAGTAGACTTGGTTGCTGCAACTGTTTGTGGAACCTCCTCAAAATTCTGAAACGGAGTCTCAATGAATTCACCATCCATTTCAACATACCTGAAAGAGTTCAGGTGGCTAACCATGTACTCCTACTTCCTGTGAACTGTGACAATATTTCCTTTGATCGTGTATTTTAGCATCTCATGTAGGGTAGAAGTGACGGCACCAGCACTATGGATCCAGGGTCGGCCCAATAGACAAGAGTATGAATGGCGGATATTCATCACATAGAAAGTTGAATCAAAAGTCTAGGTTCCAACTTTTATGGGGATGTCAACTTCACCGTGCACTGTCCTTTTAGAACCATCAAAGGCCCTCACTATGATATTGCTAGGCTTTAAAGTGAGTCCCTCGTAGTCCAGTCGGTCGAGAGCGTTTTTGGGCAAGACATTCAATGATGAGCCGGTATCCACCAGAACGTGGGAAAGTGTGGTGCCCCTGCATTCAATGGAAACATGCAAGGCATCATTGTGCTTCCTTTCCTTGGAAGTTAAATCAGTGTTGGAAAAGCCTAATCCGTTATCAGCAGTTAAACTGGCCACACAATTCTCAAATTGGTCGATGGAGGTCTCTTGGGGCACGTGGACGGTCTTGAGAAACTTTACCAAGGCTTTGGCATGGGTCTCAAAACACAAAAGTAAGGACAACAATGATATCTTTGAGGGGGCCTGCCCCAACTGTTCTACAATGTTATAGTCACTTTTCTTGATTATCTTAAGTATTTCTTCTATCTCCTTTCTAGAAGCTTCAAGGATGATCTTGGGACGCTCTTTCACTTGGACAGGCTCATTCAAGACCTCTTTGCCCCTTGTCTCAGTAGCAGGGATAACAGTAGGAGTATCACTGGGAGTGTTGGTAGGAGCAGCAGTAGGAATGATCACAGGAGTAGCAACGGTCTTTGGAGAAATGTCGGGTGAGAAGACTCTTCCACTTCTTGTTATCTTACTGGTCCCAGTGATATTACCGATGTTAGGATCAATATTTCTCGCAACTTCGTCTTTGACAGCCAACTGATCTTGCTTGACGCCATAGTAATAGACGTCAGCCTCATAGTTCCAGGGAACAGCTTTATCCAAAGAGTATGATATTGGTCTTGGCATAGTGATGATTAGAGGTGCAGACCTTAGAACAAATGTAATCCTGACGGGTCTTTTGGCGGAGACCCCGGGAGGATTATTGGAAATGGTGATTATTGAGACATCTTGACAAGAAGTTCTGGTAAGAGGAATCTTTTCAAATAAGATTTATTTGCTAGTCATCAGGCGTTGAACGCCTATCTTCAGTAACAAACAGCCATTTGGTAGAGACTTGCATAAGTGACAATTCTTATCATAGCCCGGGAACAGACCGACTTGTAACAGATTAAGTTTAATGGTCAACACAGGAGTAGTTAAGTCATTCACAGAGGAGACAAATCGATCATCATCAATGGTGTTGACACCTTGACCATGTCTGGGAATTGGCGCCGTTATTACATTAGGCATTTATGGGGGATCAAACTCAATCTCTTTCGCATCGATAAGGTCTTGTACCTTATTCTTCAAGGCCCAACAGTCGTTTGTATCATGCCCTGGGCTTTCAGAATGATAGGCACATCGAGCGTTCGGGTTGTAGCAAGGAGAAGCAGTGTCGGGGTTCTTGGGAGCTTCTTTTAAAGTTGCCAGATTGGTCTTTAAAAGGTGTGGCAAAACTTGGGACATGGTCATGTTGATCCGGGTAAACCGTCTCATGGGCGCTTCTGGCTTGCACTGATAATTTCGCTGTTGATTTGGCACAGGATTAGAAATCATAACAGCCCCTACCGCCGGGAGACCTTCAGTTTTCTTTTGATTCCTATGGTCATATGCAGCACTGACCTCCTTCTTTCCAACAAAGGGTTTCTTCATCGTGCTCGAGGATGAATCTCTTTGAATTTTTCCACTTTTTATACCAGCTTCGACCCTCTCACCAGTCATGATTAGTTCAGTAAATCCAGCTGAGGAACTTCCGATCAGGTGGTTGAAGAATGGACCCGATAAGGTGCCTAGGAACATATCCACTATTTCTCTGTCAGATAGAGGGGTTGGACTCTGCCTGCGAGATCCCTCCATTTTTTAGCATAGGTTTTGAAACCTTCACCTGCACCCATAGACATGCCTTGCAATTGCGTTCGATTTGGAGCTAAGTCAGCATTATACTGGTATTGTTTTTAAAAGGCGACAACCAAATCTTCCCAACTGCGAATATTGGTCCCTTCCAACTGGTAGAACCAATCCAACTGCGTCCCTGACAAGATCTCTTGGAAAAAATGCACCCATAGATTCTTATCAGCCGTATGGGGTTGAATATTTCTGATGTATGACTTTAAATGCAGTTTCGGGCAAGAGACACCATCATATTTAGCGAAAGTGGGGACCTTGAACTTCTACGGGATGACAACCCCTGATACAAGTCCTAACTCTTCAAAATCCAATCAGGGTACCCTCTGGACCTCTATAGTATTCAAACGATCCTCTAGCTCTTTGTATTTATTATCAGCAGGAGGATAGTGCTCCTCAGAGTAGTCAGGTTCTTCCTCTTCTTCGTATGCTGGGTTGTTGTTCACTTCCTTGGCCTTGTCTTCTTGATTATTTCCTTCACCCGATGATGTTGCGAAGTCTAAAGTCTGTTTGGCTTGTCCTTTGAACCTTCTTCCCATGTTCACAATATCGGGCGGTTTCTTCGTTTTCTTCTTCTTTTCTTTGGCAAGTAGAGTGTTCAACTCCTCTTGTCCTTTTGTCAGAGTCAAGAGCATTTGTTAAAACTGAATGTTCTGCGCCTAAAGATCTTTCACTGTCTATTTAATATCCATCTCACTGAAATAAACAGTAGAAGGATAAGGAGACCTGTTGTAAGAAAGCTGTATGATGTCATGATGAATGAAGGTGCAATATGCAAATGATTTCAAGGAAATTAGAGATTTAAATTTTTCAGACCAAAAAGAAGCACACGTTATATTAATAAATCCAAGTTTGAGTACATCATGCCTCTTTGGGCTTACAATGAAAGAAATAAAATACAACAAAAACTCCTAAGACAAAAGGTTGATCGCATCCTCTTTGGCGTGATGTAGGCGTTCAGATTCTACTCTTCATGAAGCTGCCTGGCGAGTGCCAGAACCTCCTTCTCACTGGCGTAAAATTTGGCTTCAAAGGTGTCTTGCTCTTCCTTCAACTGAACCCAAGCTTTCTACAAATCTTTGAGAGAGGTAGGCATGTCAGGATGAAGGACAGTGTATGGGACGTCTCCCTCAACAATAGGCTCTATGATAACAGGGAGGATGGAAGGGTAAGGCATCACGAGACTCTGAGCACGAGCCCGTACCCACCTAAGGTAAGGCTCGAGATGGATAGAGTTTTTGTGTCCCAAAGTTCTACTGTCCACCTTGTTCACCATTCTCCAAGCTCGTGTAAACCTCTGGTGATAACCTTGGTCTTCTTT
Source organism: Vicia faba (assembly GCA_948472305.1). Taxonomy (NCBI): domain Eukaryota; kingdom Viridiplantae; phylum Streptophyta; class Magnoliopsida; order Fabales; family Fabaceae; genus Vicia; species Vicia faba. The sequence continues at coordinate 259,020,243 of OX451737.1, read as the reverse complement.
GTCGTAGTCGAACACCAGACCTTGAATGAGCATCTCATGAGGGTCGTCTCTTTGGGCATACCCAAACTGTCTAAGAGCTAAGCAAGTATTGTAGGTGATACCTCTCCTAATACCAAGCGGAGGGACGTTAGGGAATTCCCCACAGCGGTCAATGATAGAGACATCTTCCAAGGATCTCGAACACCAACGGATGTTAGAATGGGTGAGGGACATCATCCTTTAAGACCATGTCAGTCTTTGCTTGTTCTTCAATACTGATTGAGGTAGGTGTGAAGTGAACCACTTAGCGAGTAGGGGGATACAACACAAGAGAGTACCTCTTTTCTTCATGGTGCGGGTATGAAGGAAATGCAAGATGTCTCCCAGTAAGGTAGGTACGGGATTGCGAGAGAGAAAGACTTTGATGGTGTTAACATCTACGAATTGGTCCGAGTTGGGGAACAGAACCAAACCATAAATGAGAAGATCCAGGACGTCTTCAAAAGCTTGGAAATCCAGGTCGTCCCAGAATGAACGAGCCTTCTCCAATATAAACTTGTCTAGGAAACCTTTGACCCCGCTTCTTGTCTCCCAATTGGCTATGATGTCGGCTCTCTTCAGATGCAAAGCTTCGGCGATGACTTCAGGTTTTGGAATCCCTTCTAGACCGGTGAACGGTATCTGATCAAGCACGGGAACCCCTAAGAGTAGAGAGAACTCTTCCAGTGTAGGTACCAACTGATAGTTCGAGAAAGTGAAACAATGATGTACGGGATCAAAGAATTGGAACAACACACACATCATCTCTTCTTGGAAACTGGATGTAGCCAAATTGAGGAGTCGACCGTATTTCTTGGTAAAAGGAGAATCCCCGGGCACTCTTGAGGCTAACTCTTGAAGTTTAGGGTGCGCTTTTACAAAGCTGATTCGGATGGTGTTCCTTCGGACGGAATTCATGACCTATAAAACAAAAACAAAGATAAATTTCTAAATCCTTAAAATGGTTAGTGAGCATGCATATGATGCTTATGATGTTTATGATGTTATGTACAAGTAAATATATACACACACAGCAAACAAGTTCCTATGTTTTAGGCTTGCATGGGGTTTTATAGGTAAGTACCCTCTTGAAGTTTAGTTGGCTCAACCTGTCCTAGTAATAGTGATCGGGTTCTAAAGGATCTCAATATCACCGACCTTTCTCTTAGGCATTGTCTCAGCATAATCAATCTTTTCTTGCGGCCAAGATATCCCAAAAGTCTAGCCTCAATGAGTGTAGTATCGAGTATCAACCAATTTTCAGCTCTACACCGAAACCGGTTATCTCACTACGTCCTAATGGCCAAGTTTGTTCAATTAGGGTTCTAAATTCAATTAGTGCTTTATGACTCCACTCAGCAGCCCCGTATTCTCCTTGATTCACCATGATGGATACCGGTACCCACAAATACGTCACACTAACGTAGCCATTATTTTAACCATATCGGTCTACGCCATATAGTTTCCACAATCTATTGCTACTTACCTAAAAAGGTGTCCCAGATCCGGGTGGAGGATCAAAGCAAGTCCAATACAAAGAATAAAATATAAAGCATGCAAAGAAACAAGTAAAAGTGATTTAACCCTAAGGTAACCCCGCTTTTAGTTTAATTCCCCAGCAGAGTCGCCAGTTCTATGATACGGCGGGAGAACTGACTTGGGTTATTTTGCATTTTGATCGCATTTATGCGGATAGCAAGAGTCGCCACCGACTTTTCTTTTATCCAAAAAGGAAAGGTAAAAAAGCACAGGAAAGACCTTTCGAGATTATTTCTCGGGTTCGGGGATATATTATGAAAAGGGAAGGTGTTAGCACCCTTTTCATCCGTAGTTATCTACGAGCTCTTAGTTACTAGCTAGATCACTTACTTTTGCTTTGACAGTGTGCTTGTGGTGTGGGCTTTGAAAATATCTTTGTAATGGTTCTCGTTTCTATAAGAACGCGTACAAAGATTTGTTTCAAAAAATAGTTCAAAGATGTGTTTGTGGAATGTGTTTTTGAAAGTGGTTTTGAAAAGATGTTTTGCAATGGTTCTCGTCTCTATAAGAACGTATACAAAATGTTTTGTCTTTTTGAAAATGTTTTGAGATGAAAGTGTCGGTGTAAAAATGTTTTTTTGTCGTGAGCAAGCGAGCAACTAGGAGCGAATCTACCTATTCGAAAAGTCAAATATTCTTTTCTTCCTTCTTTAGATGTTGCTATCTTACCATTGATTTATTAAGAAGCCCCATCGTTGGATGTAAAGGGACAGGCGCGGGTCAACCGTACAGTCATCGAAAGCAACTTGTGAGACGCTTTAGCAATTTTCGTAAGGGACTAGATCATTTTATCGAAGGCAACATCGAGGGATATCGAGGGACTATGATCTCTTTTAATCGAGGGTCTTTGCTAAAGCGTCACATATTCGAGGGACATGATTGTGTTTCCGAGGCAACAAGTGAGATTACCCTAGAGGTGCGCGTGTGAAAAAGTGTGTTTGATTCAAATTATTTTGTTGAAATTAGGTTATCTAGCGATTTGTTTTTTTGATCTTTCCATACACGCCTAATTACTATATAGTATAAGAAAATGCGGTAAAATGCGAAAAATAAAATTCTATGCTATTACAGAGCTTTCGGGAGTGGAGGTACAATTTTTACAAATAGGGATGATTCGAGTGCAATTAAAAGTCCAAAATAGAAAACAATACAACCAAATTTAATTTGAGCGATTAATTAAAGTTATAATAGTCTAGGAAATAAATATTAATTAACAAAGTATGGAAGTAAAATTCTGGTTATTTGTTGGAAAAGTTAAAAAAGAAAAATAGGAAAACCAATTCTATCAATTAACTAAAGAATTAAATCAAAGTACATGTATTTTTGTTTTTTAAAGTTTTTGTTATCTAAATGAATCAAATGAAACTTAATATAAAAATTAGTTAGTAAAATAATTTTCAAAGTCCTAAACTAATTGAGAAAATAAATTAATTTGTAATTGTACATTTTTTTATTTAAATGAATTAGAACTAGATCATAAAATAAATTCTAAACTAACCTAAAATTCTAAGTATTTAGATTAATTTTAAAAATAAGTAAAACAAAGAAATTCTAAAAATATTAAGTTAACCTAAACTTAAATAATAAAAAAACTAAAATTTTACTAAAACTATATTTAAGCTAAACTAAATGTAAATCAAATTAATTACAAGAAAAGGGTGTGAAATAGAAAAATTAGGGGGTGAAGCTGGAAAAAGCATTGGGCTTGGGGTATAGCCCAACAGGGATTGTTTGGTCTAATAATACAAAAAAAATGAATAAAAAGAAAATGAAAACGTCCCCTGGGGGTCTCGAACCCGGGACTCTTCCTTCAAATACCAATACCGTAACCACCGCGCCATTCATTCATTCATTTACTTAATTACTTCTATTAATATATAAGTCAAAACTTGAAAATTGGGTTGGGCCAAAGCAAACCAGACCCAAACCTGATTTTATGAACAAAGAGGAAAGGGTTGAAACAAGAAAAATGAGATTGTTATCGTTCCTAAATCGTGAAAAGGGGAAAAAAGAAAAGGAAAACCCTAATCTCTCTTCCTGATTTTTACGCTAATCTCTCCCTCCCTCTCAATCAACACCTCTGTGTTCTAGTGGGGAAATCAAATTTCTATCTCTATTAACTTTCTTATTTCTAGCTACACATGTCCCCAGCGAAACCCTAGAACCCCAAATCAGAACGTTACTGTAATCGTGAAAGGGTAAGAACAAAGATGAGTTACCTTTTGTTTTCAGCTTCCAAGGTATGTTCCCAAATCTTGTTTTCGTTCCTTCTTCTGATTTCGTGAGTTATTGATTCTGAAGAAATCCCTAATAGTTTGATTTGAGTAAGGTTTCCTCTTATTCTTTTATGATTTTGTGACAAAGGGTTTATGGAAGTTTTGTTAGCTCTGAGTTTTGTTTGTGACAAAGGGTTTTGTGGAAATTTTGTTAGCTCTGAGTTTTGTTTGTGGCAAAGGGTTTTGTGGAAATTTTGTTAGCTCTGAGTTTATTTGTGACAAAGGGTTTTATGGAAATTTGTTGATTTTGAGTTTTGTTTGTGACAAAGGGTTTTGTGGAAATTTTGGTAGCTCTGAGTTTTGCTGGTTTTTGTGATTTACTGTAAAAATGTTATGTTGTTTTTTGTTCCTCATGAAAACAAAGAAAAACCCTCCTCTTCGTTATGTGCAAATCGTTTCCTTTATAACAGTAAGATGATGAAACTTTTGGGGGGGGGGGGGGGGGGGGGGGGAGGAATTGAGTTTTAATTGTTGGGATATGCTTTCTGCTTTCTTGAATCGGGTTTTTGGTTTTGCTCATTTGTGTGCAAGGGTTGGACTGATATGGCAAGTTTTGGGATAACAGCATTGCAGGTTTTTGTAGGGTGTATTTTGGGCAATTTTGCAGTTTTGGACAACATGCTTATGGGCTATTGTATGCAGGTTGGCTTGCTGGTTGTTTTGGCTGTTTTGATATAAGGCTTTGGAATGTTGCTTGCTAGGTGATTTCTTTCCACTTTCCTCTTTCAATGAAAATAAACAATTTTGTTTACTTATTGAAATTCTGAAGGGTTTGTATGATTTTAAGGAAAATGATGATAAAATTGTTTTGATGAGCAAGTTAACTTGTTGTTTTGCCTTGTTCCATTTTTTTACTCATTGCTGCCTTCCTCTGTTGTTGCAATATTTTATTTCCTAATTGTTGCAGGTTCTGTATAGCCTTGGCTTGGCTTGTGCACTTGTTTTGAGACCTTAACAGCCTGCTACCTGCGCTAGCCTGCTGCTTTGCTGTTTTTGCTTTTGTTCAGGCTGCTATTTTGCTTTTTGTGTTGCATTTGGGTAGTTTGTTGGTTTTGTGTAGCAGTTTGCTTGTTTGTTTTAGGCAATGTTAGCAATTTTCCTTTTCCTTTTTTTTTGTGAACCAAGAAGGGCAACTTTTTTGTGATTTTCAAGGAGGAGAAGGATTATGATAAAACAAACAGACTAAAATTCTGATTCCTATCTAAAAACCCTAGTGATGAAGTTTTTTCTTTGAACGAATACTCTTTTCCTGAATTCTTGCTAACTTCTTTTCTTTGTTTCATGAACATGAGGCATGGATGGCAAGCGAGGATTGGATGGCTTGAAGATGAGGCAAAGAAGACTTGAAGAAATAAAACAAGATTTCTTTCTTTGTAAAAAAAAATTGTGATTCTTTGTAGACAAAAAATCTTGTAATTTATTTCATTTGTAATATGATAAATACAAAGTCTTGAATAAATTTGTTGTAATGAAATTTATTGCACAAAACTTGAATTTACTTAAACTTTGCAATTCTCAATTGAATATTTTGGATAAAATTTCTTGGCTTGGTAACATGTACTTCAAGCAATCACAAAATGATCAGATAAATCATATGCCTTTGTACTCCAATCAAATTCTTAAACAAAATAAATGCTTAAGAGATCAATTCTATTTGACTAATTGAGTCCACGGTCATGGTTGTTTAAATGAAAGTCTTAATCTTCACATCTTGTCTAAGTCAAATTTGCACTTAAAATGAACTTGCGTGCCATGCTCGATAAAAAAATGGAACTTCATTGCCAAAAAAGCATGCTCTGAGAATATTTGTCAATCTTTCAATAAACTGTGGTTAAGATCATTCAAAATCAATAAATGCCTTGCGACGATTTGATAATTTTAAAGTCTTCCAAACACAATTTTCCTTCGATTCTTTGAAGATAAACCTGTGAGCGACATCACTTATGACCACATACAGAAATAATTGTCTCAAGGTCTTGTAATTTGAATAAATCACAAATCTTAGAAATCGGGCGATTGTTATTTAAAATTAGGTCAAATTCCATGATGCGACTTCTAACGCATTCAAATTTTGGTGATCTTCTACGCGTAATCAGTTCTTGATTTGTGAAGATAAATTGGAGATGGTATCAAGGAGAATCATACGCAAGAAAAACCTCTCAAAAATATTTAATAATGAAGAAGTTACGATCGTTTGAATTTGTTCTCGCAAAAGGTCGATTTTTTTTGTCGACGTGGTCGTTTTCAGTTATCTGGACCATTGATTGAATAAACTTGCGATGCGAGGTTTGAAACTTGGCACGAACATCCTTGGGGAGACATGAAGATCTGTGAGGACCATTTGAAACCTTGAAGACTCAATTTTCTTTGAGAAATGCAAAACCCTAATTGTCGATTTATTGCTTAGGAAGAGAAACTGTCTGATCAAATTCTGAGCTAAATTGAGTATTCGAGAAACCCTAGGATAGTATCTTGAATGAAATATGGGAGGGAAAATTTTGGGGTACAACAAAGACAAACTCAGTACATATTTTGTGTTCTGGTGTTTTTTTAGACCTTTTTGATGCATGTCTTTATGTATTTGGGCCAATTCCTTTATGCCATTGTGACTTTTTGTATTTTTGAGGTTGTGGCTTTATGATTTTTAGCCATGACCTTTATGCCATTGTGGCTTTATGTATTTTGGTCAAGACCTTTAAGGATATATGTAATGCATTATCGGTCATTGATAAACTTGGATGAAAAACATAAACATACAAGGACTAAATTTAGAAAACACAGAAACTTAAAGGGACTAAAATAATTTTAAAAAAACACCGTAAGATATAGGGGTGAAAAACATAAATTTGAAACTGGCTTTTTTCCTTTTGTTTTCCAGATTCAGCTTCATCTTCATTTTCTTTTTTTCCTTTTAGGGTTTTTAGATAAACAGGCTGACAAGAAGAGGAATGTGAAGATGAAGATTAACAGACTAACCAACGTAGGATGTAGCCATAAGTGAATGTGAAGAGGAAGACGAACAGACTGACAAGAATAAGATGTAATATTTGGAATTTCTATGTTGGTCTCTCCTTTGATATACCATCCAATGTATTTGCCACGTAATAAGTCTAAAAATCAATATAAAACTACGAAAAAATAATCCATCTCAGCTCTGTTAGACACATCTTCTTTTTTAACAGCAGCTTGACGCCAGGGACTAAAAACAACGATATTAGAACACATCAGTATGCAATCTAAACAAAAAAATATTTTAGGACTAGATTGAAAACACACCAACTTATAAGGACCAAGTGACTATTTAAGTCTTAAATTAAATAAAAATAATATATGCGAGAAGCGGGGTGTAACACATATCATCATGGGTTACTAATAACAGTACAAGACATACCAAGAGCCATGTTTCTATCATCAATTTCACAAACAAGCAAGATTTCATATAAATCCTAAACCCAGTTTCATGCAAAATCCCTCCCCTAAAGCTATACTAACTAAGAACCCATGTAACACCCCGATTAATTAAATAGTATTTATATTATTATTATTATTATTTTCAAAACTACCAGTTAATATTTATTTTGATAAATTAAAATTATTTAGTCAGTGGAATATTATTCGGTCCGATAAGTGATTAATGGGGTTTATTCGGTTTATTAGAAATAATTATTTCTATATGATAGTATTGGTTTATGGTGTGTAGAGATTATATATGTTATGTTATTTGGTTTTATTTGATAATTAATTGAATGAGTTAAGTTAGTAATTTTAATATATATATATATATATATATATATATATATATATATATATATATATATATATATATATATATATATATATATATATATATATATATATATATATATATATATATATATATATATATATATATATATATATATATATATATATATATATATATATATATATATATATATATATATATATATATATATATATATATATATATATATATATATATATATATATATATATATATATATATATATATATAATATATAGTTAGTAAGAATAGAAAGTTTAGTTTTAGTTTTATAAAAGAAATAAAAGTTAGTAAGAGTGGATAGTAGAGAGTGGAAGAGGAAATAGAGAGAAATAGAGTTGGTAAGAGGGAAGAAGTTGCTACAAATCAAACCAAGAGCTTGCATCCAAGATAAATTGGTAATGGTTTGACTTCCTTTGATTATCTAGTATGTGTTTTATAGCATTTGGGTTGGAAGATAAGTTAGGGTTTGTATGATTGGACTCATGGTTAGATAACATGCTTAGGTGTTGGTTGATTTATTCTTATGAATGTTGCTTTATGTTCTGGATTGGGTTTCATATTCCATGGTTATTTGTATCTGTAAATGAATAGAAAGGAAATGGAAAATAAATGAAATAGGGTTTTTGATAAGAAGCACCCATGAAAGGCAGGACGCCCGGCCCGGGTCCTGTGACGGATGGCAAGCTATTTTATTTGTTTTGTTTCACACTTTTTCCTGTTTCATTCTTTTTATATTTTCTATTTTCTATAGATTGCCAACAATCACTAGAACTGGCATGTTATGTTTGATTATGTAAATTTACTAATTAAATGAAATATGTTTAATATATTAAAAATGGAATGAAGAATACATATGCCCTGTTAATTTAGCAGTAACAGACACAATATGCTCTGTGATATATATATGACAGGAGTGGAAATGGGTTGGAAATAGAGATGGAAATTAATATAGGTGTGAGATTAATTTAATTAATAGTTGGAGTAAGTGACAGTAGTCTTCTAAAACCCAGAATAGTTAGAAATTGTCCCGTTTGGTCCCGATAGCCGAATTAGGGGGTAAAATTAGTTATCCAGAATTTAATCAAAACTGACGAGGTAACTAAGTTAAATGCGTAGGTAATTATGGTTGAATTATTTTATCGAGATTGTGACGTCTTCGGAGACCGATCGAAATTGTATTTGTTTTGAATAGCCGCTTTAGGCGGTAAAATTAGTTATCTGGAATTTAATCAAAATTGACGGGGTAACTAAGTTAAATGCGTAGGTAATTATGGTTGAGTTATTTTATCGAGATTGTGACGTTTTCGGAGACCGATCGGAATTGTATTTGTTTTGAATATACTTATGAAGTAACTTGTTTAAGCTTGTATGTTACTTGATGTGTTAAATATATTTGCAATGCATGTACAATTGTTGGTATTTCATTGTGTTGGAATATGTGGTATGTGTATGTTAAGGTTGTCGAGTAAATCTTAATTGCATACGAGTTGGTCGATTGTACATTGCATGGCATGGTTGGTGTTGAAATAGAGACGGTGAAATGGTGGATTCACATATTAGACGTTGATCCTTATTGGAAATAGGCGTAGTGGCTTTGACCCGGAAGGGGAACATAAGTGGTGAAACTTCGGGTTCACAAAAATAGACGTTGATCCTAGAGTGGAAATATACATAGTGGCTTTGATCCTTGTGGAAACATAGGCGGTGGAACTTCGGGTCCACGAGTCGGTACCACATTCGCATTTGTTGCGTCGTGTCGTGAGTCACATGCATAATTGTTATATTATGAGTTTATGCGAATTGGATTAATTGTGTGGTTTATGTGTTAGAATTATCTTGAATTGATTCTTGAATAATTACCAAGTATGTGAATAGGTGAAGCAAATATGTTACTAACATTCATATATGTTTATGTAAGGTGAAGGATTCCTAATATTTATATTTTATGCATTTCTTATTTTACATACTATTATAATTTATTGGAATACTCACCCTTATGTTAAAATGATGCTTAATAATGGCATCGCTCAGGTACCGAAGAAGGTTGTGCGAGGCACAAAGATTAGCGGATGCACGTAGGCTTGTGTTCCTTTATTTTGTTTTCTCGAGTCGATGCTCTGATTTGTAACACTTGGGGGTTTAGTAATCGCATTCGAACTCGTATTTTGATTTATGGATTATACTTGTATATAATCCTTTATGTTTGGTTGTATTTTGATGTATATGTCATGATACTTCATAACATGATTATTGTATGAACTGAATGGCCTTAATGCCTTATATATTATGTTTTGGTTACTCCTTTATGGAGAAGATGTTTATGTTGATGAATCTGTTGCGTATTGCATGAGAAGAAATAATATGTCAAACATGTATAACATGTTCATGTGATAAAAAGTATTGCTTTATTTATGTTTTGGCTTTTCATGGAATATGGAAAGTGACTTGTGAAACTCCTTGCATGTAATTTTTATTCTCTAATTTAAATTATATTGTTTATTCGGGGTTATTAGAAGGGGTGTTACAATAGTGGTATCAAAGCATGGTCTGACCGTTGGTCAGGTCTTAACTTTACTAATCCCATTGTATCTGGTTGTGTATCTGACGCGATCGATACTTTTGTGTTGTTCAGAAGAAGATGGTTGCAGGAAGGAATGATGATGCCATTGTTGAGGCTTTGCGATTGCTCGTTGGATCTTTGAATCAGATGTCGTAAGCTAATCCGATGCCACATAATGAAGGTGACAATGAATTATGTGCTCTCGGAAAGTTTCAAAAGAACAATCCGCCTACCTTCAAAGGAGAGCATGCACCTGAGGAAGCTCAAGAATGGTTGAAGGCCGTAGAAAAGATTTTCTGAGTGATGAGTTGTACCGATGCTCAGAAGGTGCAATTCGGAACTCACATGCTGGAGAAAGAGGCCGAAGATTGGTGGATTAACACAAGTCAAAGATATGAGAAGAGAACATTGTGGTTACTTGGGCGATTTTCCGGGATGCATTCTTGGAAAACTACTTTAATGAGGATGTCTTTTGGAAGAAAGAAGTGGAATTTCTTGAATTGAAACAAGGAAACGGCACTGTTGCTGAATATGCCGCTAAGTTCCAAGAGTTGATAAAGTATTATCCTCACTACAATACTGTGAATGCCGAAAGATTTAAATGTTTGAAGTTTGTGAACGGCTTGAGGCCGGATGTGAAGAAGGCGATCTCATATCAACAAATTAATCGTTTTTCTGAGTTGGTGAACAAGAGTTGCATTTATGAAGAAGATAGTCGAGAAAGTAACGCTTACTACAAGAGCTTGAATGAAAGGAAAGGTAAGGGGCAATTGTGTCCTAAGCCTTATGATAGGAAGGGAAAGCGACCAATGGGTGGAGGAAAGAGTCTGAGTGGGGGAGTGACTACTCCGATCAAATGTTTCAAGTGTGGTAAATAGGGACATCATGCTCTAGAATGTCGCCAAGTGATTGTGAAGTGTTTCAAGTGTGACAAAGTAGGTCACAAAGGTGTGGATTGTCGGGTTGGTTCTGTTGTGACTTTCTACAACTGTGGTGAGCGAGGTCACATTAGTACCAAATGCACGAAGCCAAAGAAGGAAACCGGAAAGGTGTTCGCATTGTCGGGTGCTGAGACTTCGGCAGATGAGAGATTGATCAGAGGTACTTTCTTTATCCATAATTTACCTTTGATTGCTATTGTTGATACGGGTGCGACACATTCTTTTATTTCCTTAGATTGTGCTACAATATTGGGTCTTGTGTTCTCTGATATGAGTAGGAGTATGGTGGTAGATACACCTGCGATGGGTTCAGTTTATACTTCAGTTATTTGTTTAAAGTGTCATTTGCATATGTGTGGTAGGGATTTTGAGGTGGATCTAGTATGTCTCCCGTTGAGTCAGCTAGATGTCATTTTGGGTATGGACTGGTTGAGAGCCAACCATGTCTATATCAATTGTTTTGCTAAAGCGGTTCTTTTTCTCGAGTCCGAGAAAGAATGTGTTTCATTCTTATCTACTCAACAAGTGAAGGAGTGTGTAAAGGATGGAGTTGAATTGTTCGGGTTGATGGCGAGCCTGAATTTTGGTGAAAGTGGAGTGAGAAAGGAATTTCCTGGTGTATGTGACTTTCCTGAGGTGTTTCCGGAGGAGGTTACTAATTTACCTCCAGAGCGTGAAGTGGAGTTTACTATTGATTTAATTCCTGGTACCAGTCTTGTTTCGATGGCTCCATATCGGATGTCACCATCGGATTTGGTTGAACTGAAGAGTCAGCTTGAGGAGCTACTTAATAAGAATTTCATTCGTCCGAGTGTATCTCCGTGGGGTGCACCGGTGTTGTTAGTAAAGAAGAAAGAAGGTACGATGAGGTTATATTTGGATTATAGGAAGTTGAACAGAGTTACTATCAAGAACAAGTATCCTCTACCTAGAATCGATGATTTGATGGACCAATTGGTAGGAGCTTGTGTGTTTAGTAAGATTGACTTGAGGTCTGGTTACCACCAGATTCGTGTGAAGGCTAGTGATATTCAGAAGACGGCGTTCAAAATAAGATATAGACACTACGAGTATTCTGTGATGCCTTTCGGTGTTACAAATGCGCCTGGTGTGTTCATGGATTATATGAACAAAATTTTTCATGAGTACCTTGATAAGTTTGTGGTGGTATTTATTGATGATATTCTAATCTATTCGAAGAATGAAGAGGAGCATGTCGAGCACTTAGGAGTGGTGTTGTCTATTTTGAAAGAGAAACAGTTGTTTTCTAAACTTTCTAAGTGCGAATTTTGGTTGGAGCAAGTAAGCTTTCTTAGTCATGTGATATCTCGTGGAGGCATTTCCGTTGATCCAACAAAGATTGAAGCTGTGTCAGAATGGGAGTCTCCTAAATCTTTTTTTGAGATACGAAGTTTTCTTGGTTTAGCCGGATACTATCGTAAGTTCATTGAGGGTTTTTCAAAGTTGGCGTTACCTTTGACACAATTGACGAGAAAGGGTCAAGCGTTTGTGTGGACTACTCAGTGTGAGGATAGCTTTCAAGAGCTTAAGAGAAGATTGACTACTGCTCCTATTTTTATTTTACCTAATCCATCCGAGCCGTTTGTAGTTTATTGTGATGCTTCATTGATGGGATTAGGTGGTGTGTTGATGCAAAATGAACAAGTGATGGCCTATGCTTCGAGACAACTTAAAGTACATGAGAGGAATTATCCGACTCATGACTTAGAGTTAGCAGCTGTTGTTTTTGTGTTGAAAATTTGGAGGCACTACTTGTTTGGATCGATATTTGACGTGTTCAGTGATCATAAAAGTTTGAAATACTTGTTCGATCAGAAAGAGTTGAATATGAGGCAGAGAAGGTGGTTGGAGTTCTTAAAAGATTATGACTTTAGCTTGAATTACCATCCAGGAAAGGCGAACATGGTGGCCGATGCGTTGAGTAGAAAATCATTGCATATGTCTATGTTAATGGTGCGAGAATGGGAATTACTTAAACAGTTTCGAGACTTGAGTTTGGTTTGTGAAGAAACTTATTTTGGTGTGAAACTTGGCATGTTGAAACTTACAAGTGGAATCTTGGAAGAGATAAGAGAAGGACAGAAATCAGACTTGGTTTTAGTTGACAAGTTGACTTTAGTTAACCAAAGTCAAGGTGGAGAGTTTAGAATTGATGAGAATGGTGTTTTGAGATGTCGTGATAGAGTTTGTGTTCCCGATGTGGGAGATGTGAAGAGGAGGATCCTTGAAGAAGGACACCGAAGTGGGTTGAGTATTCATCCTGACACCACAAAGATGTATCAAGATTTTAAAAAGTTATTTTGGTGGCCATGTATGAAAAAGGAGATCTCCGAATTTGTGTATTCGTGTTTGGTTTGTCAGAAGTCCAAAATAGAGCATCAGAAGCCATCTGGATTGTTGCAACCTTTATCTATTCCATAATGGAAGTGGGATAGCATTTCTATGGATTTTGTTTTGGGATTACCGAGGACTCCGAGTAACTATGAGGTTATTTGAGTTATCATGGATAGATTGACGAAATCTTCTCACTTTATTCCAATTAGAATGGATTATCCGATGGAGAGACTTGCAAAGTTGTACATTGAACGGATTGTGAGTTTGCATGGTATTCCGACGTGTATCGTTTCAGATAGAGATACGAGATTCACCTCTAGATTTTGGGAAGGTTTGCAAAGAGCTTTGGGTACTAAACTGCATTTGAGTTCTGCTTATCATCCACAGAAGGATGGTCAGACGGAAAGAACGATTCAGTCGCTCGAAGATCTTTTGCGGGCATGTGTGTTGGAATAAGGAGGTTCTTGGGAGAGATACTTACCGTTGATTGAGTTTACCTATAAAAACAGTTTTCATTCTAGTATAGGTATGGCTCCTTTTGAGGCATTGTATGGGAGGCGTTGTAGGACACCATTGTGTTGGTACGAGTCAGGAGAAAGTGGGGTGGTTGGACCGGAGATTGTTCAAAAAACTACGGATAAGATTAAATTGATTAGAGAAAAGATGAAAATTTCACAAAGTCGCCAAAAGAGTTATCATGACAAAAGTAGAAAGCCTCTTGAGTTCAAGAAGGATGATCACGTGTTTTTGAGAGTGAATCCTACGACGGGTGTTAGTCGAGCTCTAAAATCGCGTAAGTTGACGCCGCGGTTTATTGGTCCATATCAAATTTTGGAGAGGATTGGCAATATGGCTTATCAGATTTCATTACCGCCATCACTTTCAAATCTTCATGATGTATTTCATGTTTCGCAATTGAGGAAGTATATTGCGGATTCGTCTCATGTTGTTCAAGTGGACGACGTAGAAGTTAGAGAGAATTTAACCGTTGAGACTTTGCGGACAAGGATCGAGGATCGGAAAGTAAAGCAACTCCGAGGCAAAGATATTACTTTGGTAAAGGTCGTGTGGGGTGGTTCGGCTAGCGGCAACATAACTTGGGAGCTAGAAAGCCGGATGAGGGATTCATATCCCGAGTTGTTCGTTTAGAGGTAATTTTCGAGGCCGAAAATCTTTTAAGTGGGGGAGAGTTGTAACACCCCGATTTATTAAATAGAATTTATATTTTTTTTTCTTCAAAACTACCGGTTAATATTTATTTTGATAAATTAAAATTATTTAGTCGATGGAATATTATTCGGTCTGATAAGTGATTAATGGGGTTTATTCGGTTTATTAGAAATAATTATTTCTATATGATAGTATTAGTTTATGGTGTGTAGAGATTATATGTGTTATGTTATTTGGTTTTATTTGATAATTAATTGAATGAATTAAGTTAGTAATTTTAATATATATAATATAGTTAGTAAGAATAGAAAGTTTAGTTTTAGTTTTATAAAAGAAATAAAAGTTAGTAAGAGTGGGTAGTAGAGAGTGGAGGAGGAAATAGAGAGAAATAGAGTTGGTAAGAGGTAAGAAGTTGCTACAAATCAAACCAAGAGCTTGCATCCAAGACAAATTGGTAAGGGTTTAACTTCCTTTGATTATCTAGTATGTGTTTTATAGCATTTGGGTTGGAAAATAAGTTAGGGTTTGTATGATTAGGTTCATGGTTAGATAACATGCTTAGGTGTTGGTTGATTTATTCTTATGAATGTTGCTTTATGTTCTGGATTGTGGTTCATATTCCATGGCTGTTTGTATCTGTAAATGAATAGAGAGGAAATGGAAAATAAATGAAATGGGGTTTTGGAGAAGAAGCACCCACGAAAGGCAGGACGCCCGGCCCGGGTCCTGTGACAGATGGCAAGTTATTTTATTTGTTTTGTTTCACACTTCTTCGTGTTTCATTCTTTTTATATTTTCTGTTTTCTATAGATTGCCTACAATCACTAGAACTGGCATGTTATATTTGATTATGTGAACTAACTAATTAAATGAAATATGTTTAATATATTAAAAATGGAATGAAGAATATATATATGCTCTGTTAATTTAGCAGTAACAGACACAATATGCTCTGTGATGTATATATGACAGGAGTGGAAATGGGTTGGAAATAGAGATGGAAATTAATATAGGTGTGAGATTAATTTAATTAATAGTTGGAGTAATTGACAATAGTCTTCTAAAACCCATAATAGTTAGAAATTGTCTCGTTTGGTCCCGATAGCCGAATTAGGCGGTAAAATTAGTTATCCGGATTTTAATCAAAAATGACGAGGTAACTAAGTTAAATGCGTAGGTAATTATGGTTGAGTTATTTTATCGAGATTGCGACGTCTTCGGAGACCGATCGGAATTGTATTTGTTTTGAATAGCCGGTTTAGGCGGTAAAATTAGTTATCTGGAATTTAATCAAAATTGACGGGGTAACTAAGTTAAATGCGTAGGTAATTATGGTTGAGTTATTTTATCGAGATTGTGACGTTTTCGGAGACCGATCAGAATTGTGTTTGTTTTGAATATACTTATGAAGTAACTTGTTTAAACTTGTATGTTACTTGATGTGTTAAATATATTTGCAATGCATGTACAATTGTTGGTATTTCATTGTATTGGAATATGTGGTATGTGTATGTTAATGTTGTCGAGTAAATCTTAATTGCATACGAGTCGGTCGATTGTACATTGCATGACATGGTTGGTGTTGAAATAGAGACGGTGAAATGGTGGATTCACATATTAGACGTTGATCCTTAATTGGAAATAGGCGTAGTGGCTTTGACCCAGAAAGGGAACATAGGCGATGAAACTTCGGGTTCATAAAAATAGACGTTGATCCTAGAGTAGAAATAGACGTAGTGGCTTTGATCCTTGTGGAAACATAGGCGGTGGAACTTCGGGTCCACGAGTTGGTACCGCATTCGCATTTGTTGCATTGTGTCGTGAGTCACAGGCATAATTGTTATATTATGAGTTTATGTGAATTGGATTAATTGCGTGATTTATGTGTTAGAATTATCTTGTATTGATTCTTGAATAATTACCAAGTATGTGATTAGATGAAGTAAATATGTTACTAACATTCATATATGTTTATGTAAGGTGAAGGATTCCTAATATTTATATTTTATGCATTGCTTATTTTACATACTATTATGATTTATTGGAGTATTCACCCTTCTGTTAAAATGATGCTTAATAATGGCATCGCTCAGGTACCGAAGACGGTTGTATGAACTGAATGACCTTAATGCCTTATATATTATGTGTTGGTTCCTCCTTTATGGAGAAGATGTTTATGTTGATGATTCTGTTGCGTATTGCATGAGAAGAAATAATATGTCAAACATGTATAACATGTTCATGTGATAAAAAGTATTGCTTTATTTATGTTTTGACTTTTCATGGAGTATGGAAAGTGACTTGTGACACTCCTTGCATGTAATTTTTATTCTCTGATTTAAATTATATTGTTTATTCGGGATTATTAGAAGGGGTGTTACAACTCACCTCTTAGAAAGAATGATGATGGAAGTAAGGTGAGATGAAGTGAAGTTCCCTTCTTCTTCTTTGATCCAATCCTTTCTTCATCTTCTTCTTCTTCTTCCATGCTCTCTTTCTCTTATTCTTTCTCTTCTTTCTTAATGACTTTGGCAAGAGCAAAGAAAATGAATGAAAAATAGAATGAATAATGATATGTAGAAAATTCATTTGTCTTTTAGTGGACTTAATTTTGCTTTTACCATTTTACCCTTACCAAAATCTCATATTCTCCAAATTGCTTCTCATCTCAATTACCAAATTACCCTTGGTTTCTAACTAGTATGGATTAAGAGAGTTGAATAAACTTAATCTCTTCTTAGCTAATTAATTACTCAATTTGTCTCACTCAATAAAGAAATGTTCATTTAGGAAAATATGAGATATTACAAAATCATTTGTACTGAGGGATCACTTCTATATAAGAAGGTGAAGGGGACGAAACAATGGCCTAAAATGGAGGAAGTCCCAAAAGATAAAATCAATGATGGAGATCAACCTCGAGATCGTAATGACACTCGAGTGCACTTGAGTACTCTAAACGACTTTGTCACTCCTTACCCTATGGACCTAAAACCATGTGTGGAAATGACGTTACAAAACGTTTCAATGACGAGACAAGAATTTATTGCGCATGTTCCCAAGACCACCTACTCCCACTCACTAGAGTTTTCCACTTCTGCCTCCATAAAATGAAGGCTTGTCTGGAAAACACAATACGACAATAGAGAGCAACTAGACAGTCTCAACCATAACTTTACTAAGTAAAATCAAGGACTTGGAGATAACTTTTATAGGCCGCTAAATGTCTAATTTAGAACTCCACCAAGTAAGACACATGATCACATGAAACTTCCTCACAAAGTCGAACACTTAATCCTAATCACTCGAACATTGTATATCATTATATCTGATTGGACGACTCCCCGCATCACACGTCGAGTTATACGCAGGCGGTGGTTTCAACCGTGTGACACGTATAAACCATATCTAGTGTTGATGGCATGTATCATCTCACTCTCAAACTACGACGTTGAAGTGCTAACATTGTAGATTATTTATGCTCCTTCACACCAAAAACTTTTGTCGCTACATTAGATAAAACTCATTACATACTTCTTCTCATTCCACTTCAGAACAAATACTCTCATATTTGCTCGGATATCAATACCATATCAATAATTAAGTAAAATTTATTGTAAACTTTATTTAAAGTAAAATTTATTTATTTTTTAAAGTAAAATATAAACCTATACAATTTGGAGTAGTATTAACTACTCTCTATATAATCTTTATAACGATTTATAAATAAATTTAATTTTGTTAATATATTTAATAATTAATATATCTAATCTATATATAAATTTAATATATTAATTATTAAATATATTAAAAAAACTCAAATTTATTTATTAATCGTTATTTATTCTTGCACATAGTTTAATCCTAAACCACAAATTTTAGGCTATCTGCATCCTAAAGACCTTTCTTTCGACCACATTCTTATTCGGCCAGCACATGGTGTCCCTACCGCCAAAGTCGCAACAATCAATACACGCAATAGCCCCCAAAATTGCCTTCACACTCTTCTAAACTTATCCCAATGCAAATTCATCCACATTACCATTACTTTTTGCGTGAACGTTTTTTCCCCTTTTCCTTATTCAATGCATTTTACAAAAACCAATACCTACTATCTCTACATTCATCAAGTAACATGACTTATATTTGATTTTTATAAAATATAAATAAAATATTCCTTTTTTTTGGGGTTTGTAGATAAAATTAGGGGAAGAAAATAGATC
This sequence comes from Vicia faba, assembly GCA_948472305.1. NCBI lineage: Eukaryota > Viridiplantae > Streptophyta > Magnoliopsida > Fabales > Fabaceae > Vicia > Vicia faba. The sequence goes on along the minus strand of OX451737.1, from coordinate 259,001,374 downwards.
CCGGGCATCCGATATTGTTCGTTATTTTGTTTTGCCTTTTCTTTAAGAATGAATTAAAATTTTAGGCAGGTACGTATATTTTAAGATTCAGTTCTGTAAGATATAATTTTAAATTTATAATTTATAATTTATAGTTTATAAATTTATATAATAATTTAAATTTATTTAATAATAATATTTTTGTCACGAGTTTATTATTTATTTTGTTAATTTATATTTTATTTTTCATATATTATTTCAAATAACGTTTTAATTTATAGTTTTTTAAATTATTTTAATAAAAATTCACTTTTATTTTAATTTAAAATGAAATAATTATATATTAAATATTTTTTATGTCATTTTATATAGGGTTGGTAGAACGGACTCGATCCGTTGGGCATACCTATTTTATCCGTATTTTAGTGTGAGGCGGATCAAAAATTAAAGCTCCGACTCTCTAATATGACTGTTCCGTCCCATTTTTTCGCAGACTTTTGTAGGCATGATTATTAACATAAAATTTTGTATTTTTAGATTTAAAAGGTACAGCGTCCGCGAGTTTTTCCCGTCTCACATTCACTTTTTTTGTGGAACGGACCTAGGTTTTAGGCCCTCATCCTCAACTATGTCAGTCCCGCCTGCCCGGTTATTTTGCAATTTTTACAGAACAGACCTAAACGGGCACCCCTAATTTTATATTTATAAATTAATTAAAAATAATTTATCAGTCAACCGCTATTTTTATCAAATAAAATATTCTATTCTATCATAAATTATTTACATAACTGATTAAAATTTTAGACTTACACAATCAACTATCTCATATTAATTTTGATTGTATCGATCAAATGTGATTGTCAAAACCCACAAGTTTCAAGTCGAGTGGCAGTTTAATATGAAGTGAGGTTCAGAGCAAGTGCAAGCAAATGAGTATAAGAGTATGAGTAAGTGAATGAATATTTGATCCTCTCATATGAGATGGTATTTATAATCCTCAGCATTGGATCAAAATCTTTAGTGATGGGCCACGATGAGGCCAAACAACAAAAATTATCGAAATTTACGGGTGTATAGAGTCCAGCATATAGTCTCCTTCCTGATCAACTACCTCGAAAAAATAGGAGTTTGACTCATTATTCTCAAAGAACATAGTGATGATGATATAGACATATAAGTGGCATTCTCCTAATAAACACTTGAGAAAATACTCAACGGTTTTCAGTCTAAACTAATTTCTATTAATTTTTTATTTATTTTTGCATATTTTTATAGAACCGATTTAAACAAAGGGACTTTAAATTTCTCATATGTATTTTGTTAAAAAAATGAAATACTTAGAAGGAGTGCTTTGTTGACCTTTGCCTAAAAAGAGGGTAAAGAGACGCAGTAAGGGTCAGAAACTGAAAAAGCGTGTAAGCAGGTTAATGCTCATTGCTGAGCTCTTGCTGACACTACTATTCCTCAGAACAAACATCATAACTTCGAATTCAATTTTCTTATAAAAATCTTCCATTTTCAATCCAAATTCATAAAAAGAGTAAATTTAGCGAAAAAGAAAAGGGGAAAGAATTTGGGAATAGTAATAGTCCAAAAAGAATTCGTAGTGTTGTGTTAGAATCAATAAAGATACGAGAGTAAAGATGTGGCTTTCAAAATAATCATTCATGCTTAATAATATAAGCATATTTTGCGGAAAATTTTGTTTCTTAACGTATGTTTTTTTTAATATTTAAGCTATTCAATACTAACATATAAAATATATACATTAACTATATCATAGATTATTTAAAAAAAATTAAATATATATTTGGTCCAATAATTACAGAATTTTTTAGTTTTAATCTTAATTATTTTTAATTTATTATAACCTTTATCTTTATGGTTGAAATTCGGAAAGATACAAGAAATATTTATATATTCATAGTATGTGTCATATAAAGGTAAGATATTTGTTATTGTGTTTTTATATATTTGTTGTGATTTGATTGACATTATAATAGTCACAACAAAGAATAATAAGTGAAAATTAAGATTTTTCTAAATCAACAAAGAGATGAGTCTATCTTCCCTCATTTTTTTAAGGCGTTCCCCTATCTCTCTTGGCTTTTTTGGAGACTTGAGATAAGGTTATGTATCTACTCTTCTTGATCTTAAATATTTTCTTCTAATTATTGGATTTGGAATCTCAAAGCCTCTTTCAAATCTCTCTGTCTTGTCTTGTACCAACCCTTTAATCTTTCAATTTCCCTAGTCGCATCAAATGTTGGTTGTGTGAATCAAGATTAAATGTATCACTTAGCAACGCTTTAGTCAAACGCTTTCGTTTAAGACTCTCCTTATTGGCTATTTCACGATCGTTTTGAATCTGTTGGTCTTTTAGCTTGAGCTCATGTTGCAACTGATTCGTGTCATAAGCAAGGTTATTAAGGACATGCTCTAATCCCTCCTTTTCTCTTTGGGCTTGCTCAAGGGCATCCCTTAGTTCTTCCACTTCTTCTACTAATATCAGAAGAGGATCAGGTATGTCTGGCTTGTACGAAGGATCAATGTCAAACGACATTTTGTTGATTCAAACTATATCCAAAACCCACTGAGTATATGGCTCTCTTGCCACAATATTTTTCTTCCAAATTCAGCCCCTTTCATGTGAACTTTACTCCAAGCTTGTATGATTTTCTTAAGTAGCTCAGGGTTGCTCTTGCCCATATCATGAAGGGATAATTATTGAAGTTGCTCGTCGAAAGGTTTATCCTTCAAAGGGTATCCAAGTTAACATAAAACCAAAGTGAGATTGTAATTAATACATCTTCTTGTCTCAACCAAAGGGACATTTGAAAACTCTCCACAACTATAAACAATTTTCTCTATGTTTAGCTTTCTGGCATACCATAAGATAGAATCAACACTAAGATCCCTCATTTTTTAGACCATTCAATCTTTGTTAGATCGTTGACCATGTTATTTTCTTTGTAGAGATGAGAAATGAGCCAAGAGTATAATAGAGGAATACAACAAAGTAGTACACTTTTCTCTTTTTCATAACGCGTATGAAGGAGTAATACACATCAACAAGTAAAGCAGAAGTAGGATCAACATTTAAGACTTTTACGATCCAAAATACATTAATGGCCACCGAATCTATATAGTCCACAATATTTGGAAAAAGAATCAAATCAAAGATAAGCAATGCCAAACAATCTCCACAAGCCTCCTATTCTTTCTAATATGCAAAAGAAAGAGCCTTAGATTCTAAGTATTGTATTTTGATACCTTGCACTTCACCATCTTTCTTGTAGTTGAGTACTAGGTCAGTGAAGGGTATCCCTAACTCTTTAGCCAAGTCTCAGATTTTGATGGTATTCCCAATTCCTATATAAGCTTCATCCCTGATTTTGGAGAATCCCAAAATCCTATCAAATTCCTCCAAAGTAGGTGCCAATTGAAAATTCTGAAAAGTGAAACACCTTAGTGGAGGGTCATAGAATTGAGCAAGGGAAGTAATGGTTTCCACATGAAAAATCATCTTTATTAGATCAATAATATCTCTATAGCGACAAACAAAACCCATCATAGTCTTTTCAGGTAGTTTCCCTCTAATCAGCTTCATTTTCTTGATATCGAACATCAAGGCGCTAATGCAGATCGTTGGTTTCTTACCGATATTCATTTTTGAGATGCTCACCAAAACCCTTTCTTCTTCTTTTTTTGTGTTATTTTTTTCAAGGAAAATCCTGTGAATAAGACACAAAAAATGCAAAAAATGGATATTTTTAATGCAAGATGTATGTATGTATGGTGATGCAATTTGGTAGTGGGATTATAAGGGTATCCTTAGTGGATAAGTTCATAAGTTCGTTCCACTTGTCTCACCTTAAGCCCGCCATTTTTTTGTTAATTCTAGTAGGCCTAACTCTTGATGGTTTTATTTTATACATTTACTTGTGAATATATACAATATTTTTTAAGTACATTTTGTTAAAAAGATGTTTTATAAAAAAATATTCTAAAAAATAAGTGAAAAATCTAATTGAAGTGTAAAAAAGCCTTTTAATATATTATAAAATGAAAAATAAATAAATGAATAAATAAGTAAGTGGGGAAGCCCGCCGCCTGCCATCTTGGCGGGGCGAGCTAGATTTTTATGCCTATTTCTACTTGGCGGGCTTGCCCGCCCTGCTCTTTTTTTTAGCGGGCTTAAGGCAGAGTGTGACGGGGCGGGATAGGCGACCTGTTTTGCCACCCATATTTGTAATCGTAGTTAATATATTATATATTTTTTAAAAAGAACATTACAAATAAATCAAATTGATAGATACAATTATTATATAATATGTTTTATATTTTTATTTAATGAGACTATTTTATTAAATCATGAATATATTACCATAAATTAAAATTTAATATATTTTTATGAATTTGCTTCCATATTTCACTTTCTCCCATGTCTGTTGGTATATTCTCGTGTCCGTTGGTATTTTGATTAATTATACACAAATTATAAACATTATTATAATAATGTGTGTATAATATAAAGGTTACGAAAATACTACTACAATCCTCTCATAAATTAACAATATTAATATTTTTTGGTACAAATAAAATATTAATATTATTAATTATATTTAAATAGCTGTTATACGCTACAAACTGATATCATAAACAAACCGACCAAACTGATTTATATAAAAAAAACGGTGTCTTTAATACATCAAAATGTAATAATAATAATAATAGTATGTAAAGGCAAAAAAACCGTGTCTTTAACCCAGTGACGTAGAACTTGATCCTTGAAGATTTTCAGGTGATCGCAGAAGTTCTGTTGAGCAATTTCATAACTAAGTTCCTTCATCTTCAGAGATTCAGAATTAAACCATTTTCTGAACTGAGTCCAGAGAGAATCAGAAGCAGATGGGTTAAGATTATCCATGCAAGCTTGCTTCAAGGAGTTAACCCATTCCTGTATTTTTGTTTCAAAAACCATCAAAAATTTACCAACATCTGATTTGGATAGTTTTGGTGTTGGTTTTGGAATGGCTATTTTCTGAGAAGTTGTGACAAGATTGTCCCAGGATTCTAGATTAATTATGGTTCTGGGGGGATCTTCTGAGTAGTCAGTGGGAGTGAGAGAGTCATAAAGAATTATAGGAGAGTTAGGTGGTGTTGAATTATAGGGTGATGGAATATCTGGAAGGGAGAAATCTTGTGATGTTATGGTGAAGATATTTGGTGGTTGAGAGGTGTTGATTGGGCAAGTGATTCCTGGAATGGCTGAGGTGGTTTCAGAGGCAGTATTTGGATTTTCGATTTGGGGAGCTTCAAAAAACGGATCAAATTGATCAATATCATAAAGAACTTGTGCAAGTTCAGGCTGAGTTTGAACAAATTGGGTAGATGGTTGATTAATCAGAGGATTATTAGTGGGTATTGAGGTATCAATTTCTATGTCAAAGTCATCAATGATTTGAGGTGAAGGATTTTCAACAGGTTTTGGAGATGAGTAGGTTTTAGATGTTAATAAGAAAACTGATTCGATAACAGAAATAAAAGAGGGGTTACCTTTCTTTTTAGCAGCTTTGGGAGTTTTCTGAGAATTTCCTTCTCCAACAACTTTCCTTTTTCTTATCTTTCTAGTAGCAACTTCCATAGGTTGTTGCCTGATATCAAGGGTATTTACATATGGAATTATTCCATCACTCTTGCAGGCTTCTAGATGTCTGAGGATAATTTATGGGGATGAGTCTGCTTGAGTGAATATAGGAAAATCCTTCAGAGGGACTCTTCTAGTGGTGATGACTTCCTTTGCATTAAGTGTGAGATCTTTCTTAATGGTTTCTATAATCTTCATTTTCTTAAGATTCTTGGCGTTGAGAGGCTTTCCAACACATGGTTCCAGAAATTTGCTTGTTGAACCTCACTCAGATGTTCTATCAGTTTATTCTCTGTCAGAATATCTGAGATAAGCCTTCCCAACAAAATCTAATCTCTTTTGGTTCTTTCTTCTTCCCTTGTTTTCTTGACACTTGTCTTCAGATGATTGAATATAATATGAGGAAGGTGGACTTTGGCTTTAGTTGTGATGAAGTACAACCGGTACCGTTGATCAATATTGATGTAGTCAGGAGAACTCGTTGGTTTTCTGTGATTGATGCACCCCAAAATTATTCTAGACCAAATTATGAGATAGTCGTTCATATCTTTGATTTTGTTTGAGGGTTGTCCAGAGGAGAAAATTTCTTTTGATACGATGGTTAGGTCATAACCTTTTTCTTCCATTTCACTACATCTTATGCCTTTTTTTGCCTTTTCGCGATCTTCTTTCCCATAACATAAGAGGTTACTTGATGATTTAATGAAGTAGCATGAATCCAAAACTCTCTAGCTAGCTTGGGGAAAACTGGACCGATTAGTCGATCAAAATATTTTATCCACCCGTGAAACTCAATATCAGGCGTAAGTCCATACCCATTTTCTTTCATGCTTTCAAAATCAACTATGAGTTCACAGAGAACTTCTAGAGAATCAACTGGAGTGAGGAGAGTTCTTGAAGGTTCAACATACCTTTCTTCATTTGTAGTAGAGGATGAACTAGGAATGTTAATTTGAGAATCTTGAGACATTTGTTGAAAAGAAGCCATTGTTCACAGACTTAGGGTTTGAGAGCACACTAAAGGAAAAAGAAAAAATATAGAGAGAATAGGGTGAGTGAGAGTGAAGGTGTGAAAGTGTTTGTGAGAAAGTGAGGTATAAATAGCCAACGGGAAGAAAACATGAATTTTAATTTCAATTAATAAAATAACCAAAATGATTAACATCATTAATGATTTCTGAAAAAGAGGGATGGCGTGAAGATTTTGAACAGTTACTAATTTGACTTGTGCCTCAATGCATCAACTCAACTGTTTCAGCCCTTATGATTTTGAACACGTGTTCAGCCTTAGAGAGTGAATTAGCATTTAGATTTGACAAATATTGATATGGTGAACTGCTTGCTTCTATCTTAGAAATGAAGCATTTTTGGAAAATGTTCAGATCTTCTGGATAGTTTCTGATACAATTTTCTTTCTCACTTCTGAAGGACTATTGTTTAGATGTTCACAAAAACAAATTAAAAATTTTTGAGGATTAAATATACAGAAACTACACTTTTATTCTGGGCATAATTCCATACTGAGGTGTTTCAAAATGAAATTAAATCTATCTTCAGCAAAGGGTTTAGTGAAAACTTCATCCCATTGATGGTCCGTGTCTATAAATTATAAAAAAATAATTCCCTTCTGAATATAGTCCCTAATCAAATGGTGTTTAATTTCTATATGTTCAGCCCTATAATGTAAAATAAGATTTTTAGAAAGACATATAGCATAAGTATTATCGCAGAGGATAAGAATGTTACTCTCATAAATATGAAAATCATCAAGATTACTTTTCATCTAGAGCATCTGAGTACTGCATCCAGCTGCAACTATATATTCAGCCTCGGTAGTTGATAGTGCAATAGTGGATTGTCTTTTGTTGGACCATGAGATTAGGTTATCTCTCAGAAACTGACAGCTTCCAGAAGTACCTTTTATTTCTATTCTATATCCAGCAAAGTCAATGTCATAGTACCCTACTAATTTATATTCTCTAGATTTTCTATAACAAAGACCAAGATTAGTAGTACCTTTCAGATACTTGAAAATTTGCTTAATTGCTATTAAGTGAGATTCTCTAGGATCTGATTGGAATCTGGTAGAAAGACAAATGCTATATAGAATATCAGGTCTTGAAGCTGTTAAATATAAGAGAGAACCAATCATACCTCTGTAAAGCTTCTGTTCTACTTTCTTACTTACCTTTTCCCTTTCCAGAATGCATATAGGATGCATAGGAGTTTTGGATGGCTTACTTTCTGACAAATCAAATTTCTTCAGAAGTTCTTTAACATACTTAATTTGATGTATGTAGGTTCCTTCTAGAGTTTGATTGATTTGAATTCCAGAAAGAACTTGAGTTCACCCATCAAGCTCATTTCAAATTCTACCTGCATAGTGTTATATAATTCTTTCCCCAAAGAGGCTTTAGTAGATCCAAAAATTATATCATCTATGTAAAATTGACAAACCAGAATGTCATTTATAAATAGTTCACAGAATAGAGTTGTGTCCACCTTTACTCTGGTAAACTCATTTTCTAATAGAAAGTTACTTAGTCTTTCATACTAAGCTCTGGGAACTTGTTTCAGGCCATATAATGATTTCTTAAGTTTATAAACATATTTGGGATGTTTTGTAATTTCAAAACTAGAAGGTTGGTGCACATAAACTTCTTCATCAATGTAACCATTTAAAAGAGAACTTTTGACATCCACATGATAAAGAGTGATGCCATTATTTACATCAAATGAAATTAAGAGTCTGATAAATTCTAACCTGGCGACTGGAGCAAAAGTTTCTGTATAGTTTATCCCTTCTTGCTGACTATAACCTTGTGCAACTAGTCGTGCTTTGTTTCTGACAACTTGTCCTTGTTCACTTAGCTTGTTTTTGAAGACCCATTTAGTTCCAATGATGTTGAAGCCTTTTGGTTTAGAAACTAGATCCCATACATCATTTATGGTAAATTGATTTAGTTCTTGATGCATCGCAAGGATCCAATCATTGTCTAGAAGTGCTTCATATATGGAAGTCGATTCGATTAGAAACACTAATACCATAAGAGATTCTTCAGTATTTGTGAATGTAGATCTTGTTCTGATTGGATCATCTTTCTTTCCCAAAATCATGTTTTCTGGATATGCTAAGCTTCTTCTGGATTGTCTTTTCTGGATGGATTCTTCAGAAGTTGCTGTAATATTTGTGATGTCTTCTTCTGTATTTGGCTGAAGTTCTGAACTTTTATTTTCTGAATATCTGTCTTCAATACCTGTAATTTGAACTTGTATATCTGCAAAAGATTCACCCTACTTTAACTTTTAAGAGCCAAGATTGTCATCAAATCTGACACTAATATATTCTTCCACAATTTGTGTTTATGTGTTATATACTCTATAAACTTTTGAGCATTCAAAGTATTCTAACATAAAACACTTTTGTGCCTTAGAATCAAACTTGTTCAAATGTTCTTTAGTGTTAAATATAAAACAAGTACATCCAAATGGATGGAAATAAGGGATGTTGTGCTTTTTGTTTTTCCATGGTTCATATGGAGTCTTTTCTAGAATAGGTCTTATCGAGATTCTATTCTGAATATAACATGTTGTGTTAACTGCTTCTGCCCAGAAGTTTTTAGCAATGTTAGTCTCGTTGATCATGGTTCTGGCTATTTCTTGTAAGTTTCTATTCTTTCGTTCTGCAACTCTGTTTTGTTGAGGACTTATAGGACAAGAGAAATCATGAGAAATGCCATTCTCATTAAAAAAGCTTTTTAAAACTTTTGTTTTCGAATTCCCCACCATGATCACTTATGACTTTTACAATTCTAAACTCCTTTTCATTTTGAACTTGGTTACAGAAAGTAGAGAGCACAAAGTGTGACTCGTCCTTGTGTCTTAAGAACTGTACCCATGTTCATCTGCTATAGTAATCTACAATCACTAATCCATATTTCTTCCCGCTGATGGATGTAGTTTTCACTGGTCCAAATAGATCTATATGCACAAGTTCTAATAGTCTAGAGGTAAAAACAACATTTTTTGATTTGAAAGAGGGATTTGCAAACTTGCCTTTTTGACATGCTTCACACAGAGCATCTGAGATGAACTTTAAGTTAGGTAGTCCTCTAACCAAATTGAGTTTGTTAATCTGAGATATTCTTTTTATACTAACATGCTCGAATCTTTTGTGCCAGACTCATTGCTCATTGGTAACAGACATAAAGCATTTTATATTCTGACTTTTTAGTTCATAAAGTTTTATTTTATAAATGTTGTTCTTTCTCTTACCATTAAAAAGGATAGTTCCATCTTTCTGACTAACTGCTTTACAGAACTTTTGATTAAAGATTATATCATAACCGTTATCACTTAACTGACTTATGGATAACAGGTTATGCATTAATCCATGTACTAACAGAAAATTAGTTATAGAGGGAAGTGTATCGTTACCAATGGTTCTAGAGTCAATAATATTTCCTTCATGATTGCCTCCAAAACCTACGTATCCTCTAGATTTAGTTCCAGGCTTTGGAACATATGCTTTCTTCCTGTCATACATCGAGAGCATCCAGAGTCCAGATACCAAGATTGGTGTTTCAACTTTGTTGTTAAAGATATCTGCAACATAGATGATTTTATCCTTAGGTACCCATATCTTTATGGGTCCTTGTTTGTTAGAGTTTCCAAAATTCTAATTGAATTTTGGTTTCACGGAGTAAGAATCAGTAGTACATTTTATATCAAGTATGTGTCCATATGTAAAGTGTGAGTTTAAAGGTGTGTGTTTTATAACCATATCATTAACTTTCTTTGGTTGATATGATACTGTTCCTCTTAGTTTCACATATTCTACACCTTTTCTACCATTTCTGCTAACTCCTTAGATCATTGAAGCTATCTTGCTTCTATTTGTGCTTCTAGCTAGAAAATTTTGAAAGCTATGGTCATATTCTTTTATGATGTTATCAGAACTTTTTGAAACTTCTAAAACAGATTCTTTCTGAGCTTTTTGTAATTCATTTTTAAGTTTAGAATTAATTTCTTTTAGCTTAGATTTTTCTTTTTTTTTTCAATTTTCTTCAGTTTCAGATACAAAACCGTGTTTCTGGTTCTTTTATTTTACTCGAAGTTGCTGATATCTTTCAAGAACTTCATACAAACTTTCTTCCAATTGAGATCTAGAGAATTTAGAAAACACCTCTTCTGAATCTGATTTAGATTCTGATGTATTTGTGTCTTCTGATATGTTGGCCATTAAAGCTATATTGGCTCGTTCATCTTCTGATTCTATTTCAGCTTCAGAAGATTCTGAGTCATCCCATATTGCCATAAGACTTTTCTTCTTTTCTTTGGAGAACTTCTTCATAGGCTTTTATTTCTAAAGATTTGGGCACTCACTTTTGTAGTGACCTGGATCTTTGCATTCGTATCATACAACATCTTTGTTGTTAGATTTTCTGTATCCAGAGGATGATTCAGAGTGATTGCCTGTTCTTCCGGGGTTTCTGAATTTCCTCTGTGTGTTCTTCCATAGCTGATGGACTCTTTTGAAGAGAAGAGATAGTTCGTCTTCCTTTGATGAGGATCCACCAAAGTTTTCTTCTTTTGCCTGAAAAGCTTTAGTTTCATTTTTTATTATATTTAAGAGCAAGAGACTTACCTTTCTTCTGGGGCTCATATTATCATAGTTCTATCTCACGACTTCTCAAAGAGCTGATAAGTTCTTCAAGAGATATTTTGTTCAGAGTTTTGGCTAGTTTTAAGGCTGTGACCATGGGTCTCCATTTCTTGGGTAAGCTTCTGATGATTTCCTTTACATGATCTACTGTTGAGTACCCTTTGTCCAGAACTCTTAGCTCAGCAAACATAATTTGAAACATTGAGAACATTGTCTCAATTGTTTCATATTCTTCCATTTTGAATGCCTCATACTTCTGAATGAGTGCAAGAGCTTTGGTCTCTTTGACTTGCATATTGCCTTCATGTTTCATTCTCATAGAGTCAAACATGTTATTAGATGAATCTATATTCATGACCTTTTCATACTCGGTGTACGAGATAGCACTTAAGAGGATTGTTATGGCCTTGTGATGATTTCTGAATTCTTTCTTTTGTTGATATGTCATTTTCTTTCTGTCGATCTTTTGACCGCTTTCGTCAGTTGGATGAATGTAGCAATCAGTTACAATATCCAGAGATCAGCTTCATGAGCTAGAAGAAAACTTTTGATTTTGTCTTTCCAATAATCGAAGTTCTCACCATCAAAGATTGGAGGTTTTCCGATGATTCTGTCTTTATCATCATAGTTATCATTTCTGTTGGTCGACTTGATCCCACCATAGTGTTTTTCTTGCTAGGATCTTTTTTTGACACAGTTAAATGTTAGCACCCAGAGCCAGGTTCTCTGATACCAATTGAAGGATAAAAAAACACAAGGGGGTTTGAATTGAGGTTTTCAAAAATTAGAACAGTATGACAAGTTTGGTTATCCTGGTTCGTTTGAACTCAAACTACTCCAGTCCACCCTCCAAGATGATTTCGCCTTAATCAAACAAGGTCTTAATCCACTAATCAAAAACTTTGATTACACAATCATAATGACTACCATCAATATCTTCTTGATACTAAACCACAACTTGGTTTCTCAAGGTATTACAAAATACTCCCTCCATTCTCTTTTATAAGAAAATTTTGACTTTTTAGATTCATTAAATAAATGATGTATTTAGACTATATATTGGTTAGATACATCAATTATTCAATGAACCTAAAAACTTAAAATTTTCTTATAAATAGGAATGGAGGGAGTATGAATAAAAAAATGTGTACAATGGTGTTTCTATAAAAACTATATCACAATGTGATTTATACACAAGGTTAAAGCACAATGAATATACAAGAGAGAACTTGTGAAAGTATTCCTTTGTATGCATAAGTATGTTTGATAACTCTTCAAGACTTCTTTATATAGGCGAAGCATATGATACATGAGAAGATGATTTTGGAAGGTTAATAAAAAGTTGTTAATGTACTTTCCAAAAATAAAGATCTTGTCTGGTACCAGCCGTTACTTTTTGATTTGTAATGATTGAATTATAACGCAACAAAACTTACTTCTTTAACAACTGATCAAAATATGAATGTTAACATTAAGACGTTAGATCATCAGAGTTTTAGCGTGTAACTTTGGTGCTTCAGAAGTTTTAGAATTTAGAACTTCTTTGAGCGTGATATTTCAATAGTTATATAGAAATTCTTATAAGATCTTCTTAGCGTAATTTTGTTCGCCAACTTCTATACTTCTTTATCAGAACTTCTCTGCATATTCAAATAAATTAGTAGATAGAATATTTGTTCTTATATATATCATGTAGTTATTATCATCAACTATTTGCTAAGATGTAGAACCAAACTATGTTGTAACAGATGGCGCTTTCGCTTCCATAATAGCATTCATATTGTTTTAATTAATTTCTATTCCCTTCTTATGGACCACAAAGCCCAAAATATCACCATCCTGCACAAAAAAGGAACACTTAAGATGATTCATCTTCAAACCATGCTTTCTCATCCTTTCGAATGACTGGCGAAGGTGATCCATATGACTTTCATTTGATGCAAATTTTACTACATCATCAATATACACCTGCATGAAAGTCTCAATAAAGTCATGAAATATAGAATTCATTGCTCTCTGATAAGTTTCCCCAACATTTTTAATCCAAAAGGCATGACTACCCATTCATAGGTTCCTAAGGCCCTTGGGCATTGAAAAGTTGTCTTGGTTACATCTTCTTCAGCAATGAATATTTGATTGTATCCAGAGTATCCATCAAGCATACTAAGATACTCGAAGCTTGTAGCTGAATCAATTAACATTTCTGCCACAAACATTGGATATTCATCTTTTGGGGTTGTAGAATTCAAATCTCGAAAATCTATGCAAACCCTAAGAGATCCATTTTTCTTAATAATAGGAACAATATTTGTAATCCATTCGACATACCTTGTGGTCCGAATGAACTTGCAACGGAGGAGTCTTTCAATCTCTTCCTTTATATTCGAGATAATCTATGGTGTGAACCTTCTTAGGGTCTGCTTGATGGGCTTTTTGTCATCCTTGATAGACAACTTTAGTTCGACCAAATCTCTGCTCAAACCAGGAATCTCGTCGTAATCCCAAGTGAAATACTCCTTGTATTCTTTTAGCAATTGCATTACTTTGGATTTCGTTTTTGGATTGAGTTTTGAACTCACATAGGTGGTCCTTTTGATGGATCCCTTACGCAGGTTCACTTCTTCGAGAGGGTCATGTGCCATCATCTTTGCATTTGATGTTATTGGGTCCTTCTCAAATCCCAGATGATCTTCGTCGTATATTGTATCTAGCCTTTGGTACTTTCCTTCGAAGGGTGTTTCTTCATCAGGGGGTTTTGGTTTGAAATCCCCCCAAATCCCTTCCCATGTGATGCTTCATCTTTGGCTTCGACGACCATGTGTTTTACTTCAGCATCTAAAGCCGTTTTCAATTTATTTTCGGTAAAATAAGCCGAAATATTATCAAAGAATTGGGACTCAAACATTATAAATGTCTTTTTTAGTCCATCCAGTTGTCCGTTGTTGTACCCCAAAATTTTCCCTCTCTATTCTCAATACATTTCTCACCAAAGATCTCAATTGTTCAAGGATTCTCAAGGGTTTGATCAGACAAGCTCACCTCCTAAACAATGAGTCTCCAAATAAGGGTTTTGGTTTTATCAAGGACAATTAGAATTTTTATTCCTAAAATGACTTTCATGGTTCATTATAGGTCTCCAATATTACTCATACCAAGTTTCAACTCTTGCATCACAAATTTCCTCAGTCAATTGCTCAGATGACTGAAAATCAACTGTATTGGATAAAAAGTCAATTATGGTCAATATACAGTCAAAATTAATGATTTTTGGCCAACATCAACATTTTTAAGTCACATCCATCAATTTATCAAGTTTTGATCACAATTCCTCAAGAAAAACACTCAAATCATCAAAGGGGCAAAATTGTCAAAATTAGGGTTTTGATTGAGGATGACTGATCATTGACTTTGGACCTAATACATGACCTAATGGATTGAGGCATAATCTAAAGGACTCAAACATAACATGTTAACCTAATTCCATGGCTCAAATCATTTCTCAAGATCAATGGATTGATAGTTGAATTTTGGATCAACTAATGAAAAGTCAACTGATACACAAAAAGTCAAACTTTGACTTTTTGATCAACATTGAATTTCAAAGATCAAGATTCATCAAGATACTCAAAAATATCAAAATTGATCATCAAGAATCAAGAAATTCCAAAAAAAAGTCAAAGTTTTCAATACTTAGAAATTTTCTAAGTGTTTTTATACTTGATAAATTCATTACTTCATGACATTTTTTCACCAAGATGCAAGATGATTCAAGGGAAACTTTCAACATGAAATTTGTAGATCTTGAATAACTCTAAAACTTTGTATAATAGGGTTGATGTCCAAAAAATTCTTATATTTGAAGATATAGGCTCATGAAGTCATGACATTTTTCATAAAACACTTAGTGAAATTTTCAACAAGTTTAGGCAGATTTTTGACCTATCTTCTTGACCAATTTTCACCTAGTTCCAATTAGAGTTTGTAAAAATGGTCAACATGAAGGTGTAGACAATGTTTCAAGCTTTCTAAAATGTCAAATAAATTGAAGAGATCATTCTTGAGCTAAGAGAATCGTAGAAAAGAAGTTGGGCATCCATTCTTGAATTACAAGCCATTTTCTTGACGAATACATAATCCAATCTCAATGTTATGCTGCATAATCAGGCCTTCTAAATTGTGTATCTATCCATAATTAATGGGTTAGACAAACTTTTGAGCTATGATCCAAGTGGTTTAAGCATTGTCCAAGTCAATTTGCCATTTTGGGAAGAAAGTTAACATTGTCATTCTTAAAAAGCAAGCTTTATGCACAAAGTTAATTCTTGAGCCTCTAACTTGCTCCCTCTGCACACACTCAACATAAAATTTAGAAGCAACATGTTTAAAGTTACTAACCACTTTAGATAGCCTTGTACTATGCATTGGAACAATGTTTGTCAAGATTGCTTCAAAAATAAGTAAAAAAACCATAACATGTGATCTTTGTTTTCTGATCACTTCAAGCCCTCAAAACTTTCCCTATAAATAGAGGCATGTATTTGCAACCTAGAAGGAATTCACAAGCCTTCTAACTACCTCAAAATCTCTGCAATCAGAATTGGTATAAAAACATCATTTTGTTGCAAGTTCTGACCATAAACCTTCAACTTCAAATTCCATCGTGCGTTTTCATTTCTAATCTATCACAAAGCTTCTATATCACATATTGAAGCAATTCAAATTCCTGCAACACAACTGTAACATCATCTTCCTCATCTTCCATAACCAAAAACAGTAACTTGCACATTGACTTCTCTAGAACAATACATCCATTCTCAATCCAAAGTAAGCATTGCATTAGCTTCCTAGAGGTCTAGTGAAGCTATTCAGATCATCACAACACTTCCAGGAATGCTCAAACTCAAAATATGATTTCCATTTTCAAGGTAAGTTTTTTGAACTTTCAAATCCTTACACAAACATCATTTGCCTTTGAAGCTAACTGTGCCTTTAGATTTCATTTATATTGCCTGATTAATGTGAATTTTGAGTTTGTAATTTCTGAAAAAATGAGATTTTATTTGGTACCAAGCAAAATTCGTGTTCATCTTCGAGTGTTAGCTTAAGTAATTTACATATTTGAAATCGTGATGAAATTTCTAACAAGTTTGATGTTTACACTTTTGAAAATGGTTGAGAACTGAGAAAGTTACAAATTAAAAAAATGTAACAATGGCTTCTGGCGCGAGGAAGAAGAAGATGACATATTCAAAACTGAGTTTATTTTAAATTTAGTGCAAGTTGTTTTAATACCGGATGTACAAGTCACCCCAATGGCAAAGCGCGCGCGTATAAGCCATTGGTATTTAGGGACCTGGGTTCAAGCCCCAACGTCCCCTTTTGTTATTTTCTCATATTATTTTGTCCTTTTTTTGTTCGTTTCAGCGCGCCTGGGCCTCCAACCTTGGCCTCTTGCAGTTTTTAAAGTTATTTTTTACCCCTCTGATTGCTCATCACAGCGCATACCCATAAGTTTTTTGTATTTGTTTTGTTTTCTGATTTCAAATAAACTTATTGTTGGGCCTAACATTTTTGCTATTTCCAAACACACCTAATTATTTTTCAAACACCACCAGCCCAATACAATCTTTATATTTTCTATTTGTTTTACTTTTTAATCAAAAATACAAAAATATGTTTTTATTAAATAATTAGACTAAAATTTTCTAATTTTATTTTAACTATACTTTATTTATTTTATAAATAAAAAAAATCCCAAAAAACATTTTTCTTAACTAATTAATTTCTTTAAAATTAAATTCAAATTAGACTTAGGTTTATTTAATTTTCTTTCTTGAATTAACTTAGACTTTAGGTTTTGTTAAATAAATTAATTAAATTCTCTTGTAAATTATTTGGTTTAATTAGGTTAACCATAAAACCCTTTTCTATCAAAAACTCATAAAAAACAATTTCTTCTCTCTTTTCTATACTTTACATTTCTTTGCGCATTTTACTATTTCGCATTACAATTTATGTAACTGTCAAAGCTTTGTAATAGTAATTAGGGTTTATTTTACTTGTCATCCCCATTTTTTTATTTGTACCCCTAATTCCCAAAGTATTTTAATAGCGTAGGATATTTAAATTCCGTAATTTACCGCTTTCCATATTATTGTTAGTAATTAGGGTTTGTATGGCAAGATTTAAAATCAATATTAGACAACCCATAATTCAAGATGAAATAATTGAAAACAATACACTTTGCACACATGCACCTCTAGGGTAACCCACACTTGTTGCCTTGGATTAAAACAATCATGTCCCTTGAGCGTGGGATGTTTTAGCAAAGACCCTCGATTAAAAGATTATGGTCCCTCGATGACCCTTCGACGTTGTGTTCGGTAAATGATATTAGTCCCTTATGACAATTGCTAAAACATCTTACAAGTTTCCTTCTATGACTGTACGATGACCCACGCCCGTCCCTCTCATCCAATGATATGTCTCATTACCAAATTAAGGTAGATAAGCACTATCTAAAGGAAGAGGAAAAGAACAAAGACTTTTTGAGTAGGTAGGTTGCTCATAAATGCTTGCTCACAAACAAAACTATTTACACCTCACACTTTCAAAACACTTTTGAAACAAACATTTTGTATACATTCTCAACGATAAAAGAATCATTACAAAATAGCCTTATATTGGCATTTTCAAACATCTTTCCAAACACTCTTTTCAAACAATATTTTCAAAACCAACACTTTGTATACATTCTCAACGATACGAGAATCATTGCAAAGTTTGTCAAACTTAGGCATTTTCAAAATATTTTCAAACTTACACAAACACAAAGCGATTTGAAATGATCAAGCAATTAAGAGCCAGTAGATAACTACAGATGAAAAGGGTGATAACACCTTCCCTTTTCATAACCTGCCCCCCGAACTCAAGAAAATTCTCAAAAGGTCTTTCCTGTTCTTTTCACCCTTTCCTTTATTGGATAAAAGAAAAGTCGGTGGCGACTCTTTCTATCTGCAATATTTGGGATAAAACGCAAAACACCTAAGTCATTTCTCCTACCGTATCATAGAACTGGCGACTCTGCTGGGGAAATAAACTAAAATTGGGGTAACCTTAAGAGCTAGATCACCTTTATTTAATTTACATGTTTTCCTTGTTTTCTTTACATTTATGGGTCATGCTTGGGTTTATTTCTTGTATAAATCCTATACCCGGATTTGGGGCATATTAGGTAAGTAGCAATAGATCGTGGGGACTATGCGGCGTAATACCGACATGGTTGAAGTGATGGCTACGTTAGTGTGACACATTTTTTTGTACCGGTGTCCCTTGAGTCCAGTCATGGAGAATATGGGGCTGTTGTGTGGTGTCAGGAAGCACTAGCTGATCTTAGAACCTTAGTTGAACAACTTGGCCATTAGAAAGTAGTGAGATAGCTGACTTTGGGACAAGACTAAAGTTGGTTGATACACTGTGCTACACTCATTAAGACCGGACTTTTGGGATATTTTAGCCGCAATTTGGACACTTGAGCTAAAACAATGCCCATTAAAGAAAGATCAGTGATATTGAGATTCCTTAGAACCTGGTTACTTTCTTTAGGACAGGTTGAACCAACTATACTTTAAGAGGGTACTCACCTATAAACCCCATGCAAGCCTAAACCTAAGGCCTTGTGTGCTTTGTTTGTATGTGATTATTTTTTCATAAACATCACGACATCATGCCATAGCATTTTCACTAACCATTTCAAGGATCTAGGGATTTATCTTTGTTCTATTTTATAGGATATGGATTCCACTCGCAGAAATACCATCCGAATCAACTTCGTAAGGGAGCCTCCTCAACTCAAAGAGTTAGCATCAAGGGTTACTGAAAGTTCTCTGTTCACCAAAAAATATGGTCGACTTCTCAATCTGGTTACCTCAAGCTTTGAAGAAGACATGATGAGGGCGCTCTTTCAGTTCTTTGACCCTGTACATCATTGTTTCATCTTTCCCGATTATCAATTAGTGCCCATAATAGAATAATTCTCTCAACTATTAGAGGTACCAGTGCTTGATCAAATTCCATTCACCGGTTTAGAGGAAACTCCAAAGCCTAAGGTTATTGCCAAAGCCTTACATTTGAAGAGTTCTGACATTGTAACCAATTGGGAGACAAGAAGTGAGGTCAAAGGCTTTTTGGCTAAATTCCTGATGGATAAGGCTCAACTATTTTGGGATGCTATGGACTTACAAGCTTTTGAGGAGATCTTGGCTCTTCTAATTTATGGGTTAGTGCTTTTTCCTAACCCTGACCAACTCATAAATGTGAATGCTGTCAAAATTTTCCTTACTCGTAATCCCGTGCCTACTTTGCTTGGAGACATTCTACATTGTCTTCACACTCGCACCATGAGGAAGATAGGGGCTCTTATGTGTTGCATTTTGTTGCTGTCTAGGTGGTTTATTTTGCACCTTCCCCAATCAGTATTAAAGAATGAGCAAGGTTTGAGGTGGTCGCAAAGGATAATGTCGCTTTCTCATGCAGATATCCGTTGGTGATCTCGTTCTCAAGAAGACATTACTATCATTTACCATTGTGGGGAGTTCCCTAATGTTATACTCTTGGGCATTAGGGGAGGCATTACTTACAACCCTTATCTAGATCTACAGTAATTTGGCTACGCTCGAAGAGATGGTCCCCATGACACACTCATTCAAGGTTTTATATTCGACTACGAGAACAATGTCAGAGGTTATCATCGAAGGTTTGTACATGCTTGGGGCATGGTAAGCAAGGTTGATAGCAATACTTTGGGACATAATAATTCCATCCCTCTTGAGCCATATCTCAAATGGGTACGAGCTCGTGCTCAAAGTCTCATGATGCCATATCCATCTATCTTACCAATAGTTGTGGAGCCTATTACTGAGGGATATACTTATTATACTATTCTCCATCCTAACATTCCTACCGACCTCGAAGAACTGCATAGATCGTTGATTCAACTCAAGGGGGAACGAGACACTTTTAAAGCTGGATCCTACGCAAACAAGAAGAAGGTGTTATAGCTCACAAGACAACTTCACGAGGAGCAAACCATGAATGCATACATTGCACCAAAGAAGAAGAGCCTGTGGGAGACTTGAGTCTTTTCTTTTCAGAGTCTATTCTATTGTCTCCTTGAGACCTTTTTGCTTTTTCATTATAATCCCAAGGGGCAGTTATAATCTTTGAACTTATTAATACAATTGTTGTGTTTGTTTCCTTTTTGGCTAGGAAATTTAAATCTCTTGAGGTCCTTGAAACCATTGCATCCACATAACATGCATCATATGATAAGCAGGTTTTCCGACATAAGTTTCCTCATCTTTTTACTATTTATTTCAGTATAAGGTGGCTCTAGAGTAATCTGTCAAAGATCTGCAAAATCAACATGCACAGCTCCAACAGACTCTCCTCAACCTAGCCAAAGGTTAGCAATAAATGATGACACTCCTTGCCACCAAGAAGAAAACCAAGAAATGGGTTGTTATTCTCAACATGGGAAGAAGGTTTAAGGGGCCTGCCTGACTAGCTCAAATAGAAGAGGCTTCTTCTGAGGAAGAAGACAATCAAGAAGAGGAAGCTAGAAGCACTAGATATGGGGGTGGAAATAACTAGATTACTTAGGACAAAGACTATTCCGAAGAGAAGTATCCACCGGCGGATGATAAGTATAAATAACTTGAAGACTGACTCAAGGCGGTAGAAATCCAAAATGTGCCCGACCTAGACTTTGGAGATTAAGGCTTGATCCCTGGGGTGGTCATTCCCCACAAATTTAAAGTCCATGTCTTTGCCAAATATGATAGGGTCTCCTGTCCAAAGATGCATCTAAGGTCATATGTCCGCAAGATTCAACCACATACCGCCGATAGGAAGTTATAGGTGCACTTCTTCCAAGAAAGCTTATTTGGAACACAATTGGAATGGTTCTATCAACTAGAAGGGACTAATATCCACACATGGGAGGATCTGACTGCTGCCTTCTACAGAAAATGTCAATACAATGCCGATCTTGCACCAACTCGTGTGTAATTACAAAATATGACTATGGGCTCGAACGAAGGCTTTAAGGAGTATGCTCAGAAATGGAGGGACCTGGCTAGAAGAGTTCAACCCCCATTGGCTGACAGAGAGTTAATGGACATGTTTATGGGCACCTTGACTAATCCATTCTTTAATTTGTTGATTGGGAGTTCTTCGTCAGGGTTTACTGAATTAATCATGACTGGTGAGCAAGTTGAAAGTGGAACTAAAACAGGAAAGATCCCCATGGCCTCAACCTCTATTGCTGTAAAGAAACCATTTATTGGTAAGAAGGAAATTAATGTTGTTTATGGATAAAGGAACTGTGTCAAGAATGATCGTCACCAGTCAGTGGGAGCTGTATTGATTTCAAACCCAACCCCAGTTCAACGACCACAACAATCAGACAATCGACAAAGGCCTGATGCCCAGAGGAGGCAATTTACTAGAATAAACATGCCACTATCTCAAGCTTTAAAACATATGTTAAAGGCAGATTTGGTGACACTGAGGAATCTCCCTATAAACGCCAATACTTCATATCCAAAATACAACCCAAATGCAAAATGTGCCTATCATTCCAATAGCCCTGGGCACAATACCAATGATTGTTGGGCCTTAAAGAGCAAGATCCAAGATTTGATTGATAACAAGGTGATTAAGTTTGACCCTCCACAAACCCCTAATGTCATTACTACTCCCATGCTCATTCATGGTAAAGGTGTCAATGCCATTGATGATGTCTCCTTTGTCTCCTCCATCGATGATTTGACTACTCCATTATTGACCGTTAAGAAGAATTTGCTAAGAGCCGGTTTATTTTCTGGCTGCCTTGAAATTTTTTACCATTGTGCTTCCCAAACTAATGGTTGTATGTGGCTGAAGAAAGGTAGTCAACGCCTTATTGATAGGCATGAAATTCTGTTTGAGAAAACTCCATCCATAAAAAGTTTGCCTGAAAGTACACTTGAAGATGTTTCCATAATCACCATTTCAAAATACTCCTATTAGGATCACCTCTAAAGGCCCTATAAGGATTTCTTCCGAGCCAACAGTAGGTCCCTTTATCATTACTACACCGGGGCCAATCCCCTATACCTCTGACAAAGCTGTGCCTTAGAACTATGGGGCAGAAGTTTATTACCATGGTGTCAAGCAAGAGCCATGAATTAATGAAAATGAAGAGCCTCAAGTTACAAACATTGCTGGAACTAGTAAGGTCACAAGGACAGGAAGGGTCTTCTCTTCGGAGATCTCTCTTCCAACAACTAATACAACACCTGTTCGCATTCCTGCTGCTGGGCCAACTGCCAACGCCCGAGGTAAACAGAAAGTAACTGAGCCTGCCCTGACGGAGGCACCACCAAAAAAAGTGACAATTGAAGACCCATCTAGACAAGAGATGGAAGAAATTTTGAAGATCATCTGAAAAAGTGATTACAAAATAGTGGAAAAACTGGGGCATACACCCTCAAAGATATCCACGTTGTCCTTGTTGTTATGCTCCGACGCACATGCCCAAGCTTTACTGAAATTTATGAAGAATGCTCATGTACCACAAGAGACCACTTCTGATCAATTTGAGAACTGTGTTGCAAGCCTAACTGCTGAAAATGGTTTGGGATTTTCTGATACAGATTTAACTCTGGTGGGGAAGAATCACAACAAGGCTCTCCACATTTATATTGAATGCAAAGGCACCACTCTGGCGCATGTATTAGTAGATATTGGGTCCTCCCTCAATGTTTTACCCAAAGGTGCTTTGGACAGATTATACTGTGAAGGGCTGGTGCTGAAACCCAATGATATTGTGGTGAGAGCCTTCAATGGTTCAAAAAGAATGGTCCACAGAGAGGTTGATCTTCCAATCAAGATGGGGTCTCAAGTCATAAATTCAACATTTTATGTAATGAATATCCGTCTGGCCTATTCTTGCTTGCTAGGACGGCCATGGGTTCATGGGGCAGGTGCGGTTACCTCTATATTACATCAAATGCTGAAATACCCAGTGAAAGGGAAGGTTGTCACAATTTGTGGAGAGGAGGAATATATGGTCAGTCATTTGAATTCTTTCAAATACGTTGAAATGAATGGTGAATTCGTTGAAACCCCCTGTCAAGCATTTGAGGTAATCCCTCCAATGGTTGCTATTGCTACTCCTGCTACTCCTGAAATATCTAAAGGTACACCAAGAATGGCCTCTCTGAAGGATGCTAGGGCTATTATAGAAGATGGAGGTTGCACTATCTGGGGATAACTTCTAGATATCCCCTAAAAATATGACAAATTTGGATTGGGTTTCACTCCAAAGGCTCAGAAAGAGGTTCTACGTGCTCATGCTGGTGGACCACCTCTCCGTATTAGCAACAATGAAGTCAATGCTCTAGAGGATACTGATAGTGATGGTGACTTGGACGGCTGGATATTCCCAATTGCTAATGATGGACTTAACAACTGGAAGGCCAAAGACTTCATCCCAATCTCCTTCAACTAGGAATAATTGCTATTTCATGTTTTTATTACTTTAAGAAGTCTGCCTGTATAATTTCTTTCAAAACAATGACTTTAAACCATGTGCCTTTCTCGGGGCATAATGGTCCATTTGTTAAGCGTTGTCATTTCATATATCATATGCTCATTTAATGAAAACATTGGACGATTTTGCATTCAAATTTTGCGCTCTTTGTCTTTCTTTTACTTTACTACATTTTCAAATAGCCATGCGACCTTACATGCACACACACACATTTGTAGATCCACATCCACTCTAGATCTCATTGACAACAATTTTACTATTGTCGTTATGACTCAGAAAATCCAATCTACCAAGTAGAAAACGAAGGTGAAGAAGATTGTTAGATACCTGGAGAACTCGCTAGACTCCTAATACAAGAGGAAAAGGCCATCCAACCGCACGAAGAACCAGTCGAAGTGATAAACTTGGGTACTGAGACAGATAAGAAAGAAATCAAGATCGGCGCCAACCTGGAAGACAGTGTCAAGAGCAGATTGGTTCAAATGTTACACGAATACGTTGAGGTATTTTCATGGTCATACGAAGATATGCCAGGGATCGATGCTGATATCGTGGTTCATCGTCTGCCAATGAAAGAAGGTTGTTCTCCAATCAAATAAAAGGTTCGTCGCATGTGTCCTGACATGTCTGAAAAGATCAAGACTAAGGCAATGAAACAATTTAATGAAGGTTTCTTGGCAGTGACATCGTATCCCCAATGGGTTGCAAATGTTGTTCCAGTTCCAAAGAAAGACGATAAGGTCCGTATGTGTGTAGACTACAGGGATTTAAATAGGGCGAGGCCCAAAGACGACTTCCCACATCGCATATTAATGTCTTAGTTGACAACACTGCTCAACACAATGTGTTTTCCTTCATGGATGGCTTCTCGGGTTACAACCAAATCAAAATGGAGCCCGAAGACATGGAGAAGACTAATTTTGTCACACAGTGGGGCACCTTCTGTTATAAAGTCATGCCTTTTAGGCTGAAGAATGCAGGCGCAACTTATCAAAGGGCTATGGTGGCTTTATTTCATGATATGATTCATCATGAGATAGAAGTATATGTTAATGACATGATATCAAGGTCCCAAATTGAAGAATAGCACCTTGACCATCTACACAAGCTGTTTGAAAGGATGAAGAAATACAAGCTGAGGTCGAATCCCAACAAGTGCACCTTCGAGGTAAGGTCTAGTAAGCTCCTAGGCTTTGTCGTCAGTGGCAAAGGTATTAAAGTCGATCCTGCTAAAGTCAAAGCTATCCAAGAAATGGCATCTCCCTGTACTGAGAAGGAGGTTAGAGGTTTCTTGGGACGCTTAAACTACATTTCCTGGTTCATCTCTCACGTAACTGCTACTTGTGAACCACTCTTCAAGCTATTGAAGAAAGATCAAATAGTCAGATGGAACGACGACTGCCAAATAGATTTTGACAAGATCAAGGAATACTTGCAAGAACCACCAATTCTGATGCCACCAATTGAAGGAAGACCTCTGATCATGTACTTGATTATGTTAGAGAATTCAATAGGGGTGTGTGCTAGGGCAGCATGACGAGTCTGGTCAAAAAGAGCATGCAATATGCTACCTTAGCAAAAAGGTTACAGACTATGACACAAGATATTCCATGCTCGAAAACTTGTTGCGCTTTGGCATGGGCTGATCGCCGACTAAGACAGTATATGTTGACTCATACCATTTTATTAATATCTAATATGGATCCCATCAAGTATATCTTGAGAAACCATCTCTCTCCGGAAGGATAGCCCAGTGGAAAATTATCTTAACTAAATACGATATCCAATACACTACACAAAAAGAAATCAAAGGAAGTGTGCTGGAAGATCATTTGGCACATCAAGTTATGGATGATTACCAATCCATGAATTTTGAATTCTCGGACGAGAATATCATGCTGATTGTGGATTGTGAAAAACCTGGACTATATGAAGGACCTGAATAAGGACCCTGGTGGACTATGGTTTTTGATGGAGCTTCCAATGCACTGGGTAACATAATTGGGGCTATGATCATTTCTCCCAAAGGTTGCCATACTCCTTTCACTGTCAGACTTGCTTCAACTGTACCAATAATATGGCCGAATATGAAGCGTGCATCTTGGGCCTTAAAGCTGTTGTTGACCTAAGAATCACATTCTTAAGTGTATATGGAGACTCAGCTTTGGTCATTAGTCAAGTCAAAGGATAGTGGGATACAAAACATCTAAACCTTATCCCTTATAAAGAGCTTGTTCTAACCTTGATCCCCTACTTTGAAGAGGTTACCTTTGAGCACATTATGAGGGAATATAATCAGTTGGCGGATGATTTGGCTACCATGTCTTCTATGTTCAAGGTCATATGGGACAACGAAGCTCCCCGGATTACAGTCAAAATATTTGACTAACCAACCCACTGCTATGAGATTGACACTGATGGTGCAGAGGAGAAGCCTTGGTTTCATAAGGTGAGAAGATATCTTGAAGCTCAATAGTATCCTGAAGGGGCGTCAGTCAACGACAAGAAATTCCTGCGGAGGTTCTCAGCCAAGTTCTTCCTGAGCAATGGGATCTTATACAAGCGCAACCATGATTCAATTTGCTCTGTTGTATGGACAAGAAGGAAGCAGAGAAGATTATGGAGGATATGCATGAAGGTATCTTTGGTACTCATTCTAGAGGACATACTACGCCAAGAAGATTCTGAGAGCTGGTTACCATTAGTCGACCATGGAAAGCGATTGTCATCACCATTCAAAGACTTGCCATAAGTGCCAAATTTATGCTGATAAGGTCCATGTGGCTCCAATTCCTTTGAACGTCATGACTTCTCCTTGTCCATTTGCAATGTGGGGCATTGATATGATTGGAGAGGTCAAGCCTAATTCCTCTAATGGACACCGTTTCATTCTTGTCGCCATTGACTACTTTACCAAGTGGGTTAAAGAAGCTTCATTTACCTCAGTTACCAATAACTTCGTAGCCCGATTTATCAAGCATAACCTCATCTACCGGTATGGTATCCCTGAGAGGATCATCACTAACAATGACACCAACCTTAACAATGCCATGATAACTGAGCTCTGCATGTAGTTCAAGATCAAGCATCACAACTCTTCTCCATACAGACCTAAGATGAATGGCAGAATGGAAGCTGCTAATAAGAATATAAATAAGATTGTGCAAAAGATGGTGGTGACCTATAAATACTGGCATAAGATGATACCATTTTCTCTTCATGGCTACCGTACTTCAGCACGAGCATTAACTGGGGTAACCCCTTTCTCTTTGGTCTATGGCATGGAAGCTGTCCTACCTATCGAAGTTCAGATTCCTTCTCTAAGGACTATGAAATAAGCAGACCTAGACAAAGACGAATGGATTCAGACAAGGTTGGATACGCTGAATTTGATTGAAGAGAAGAGGATGGCTGTTGTCTGTCATGGTTAGATGTACCAGAAGTGCATGATCAAAGCTTTCAACAAGAAGATCAAGCATCGGGTATACCGGGCTGGTGACTTAGTGATAAAGCCCATCATTCTACCACAAGGCGATCCCAGGGGAAAATAGACTCCCACATACGAGGGACCATTTGTTGTCAAGAAAGTATTCTCAGGCGGTGATATGATGTTAACCACCATGGACGGCGAAGAATTCCCGCACCCTATGAACGCGGACATAGTCAAAAAATACTACGCATAAGAATGACCCGTTAGGTTGACATACCTAGGAAAAAATAAGGGCATCCCGGCGAACCAAAAAGGTTCGGGGAAAAATTAGGGATATATATAAAAGACTGTACACCTGGCAAGTCGAAAACCTGAAAAGGCGGCTTGGGCAAAAAAGGGTATCCTGGTGGACTGAAAAACCGAAAGGGCGGCCCAACAAAAAGTTAGGGATCAAAGCATACGACTATGTCCCGTTGGATCACATACAACTGGCTTTATTACTAAGATCAAAAGTTCAAAAGGTACAAGATCGATGCAATCAACTTCTTCCGATGGCAAGGGACGAGATGCTCGAAGATATAGGGGCAATAGCAGATTTTGGAGCCCAATGAGATCACTTCCACATGGCTATATATATATATATATATGTGTGTGTGTGTGTGTGTGTGTGTGTGTGTGTGTGTGTGTGTGTGTGTGTGTATTTGCTTTTCACTTTTTCATTTAACGACGACTTCCTCTTACTAGGATTTCCGTCTCTTTGTACAAAATCGTCTACTTATAGGAAAATGATCAATACAAATATACCTTGAAGTCCAAACTTTTTGTTCTTTCTATTTTGTTTACAAAAACGTCCAATGACTAAAATTGAATGAACATATGCATATGAACATGATTAACCTTTAACAAATATATACATAAGAACAAGAATAAACATTTATTCAAAATTCTAGGAGCTGGGATGACACTCAAGCTGTCTGTAAATCCCCATAGAGTCCCTTTCATAAGATTATCCCTAGTGAAGTCGCCAGAGCCACTTCTATGAGATTATCCCCCATGGAGTAGTCTTCACAAATAAGAGCACATTCCCCAAAATCTCCCAGGCACACCACTTTAACAAATAAAGGAGCTTAATCTCTTTAAATCTCCCCACAGAGTCTTAATTAATACAATTTATGGAAATTCTCTTCCCCAACTGAGTTTATTCCTCCAAAATTGAAGAAAGAGACCATGCATAGTTTCTTCTATTTAAAAAATTCAATAACCCCAAGAGAATTACCACTATCCCCAAAAAGTTGATGCGAAACCTGGAGACCGACCAGATACTAGTTAACTTTATCCTCCCTAGACAAGTCAAAAAATTATCCATCTCTTTTATCCTCAGTCAGGGTATATAAGAATTATCTTCCCTAGATAAGTCATAAGTCTAACTATCTCTTTTATCCTCAGTCAGGGTATATAAGAAATAAATTCCCCAATAGAGCAATATACGACCAATGTTCCTAAACTCTATTCCCCAAGCAGAGAACAGCATCCCCAGTGGAGTTTCGTCAAACAAGTAAGCAGGAATCCCCAGCGGAAGCATTCTAGACAAGATTGAAGATACACACACTCTTCATTCCCAATAATTGTCAAGGATTTATTTTCCCCGACGAAAGTACACTTCAACAACATTACACCTTCATACATCATAGCATATACATACGAAACACATATAACACAATATCATTTATTTTGAGAACATGATTACGTAATGCATTTCATACATCATGACATTGCATACAACTAACTCTTTACCTTTTCAGGAAAGATCAATCAACAAACCGATATCATCAAAACAAATTATAGGCCAAGATAAGGCAAATACCTACATGATGAGCACTCCCAGTAGACCTTTTTCTGGCTCAGATTAAATCGACCAAAGATTTATTCTGATACTTCTCTCAGTTAAATATTTTCAAGCATCTGCTGGCTCAGATTAAATCAACCAAAGATTTATTCTGATACTTCTCTTATTATACCTTTTTCTGGATTAGATTAAATCGACCAAAGATTTATTCTGATACTTCTCTCAGTTAAAGATTTTCAAAACATCTGCTGGCTCAATTTAAATAAACCAAATATTTATTCTGATACTTCTCTCAGTAGACCTTTTTCTGTCTTAGATTAAATAGACCAAAGATTTATTCTGATACTTCTCTCAGTTAAAGATTTTCAAAAGACCTACTGGCTCAGTTAAAATCAACCAAAGATTTATTCTAATAATTCTCTCAATAGACCTTTTTCTAGCTCAGATTAAATCAACCAAAGATTTATTCTGATACTGCTCTCAATTAAAGATTTTCAAAACATCTGCTGGCTCAGTTTAAATCAACCAAAGATTTATTCTGATACTTCTCTCAGTAGACCTTTTTCTGGCTCAGATTGAATCAACCAAATATTTATTTTGATACTTCTCTAAGTTAAAGATTTAAAGACATTTGTTGGCTCAGATTAAATCGACCAAAGATTTATTCTGATACTTCTCTCAGTAGACCCCTTTCTGGCTTAGATTAAATCGACCAAAGATTTATTCTGATACTTCTCTCAGTTAAAGATTTTCAAAAAATTTGCTGGCTCAGATTAAATCAACCAAAGATTTATTCTGATACTTCTCTCGGTAGACCTTTTCTAGTTCAGATTAAATCGACCAAAGATTTATTCTGATATTTCTTCAGATACAATCGAGTGTAGACTCATTCTGATACTTCTATCAACAATTACCTTTGAATGGCATCTTTAAGCCCATTCCCGACATAATCAAAAAACAGTCTTACTTCGTGCACAAACGAGTGCAAATTTCTGGGCACCTAAGTGTTCAATCATCTTCTACCCTCAAGTCACGAATGGCGAACAAGCCAATCTAACTCTGCAGGTTTAAGAAGATTGAACAGGGGCATCTGTTGTACCCCAAAAATTTCCCTCTCTATTCTTAAGACATTTCTCACCAAAGATCTCAAACGCTCAAGGATTCTCAAGGGTTTGATCAGACAAGCTCACCTCCTAAGCAATGAGCCTCCAAATTAGGGTTTTGGTTTTCTCAATAACAATTGGACTTTTGATGCCTCAAATGACTTTCATGGTTCATTATAGGTCTCCAAGATTTCTCATACCAAGTTTCAATTCTTGCATCACAAATTTGCTCAGTCAATTGCTCAGATGACTGAAAATAAACTATATTGGGTAAAAAGTCAAATATGGTCAATATACAGTAAAAATCATGATTTTTGGCCATCATCAACATTTTTAAGTCACATCCAAAAATTTATCAAGTGTTGATCATAATTCCTCAAGAAAAGCACTCAAATCATAAAAGGGGCAAAATTATCAAAATTAGGGTTTTGATAGAGGATGACTGATCATTGACTTTTGACCTAGTACATGACCTAATGACTTGAGGCATAATATCAAGGACTCAAACATAACATGTTAACCTAATTTAATGGTTCAAATAATTTCTCAAGATCAATGGATTGATAGTTGAATTTTGGATCAACTGATAAAAAGTTAACAGATACACAAAAAGCTAAACTTTGACTTTTTGATCAACATTGAATTTCAAAGATCAAGATTCATAAAGATACTAAAAAATGTCAAACTTGATCATCAAGAATCAATAAAGTCAAAAAATTCCACAAAAAGTCAAAGTTTTTAATACTTAGGAATTTTCTAAGTGTTTTTATACTTGATAAGTTCATTACTTCATGACATTGTTTTACCAAGATGCAAGATGATTCATGGGAAACTTTAAACATGAAAGTTGTAGATATTGATGAACTATACAACTTTATTTTAGAGGGTTTATGTCCCAAAAATGCTTAGATTTGAAGATATAGGCTCATGAAGTCATGGCATTTTTCATAAAATACTTAGTGAAATTTTCAACAAGTTTAGGCAAATTTTTGACCTAACTTCTTGACCAATTTTCACCTAGTTTCAATTTAATTTTGTCAAAATGGTCAACATGAAGGTTATAGAAAATGTTTCAAGCTTTCCAAAATATCCAAGAACTTGAAGATATCATTCTTGAGCTAAGAGAATCGAAGATAAGAAGTTGGGCATCCATTCTTGAATTACAAGCCATTTTCTTGACGAACACATAATCCAATCTCAATGTTATGCTGCATAATCTTGCTTTGAAAGCCTTCTAACTTGTGTATCTATCCTTAATTAATGGACTGCACAAACTTTTGAGCTATTATCCAAGTGGTTTAAGCATTGTCCAAGTCTATTTGCCATTTTGGGAAGAAAGTTAACATTGCCATTCTTGAAAAGCAAGCTTTATGCACAAAGTCAATTCTTGAGCCTCTAACTTTCTCCCTCTGCACAAACTCAACACAAAAGTCAGAAGCAAGATGTTTAAAGTTCCTAACCACTTTAGATAGCCTTGTACTATGCATTGGAACAATGTTTGTCAAGATTGCTTCAAAAACAAGTCAAAAAACCATAACATGTGATCTTTGTTTTCTGATCACTTCAAGCCCTCAAACATTTCCCTATAAATATAGGCATCTATTTGCAACCTAGGAGGAATTCACAAGCCTTTTAACTCCCTCAAAATCTCTACAATTAGAATTGGCATAAAAACTTCATTTTGTTGCAAGTTCTGACCATAAACCTTCAACTTCAAATTCCATCGTGCATTTTCATTTCTAATCTATCATAAAGCTTCTATATCAAATATTGAAGCTATACAAACGCATGCAACACAATTGTAACATCATCTTCCTCATCATCCATAACCAAAAACAGTAACTCGCACATTGACTTCTCTAGAACAATACAACCACTCTCAATCAAAAGTAAGCATTGGATTAGCTTCCTAGAGGTCCAGTGAAGCTATTAAGATCATCACAACACTTCCAGGAGTGCTCAAACTCAAAATACGATTTCCATTTTCAAGGTAAGTTTTTTGAACTTTCAAATCCTTACACAAGCATCATTTGTCTTTGATTTTAAAAGATAAAATGTAGACATCATGGCCCTGAAGCTAACCATGCATTTAGATTTCATTTATATTGCCTGAGTAATGTGAATTTTGAGTTTAAAATTTCTAAAAAAAATAGGTTTTATTTGGTACCAAGAAAAACTGGTGTTCATCTTTGAGTGTTAGCTTAATTTATTTACATATTTGAAATCGTGATGAAATTTCTAACAAGTTTGATGTTTAAACTTTTGAAAATGGTTGAGAAATGAGCAAGTTACAAATTTAAAAAATGTAACAATGGCTTCTGGCGCGAGGAAGAAGAAGATGACATATTCAGAGCTGAGTTTATTTTAAATTTAGTGCAAGTTGTCTTAATACATGATGTACAAGCCACCCTAGTGGCAGAGCGCGCACGTATAAGGTATTAGTATTTAGGGACCTGGTTTCGAGCACCAGCGTTCCCTTTTGTTATTTTCTCATATTATTTTGTCCTTTTTTTGTTTGTTTCAGCGCGCCTGGGCCTCCAACCTTGGGCCTCTTGCATTTTTTTAAATTATTTTTCACCCCTCTGATTGCTCATCACAGCGCAGGCCCATAAGTTTTTTTATTTGTTTTGTTTTCTAATTTCAAATAAACTTATTGTTGGGCCTAACATTTTTGATATTTCCAAACACAACTAATTATTTTTCAAACACCACCAGGGACCTATACAATATTTCTATTTTGTTTTTGTTTTACTTTTTAATCAAAAATACAAAAAAATGTTTTTATTAAATAATTTGACTAAATTTTTCTAATTTTATTTTATCTATACTTTATTTATTTTTATAAATAAAAAAATCCCAAAAAACATTTTCTTAACTAATTAATTTCTTTTAGAATTAAATTTAAATTAGACTTAGGTTTATTTAATTTTCTTTCTTGAATTAAAGGTTTTGTTAAATAAATTAATTAAATTCTCTTGTAAATTAATTGGTTTAATTAGGTTAACCATAAAACCCTTTTCTATCAAAAAATCATTAAAAAAACATTTTCTTCTCTCTTTTCTATACTTTGCATTTCTTTGCGCATGTTACTATTTCGCATTACAATTTATGTAACTGTCAAAGCTTTGTAATAGTAATTAGGGTTTATTTTACTTGTCATCCCCATTTGTAAATTTGTACCCCCCATTCCCAAAGTATTGTAATAGCGTAGGACATTTAAACTCTGCAATTTATCGCTTTTCATATTATTGTTAGTAATTAGGGTTTGTATGGCAAGATTTAAAATAAATGTTAGACAACCCCTAATTCAAGATGAAATAATTGAAAACAATACACTTTTCACACATGCACCTCTAGGGTAACCCACACTTCTTGCCTCAGATTAAAATAACCATGTCCCTCGAGCGTATGATGTTTTAGCAAAGACCCTCGATTAAAAGGTCATGGTCCCTCGATGACCCTTCAATGTTGCCTTCGGTAAATGATCTTAGCCCCTTACGACAATTGCTAAAACATCTTACAAGTTACCTTCTATGACTGTACGATGACCGACGCCCGTCCCTCACATCCAATGATATGGCTCATTACCAATTAATGGTAGATAAGAACTATCTAAAGGAGGAGGAAAAGAACAAAGACTTTTTGAGTAGGTAGATTGCTCGTAATTTCTTGCTCACAAACAAGACCATTTACACCTCACACTTTCAAAACACTTTTCAAACAAACATTTTGTATACATTTTCAACGATACAAGAATCATTACAAAATAGCCTTATATTGGCATTTTCAAACATCTTTCCAAACAACTCTTTTCAAACAATATTTTCAAAACCAACACTTTGTATACATTCTCAGCGATACGAGAATCATTACAAAGTTTTCCAAACTTAGGAGTGATCAAGCAATTAAGAGCCCGTAGATAACTATAGATGAAAAGGGTGCTAACACCTTCCCTTTTCACAACCTACCCCTCTAACTCAAGAAAATTCTCAAAATGTATTTTCTGTTCTTTTCACCCTTTCCTTTATTGGATAAAAGAAAAGGGTGGCGACTCTTGCTATTCGTAACATTTGCGATAAAACGTAAAACACCCAAGTCAGTTCTCCCACCGTGTCACAGTTGTATTTCTGGAACTCCCTCTATATCAGCTTCTTCTCCCATAATTTCCATATCCCATTGGAATCTGTGAGTGGGATGTAGAGTAAGGAAGTAAAAAGCATTCTTGTTAGGTGAATATGCGTCATCAGCAGAATTGCATGGCCCAATAATGGCCAAATTCCTATCAAAGTTCCTTCTATCTACATGGTTAACTTCTGCCATGTAGTAGCTCTGATCCGCGTCAATGTTTTTGATAATTTCGTCCTCTCTCCATATTGATATTTGTTGATGCATTGAGGAAGGAACTACCCCTATACCATGGATCCATTCACGTCCTAGCAGGAAGTTGTAATTTGTCTTCACTGTAATAACCATGAGCATAGTGGGTATTGTAATTGAACCCACAGTCAGATCCACCTGCACCACTCCCAAAGTGTGGCCTATTTTACCTTCATAATTTGAAAGCACCATGTTGTGGGGCTTGATATCAGTGTCGAACATTCCAATTATTTTCAACATGAATTGGAGCATTAGATTCACCGCAGCTCCACCATCTACTAGAATTTTATTGATTCCCACGCTTTCCACCTTTCCCCTTATGAACAAGGGTTTAAGGTGATTCTTTATTTCTTGATCAGGCCATTCGAAGAACACATTTTGTTCATTGACAACTCCATTATTCAAGATATAGTAACATATTGGCTTGTATCTTGCCATCTCAACCTTGTCTGCTTCCTCTGATTATTTGACTTTAGTTATTTGATCATACTCATGGGGAAACACTAAAACCACATTGCAATTGATGTTGAGGGAATATTCTCCGTCCGATGCAAAGTCACCAGTGAGCATGTCTTCGTGATTTACTGGGTCTTTTTAATCCTTTTCTCCAGCTTCTTCTTTTTATGGAGAAGACAGTCTTCTCCCCACAGGTTGCTTCTCTTCGACCATGATGGTTGAGGGAAGTTGGTTACTACTTGAATCTCCCGCTTCTTTTTCTGCTAATTCTCATTGTGCCTTCCTTATCCTTTGGTGCCTTCGCCATTGGGATCTAGACATGGGTTTTCCCCTATAATTCTTTGACTTATATGCTTGTTACTTTGAAACTTGGAATTGCTTTTGATATGTTATTGACGTTCTTCCTCCTGCTTCGAAACTCCTCCATTTCCTTTTTCTGCCCCTTACCTTTATTTTGGTTTATCCATTTGTCAGTTGGGAGGTTTGCAGGTGGCTTGAAGGTGACTCTTATATTTCCTTTTGGATAAGGACTATCAGGCCTCCTGGGAATTCCCCTTTTGTCGAATGTGAAGTTTCCCCTAGGGCTCCTCTGGTTTTCCCAACAACGTGCATATATGATTCTCTTGAAAGTCTCTGATGCTTTTCGATCATAAGCCACACCGCACCTTGGGCACCTTAGGCACTCTAATTTTGCTTTACGCTCGTGGACAAGGAAGCCCAACAAACTTTCTCCAACTTTTGGATAGACAATTTCCATCTGATCCTCTTTCCTCTAATTTCCCCTAGTTTGAGCATGTTGGATTCTTTCATAAGTGTCTATTGCCTTTCGATCATAGATTAGGCTGCATCTGGGACACCTTAGCCCCTCAGAATCCTTCCTGTGGCAATGAACCAGATAATCTAGTAGACTTTCTCTAGCCTTTGGGTAATCTTTTTTCATTTGATCATCTTCCATCCTGAGGCGCCTTTTGACTACCTCCATCTCAGGAGCAAGTTGATTCAAGTCCACCATGTAACTTCAAGGGTAGGACCTTCACTCATCCTGG
This sequence comes from Vicia faba, assembly GCA_948472305.1. Taxonomy (NCBI): domain Eukaryota; kingdom Viridiplantae; phylum Streptophyta; class Magnoliopsida; order Fabales; family Fabaceae; genus Vicia; species Vicia faba. Next base: position 258,965,227 of record OX451737.1, on the reverse strand, counting down.
CCTTTTCAAACATGACCTTAAGGCCCTCAATGGCCTTTGTCATTCCAGCTTCGGTGGCTACATCATCAGTAATCTTGCCTTCAATATCCTGGGTAGCTAGACCTTTAGTAGTCTTTTTCACTTCGCTACCTGCAACAAAATCCTCAGTAATTTTTCTCAAGTTGTTAGCAAGGCCCTTAGAAGCCTCCTTTGTTTCAATGTCTACAAAAAAATCTTCAGTGATCTTGTCTTCAGGGTGTTGATGAATGTTGAACCCAACAACTTCCAGCATGTGGACTTTTGCAGGTTCAACATGATTGGTTTTTGCTACATGGAGAGGGTCAGAATCAACCTTCATTTGGCTTTTGGTCTTTTTGCCAAACTTCAATCTCCATTATTTGATAACATTCTGAATCAAATCACTGAAAAGAAAACTTTGTGAGGTTTTATATCCCAAAAAGTTATGATATTTACAAAAACCTCTTTTCTTCTGTTGGTCTAATGGAGGAATTTAGGCACCAGGTGGCACTATCATTTGGCCATCCTTTACCAATAGGTCAAATATTTCGTCACATTTTTTTACATCGAAGGTATTTGTTCTCTTAGGGAACTTATCATTATTTTCTGGTTCTATAGGATTCTTGCCATTCGAAGGGGCCAAAACTTTACAAGGATATGGTGGCCCTTGTTTTAACTCAGCCAAATCTACTTCACATTCTTCGAAGTCTGAAATCACTGCAAGCTTCTTGTTCATCTACACATGTTTCGACGTAAGCAACTCTTTCTTTTCTATGGCTTTTGTTTGCCCTGGATTTTTCGACGTTTAAGCGCTCCACTTGTCAAACCCTATCTGCCAATTGGGCCATATCCCTTAAGTAGTGAGGGTCCAACTTATTTCTAATGGAGAAATCTTATCCTCTTGTAGCCATCTCAGCCATGTTCAGGCACTTGGGTGAAACACCTTGCCTTTAAAAGGCGTAATCTATTGAGGTAATCATCATTTGGCTCACTAAACTTGCGCTTAATGCTAGCAAATTCGCTTAGACTTATCTTTGGTTGACCTACATAAAATTGTTCATGAAACAATCTTTCTAAACGCGTCCAATCTTGGATAGAATTTGCTGCAAGGGTAGTAAACCATGTGAAAGCATTTTTTGTTAGTTAATTAGGAAAATATTTTATCCTCAATTTTTCATTATTGACTATATCCCCAGCCTCAGTAAGATACCTGGCTATATGCTCAACAATTGATTCGCTGGTATCACTAGAGAATTTTGTGAACTTTGGGACTTTCCAACCCCTGGGCAATTTAGTTTGTAAAATGTATTCAGATAAATGAGAAGTATAATTTGGCCTAGTGAGACCTATATTTACACCATTTCGTGCCATAATCCTTTCGACCATGGCTGCCAGATTGTTGTCTGCTGCCATGTTGTCTTGTCGAACTTGATATAAGACTTCATCAGCATTTTGGTTTCTATTTACCATCATGAACCTAGCTTCTGGTTGCCTTAAAATCGGTGGTTCTTTCCTAAAAGGTTTGATATTCGCAACTCTAGGAACTTCGACTATTCCTCCTTGATTTATCACATTTTCCTGAGGTGCATTTATTTGATTATGTTGAACTTGGTTAATTGTTGGGTCTTCTTCTAATATTACCCCTTGATTTTTTCCTAACCCACTCCCTCTGAGGATGTGTTAGGGGTTGGGGTACACCAAAGAAATTAGCGATGCGCGTCATTTACGCATCTATTTGTTGCTTCACTTGAGTGATGTTTTGAATCAAAGGGTTGAAGATTGTACCCATTTTTTGTGCAAGCATCCAAACCATTTCATGTTTACTTTCATCCATTTGCTGCTAATCACTGCTGGAGATTGATTCATTAAATTTGGCATTTGGTAAGAAACTCCTTCAATTTATGGTTGGACATTTCGACCCCTGTTATTAACAGCAGATCCAAAACTTTGTAATGGTGAAGTAAAGTTCATCCCATGACCTGAATATGTTGAAGTAGAATTTTGTAAACCCATCATAAACGAAGATGGCATGCCATAAGGCCACTCACAACCATTTTGAGGAATCGAAAAACTAGGTGGCCCCTGAGGCCTATGAAAAATATTTCCCTCTGAAGAGCGGGTCCCTTGTGAACCTTCTGGGCCTATATAAGTCAAAAGAGGGCTTGTATAAGCATTCAATTGCGTTGGCTTCGAAATTATTGACGACAATATAGCCTCAAAAAAGGCGTAGAAAATGTAGTTCCCCCTGTCGAAGTGACTGAGGGTGGAACTTCATCATGGTTAGGAGGATTTTGATTACCTGTCTGGTCTTGATTCGCCATTTTCCTAACGTACTTTCTTTTAGGTATTTCCTTGTTGTTTATGGCTAACTTACCACTCCTAAGTCTCATACAACACAGAAAAAATACAAAAGGATGATGAAGATTTTCAAAACTTTTTCTAATAGAACATAAAAAATTCATTTATTGAACACAGGTCGCACCAGGTGTGCCAATTTGTTTACCGTGAAATTTGGTAAACAACTACTGGTCTTCTAAATTGAATAAAAAATGGTAACTTGAAGGATCAACCATATTGATCCTAAGTATATGTGTTCTTAATCAAACTTTTGTTCTTGAAAATGAAGAATACTTTCGACATCATTCTTATTCTTTTAAACAATGTCAATTTCAATTGTTACTTCAAATATAGTAATGTAATGCTTTAAAGTAAAGATTAGAATGTAAAAAGGTTTTTGACTGAAATTCAAAGTAAATGTATAAAACTTCAATTAAAGTTGAATGACAATAAACATAAAATTGGTGTATCTTACATACATTCTCACAACTCATTTCTCGAACGCTGGTACTTTGAGTAATTTATACAAAGATATGAACACATTGAATCCTAACATTAAGACCCCTATTTATACTAATTCGACCAAAATGGTCTCTTCATAAAATGTTGCCACATTCGATATCTACATGTGCTTTCGAACCTTATGCTTCCACGTGTCTCTTTGGATAAGATCAAACTTTCAAATTTGAAAAAACTCTTTTGCCTTCGAAGCACCAAACGTGACAGTCGAAACATCTAATCCGATACTTTGAATAGTTTAAATCCCAAATGGTTTGCATACAAACCTTTCACCAACACTTAGCAAAATAAAACTCTTATCAGCTCTTCATCCATCGAAATCTTCATACTTCATAATTTCTTTCGACCTACATTCTTCTCAAAATATATCATTTCAGCTTAAGAGCTCATGTAGTCAAAATTCCCAGTCAGCAATTACTTTATTATATTAAAAGTAGATTATTGATATAAACCTCGTAAGAATATACCATGTTCAAAACATCATTCACACGCATAATCATGACCTTGTATCCATATGTAAACCTCATGAATCTATTATCTTAATAAAGATATATGTCTTAGCTTTCAAATGAAACTAACCATACCTCAAAAGGACTTACAGAACTCAAGTTATGTTCGAAACAAGATAACCAATACTCATTTGTTTTATGCGATTTATTTGGCTTATTTCGACTTATTGTGAATTGTTTGACAGATTTCGACTTATTTGCATTTTTCTCTCTACAATAATTCCAAATGTTTATATTTTTAATATTACAGCGGTACAAACTCAGAAATCAACATTTACTCATCAACAACATTCGCTCATCACAAATCAAAACTCATCGATCATAAAATCTTAACACATATCATATCAATTAATAATATCCATATCAATAAAAAAACTTTATAGCATCAACCATAACATTTTAACACATATCATATCAATTTCACCAAATAATAGAGCATGGAAATTAGGATTAACAATAACAACCTAAAGAGGTTTTTTACAAACCCCTTCAAAGTTAAATCCATTCATCAACATGTGAACATAAAAGAGAAAAAGAAAAGAGGATAAGGACTCCCCACTATCCCTCATGCTTAAACACACACATATTGAATAACTATTCCCTTTATCTCGATTAAGCCAACCTACTATTGCAATTCTCTGCTAGGATTTTCCTTCTCTTCTTCTCCTTTTTCCAAAAATTGATCATTCTCTAAATCTCTCTATGCTTATATAGAGAAAACGCCTATTTTATTCTATTTTTTATTATTAAATCTCTTAATTTTTAATTAATTCTATCTAACTCTCTCAATTTTATTAAAAATCTCGATAATAACCCAAAAGTTCTAAATAATTACAACTATTCAAATTCTCTACTATTTTTGATATTTTTAAATAAATAAGCTCTTAATTTATTATTATTACTCTAAAAATAATCAATAAATATTTAAAAAATAACATAAAAATTAACAAAATCATAAATAAAATTTTGGGGTATTACAGATCTCCTCAAGAATTCTCCAAATAAACTCCCAAATTAGTTTGTCATACGCTTTGGAGAGATCCACACTAATAACAAATGAACCTTTCTTTCATGTGCTTTAATTCATATTATGAACAGTTTCCCGAGCCATTATAGTATTCTCGTGAATATTCCTCCCCAACACAAAGCCTATTTAGAAAGGAGACATTAGCTTCAGAATGGACTCTGGGCCTCTCAACTATAACTTTACTAACCACCTTATAAATCATATTGAATAGAGAGATGGGCCTGAAACTATTCACATAATCTAGATGATCAATTTTGGTAATTAAACATATATCCATCTTGTTAACCTCCACCAGCTCAGTTGGCTTATTCAACACCTTTTTCACAAAATCAATTACACTTTTTCCCACCACTTTCCACGAATTCTGATAAAAATCGGCTGGAAACCCATCCAGACCAAGAGCTTTCCATGGTTGCATCATTAAAAGATCATGCTTTACCTCTTCATTTGTGACATTCTTATTCCATTTCTTCTTAGTTTCTTCTTCTAATAGTGGATACGAATAAGCAGTTTGAAACCATTCATGCATAATATCTTTCAAAGCAAATAGCTCTTTATAATAAGAGGGGAACATATTACAAACTTTCTCCTGATCTTCAACCCATTCACCATTTTCATATTTTATCATAGTAATTCTATTTCTCCTTTTTAATAAATAACTTTTAAATGGTAATACTTTATGTCGTGATCACCATATTTAAGACATTTGACCCTCGATTGTTGAAACCACATAAGTTTCTCCTGTTTTGAGGTCTCTATCAAATCTTTGTGCAATTTATTCTTAGGATTTCTCAATCCATCTCCACTGACTCTTGCATACATGCAACTCTGAATGTCGTCTAATGTTCTCGCTAGCTATTTTTTATTCCTCAACACTGAATCTAATGTTTTAAAATTTCACTCTTTAGCTCGTATTTGCACATTATCCAAAATTTCCCTTATTTTCATATTATTGTTCCATATTCCTTTTAGCATTATGTCATATGAATCATAAATCAGCCACACACATTCAAAACAGAACTGATGAGTGGCTACCTTGTGCGACTCTCCAAAGGTACATATAAGTAAGGGATAATGGTCAGAAAAATTCAGCCTAGTTAAAACTTTGACACAACCATCCAAAAAATTCAATCTCCACTTATCATTACCCAGTTCTCTATCCAGTCTTTCATAAAACTAGCACCAACCAAACCAAGATCTATCAGATTTCACCCTTCAATTATATCTTTGAATATACAACACTTACGATAAGAAGTTGATACTCCACCCTTTTTCTCATGAATGTATGCAATATCGTTAAAGTCGTTGGCCACTAGCCACTCCTACATATCATAACTTATATTATCAAGCTCTTCCCATAATATTCTTTGATTATCAACATTAGGATAAGCATAAGAAGGATTAAAGCACCAATCATTACTCTGGTGATATTACACTCGCAGATGCAAATATTGGAACTTTTCAATCTCCAACTTAACTGGTATATCTTGCTCCTTCCAGCCCACCATAATACCTCATGAGTAACCATTTACTTAAAACGCAAGAAACCCGTCAAAACCAAGTTTTTTGAAATATTTCTTCGACTTCAACGAGTCACATCAAGTTTCCAAAATTACTAGTATGCCAGGCTTACTCATCTACATATACTGTTTGCAATGTGTAGAAAGAAGCACTAGTCAAACCTAGAGTTCCAAACGAATATAATTTTGTTTGTACACATCATATTCATGTTAACAAATTGGAGAAAGAACATGAAATCATTCATTACTACTCCAAGTTAGGTGTTTCATTCACCACTTCCATGTCTGTCTCAAATAACTCCACGTTTTGTTGATCTTTGCACATGAACATTCCTTCTTTGATCCATGCAAGTACTCTTTTATTTGTCTTGTTCATCTGGAGGTTTAGGATTATTTGGCACAATAACCTTTTTGGCATTTCCCACTTGGTTAAAAACTTTTATTCCAATTCCTTTTGTTTCCTCTATTTTCATTTACAATTCACTACCCATGTTACTGCCAAGTTATATTTGTTTGTTTCTCATTGCACTTTTGATATTCACCAGTGTCGTCACATTGTTATCCTCGTAGGATGAAAGTTTGGACTCCATTCTTACACCGTTAATTAATAATCATCGATGAACCAAGGTCCATCAGTGATCGCAATATTATGATCTTTTTTTGGTTTAGCCAACCAATTCCGATCCACATAGTGAATCAACTAATCTAGTTTTTTGATTCAGAGGGACGACTCACAGGCCAAGTATTTTTTCCACCAAGAATCGAACTCGAGTTCTACACAAATAATTTGTCCTTAGTGGAAGCTCTTTTTCCACTATAACCCAAGTACTTGGTTACAACATTATGATCTTCATCGTGAGAAAATACGACTAAATAATAATCATTGTTGAGATCAATGATATCAATCACACTTTTCCTCACCCACATCTGCTTCAATCTTGTTTCCAGCACCTTGTGTCCGATTCTTCTCCATAACAACTTAATTATAACACCTATTCTCTAAGGTTTATGAATTATTTTCTCCTCATATTTGGAGATAATGAATTATGGGCAAGCATATCCACCTTCCACGTGTTCTTCCACTTTCATTCCTTCCAACCCTTCCAATTCATCGTCTACCAATTCCTTTTCTTTCTCTGATTCACTTTCCTCTCCTAAATTTAGAACTTTTTGTTCCTAGCACCATATCCCTATAGTATTTGTTTCCAACATGGGAGTATATCCAGTGTTCTCCTCCATTGAATGTCTCTCCAACAACACTTCCTTCCCGAAAGTCACTATGGTTAATTGGTAGTGAAGATATTGTAGAGAAACTTGGTCTCCTCTTTTTGATCATTTTTGTATTTCTAGCCTTCAGATCATCTTCATCTTTGTTGATTTCCTTAGTTTTTCCTAGCAAAGCCATATTATTCTACCATACGCGCCGTTTATGTTTTTTTCTTGTAAATTTAATTTTGGTGTATTTGTTATAATTGAGTCTTCTCACATAGTTATGAATTATAATATTGAGTGTGTATTCATTTTTTCTACACATGCATGACTCAAATCAGAGAGGTTTGGTTGGAATCATGGTTATACTTGACTCGAATCAAAGTTTGGATCTTGGTTGAGTAATGTTGTTTCGTATCACAAATATGTTTACTCGAATCACATTACTTGAATCATAAAAGGGTTGATTTGAATTATAGGAGCATATATTCTTGGTTATTGGACCTTATTTCAAACCATTCACTCTCTTTACTCGATTCATATCATTTGCTATTGACTGTAATCAAATGGGTATTTTCTAAATTTTGTGTTTTATCTCTAGCGCGCGCACACACACACAACCATATATATATATATATATATATATATATATATATATATATATATATATATATATATATATATATATATATATATATATATATATATATATATATATATATATATATATATATATATATATATATATATATATATATATATATATATATATATATATATATATATATATATATATATATATATATATATCATTTTTCAAAATCCCTCTCATAACATATCAATGACTTAGAACTCACAACACACATTTTCTCTCAAACTTTCAGAAAGTGTTTTGAATTTTGTTTTGATTTTGAAATCGAAATCTCTCTTCATCTAAAACCTCTTGCATCTTCCATTATTGTTTAGAGTAAATTCTCATCATAAGGTGTGACATCTGAGTGAGGAGGTTCATTTTAATATTAATACTTTATGAAGATTTTTAAAGATTTAAAGGGGTTGGCATCTTTGTTTGGTGTTGTGACAGGGATCACAATCTAGAGAAAAAAGAAGGCGGTTCTTCTTTCCAAGATTACTTTGGTAGAGGTGCCTGGACGTTGCTACAGATGAAGTTGGAGTTTTTCTGATCTTCAAACAGTTCAAGACTAAAGGAACCAATATGGTTGAGTAAAGGTTGCTGCATAATGAAGCTTAGAGCAGCATTATTGAAGTTGTAAGATTGAAGTCAAAGTCGAGTAAATATTTTGCATAATTCAATCTTAGAAGTTGTGTACATTTAAAGAGGATCCAAATTGAAGATCTTTATTTTTAGCAGTATCTTAAATTGTGATTGTACTGAAATAATTTTTGTAATATTTTGAAATAAATTGTGATTGTACTTGTTGTACCCTAAATTTTGCCCCTAAGATTCCTCTATCATATCATATCAACTCGATCATAACAAGATCACATTAGGGTTGGTTCTTCCTCTTTTCTATCTCCTATCTTTAAGTTTGCTCTTGAGGAATCTCCAAGCACCTTAGTTGTGTATTTTGTATATGTGTTGTTGACTAACTTCTAATCAAAATACAAAAAAAAATATTTGTCTTGGTCTTTTTATATTTTTGTTTTGTAGGTACCAAGTCGAAGCATTTGACAAATAAGGATTTCTGGTATTATTTTCCTAAAATCTCTATTTGCAAAGGAAAAATTAACAAAAATTCATTTTTCGCTGATGCAATCGATTGCTCTTAGATTGCAATTGATTGCACATAGTGCATTTTGCGCCATTTTTGAAAAAATACACTGTGCAAATCGATTTGCACTATAGTGCAAGTGATTGCACAGTGTGAAAATTTGAAAAAAAAATCAGCAATTTTAAACTTGTCAAATTTTGGCTCCAATTTTTCTTCATTTTTTGAAAGATATACCATTAATTTACATTTTAGTGCCAATCTTTCATTTTAAAGAAGAATTATCATTAATTCAAATTTTGGCTCTAATATTTGAAAGAATTATCATTAATTCAAATTTTGGCTCCAAGAATCAATTACCAAATTACCACTAATCCCATTCCTAAAACTCTATAAATAGAGTCCTCATTTCACTCAAATTTCAAGCTTTTGATAGCCAAATCCACCTTACTAAAAAATCTCTCAATTCTCTCCATCTACCAAATTCACTCAAAGCTCCATTTTCAAAAAGTTAGTAAGCTTTGCATTGAAGCTTACTAATCTTTAAGCTAAACCTTCATCCAAACACTTTTTATTTATCAATTCTCTACATCTAAGCTTGGGAAATTGATTCTTGTGGTTGAATTGAAGAAAATTCTTGAAGTTGTTTTGATAATTCTTTAGATCTACCTTTGGTAAGTTGGATAATTCATCTTTTAAAATGTGATCTCTTGTTGATCTTTGGGTTTGATTCATTGAGCATTATTTTGTGATTTCAATGGTGTTATTTTCTCATAATTTGATGAAATTTTCATGCTCAATTGGATCCATGATCATAAGGTATTTGATAGAAAGTTTGAATAAGAATTTGGCCTTTTAAAATGTTGTTTTGCTGTCTGTAACAGCGTGCAATCGATTGCAGTAACAGTGCAATCGATTGCACAAAAACAATTTCGCACATATTTTTGAAAATTGTACTGTGTAAATCGATTTACACTTTAGTGCAATCGATTTACACAGAAACATAATGCATTTTTTGCCTTGTTTTGGGGCTGTTTTGATCCATAAATGTTTTTCTACTCACTCCTTTTGATTGTTGATTTGGATTTCAATTTTAAATGTCCAATTTCTCTTTAAACTCAATGGACTTTGTGATGTAGATGAAGTTGGATAAATGTTCATCAATTCAAATCTACCAAAGAGTGAATTATTTAATTCATTTTTGGTGCTTTGGATTAATGATATGTTTAGTGCTTTAATCCATCTAGAGGAGTGATTGAATTTAAAGATGAAAGAAATTTAAAGTAGTGATCCAAATTAGCTTATCATTCTCCTCCCTCTTCATCTTATCCCTTTCTTTTTTAATTGTGCTACATGTTAAGGGATGGTGATCTCTATGTCATTTATCCAAACATGAAGTACATATATTGCTATTGACCGACCTCAAATTAGGCGCGACTTCTACATAAGTCCACTTACGATTGCTTAACATAATGCTAAATTTTGTCCCGATTCGAATAAATGATCATTCGTGGCCCAAACCTATGTTTGTAAGCCCAAGTATGTTAATTTGATCTCTTTGATCCAATAACCTTGAGATTCATTATGTGGAGGCTTTGGTTCTACCAATCCTCTAATGGATCTTCATCGATTTTGGTCAACGCAGATCACTTAAACATCGTTGATCATTAAATGTTACTTTTGAGGATTCCAAAATGGATGATATACTTGACAAAAAGCAAATGCAACTTGTTGTGTGGAGGCTTTGGTTCTACAAATCCTCTAATGAGTTCCAAATGTAAGTTTCAAGATGGTCACCCAACTAACCACTAATTTCTAACAACTGACTTTACTTTATGCTTTTATTTTTATGCTTTATGTACCATTTACTTTTAGCATTTTACATTTCATGCCATTTTTATTTTTGCTCACTTGAGCATTTACTTTTATGTCATTTTTATTTTTCTCACTTGAGCTTTTCTTTTCCTTTTAAAGACACTTAATAATCAACATGAACCATAAAATCTTTAATGATACTTGGACTCTTTGGTTACTATCCTTGACATTGTGGAGTATTGGACTTCTTGGAGTTAGGATTAGAGACCTTTGCCTATGTTGAAGACCTTGTGACCTTAATTCATATTTTGTCTGGAGTTCTTGAGGTTTACCTCAAGACATTGGGTTGTTTGTTTGTCTTGTGTGCATGTTATTATGATTACATACTTTGTTTGTAATATGGAATTCACCCATATACAACCGTTACTCTGCCCAATTTTTGTGAAGACTTAATACACTTGAAGTTCGGTTCTCTCAAGAGGTCTAGTATCTTTCCTTGCTTGGTTTCAATCCGAAGAATGGGAATTCTTTATTGACTCATAGTGTCAAGTATTAGCTTCTTGTTGGTTAGATGGTTCTTATCCCTAGCTTTTACCTTATGCTTTAAGATAGTCTCTTCATCTCCTCCCATCTTCTTTAATTTCAAAAATCTTCTCCCTCCTTTTGAAAACTCTTCTTGTTTTGAAACTTGAACCACTTTCATAATAAACTTGGACTTAGGTCCACGCATTTTCAAAACATTTTCATGAATAAATTTCAATCAACTTAATAATACCTTGAAATATTTTGTGAGAAGACTAAAAGTCCATCAATCTCATTTCAAACCATTTTGCCACTTTGGCTTTTTATTTTAAAAAACTTTTCTCAAAAGATTAGACTCTTGTCAATCCTTGTAGTGATGCAAACAACTATAATTCTACAATATGTAGTGAAGAGAGATATTTTCCACTTGGGTGTTGAGTGAGACATTGTTGATTTTAAAATCCAAGCCATATCCTCCACTTTGAGATGATGCAAATTCTGCTTTCTCATGATTGTGGGTAGTAAATATGTTTTCCACACGAACAATGACGATGATGTCTTATATCATAAAATTAACCAACACACTTGTGTTTCAAATTTTTAAAAGAGGAACTACGTGTACCCTGATCCCCTATTGCAAGAAAGGTAGTACGTAGGCACTAAAGGTTCGCAACCGCGGCGGGTGCAAAAATCATAAAAAATATGTTTCTTTTCTCACCTCCACCATCCATTTTTATATAACATTTTTCCATAGCCAAAATATACAGATTTTCCAAAGAGGTTCCCGCGAAGTACCGTAGATGTTTAGGGTGCTAATACCTTCCCTTTGCATAACCAACCCCCTTACCTTGAATCTTTCCCCCTTTTTTTGGGTTATTCTCTCTTTTCCCATTCCTTTGGAAACAATAAAGCGCGGTGGAGATTTTTATTTTGATTTGTATAAAGTCTAGTCAATCCAATGGCTTAGTCTTGAACATTTCTACCGCTACAACAAAATGGCGACTTCACTGGGGAAATATTGACCTCTTACTGGTCCATACCTAAGTGGGTTGAGCCTATCTTTGTTTATATTTGTATACGTGCTATTGTTGTTTACATATTATATGTTGTATATATATTTATCTGGATTTTCCTGGTTTTCAGGGTGCTTGGTGATTACTTATAAGTCCTATACCCGGACTTGGGAAAACTTTAAGATAGGATGGGCGGTATAGTTATGTTAACTTTGAGGGAGTAATCCCATAAAAGGAGGCATGAGATCCCCCACTCAGTGGAGGCCCCTTTGACTGTAGTGTCGTTTACCGAGTAATCGGGAAGACATACTGCTTTCGACCTGGGAGCCTGCTGAAGCTGAGGACCGTAGATTACCTAACCCATCTTGGCCTTTTAGGTGTAGTGAAGAAGCTATGACGGAGTAATCCGGAAATAGTTGTCACGCGACACTACGCTCGGACGAGTTTTTCTTGAGAATATTAATAATTACCATGTTAATCTGGAAGTTGGTAATATCCGAAGGAAGGATGTAGACTCTGGGAACTTCTAGAACCTTATTCGGCAGGTGATAACTCTTAGACCATACCTTATGGGTAGTACCTTCGACTTCATGCTCGTGATGTTGAATCTATGAACCCTATGCTTGTGATCTTGTATGTGATTGTTTCATCATTCATCCATGCACCCATGAGCATTATTTTAACCAAATTTTAAGGAACTTAAGACTTTTGCTTGCAAACATCATAAGTTTTATAATTATGGATTTTGGAAAGAGTACTAAGAAGTACAATGTCAAGAGTCCTGATTCAGAAGAATTGAGAAAGCCTTAATCCTCGGTATCTATTCTTTGGGACTTCAAATTCTCTTATATATCTTGAAGATGGATTTCTCCACGCTCTTGATGTAGTTCCTAAATCCTTTGCATCGTGATTTATTTTCTTGATTATCCGCAAAGTAGAAGAGAGGAGTGCAAGAGGATTTATTTTCCTTTAGCATTCCAAATTCAAGCTCAAGAAGATTTTACAACACGGTGTTGGATCTTAATTGGATGAAGTTCATTTGGACCTGAGGATTTAGCTTTCTCTTTCTTCTGTTTAGGATTAGTGAAGTCTTGTACTTCCAATGTAATCCTCCCAATATTAATGAAATGAGTTTTTCAGTTATCCCAATTATGTCTTTTAATTGATGTTTGTAATTCATTTATAATGTTCCAAAGTTCTTTGAAAACTTGGTTTTAAACTTTTAAACTATCATATACATAGCATATCACGCATCAGTCCCACTTCTGTCTTGATTTTGAGAGTTTCCCCGAGTCTTATCATCTGCTCTTTGTCTTCAGAAGTCAAGTCATCGTCAGTGCAACACTCGTGCTATGGGAAGATGGAAAAAATTAAGAAAGAGATATTTGAACTCCGCAAAGAGGTAACTACTTTGAAGGCTAGCATGGAGTATCTAACTGCTTTGGTTAAAACTTTGGTTACTGCCCAAGTCAATCCTTCTGGGAAGGAAGAAGAGATGGAAAAGGTCTTCACAGAAACTCTGAAATCAATCTTTCATGAGAAGGTGATAGTTAATGCGCCCAGTGATTTCCTTGAAAAAGTAAATGTGGGAGTGCCTCTAGAAGAGGATGTCCGAAAGGGGTGTTCACATGAAGATGGTGTCTCACCTAGTGGTTTGAAGAAGTTCGATAATAACTTCTTTCGAAGCCTGGAATCCGACCAGATAGTAGTCCACTTCTTTAGAAACTGTGAAGCCTGGGTTGCGACCAGATAACAGTTTAAGTTGCTGCAAAGCCTGGAATATGACCAGATAACAGTTAACTTCTTCAGACACTGAAAATCCTGGAATCCGATCAGATAGCAGTTTATTCTGTCAATTACTATGAAGCCTAGACTCGACCAGATAATAGTATACCTCAGATTCAAGTTAAATCCTGGACCCGACCAGATAACAGCTTAATTTTGTCAAATTACTAAAGCCTGGATACAACCAGATAACGGTATGCCTTAGATTCAAGTTGAAGTCTGGACCCGACCAGATAACAGCTTAATTTGTTTAAGTCACTAAAGTCTGGATTCCTACCAGATAACAGTTTGAGTTACTGTGAAGCCTGAAGCACGACCAAATAATAATTTAATCTCATATCCCCAATAAGTCACTGAAGCCTGGAATACGACCAAATAGCAGTTAGCTTTATCATCCTCAGCAAGTCACTGCAAATCCTGGATCCTGACTAGATAGCAGTTCACTTCAGTCTCTTCAGTCAAGAGATGACTCCCTAGTAGAGTAATGGACAATCGAGACTCCTAGACTCCATTCCCCTGAGAAACAATTCCCATCGGACTCCTCCTCAGACAGCATGAGAAGGAATCCCCACAAAGAGAATTCTTATGAAGTCAGCACCTATTTTGGACGACATCTTTAAGCCCATCTCCGACGACTCTCTGTCATACTCCTTAGATGGCATCTTTAAGCCCATCTCCGACAGTCTCCCATCATATTTTCCAAATGGAATCTGTAAACCCATTCGTGATACTACTTGCACAGTCAAGTATCATTTCAGACGAGTGCAAATTTCTGAGCACTCTAGTGTTTAATCATCTTCCACCTTCAGATCACGAAAGGTAGACAAGCCAATCTGTATCTTCAGGTGTAAGAAGATTGAACAGGGGAAACTGTTGTACCCCAAAATTTGCCCTCTCATTTTACTCAACACATGCCTATTGAGATCCTTAACTTTCCCCAAGGATGCCCAATAATTGATCAGACAAATTCTCTTTCTAAGGCAATGAATCCCCAACTAAGGTTTCCATTTTCATCAAGATGTTTGAGCTCCAATGGTCTCCAATGCTTCCCATGGTCCTAACATTTCCTCAAGATCATCCATGCCAAGTTTTATGCTTTTCTCAATAAGTTTGCTCAAACAATTGCTCAAGTATTGGAAATCAATTGTGCTAGGTCAAAAGTAAACCGTGACCTATATACAATCAAACTTCAATATTTTTGGTCAACATCAACATTTTGAAGTGATATCCATTATTTTATCAAGGGTTTATCATGATTCCTTAAGAAATGCTCCTAATTCGTCAGAAGTCAAAAGCTGCAAATTAGGGTTTCTATAGGAAAAGTCAACCAAAATTTGATCAGGCATAACTTTCTCATACTTTATTAATAATTTTTCCACAAAGGCTCATTTTAAAGAGAATCCAATTCCCTGCGACTTCTCTTCAGCCATCAAGTCCAAGGAATGCACCATTTGAAAGATACAAGCTTATACATTACAAGTCATTTTCAGAAAGTCAACAAAAGGCACTTTTTGTCAAGACCATTTACATCAAGATAAAATCTTCAAATGCAAAATTGATCAAATTAGGGATTGAAGTAGACATCTTGGGATTTCCAAAAAGTCAAAGATCATAATCATGAGATAACAATTGAGCAAGTTATGGCTTTCCCAAGTTGGGAAAATTTGGGAATTTTCAAGAATTATGCATTGAGCAAATTTGAAGTTTTAAGGAAAGGGCTCAATTTCTTGGACTTCAAGCATCTTCCTAAGCTTATATAGGACATCCAAAATTATTCTTGCCATGCCTTGCATTTGCTAACTATTTTATTCATATTTTTTTTTAATTTATTTCAAATAAATATAAAATAAAATGTATAAAATAATTAGAAGTAGGCTTTGGCATGTGGGCTAATGCTTTGGACAGCCATAAGGCCCAAGAATTCGTGAAAGCATGCCCACGTTCATTCAAATTTGAAAAAAGACAAGAATCCCATGTATCTTGCCAAAATTTAAATTCTCATTCATGGCTTTGAAACACATGTTTATGGCCATTTCATTCCTTGCTTTCTTGTCCCCTCCATCTCCACTATATATACAACATACTAGAAAGCTTCATAGAGACGAAAATTGCTTGAGAAGAACCACCAAAAAATTGCAAATATTATCCAAATCGTGAAATACAAAAAAAGGCAGTCTCCAGCCTCTTTCAGCCCATTTCAAGTCCTCCATCAGCATCCTGAGCTTCCCAAGAGCACCTACTACCCTCCATTCAAGCTTTCTCACGCCCAAAAGTGCTCAACTGAATCTCAACCATGATTTAGTGCAGCCAGGCTATGCACGCGCATCATGTAGCATCATATCTACGCCTTTCAATGTCAATGCAGTTAGATCGAATAGCTTCAACGTGAGATTCAGCATACACCCTCAAGGCTTCTCCTCACTGGATCCCAATACAGCCTCTGGGTTCCCTCACTCTTGGGCCTAGCATTTTTTTCAAATCGGCACCACCATTTAATTTTGCTATCCTGGCCTATTTAATTTTTCTTTATTTTGTTTTATTATTTATTTCTTTTACTTTGTTTATCATTAATCAAACACTAAAAAAAATCACAAAAAAAACTTAGGAGTAATTTTTCCTTAATTAAATAATTAATTTCTTTAATTGATTAATTAATTAAATTTTAACTATTTTCTTTAATCTAAAATAAAACAGAACTTAGGATTTAATTTAGATTTAATTACTTTCTTTTCATAATAATAAAAACTAAAAAGGATTTAGACTATTTTTGTTGATTAATTTCATCTTCTAATTAGACTTTAGGATAATTAACTTAATTATTTTCTTAGATGAAAAATAAACAAATAAGCAAAAAGATTTTCTTACTAAGTTGATAGACGTATTTTCAACTTCCGCGCGCATAATTTATTTTTGCAATTTCTATTCATTATTGTACCTGTATATTGGATGTAATAACTAATTAGGATCCTTTCATTGCTTTATTTTATATTCCCGAAATTTCTTTGGACATTGTAAATACCCCATCCTCGAAGCCGTATAATAATGTAGGTTTATCTTCCTCACTTTATATTCCTGCAAAATATTAACTGTTAGTAATTAGGCTTGTATGAAAAGACTGAAAACAAAAAAAAACGTTAGCAAACCTAACGATGCAAGATAAATAACTGAATTAAACACACTTTGCACATGCTCACCCCTAGGGTATCTCCCACTTCGGTTGCCTCGGAAATACAGTCACTATTCTCGAACGTGAGAATTCTTAGTGGCTGTCCTCTAATTTAGAGATCGCAAGTCCCTTTCGAAGGTTGCCTCGGTAAAACAAAATGAGATCTTAGAACTTTAGGACAGTTACTAAGAGGTCTTTCCCTGTTGCCTTAAATGACCGTAATCGTCCCTTTCGATTGTCCCTTTAAACTCGAACGATGGAGCTACCTACTCCTTAATAGTAGGATAACGTTGTCTAAAGGAAATAAGAAAACGAACAGTCTTTTTTCGAGTAGGTAAAAACTTTTAAGTACTTGCTCAAAACAATCAATTTTTCACAATTACACTTTCAAACATTTTTCAAACAAAGTTTTCAAAAACGCTTTATCACACTCTTGAGGACTGATATAAGGGTTATCGTAAAGTGAAACGCCAAACTAAGGCATCTTCAAAACATTTCAAAACACACACAAAAGCAATTTAAAAATGAGCAAGTACCTAATTTCCCATGGAAAACCATGGATAGAAAGGGTGTTAAAACCTTCCCTTTCTATAATCTACCCCCCGTACTCAGAAACATCTCGAAAAAGGTTTTTTATGTTCTTTTTCCCTTTTCCTTTGTTGGATAAAATAAAAAACGGTGGAGACTCTTGCTTACCGCGACATTTGCAAATACAAAACGCAAACCAGTATTAAACAGTCAGTTCTGCCACCGTATCACACGACCCTTTTGGGTTTTCGGCCTACCGAGACGCTCTTTTTTTTCCTAAGCCTCCCTTTCGGGTTTTTGTCTTAGCGAGCTGTTCTTTTATTTTTTTCTAGGCGAAGTATTTCTTAACTGCATCAGCATTCACGGGACGTGGTAACTCCTCCCCATCTATTGTTTTAAGAATCAATGCACCACCAGAGAAGGCTTTCTTGACAACATATGTGCCTTCAAAATTTGGAGTCCACTTGCCCCTAGAATCAACGTTAAAAGACATGATCTTCTTGAGAACGAGGCCGCCTTCTCTGAATTCACGAGGTTTAACCTTCTTATCAAAAGATTTCTTCATTCTCTTTTGGTATAATTGGCCATGACACAAGGCCGTCATTCTTTTCTCTTCTATTTAATTCAACTGGTCAAACCTGTACTTGACACATTCAGCCTCTGACAACTTGGCTTTCATTATTACAGGCAAAGAGGGAATCTTAACTTCAATGGGGAGCACTGCTTCCATGCTATATACAAGAGAGAATGGGGTTGCCCCTATTGAAGTGCGTACATATGTTCGATACCCATGCAGAGCAAAAGGGAGCACCTCATGCCAGTCTTTATAAGTAACCACCATTTTCTGGATGATATTCTTGATGTTCTTATTGCCCGCTTCCACAACTCCATTCATCTTTGGCCTGTAGGGAGATGAATTATGATGGATAATCTTAAACTCTTCACAAAGTTCAGACATCATCTTGTTATTCAGATTTGAACTGTTGTCAGTGATGATCCTTCTTGGCACACCATACCGACATATGAGGTTGTTTTTGACAAAGCGTGCTACCACATGTTTAGTGACATTAGCATATGAAGCTGCCTCCACCAATTTGGTGAAGTAGTCAATCTCCACTAAGATGAAACGATGCCCATTTGACGCCTTTGGTTCAATCATTTCGATCATGTCAATACCCCACATAGAAAAAGGCCACGGGGAAGGAATAAAATTGAGAGGTGTAGGAGGTACATGAATTTTATCAGCACAAATTTGGCATTTATGGCACTTCTTAGCAAATTTGTAACAGTCATATTCCATTGTCAGCCAATAGTAACCTTCCCTAAGCATCTTTTTCGCCATTGAATGTCCATTGGTATGGGTACCAAATGAACCTTCATGAACCTTATGCATTAACATGTCTGCTTCGTGTCTATCCACGCATCTGAGCAAGACCATGTCATGATTTCTTTTATACAGTACATCTTCATTAAGGAAAAAGCTGCCTGCCAACCTTCTCAATGTCTTTCTATCTTTATTTGATGCACCAATTGGGTATTTCTGAGTCTGAAGAAAGTGCTTGATATCAAAATACAAAGGCTTTTCATCTACCACATCCTTTGTTGTAAACACATGAGCTAGTCTATCCAGACACCGCACTGTAATACGAGGCACATCATTCCAAGTATTAACTTGATACATAGAAGCCAGAGTTGCCAAAGCGTCCGCCATCTGATTTTCATCTCTTAGAATATGATGGAATTCAACTTTGTTAAAGAAGGGTAACAATCTTCTAGCATAATCTTTGTAAGGGGTCAAGCCAGGATGATGAGTATCCCATTCTCCTTTAATCTGATTAACAACCAAAGCCGAATCCCCATACACATCTAGAACCTTGATTCTAAGATCAATGGCCTCCTCGCGACCTATAATATAAGCCTCATATTCTGCCATATTATTAGTGCAATCAAATGTCAACCTTGTAGTAAAAGGAATGTGTGATCCATGTGGAGTAATGATCATCGCACCAACTCCTTTTCTGTAAGCATTCACTGCTCCATCAAATACCATTCCCCAGCGAGATACATGATATGGACCTTCCCAAGGCAAAGGATCATCACAATATTTTGCTTTTAAGAACATCACATCCTTATAAGGGAAGTCAAACTTAACAGATTGATAGTAATCTACTGGTTGGTGAGCAAGATAATCCGCCAGCACACTAATTTTTATGGCAGGCTAGAGCACAACATGTCTTCTCCAACATAGAATATCGTGACTCACAATCAGTAAATTTCTTACTGAGATAATATATGGCATATTCTTTCTTTACTGTCTCATCTTGTTGTCTCAAAATACAACCCATAGAACTATCCAACACAGTCAGGTACATGATCAATGGTCTTCCTTCAACGGGAGGGAGCAAGATAGGAGGTTCAAGCATATATTCTTTGATACTTTAAAATTCCTTATGTCAATCCTCTGTCCATACACAACCTTGATCCTTCTTTAGCAACTTAAAGATCGGTTCACATGTTGCGGTCATATGGGAGATGAATTTGGAAATATAATTCAGACGCCCAAGGAAGCCTCTAACTTGCTTTTCAGTCCTTGGTGCAAGCATTTATTGAATAGCTTTGACTTTATCTAGGTCAACTTCAAACCATTTCTAGCTGACAATGAAACCTAACAACTTCCCTGATCGAACACCGACGGTGCATTTGTTTGGATTCAAGCGGAGACGATACTTCCTCAAATGCTGAAACAACTTCAACAAATCTTCCACATGCCCTTCTTCGGTCTGTGATTTGGAAATCATGTCATCTACATATTGTTGTACCCCAATATCCCCCCCAAGATCCCTTCATCATACCATGTTGATTCACTCACAACAAGATCACACTAGGATTCTTGGTTCCCCTTCCTACTTTGAGTTTTGATCCTTTTGAGGGATTACCAAGCACCTTGACTTATGTTCCTTTTGTGATCATGAATATTGTTTTGATTTATTCATTTAACTAATAAAATACAATGTTGTCTTGTCTTGCTTGTTATCCATGTAGGTGAGGGCAATGAGATTTAACAAGTTACTCCATGGGTTCATGAGTTTATTTCCATGTCCTAGTCAATATAGCTTGAGAAATTCAAACCTCACCAATGGATTGGTTTTTGGAGAATTGGAATGGAAAGGTTGCTTTGGTTCATCACATTTCAAGGTTATTATATTTGACTCAAAAAGTACAAGGGGTTGATTGGAGAAGTTGTCATGTTTGGACAAGGCCTTGTTCCTATTGGTCACAAGAGCATATTTATCTCAAAATTCAAGATATGGAAGTGTTTTTGGTGGCTATGAGTCTTAATTATCATCCTCAACAAATTATATTCACAAAGCAAGAATATTGGTACAATAAGTTTGTTCAAACTTGTCAAAGTTCCTCAAGGCATTCTCTTGATCTAGAAGCTAGGGTTTTGAACTTCAAAGGAGTATATCTTGCTCACATTTTGGTATTTTAGAGTGATTACAAAGACATCCTTCTCTTCAAATGGTTATCAACAAATCACTTAAAAAGTTCCAAGGAGTTTTCATGTGGAATAAACTTGGTGAAGAAGAAAGATTACAAGTTATCCAGATGAATCCACAATTTTACATAAGTAACTTCAATTGATCATAACTTGGTCAATTTTCATCACCTTGAGTCCATTATTTTTCCATAATGATCTTGAAGATGAGAACTTTATTCCTTATTTTATGTGAAATGTGAGAAAATGGATGGAGGTTGCCTTAAAGATGCAAAAGATTATAGGGCATTTCATGATTTTTGGCTAACTTCAACAAGTCATAACTTGCTCAATTTTTTGTAGATTTTGAGTGGTTGAAGTTTCAAAATGTCATTCAATATATCTACTTCATTCCATATTTTTTGGTCAAGAGCAAATTCCAAGTGGAAGGCCATGTTTGGATGCAAAAGATTATAGGTCATTTTTGAAAAAGAATTTGAAATATTTCTAAGTATGGAAAGTCAACCCTTTTTCTTCAACTTTGACTTAATGAAACTTTCAGCTCAAGCATCCATTTGATTCCATTCTTTTTCCATTGCAAAGCTTGTAACCCCATCTTTCTAAAGCATCAAGAATCATGCCCTAAGACCCCTTGAGTTGGAAATGCCATGGATTTGAATTTGGTAACTTGAAACTGAATTTTCCACAAAGTCAGAATTTTGAAATCCATAATGTGACTTCTAAACACAAGATTTATGCGCGTTTTTTATTTAAACTTGATTAGCAAACTTTCCTGAAGTGATTAGCACCCAAAAACGCAAGATTTGGTTGAGTTTTGATGGAAATGAAGTCACACTTCACTCGTGCTCGAACTTCACTCAATTTCCCTCCAAACTTCCTTGTTTCTTACAATTTTCATTCCCATTCACTTCCCTATAAATTGAGGGTCATCCCCCATTCATTTCTTCAAGCTTTGAGAGCCAAAAACACCCTGCCAAAACTTCACACGAACCCACTTTTTTTGAATTCAGTTTCTGAGATTTAAGCTCCCTTTTCCAAAATTCTTTGCGCATTCATCATCCTTAAGCATCATATAAACTCTCCAACACTTAAACCAATCAAAACGATCCATAATTCAAGCTACAGAAGTCCAGTTTCAGAGCTTCTTCCTTGAACTTCGAAAAGGTAGAATTCTCCACCATTTGGATCCAAATCAAGCGCTAATCTATTCTACTCCTTCTCCTGATTCCAATGCTGCTTAGAATTTTTAAATCCATTGAGAATTGAGAGAGAAATCTCAAATTGAAGGTGCTCGCTATTTTCTGGGTTTTTGATTCATATCTCTCTCCATACCTTATATAAATTTGGCGCGATGGTGGTGTTAGAATCATCTTGAATAGACGAGTTCAATGACACTAGCCTGGGATCCTAATTTTTCCATTTAAAGGATCTCATAAAATCCCCATTGCAGGGTGTCTGGAGGTTGAAGACGATGACATATCTCGTCTCAGCCAATGATAGCGTGCCAAACGTTTTAATTTCATTGGTTGTCCATTTTCTGATCCTATGTGTATCTCACTAAGGTCCATATCAAGCACAACGCGGCTGGTCCACTGGATCAGCTTACTAACGCGTTTTGACTATGATCTGATGGTCCACATCTTTTTGGTTTTATTTTATTTTCTGATTTTATATTTTTATTGATTAAATTTTCAAAAATTCATAACTCTTTCATTTTTTATCCAAAAATTATGAAAAAATTCATAAAAATACTTTGATTTATTTCTGATCTCACGACTATTTTTTCACATTTTTATTTTGACGTTTGATATTTTTTGTATTTTTTTGAATGATTTGCTTTCTTTTAATTACTTAAAATATACTTTCTGACATTTTTTAATTTTGAAAAAATTCATAAATATTACTTTGCATATTTTTGACTTTCTAAAATTTTTATAGAATTTTATATTGAGGTTTACTATTTTTGACCTATTTTTTTTGTTTGTTTGAGCAATTTTAAATAGTTTAAAATTAGTTTCTGACTTTTAAAAATTACTAAAAATTTTATAAAAATATTTGGATCCATTTCTGATTTTTCTATGGCCTTACTTTTTCTTTCTTTATTAATTTGAACATAGTTGATATTTTTCTCCTCTATTTTGATTTTTAAACATTTTTTAAACCCTTTTAATGTATATATTAAATATAATATTATTTTATGATTATTTTCTGGCTGTCTTGAGTTGATTTTTTGATCATGACTTTATTGACATCATTGGATCTTGGGTGTTGAGTTCAACTCCACCAAAATGGATGAATGATTTTAATAATAGTTTGATTAAATTTTTGATTCAAATGTGGTTTATTTTCTCCCCATCCCTCTTCATCTCATACCTATCTTATTGAACTAGATGTTGTTGGAGCATGATCTCTATATCATGTCTAAAAAAAAGGTGCATAAATTGCTATTGACCGGCCTCAAAATAGGTGCGACTTCTATATAAGTCCACTTACGATTGCTTAACATAGCGCTAAATTTTGTCCCGATTCGAATAAATGATCATTCGTGGCCTAAACTTATGATTGCAAGCCCAAGTATGTTAATTTGATCTCTTTGATCCAATTATCTTGAGATTCATTGTGTGGAGGCTTTGGTTCTACCAATCCTCTAATGGATCTACAACACCTTTGGTCAACGCGGATCACTTAAACATCATTGATCATTAAATGGTACTTGTGAGAATTCCAAATGGATGATATACTTGACAAAAAGCAAATGCAACTTATTGTGTGGAGGCTTTAGTTCTACCAATCCTCTAATGAGTTCCAAATGCAATTTTCAATATGGTCATCCAACTAACCACTAATTATTGACTTGTTTTACCTTATGCTTTTATTCTTTTTTTTTATGCTTTATGTACTATTTACTTTTAGCATTTACATTTCATGCCATTTTCATCTTTGCTCATTTGAGCATTTATTTTCTTGCCATTTTTACTTTGCTCACTTGAGCTTTTCTTTTCCTTTCTTAAGATACTTAATAATCAACATAAACCCTAAAAAATATTTAATGGTACTTGGACTATTTGGTTACTATCCTTGGCATTATGGAGCATGGGACTTTTCTTGGACTTAAGATTAGAAACCTTGGCCTATCTTGGAGACTTTATAACTTTATCTGATTATTTTGTTTGGAGTTCTTGAGGTTTACTTCAAGACATTGGGTTGCTTGTTTGTTTTTGTGTGTATGTTTTTGTGATTACATCCTCTGTTTGTAATATGGAATTCACCTGTATACAGCCGTTACTTTGCCCAATTTTTGTGAAGACTTAATACACTTGAAGTTTGGTTCTCTCAAGAGGTCTAGTATTTTTGCTTGCTTGGTTTCAATCCAAGGAATGGGAATTCTATCTTGGCTCATAATGTCAAGTTTTGACTTCTTATTGGTTAGATGGTTCTTATCCCTAACTTTTACCCTATGCTTTAGGATAGTCTCTTCTTCTCCTCCCATCTTCTTTAATTTCAAAATCTTCTTCCTCCTTTAGAAAACTCTTCTTGTTTTGAAACTGGAACTATTTTCATAATAAACTTGGACTTATGTCCATGCACTTTCAAAACATTTTCATAAATAAACTTCCAATCAAATTAATAATACCTTGACATTTTTTATGAGAAGACTAAAAGTCAATCAATCTCATTTCAAACCATCTTACCATTTTGTCTTTTTTCTTTTATCTTTAAAATTTTCTCAAAAGATTAGACTCTTGTCAATCCTTGTAGTGATGCAAACAACTATACTTCTACAACATGTAGTGAAGAGAGATATTTTCCACTTGGGTGTTGAGTGAGGCATTGTTGATTTTGAAATCCAAGCCATATCCTCCACTTTAAGATGATGCAAATTCTCCTTTCTCATGATTGTGGGTAGTAAGTTTGTTTTTCACACGGACAATTACGATGATGTTTTATCTTATAAAATTAACCAACACATTTGTGTTTCAAATTTTTAAAAGAGGAACTACGTGTACCCCTGATCCACTATTGCATGAAAGGTGGTACGTAGGCACTAAAGGTTCGCAACCGCGGCGGGTGCAAAAATCATAAAAAATATGTTTCTTTTCTAACCTCCACCATCCATTTTATATACAATAGTTTTTACAGCCAAAATATATAGATTTTACAAAGAGGCTCATGCGGAGTACCGTAGAAGTTTAGGGTGCTAATACCTTCCATTTGCATAACCAACCCCCTTACCTTGAATCTTTCGCCCTCTTTTTGGGTTATTCGCTCTTTTCCCATTCCTTTGGAAATAATAAAGCGCAGTGGTGATTTTTATTTTGATTTCTATAAAGTCTAGTCAATCTAATGTCTTAGTCTTGAACATATCTACCGCTACACGTATACCTCAATTTCCTTGTGCATCAGATCATGGAATAGGGTTGTCATAGCCCTCTGGTATGTTGCACCAACGTTCTTCAACCCGGAGGGCATCACTCTATAAAAGAATGTTCCCCAGGGTGTGATAAATGTTGTTTTTTCCATGTCCTCATGAGCCATTCTTATTTGATTATACCTCGAAAATCCGTCCATGAACGAGAATACTTTAAACTTTGTTGTGCTATCAATCAGCATATCAATGTGCGGAAATGGGAAATCACCTTTTGGACTAGCTTTATTTAGATATCTGTAATCTACGCACATGAGGACTTTTCCATCTTTCTTCGATACGGGCACAATGTTGTCTATCCATTGAGGATACACCAATGTCACAAGAAAACCAACATTTATCTGTTTTAATACTTCTTCTTTGATTTTTACTTCCATATCAGGGTGAGTTCTTCTTAACTTTTGCTTGACGGGCGGGCACTCTGGCTTCAAAGGCAAATGATGATCCACAATATCTATATCTATACTTGGCATGTCTTGGTAAGACCAAGCAAAGATGTCCACATACTCTTTCAATAGTCCAGTCAACATGCACTTCACATCAGGGTGCAACGATGCTCCAATCTTGACTTCCTTTGGCTCCTCTTCTGAACCCAAATTGATTGTTTCCATTGACTCTTTATACGGCAAAATGGATTTTTCCTCGTGCTCGAGCAACCGTGAGACCTTTTCTGGAATCTTATCATATTCTCCTTCTTTCGTCCAAACACAAGATATTCAAAGTTGGGAGAGGGTGCAGGGTCATTGTACTCAACGAGTTTATTAATTAATCTGCACATGTGATTTATGATTGCTTTTAGAAACTGACACAATATTAAATGATTATACAGACTTATTCAAAAATATATTTTATTCAAAAAAGGTTTTTTCTGATTACCAATTTCCATGAAAAAGATGAAAAATAAAAGACACAATTTTGAGAATCAAAGGTAACTTTTATTTATGATTTTAATGATCAAAGCAAACAGATAAGCCCATAAAATATTAACTTTCATTTTGGGCAGAATGAAAGCTTTTTGCAAAGAAAAAACAAATTACTTTGAGACATGGATGCAAGAAGGAATATCATAAGTGACCTAGTTCTGGATTCTGACTCCAGGCGTCACATAATTTGGCACTTCTTGATCTTCTTCATCCTCCTTAATAGCATTAATTAAAGAAACAATTGGATGGAGGTAGCCTCTGCTGCAAAAAACATCATGATAGCTGCTCATAGTGGACATTGACTTCAAACCTTCGCCTTTGCCATTCCTGGAAGAGAATCCTAAATCAACCATGTTTTTGTTCACTGGAGAATCAACGACATGTCCCCATACTTTACTTGGACCATTGCGCACAACCTGCGAAGCATCCTTGAACGAAGCCATAGGATTCTCATTCTCTCTTACGTTATCCATAAATAGAGCCTGGAAATGTGTCCCCACAATAGTTTCACCTGCTTCTACAACATTGAAAGTTGATAGATTAGATATCAGCAATGCTTGCTCTCCATTTATAATAACCACTTTGACTTCACGCACGAACTTTAGCTTTTCGTGCAGAGTGGAAGTGACATCATTTGCTTCGTGTATCCATGGTCTTCCCAGTAGACAACTGTATGCGGGCAAAATATCCATGACTTGGAAAGTAATTTGGAACAGATGCGAACCTATATGAATATGCAGATCGACCTCCCTAATAACCGACTTCCTTGACCCATCAAAAGCTTTGACAATAATACCACTTGGGCGCATAGGAGCCCCCTGATACTTCAACTTAATAAGCATACTTCTCGGTATCACATTCAAGGCAAATCCATTATCAATCAACATATTTGATAATGAGTCATTTTTACAGTTTATGGATATGTAGAGAGCCAAATTGTGATTCCTCCCTTCGTCAGGCAGTTCATCATTGCAAAAGCTAAGGTTATTACATGATGTAATATTACCTACCACACTGTTGAATTGATCTAACAGCATGTCATACTCCACGAAGGATTGGTCCAACACCCTCATTAAAGATTCTCTATGGGCATCAGAATTCATCAACAAAGCCAAGATAGATATTTTTTAAGGAGTTTGTAATAGCTAATCCATAATTTGGTAGTCGCTCATCATGATTATCTTCAAAGTATCATTCACGTCCTTCTCCAGGGTAGCACCACTGGATTCCCCTGTAGCCTTTTTATCTTCAAAACTTTCCATGACTTTCTTTCCAGTATTATCATTTCCTTGAACCACCGGTGCAAAAACATGACCACTGCGGGTCACTCTACTAGTCTCAACAATATTTCCAACATTAGATAAAGGCTGAATGGGAATTTCCACACCATTATCTAAAATTATAGCATTATACCTGTACGGTACAAATTTTTTTGATTCGTAAGGAACGGGCCCTGGAAGGAAAGTCACCACAGGGGAAACAACTGGATTGCTACAATATCCAACTTCAATAGGGGAGGAATCTTTGAAACATGGCACAATCACATTCACACCTTCTTCAAAAAAATTTGACATCAAAGAATCATCTCCGAAGAACATACCCTCATCTGAGGAAAATAATTTGTCCGCATAATCATATTCATCATCTGATTATTCCTTAACCAATCAAACCTCAATCTTACTAACCTCATGGTAATCATTTCTTTGGCCTGAAACCTTGATAGTTCCATTATCCAACAACAACTGAATACCCTTTTTCAAAATTGAACATCCTCGGGAGTCCCTGCAGCAAACCCAACAAGATCCATAGTGGTACTCTACCTGACTAGCCATGTGGCAGAAAGTAGCATGCAATTTCACAAGATCATCATTCATGTGTTCCACATCAAAGATCCTGAACTCTCCAGGACATCCAAAGACCATGTTTACTTCCTCCTCATACATTGTCTTAGGTCTGATTATATGGATGAGGCCCTCATCCACCATCTCTTGCAAATTAGCCTTTATCTTATGCAACCTTGTATATTAGTACTACATATATCACAACCAACATGGTCATGAGTATAGTAACTAAACTCACAAAGGTATGCATGCATCTTTACCAAGTCTCCTCTGACCAAAATAATATTATAAATGTGGAAGTCCCCTGGACAACCAGCAACCGTGTTAATATCATTCGTTCCTCCATGCTTCGGGAGAGGATTATCTTTTACATTAGGACTGACATCTTTGAAGGACAAAAGGCCATATCTAACCATTTTTTGTACCTCGGACTTCAGAGGATAACCGTTTTCCATATTATTCCCTGGTGCACCCTGATGAAAAGTGCACGTCTGATCTGCCTTGTAGTACCAAGGTAAAGGGGATGGTATAGCAGGAGGTGGCCTAGTCTGAACCAACTTTTTCTGGATCAAGGCTGGGAGTAACTCTAAATAACTCACAGGGATTGAGTGAAAAGGTTCTCTTCTCTGATTCTTTCCTTGACTTCCCTGAGGGGCTGGTCTTTGATAAGCGACTGTAGTTGGAGCTATGTTTAAAACTGAAGTTACCTAGGAAACCTGTTGATGGCGCTGATGATTTCTTCTAGGAGGATTTAACCTTCTCTCTTGAATAAAAACATTTGTCTCTCCCTCTTTCTTCTTAACAAATCCATATGACTGCTTTTTCATATTGTTGGGATTTTCACTCTTTGTAAGACGACCTTCTCTTACTGCCTCTTCCAGACGGATGTCCATTCCCACCATTTCAGTAAAATCATTGGGTGCACTCGCCACCATTCTCTCATAATAGAATGCACCTAGTGTCTTCAGAAAAATCTTTGAAATCTCTTACTTTACCATTGGACGAATCACTTGGGCGGATACCTCATGCCATCTCTGTACATATTCTTTAAATGATTTTGTGTCCTTCTGGACCATGGCCCTGAGTTGATCGCGGCCAGGCATCATGTCCATATTATATTTGTACGGTCTGATAAACGCTTCACCTAAGTCATTAAAAGAATGAATATTGGCACTGTCCAGGCTCATGTACCATTTCAACCCTGCATCGGTTAAACTGTCTTGAAAGAAAGTAATCAACAGGCATTGGTAATCTATATGAGTAGACATTCTCCTTACTTACATCACCAAGTGAGAACGAGGGCAAGAGTTGCCATTGTACTTTTCGAACTCCGGTACTTTAAACATTGTAGGTATTTTCACATTTGGAATCAAGCACATATCATTCACATTCCGCCCAAACAACTCTTTTACCCTGAGGGCCTTCAACTCTTTCTGCATTTTGGCAAACTGTTCTTGAAAATCGTCCATTCGATCATAGAAACCCAAGCTTTCACTTGGTGGAGGAATATGACAATACACATCATCATTAGAAAACGGGACCACATTCACCGAGGGAGGTGCAACATAGTGAATCTCATTTCTAGTAGCAGGGGTAACATGCACCACATGAGGTGCGAGAGCAGTAGCAGTATTAGTTAGCGGAGCAATCTGAGAATCCTGATTAAAACCTTCTGGCATAAAGTTCTCTAGCATCCTCCAAGGGTATCCCAGAGGCATACGATTCTGAACAACAGTTGGAGTAGCAGATACGGGAACAATCGAGCTTCAGTTGTAACCATTGTCTGTTGAGGCTGAGAAATCGGTGGCTGATTCTGAGAAGCCATCAAAGATTCCATCAGAGCAGTGAGATTGGCCATACCGGCCTTCAGAGAAGAAACTTCCTCGGGAAGCTCGCGATTCTCTTGTTCTAGGTTGTCCATCTTCCTTCTGAAATTAGCTCAGGTATTGTACTAGTGAGACAGCTTTCTAAACAAAGTAAAGAAGCTCAGTAAGACACCTGGATATGCACAAAAATGAAAAAAGTATGTACAATATGATGCATGATGTGCAATGCAGATTATTTATTTTATTATTCATATTTCAAGGGATTTAAAGATTTATAAACAATTTTGAAAATATCAAAGTAATAGCACATT
Organism: Vicia faba; assembly: GCA_948472305.1. Classification (NCBI taxonomy): domain Eukaryota; kingdom Viridiplantae; phylum Streptophyta; class Magnoliopsida; order Fabales; family Fabaceae; genus Vicia; species Vicia faba. The sequence continues at coordinate 258,934,724 of OX451737.1, read as the reverse complement.
TGAAATACTGAAAATTTTTATTATAATAACCTCAAAATGGATTACAAGTTTCAATAATCCCAAGTACAATATGAATGTAAATTCTAAAACCCTAAAAATCAAAGTTGACAGAGATCACTCTATATGCTGACGCTTCCCTGTAAGTCTGGCAATCTGAGCCTTCAACCTCTGGTTTTCTTCCATATATTTGGTGGTGACCTCCTTCCAATCATCTGAATCAAGAAGTGAGCAACTAGGATTTGATTGAGGCTTAGGGGAAAATAAATCCCATTGCCTCTCCATCATCTCTACAGCCCGACTCTCAAGAATCTCAATCAAGTCATCTTTCTCCTTTAAGTCTGCTTGGTAGGAAACCTCTAGATTCTGACACTTATTCTTCCAAGCTTCCTTTTCCTATTGCATCCTGACTAAAGCAAGCTGGAGCTCTTCCACATCATCCAATAAGGGAGGAGTGGTCTTCACAAACAAATCAGGTATAAGTGTTTCCCGAGAATACGATATTTTCAACTAAATAGCTCTTGCTTGTACCCACTGCAGATAAGGTTCCAAAGAAACAGCCCCCTAGGTCTCAAGTCCTTCCTACTCTTCTTGTGAATGTGTCGCTAGGCCTTTGCAATCTACTCCATAGATTCCTTATGGTCTTCTCCCTCTTTTAGGAAGAAACTACTCGAATGAATACTATTTGGCTTATCCCTCATCGGATAACTAAGTTGTCATCGTGCAAGAACAGGGTTGTAGTTAATTCCTCTCTTTGTACCGAGAAGAGGTACATTGGGGAAACTTCCACAACTACCGATAATTTCTACATCATGGTAAGCCTGATGATACCAACCAATATCTGAATAAGTGCCATGATCTTAGGATCCCAACGAGGTTCCTTCATGACATCCCAGAAAGCATCAGATCAAGGCAAATGAGAAGTAAACCACTGATACAACAGAGGCGTGCAGTAGATGATCATCCCCCCATGATAAGAATACCGAAGATGAATAGAGTAATAAGCATCACCCAACAATGTAGGAGCTGGGTTTCTAATCATAAAGATCCTAATGGCATTGATATCAACAAAATTTTCTACATTAGGAATTAAGAACAACCCGTAAGCAAGTAGAGCAAAGATGACCTCAAAAGCAACCGTACTCTTCATCCTAGCAAAGTAGAGAGCTTTCTCTAATAAGAACTGAGCTGGTAATCCTCTAATCCCTCCTTTAGTAGTCATGTGGGCTTCAACCTCAGACTTCCCCAGATGGATCAAAACAGCAATCTCATGTGATTTTGGTTCACCCTCCAAACAAGTAAAAAGAACACGATTGTTAATAGGAAAACCCAACATATAAGAATACTCCTCTAACGTAGGAATCAACTGATAGTCATGGAAAGTAAAGCATCGGTACATTAGATCATAGAACTGGACTAATGTCAATATAATACCCTCCTTCATCCTAAGCTTCATGAGAGAAATGATGAACCCATACTTTCTCTGAAAATCTGGAGAACACTCAATCTCGGGAATCAGACTCATCAACTCATCTATCTTGGGATCTTTGAAACTGTACTTTTCTGTCTTTCTTTTTCTAGAATTCATAGTCAAAAGCACCTGAGATATTCACAAAGAGTCAACTTTTTAAGTCCCTTGAAATAAAATTTCTTTAAGAGATGCTCATGGGTGCATGAATGCATGATGCAACAATCACACACAAGATCACAAACATAGGGTTCATAGGTTCAATGTCACGAGCATGAGGCAGAAGGTACTACCTATAAGGTGTGGTCTAAAACTTATCACCTTCCGAATAAGGTTCTAGAGGTTCCTAGAGTCTACATCCTTCCATCGGATATTACCAACTTTCTGAGTAACTCAGTAATTAGTAATATTCTCAAGAAAAACTCGTCCGAGCATATTATCGCGTGACAACTATTTCCAGATTACTCCGTCATAGCTTCCGCACCATACCTAAAAGGCCCAGATGGGTTAGGTATTCTACGATCCTCAATTTCAACAGGCTCCATGGTCGAAAGCAGCATGTCTTCTTGATTACTCGGTAAACAACACTACAATCAAAGGTGCCTCCACTGAGTGGGGGATCTCATGCCTCATTTTTTGGGATTACTCCCTCAAAGTTAACATGACTATACCACCCGTCCTATCTTAAGCTTTCCCAAGTCCGGGTATAGAACTTATGAGAAATCACCAAGCACCCTAAAAACCAGGAAAATCCAGATAAACAAATATACAACATATAACAAACAATAACACATATACAGATATAGACAAAGATAGGCTCAACCTACTTAGGGATGGACCATCAAGAGGTCAATCTTTCCCGAATGAAGTCGCCATGTTTTCTCTATAGCGGTAGGAATGTTTAAGACTAAGCCCTTGGATTGACTTGACTTGTACAAATAAAAATAAATATCGCCACTACACTTTATTATTTCCAAAGGAATGGGAAAGAGCGAATAACCCAAAAGAGGAGTGAAAGATTCTAGGTAAGGGGGTTGGTTATGCAAAGGGAAGGTATTAACACCCTAAACATCTACGATATTCCGCAAGAACCTCTTTGTAAAACCTGTATATTTTGGCTATAAAATGTTGTGTAAAAATAGATTGTGGTGATGAGAAAAGAAGTACCTTTTATGATTTTTTGCACCGCCACAGTTGTAAACCTTTAGTTCCTATGTACCAACTTCCGTGTAATAGGGGATCAGGGTACACGTAGTTCCTCTTTGAAAATTTTAAAACACAAGTGTGTTGGTTAATTTTAAGAGACAAGACATCATTGCCATTGTCTGTGTGGAAAACGTACTTACTAACCACAATTATGAGAAAGGAGAATTTACGTCATCTCAAAGTGGAGGATATGGCTTGGATTTTAAAATTAACAATGCCTCACTCAACACCCAAGTGGAAAATATCTCACTTCACTACATATTGAAGAAGTATAGTCGTTTGCATCACTACAAGGATTGACAAGATTCCAATCTTTTGAGAAAAAAATGTTTTAGGATAACAAAGCCAAGGATGGAAAATGGTTTAAATGAGATTGATTAACTTTTAGTTTTTTTCACAAACATGTCAAAGTATTATTAAATTGATTAAAATTTGATTAAGAAAATATTTTTTGAAAATGTATGGACATAAGTCCAAGTTTATTATGAAAGTGGTTCATGTTTTAAAACAAGAATAAGTTTTCAAAAGGAGGGAGAAGATTTTTGAAATTAAAGAAGATGGGAGGAGATGAAGAGACTACCCTAAAGCATAAGGTAAAAGCTAGGGAAAAAGAACCATCCAACCAACAAGAAGCTAACATTAGATACAATGAGTCAATGTAGAATTCCCATCCTTTGGATTTGAAAACAAGCAAGCTAAGATGATAAACCTCTTAAGAAAACCAAGCTCCAATTGCATTAAGTCTTCACAAAAATTGAACAGAGTAACGGCTGTATACAGGTGAATTCCATATCATAGACTAATCATGTAATCACAATAACCTGCACACAAAACAAACAAACAACCCAATTGTTGTACCCCAAAATTTTCCCTCTCACTTATCAAGAATTTGCTCACAAGATCTCCTTGGGCTCAAGACTGCAGTAGGGTTTGATCAACTCAAGACATCTCCTTAAGCACTAATGACCAAAATTAGGGTTTGAGTTTGCAAAATGATTTTTGAACTTCCAATGCCCCATATGACTTTCATGGATCATTATGGACCCCCAAGATTACTCATGTCAAGTTTCAATCCTTGGATCACACTTTTGATCAGTCAATTGAACACTTGACATAAAAATCAACTGTATTGGGGAAAAAGTAAACCATGGCCAATTTACAGTAAAACCCCATAATTTTTTATCCACATCAAAATTTTAAACTCATATGTATCATTTGATCAATTTTGGACCACAATTCCTCAAGAAATTTGATCAAATCCTCAAAAGGTCAAAAATGTCAAAATTAGGGTTTTGACTAAGGGGCAATTTCTGATTTTTAACCTAGAAATTGGTCAATTGGTTTAAGGCATGACCTAAATAGTCCAATTTCACCATTTTGACCTAATTACATGGTTCAAAACATTGCAAGTCCATTGGATTGACATATGAATTTTGCAGTCAACTGATCAAAAGTCAACTGTATACTGAAAAGTCAAAACTTGACTTTTATGGTCAAATTCAAGTGCCAAAGATAATAATTCATCAAAAAATATCAAAATATGAAACTTATTCATCAATAAATCAAAAAGTCAAGATTTCTTTTTGAAAAGTCAAAATTTCCAAACTTAGAAATTTTTCTAAGTATTGAAAATCCATGTTTTTTTCATAACTTTGAGCCAAATTTCCACCATGATGCAAGATGATTCAAGAGAAACTTCCAACATGAAAGTTGTAGATCTCCATGAAATCTACAACTTTTCCACACATAAATTCTCCTAAAAATGCTTGGATCTCAAGCTACAATTTCAAGAACATAAGGTCATGAAACTAAACACTTAGTGAAATTTTGCCCTAATTTGGTCAGGATTTTGACTCAACTTCATGGAACTTTTTCATATAGTTCCAAGGTGAATCTTCAAAATAAATACAAACATGGGTTTTAGAGAACATTTCAAGCTTTCCAAAATGTCCAATAACTCCTTGAGATCATTCTTGAGTAGGGAGAATCGAAGAGATGAAGTTGGTGTTTTCTCACTTGAATTACAAGGCATTTTGTGATGAACAAGAATCCAATTTCAAACCTAGGCTGCATAATCTTGCTTTGCAGGCCTCCTAACTTGTGTATCTATCCATCATTAATGGATTACACAAACTTTTGATCTTTAATCCAAGTGGTTTAAGCTTTATCCAATCCACATTTCCATTAATGGCACAAAGTGAACACTTCCATTTTAGAAAAGCAAGCTTTTGTGTAAAGTCAATTATTGAGCCTCTAACTTGTTCCCTCTGATCACACTCCATCCACAAAGTCAGAAGCAAGCTTGTTTAAAGCATAACCACTCTATCTTAGCAAGTACACAATGCTTGGAAACTTGAAATTCTCAAAAATCACATGTTATGCATAAACTTGTGATTTTGAATTCTGATCAACAACAAGTATCCAAATTTGTTGCTTATAAATAGAGGCACTATCCGTGAGCTAGAGAACGATCTTGAGAACCTTGAAATACACCTAAACTCTCTCAAATCAAAAATTGCCCAAAAACTCCATTATTGCACAGTTTCTGACCTTGAACCTCAAACTCACCTTTCCCTCGTGCATTTCTTGGCCTTTTAGTTTATAAAGCTTACTTGCATCATGGGTAACTCATCTATGTACCTGTTTCACTTCTGTAACACCATTTACCATGTCTTTCATAACCAAAAATAGAGCATCACAGTTGGAATTCTCCAGACCATTCCAGCCACCCTCAACTCAAGCCAGCCATTGCATTAGATTTCTAGAGGTCCAAGGAAGCTAACCTGATCATCAGAACTGCCTAAAACAAGCTCAAATCCATTTCACAATTTCCAGCTGTACATCATTTCCCTGAAGTTGTACATCTCCATAGATTTCATTTATTTTGATTGAGCTAGGAGAATTTTGAGTTTGAACTTTTTGAAATATTTAGGTCAAAATTTGGTACTTTTAGAAATTCTCATTCATCCTCGATTTATAGTTTATGATATTTATATGGTTGGATTCGTGTGACAAAATGGAGAAATTTTCATGTTTACATTTTTGCAAATGGTTGAGAAATAAGCAAGTTACAGATCCTTTGGCTGGAAGTTGAAGATGAAGTACATTCAGGGCGCATTTTGTGTTATGTATTTATCATTTCATACAAGTAACGGATGTATGTAATTATAAGAGTGCGCCTAAGAGGGGGGGGGGGTGAATTAGGTACTTTAATAGTTTTACCGTTTTAGTGGGATGGATATTATTTTTCTGGTTTAGTGCATGAGTTTACAAATGTGTTTCTTTCTTTTCTGGTTTATGACTAGTGATGAAAGAGGTAAATGCGGAAAAGTAAAGAACACAAAGATGTATCCTGGTTCCCCTCATAGTCCGAGAGTACTCCAGTCCCCTTTCAACATGAAAGAGATTTCCTTATTGTTAGATCTCTAGACAAGACACCCTAGTCCTTCTATACAAGACTCTAACCAATAAAACCACCAAGAACAATCCTCTTGGACCAAGAACAATCCTCTTGGATTTTTACTATGTCAACAATGAGAACAATCCTCTCAAAGTGACTACACTTGTATCCAACAATCCTGGAATGACAAGATTTAAAAACCACTTAAACTTATTTCCAACAATCCTGGAAAAATAAGTAAGTATCTATCAATATTTGATTTTGAGTGAGTTGAGTAGTATTGATCACTTAGAGAGATTTAAACAATGCATGATCTTATCTTCCAATGATAATATTGTACAATGACTCAAGATATAATTGCTCAAAGTTTTCTATTTAATAATGTATGAAAGTGTGCAGAAAACTTATGTATGAAAGTGAAGAAAAGCTTGAGTTTGTATTTTGAAAATTCAGAAAATATATTTGGAAGAGGTGTTGAAAATGATTTTGAAAATGAACATTTATATGTTCATAGCACCCTTTTGAAACATCATAAAGTTCTGAAAATGAATCATGAACAAATGCCAAGATTGAGTGAAAGGTTTCAATGAAAAGGTATTATGAACAGGCATGTGAAAAGCTGTTGTTTTTCAAATTCGTGCAGCATGAAATCGATTGCACCCTTTGTGTAAATCAATTTCACGGGGTTTCAACAACTATATTTTCAAAAGTTTTAAGTGTGCATCGATTACACAAGCAATGTAAATCGATTTCATGCGAAGTCAGTAGCAAAAAATAAGTGAATGCAATCGATTGCACAAGCAATGTAAATCGATTGCACTGAGAAACAGAAGCAAGCGTTTTAAAAATTTTAAGTATGCAATCGATTGCACAAGTAATGTAAATCGATTTCACTGAGAAATAGAAGCAAAAGATATGAAAAATTGAAGCATGCAATCACTAATATGCAAATCGATTGCACTCAAGTGAAAATGAGTTTTAACTTTGAAAAACTTGAGTAATGATTTATAAAACATTTCTTATTCACCATTGAGCATCTATATCTTAATATCAAAGTAAGTAATATCATTATACCTTGAAAGTTGTTAAGAGCTTTGAATTGAAGATTTTGTCCATAGATGCTTTGAGCTTGATCATAAATATTTTCCTTCTTTGTCAATCATAGTTTGTCTTCATCAAAACAAAAGTTTATTTAAGAAGCTTGATTTTACATTCTCCCCCTTTTTGATGATGACAAACAATCTTGCTTTATATGTTGTAGTTTCCAGAAAGAGCTTTTCTCCCCCTAAGATGCAAAACACCCCCTATGTATGAGAAGGTTGGAATCCTTTGTATTTGTTCATCTTGGTTGGAAAGTACCTTAAAAAAATTAAGACAAGGAAATATACAAGCATAAAGTACCACATCCTTCTCCCCCTTTGACATTATCAAAAAGAAGGGAAAGATGCAATAAAAAAATGGACAAAAAATATGTAGTAATATTGAAAACTTAACTATAGCCATATTGCTTCAGGATGCTTTTTATCATCCTTTGATAAATGCACATAGTATTTATCTTCATCAAAACATGATGTTGAAGATGCTTGAACTTGTTAGAAACAATGAGAAACTATTATGTGAATGCTCCTCCTATCTTTGATAACTCCGTCTTGATCAAAGTTCTCCCTTGAATCATAGAGAATTTTCATCTTTCTTTGGGCTACAATAGTTAGAGACAAGCATACACATACAAATATCTTCTCCGCCTTTGTCATTAAAAGGATAGGAAAAGCCTTGTAATACATAAAGAAATTATTGAAAGTAAAAACAATTTATAACAATGAGTTTCACCTCAAGAGTGACTTCATAAATCATTCATATTTTGAGAACATGATGTTGAAGCCTTTGTCACAAAGTTGACTTGTACTTAGAAGTTGTCTTTTGTTCTTAAACATGAAGTACATCTTCAATGGATATGAAAGTTAGTGTATCAACTTTGCCAATTCCAATAATTCTTCCTTTAAGGTATTTCCCATATGTGAAATAATCCTTGGACTTGAACTAGATTTGAAAGTTAGTGTATGTCTCCCGTCATATGCTTTGAACAACCACTATCAAGATACCAAATATTGCATGTGGTCTTCAAGCATACCTACAAAAAAATTAAGTTTTATTTGGTACCCAATATGCTTTGGGTCCTTTATAGTTAGTTCCTTTCTTAACCCACACATAATACCCACTTGCCACACTAAAGTTTCTAACATAGCAAGCATTAGGTGTATGGCCTTTAATACCACAATAAAAACAAGTAGGTTCAAAGTTACTTCTATATCTAGAAGGATAAGATTTCTTCTTAGGAAATGTTTTCTTTTTAGGATAGTGATGAACTATTTTAGGTTTGTTCACTTTCTCTTTGGATGATTGATCACTATCCTTAACAAAGATAGTTTTATTAGAACTTGGTTTTGAAAACTTTGAATATCCAAGTCCACTTTTATCATTGGAGTATCTTTGTTGGCTAAGAACACCTTCCAATCCAATTTGACATTTTTCACATCTTTCAATGAATCTTTTTAATTGTACAATTTGGAAAGAGAGCGATTCACAATTGTTGCATACAAAATTCTGGTTTTGCTCACTAAATTTTTGTTTTTCATCTTTGAGACCTTTTTCCATAGACTCACATTTTTCTTCTAAAGATGAAATTTGTTTCTTTTGAGATGAAATAGTTTTGTACATAATTTTACATTCATTTAATAGTTCATCTATAGCACCTTGTGCATCACTATCAAAAAGATAAAATTCATTACTAACCTCATTGTCTTCATCAATAGAATGGTGTGAGACCACCAATGCGAGATTAACACGTTGATTATTTTCGAAATCGAAAGATGAACTTTCCCATGCTATATATGCTTTCTTTGACTTTTTATCTTTATTTCTCTTGAAATATTTATTTTTCTTTTCAAGTGTAGGACATTCACTTTTAACATGTCCCTTTTCTCCATATTCAACGCATATAACCTTCCTTGTTGGTGCTTCCCTTTTTCTTCCTTTTCGTAGAACCTTTTCAATCTTCTTGATAAGATCACCATCTTCACTACTAGTGGATTCATCCTCTTGATTTCTATCATGATTTTTTATCCTTGTATTTAGAGCCATGTATTTCGAATCTTTTACTTGGATTTCATGATTTTCAAGTCTTGCAAGTTCCGTCTCATATTCTTGAAGTTTTCCGAACAAAGTGGCGGAAGTCATTGTGGATAGATTCTTCTTCTCGGATATTGCTGTCACTTTTGGTTGCCATTCCCTGGATAAAGATCTAAACACTTTAAGATTAAGTTCTTCATTAGTTAAAGTCTTACCGAGTGCTTTCGAATGATTTGTCAAGTGTACAAATCTTTTCTGCAAGTCGAGGATTAATTCTCGGGGCTTCATTCTGAATAGTTCGTATTCTTGACTCAATGTATTTAATCTTGATCTTATAACTTCAGCGGTTCCTTCATGAGTTTCTACCAGGGTATCCCATATTTCTTTCGCTGTTTTGCATGCCGAGACACGGAAGAATTCATCCATGCTAAGTGCACCTTGAAGAAGATTTATTGCCTTTTTATCACAGAGAACCTTCTTCTTATCATCTTCGTCCCATGCAGCTTTAGGCTTTGATGAGCCAGCACCATTGATTACCGTTATAGGAATAAAAGGACCATTCTCGACGGCATCCCATATTTCTTCTCCTTGTGCTTCTAGATGTGCCTTCATGCGTATTTTCCAGAAGTCAAAATATTCACCACAAAATAGAGGAGGCTTGTTGTTACTACCACCATCTCTGAAAATAGGATTTTGATTTGCGGAAGCCATTCTGGATCTTTTAGGAGCAGGTTACTTATAACCTGCTCTGATACCTATTGTAAGTATAAGAGTGCGCCTAAGGGGGGGGGGGGGTGAATTAGGTACTTTAATAGGTTTACCGTTTTAGTGAGATGGATATTATTTTTCTGGTTTAGTGCATGAGTTTACAAATGTGTTTCTTTCTTTTTTGGTTTATGACTAGTGATGAAAGCGGTAAATGCATAAAAGTAAAGAACACAGAGATGTATCCTGGTTCCCCTCACAGTCTGAGAGTACTCCAGTCCCTTTTCAACATGAAAGAGACTTCCTTATTGTTAGATCTCTAGACAAGACACCCTAGTACTTCTATACAAGACTCTAACCAATAAAACCACCAAGAACAATCCTCTTGGATTTTCACTATGTCAACAATGAGAACAATCCTCTCAAAGTGACTACACTTGTATCCAACAATCCTGGAAAGACAAGATTTAAAAACCACTTAAACTTATTTCCAACAATCCTGGAAAAATAAGTAAGTATCTATCAATATTTGATTTTGAGTGAGTTGAGTAGTATTGATCACTTAGAGTGATTTAAACAATGAATGATCTTCTCTTCCAATGATAATATTGTACAATGACTCAAGATATAATTGCTCAAAGTTTTCTGTTTAATAGTGTATGAAAGTGTGTAGAAAACATATGTATGAAAGTGAAGAAAAGCTTGAGTTTGTATTTTGAAAATTCAGAAAATATATTTGGAAGAGGTGTTGAAAAATGATTTTGAAAATGAATATTTATATGTTCATAGCACCCTTTTGAAACATCATAAAGTTCTGAAAATGAAACATGAACAAATCCCAAGATTGAGTGAAAGGTTTCAATGAAAAGGTATTATGAACAGACATGTGAAAAGCTGTTGTTTTTCAAAATCGTGTAGCATGCAATCGATTGCACGAGGTTTCAACAACTATATTTTCAAAAAATTTAAGTGTGTAATCGATTGCACAAGCAATATTAACCGATTGCATGTGAAGTCAGTAGCAAAAAATAGGTGAGTACAATCGATTGCACAAGAAATGTAAATCGATTGCACTAAGAAACAGAAGCAAACGTTTTAAATTTTTTAACTATACAATCAATTGCACAAGTAATGTAAATCGATTGCACTGAGAAACAAAAGCAAAAGATCTGAAAAATTGAAGCATGCAATTGATTGCACTAATATGCAAATCGATCGCACTCAAGTGAAAAATGAATTTTAACTTTGAAAAACTTGAGTAATGATTTATAAAACATTTCTTATTCACCATTGAGCATCTATATCTTAAGATCAAAGTAAGTAATATCATTATACCTTGAAAGTTGTTAAGAGCTTTGAACTGAAGATTTTGTCCATAGATGCTTTGAGCTTGATCATAAATCTTTTCCTTCTTTATCAATCATGGTTTGTCTTCATCAAAATAAAAGTTTATTTGAGAAGCTTGATTTTATGATGTATAGCCGCCCCAGTGGTAAAGCGCGGGCCTGTTCACCTCATGGTCCTGACTTTTTTTGGTTCTTTTTTGGCAGCATTTGGGCTCTTCATTTGGCTTAGTTCATTTTTTCTCATAATACTCTTTTGTTTACTAATGACCCCCCCTGGCTTTTTTATTTACTTTATTTTTATTTTCTTTTTTATTTATTTATTTTAATTTTTATTATTAATATTAATATTTATTTTATTGACAAAAAAGAGATAAAAATATATTTTTATTCATACTATATATATTTCTTTTATTTTCTAGACTAAAAAACATAAAAAAATATTTTTGTTATAAACTTAATTTTTTTTAATTAATTAGATTTAGACTTATTTTATTTTCTTAAAATAAATATAGAATTTATATTTTTCCTAATTTAATCAATTTTCATACTATTTAGTCTAGTGTTAAAATCTTCTTCATAAAACTTAAAAATATTTTCTCTTCTAAATTAAAATTAGTTTATCTTTTTTTTTAAAACTTTTTTAGGTCATTAGGTTAAAAAATAATAACTTTCTTTAACTAGGACAAAACCAAATAAAATCCATTCCTTTTTTTTATTCATTACTTTACACATTATTTCTTTTCATATCTTGTACATTTATTTATTCAATTCAATATGGTTGTAATAACTTAATTAGGATTTAATTTCTTGCAATCCCCATCTATACTTTGTACACCCCCTTCCCACAAATCATGTAATAGCTTAGTATTTTTATTTTCCGCAATTTAAACGCTTTATATTCACATGCTAGTAATTAGGATTTGTATGGAAAGAATAAAAATCAATCAAATAGAAAACCCTAATTCAAGACAAAAATAAGCATGAAAACAATACACTTGCACACAAGCACCCCTAGGGTAAAATCCACAAGGTTGCCTTACAAAATGGCCATATTACGCATGTGAGGTATCTTAGGAAAAAAAAGAATACAAGATCATAGTCCCTCGATGATGCTATCTAAGTTGCCTTACAAATGATCTTAGTACCTAAAAGAGAATGCTAAGATACCTTGCAACATTGCTAATTATGGTTATACGATAACACACGCCCGTCCCGTTTACATCCAAAGATAGGGTTACTTACCAAATCAATGGCAAGATAACAATGTCAAAGGAAAGGAAATGTACAAGAAAGAATTTTGAGTAGGTAGAATGCTCCTAATTACTTGCTCAATTTCAAACAAAACATCCTTGATATTCTCAAAACAATCACCTACACATTTCAAAACATCTTACAAACTTGGAAACATTTTCAAAAGATCAACATCTTTGTATACATTCTTATGAACGAGAATCATTACAAAGATTTCCTAAACAAAGACCTCTTTACAAAATACTTTCAAAAACCACACTAAGCATAATGTTGTACCCCAAAATTTGCCCTCTTATATCTCTCAAAACATTGCAAGGAAAATCTCCAAGTGGTTCAAGTTTGCTCAAGAGTTGGTCAGACAAGTCATCTCCTAAGGCAGTCAACCCCAAATTAGGGTTTTGTGTTGCATTAAGATACTTGATTCCAAATTACCTAAAGTTCTCCCCAATGTCCTAATATGTTCTCAAGGTCATCCATGTCAAATTTCAAGCCTTGCAGAGGAAGTTTGCTCAGTCAATTGCTCAAGGGTCCAAAAATCGATTGTGCTAGGGCAAAAGTCAACTGTGACCTATAAACAATCAAACTTCAAGATTTTTTGTCAAAATCCTCATTTTGAAGGATATTTAATCATTTTATCAAGGGTTGATCATTATTCATCAAGGATTGCTCAAAATTCATCAAGACTCAAAAGTTGCTAAATTAAGGTTTTGTAGGAAAAGTCAACTCAACTTTGACCAAGCATAAATTTCTCATACTTTATGAGAAATGACCCATACAAATCTCATTTTGAATAGGATGAAATTTCCTACAATCCATCTTCATACCCCAAGATCAGAAAATGCACTCACAAGAAGTTATAAATTTGGACATTATAGGTCATTTTTGAAAGTCAACAAAAACACCTATTTTCCCAAAGCTTATAACTTGAGAATGGAATATCCAAATGAGATGATACCAAAAGGGTTGGTTATAGGACAACTCAAGATTTCTAAAAAGTCAAAGAAAACCTCCAAAAGTTCAAAATTGAAGAAGTTGTGCATTGTTGAAGTTGGGCATTTTTGCAAAATTGCCAAACGTCAACTATCCCCAAAACTTCAAATTTTGTCAAATGGGCCCATTCTTTTCCACTTGATTTGAGCTTGCATCATTTTCCACGTGTCCTAGTTTCATCCATGAGCCCATATCTTATTTTTATTATTTAATTTGATTTTTAATTGAATTTATTCACTTTAAATCAAATAAAATCGTATAAAATCAAAAGTATTTATAACTCATGATTTTTTGGTTGATTTAGGCTTTGAATACAACTATTATGTGAGTCAAATTCGCATCAAGTGAATTGGTTACAAGAAGATATGATTTAGGCCAAATTTGGAAGGTTGTAATGGTGGAATCAAATCCAATTCTTGAGCATTGATTTAGAGAGATTTGTACCAAGTTTCTTACCCTAATGCAATATACATTACATAAGGAAGGCAAAGTTGCACTAAAATAATGGTTGGAGGCTGCAAGAAGAGGCAGAACAAAAGTTTGAAAAAGTGGTAAAAAGCTTGAAATTCGAGATCATAACAAGAGGCGTTTTCAGAAGCCAAAAGCTATCCCAATCGCTTCCTGGGTGTTCACTCAACCTTCCTGGATCAAGAGTAAGCATTATCACATACCACAAAGCACTGTAAGTATCACGAAAATCACTTTGGTTCTTGAATTCGTGATTCATTATTCTTGCATCATTTGAACAAATTGCTTGCATATTCGTAACCCTCATGACATTTGTAAACTTTTTGCATTATTCAATTTGGTTTATAGACGCTGTAACCCCAAAACACCATAGCTAGGGTTGCGTGTTTGTTTTTAGGGCTTTCTTTTTCAGGAAAAATCAGGACTCAAGAAGGACATAATGTTAATCAGGAAGCCAAGACGAACTCAGCCATGTTTTTGGAATTGATTTATGTGGCCTAGGGAATATTTTAGATCAAGCTTGCGTATTTAGCTGCGGATCCAAATCCGCAGGTAATATTTGCAAGATTTGGAGGTAGAAGACGACGAGCTGTTGTTCTCCCATTGGCCTATTCAAATTAATTTTCGCGCATTTTTATTTTCTGGCATATAATTTGTTTTATTTATATTATAATTTCTTTGTATTTTACTAATAATAGAATCAAAGCAGTGCAGTGGCAAGCATGCAAGAGTATCACTTTCAGGACCTGGGTTCGAATCCCAGGTCCCCCACTTTCTTTGTTATTTTCATTCTTCAGGTAATTACATGCATATTCAAGCGCGCAGAACACCATACGCCTTCACATATCCAGTTGCCAGATGGCCCAAGGCCAAGTCTGATGGCCAATAATTGATGGTTCACCATAGAAAAAGTCCATGCACGCCTACTGGATCTCAAAAGTCAAACAAGGCTAATACATTTGGGCCTCAGCATTGCTATTCACACCATGGAAACAAGCCCATACTCCTTCCTCTCATATTATTTTGCTTATTTGTTTTATTTCATTAATTGCCTCATTATTTTTATTTAATTTACTAACCAATTAAAAAAATTATTTTTTTATAATATAAAATCACAAAAATATTCTTTTCATAAAATCAAATTTTAATTTTTATTAATAAATACCAATTAAATTAATTTAGGTTCTTAATTAGAATAACTTTAACATTTTTGTAAATAATTAAAATTAACTAGACATAATTAGGTTTTAATTACTAACTTAATTATTTTATTTTCTTTCTTTAAATAACAAAAACCCAAAAATAATTTATTTTTATTAATTAATTAATTTATTTAATCTAGTAATTAATTTAGATTTATTTCTTTCTTAAAATAAAAAACCACAAAATATTTTCTTTATCAAATTAAATTCTAACTTTTATTTTTGTTAACAAATACTAATTAAATTGATTTAGTTTTTTTTAGAATAACTTTAACTTTTTTTTGTAAACAATTAAAATTAAATTAGAATTAATTTAGGTTTTAATTACTAACACTAATTTTGATTTCTTTCTTAAAATACCAAAAAATCCAAAAAAATAACTTTTCTCATTTAATTAATAAATTTATTTAATTCAATTTAGTAATTAACTTAGAATTTATTTCTCTCTTGAATAAAAACAACAAAAAAAAGATACTTTATCTTAAAAAGGGTCAAAACCCTATTTGCGCTCGATTTAATTTCCCGCACGCGATTTATTTATTTTTATCCAATGATGTACTTGCCCCCGGTTTGTAATAGTTAGTAGGACCTTTACTTTATTTTTTATCGCTTTATTTATTTTTAAAGGGTTTGTCTTTGGCGATGTAAATACCCGACGCCTTGTAATTTAATTTCTGCACTTTTATTTTTCGCAAATTATAACTGTTAGATGTTTGATAATAGGAATGCATGACAAGACTGAATATTTTAACCTAAAATCAACTTAGATCACCCTTAACATGTACAAAGATAAAAATAACTGAAAACGACACAATCGCACATGCGCACTCTTAGGGTACACCCCACTTGGTTGCCTTCGTACACGGTCATTGAGTATAGGTCACTTTAGAGGTCGTCCTCTTGTCCAAATATCATAGTCGCCTCGAAATGGTTTCCTCGGATATTGTTTCCTCAAAACAAATGATCTAAGACATTAGGGTTACCACTAAGGCATCCTAACTTTGCTTTAGTGACCGTAAGTCCCGCATTCGAATTGACCCTCAAACTCCAACGATGATGCTACCTACTCATTCATAGTAGGATGCATTGTCTAAAGGAAGATAGCATAGAACGATTACTTTTTCGAGTAGGTAGATGGTTCTTAAGTACTTGCTCTTTCAAAAACAAAAACTTTTCACACTTACACTTTTCAAACAAAATTTTCAAAAACACTTCATTACACTCTTGAGGACAGAAGCAAGAGTTAAATCGAAGTTTTCAAATAAAAACTTTTTCAAACCCACAAGCACAAAAAAACCATTTTGAAAACAATATGAGCAAGTACCTAAGAGCCCGTGGATAACCACGGATAGAAAGGGTGCTAACATCTTCCCTTTCTATAATCTACCCCCCGAACCCGAGAAATATCTCAAAAAAGGAATTTTTCTATGCTTTTTTCCTTTTCTTGTCGGATAAAATAAAAGTCGGTGGAGACTCTTGCTTACCGCGACATTTTGTGAATACAAAACGCAAAACGCAAACCAGCATTCCAAAGACAGTCAGTTCTTCCCACCGTATCACAGAACTGGAGACTCTGCTGGGGACGTTTAATAAGTGAGGTGTACCTTAGGAATAGTTCATAATGTTTTCAATTGCTTGACTTGTATGCTTTATATTTGCGGGCTTGTATCAGAGTTACTATAGATCTTAACCCGGATTTGGGGGATACCCTTTAGGTAAGTAGCAATAAACTGTGAGGGAACTGTGCGGCATAGACCGATACGGTTGAAGCAGTAGCTACCTTGGTGTGGCACTTTAGTATGTACCGATATCCCTTGTGGTGCAACGAGGAGAATATGGGTCTGCTAAGGGGTCATTAAGCACCAACTGACCTTAGAACCTTTAAATTGACCAACTTGGCCATAGAACAGTAGCAGTATGCTACACTCATTGAGACCAAACTCTCGCGATGATTTCGGCCGCAAGAAAAGGTTGCTAAACTGGAATTATGACCGATCGAGGGTGGTCAGTGATATTGAGATCCTCTAGAACCCGGTTACTATTACTAGGACAGGTTGAACCAACTAAACTGAAAGAGGGTAATACCTAAACTCCATGCCAGCCTGAAATTTAAGGTCTATTGTGTGACTTGTGTGCCTTCAAAACTTGAACTACTTGCACATTCTTGTTATCTGACAACATGAGTTCTTTGCAGGTTTTGTTTACAGTCCTTATCCAATAATTTGGATTTATTGCAGGGTTTACTTACAACACCTCACACTTTTTCTTAAACGCATAGCATACACATCATAACATCATGCTTTAACATTTCCTTAACCATTTCAAGGATCTCAAGGGTCTGTGATGCAGGTTATGGTAAATCAGACGTTAAGCAAGGGGCAAAGAGGATTTATTTTCCTCTATCCAATGACGTCTATTAATCAAAACACGATGAATTGAGTCAGGGGCTGTGACCCACTCGATATGGTGAGCTTGAATCTTGAAGAAGGACTCTTAACGACACGAAGTTTCTTTAAACAAATTCTAACAGTTTCTTGTTTACCCCGCGATATCCTTGAAAACATTGCATACATATATCATACATATCATTGCATAACAGGTCTCCCAGTACATGTCTCTCATGTTCTCGCTGTTTATTTCAGCAATGGCTCTCCAACAAGACAACCAAGATCTTCAAACTCAAGAAGCTCGGTTCAGGGACGTATTCCTAAACCTATCCAAGGGGAAGGAAGAGTTGAAAACACTCCTCATCGGGAACTTGGTCAAGAAAAGTCCTGAAGACAATAAGGACGAACGGCTGGAACAACTGCAAGCTGAGTTAGGTGCCATGAAAACCCAGATGCTAGGGCAGATGGATATTATCCAAGGCTTAGCTCGGGGACAAGAAGAGCTTAGAACCATTATCAACCAGCTTCATCAAGACAGATACAACAACATGAAGCAAATAGTCAAGGTCGGGGACCAAGTCATTAATCAACTTCCGAGAAGTCAAAGGTTTGGTTTGATAAAGAATAGACCTCTCCAAGTTGCTACTCCCTCACGGGTCCAACAACAACCTTGCCATAAACAACAGGTTGATCAGAGTAAGCCAAATATGCCCAAGAGGCAATTTACCAAGCTCAACATGTCGCTGTCTCAGGCTTTACAACACCTGTTGAAATTGAATCTGGTGACGTTAAGGGACCCTCCTAAGAATCCCAACATAGCCTCCCCAAGGTACAATCCTGATGTAAGGTGTGGATATCACTCCAACAGACCAGGGCATGATACTAACATCTGTTAGGCGTTTAGCAAAAAAATTCAAGACCTAATTGATGAAGGAGCATTGGAACTCACACAAGACGGTCAGATTGAATTCTTTTTCCATCCCCCCAAGGTTTACCATTTGAAGTGACAAGTACTGAGACGAGAAGACTTTTTGCTCACTAGAATTTTCAAGTTGTAATTTTCTTTTGATTGTTCGAACATTTATTCATGTCAAACTTTATTACTTTATCAATGCATTGCATATGTCTGTTTTGAATCGATCCATTCGTATTTCACTATATTCAAATTGCTTTCATTTTTTGTGATGATCAACTCTCGATTAAAAAATTCTAAGCCTTTAGAGGGAGGATGACGAAAATGATATCAAAATCTCTACAGTATGCTTTTGAACAGACCCCGCTGACGAGGTACATGCATTGTTTGAAATCCTAAACAGTTGAGTTATAAGGAAGATAATCCCTAGTCAACCCCTTTGAGCCAAAGAAGTTGGAGTTTTTCTTTTCACAAATTAAAATCCTTAATTATAACCTGGGGCAGGGTAGTTTTCTCAGTTGATCCAGGTGCACAATGAATGGCATCAAAGAAGTCCTTCCGAAACAAAAGACGGTGTTGGTTCCGTATAATCATAAGGACATACAATCATTATCTCTCAAAATAAAAGCCCAATAAGTCAAAACCTGTGAAGGAGACTTAAGAAAAACTGGGGCATCCCGCTGACTGTAATCACAAAAAGAAACAGTTCATGCAAAAAACAGGGATAATAAAAACCAAAAAGGAAGAGATCCTGCAAACTCTCAACAAAATGACTGCCTGTTCAAAATAAATTGTCAGTATCCAAACCATCACTGGTATATCAGAGCAAAGACTCAAACAAGATCTAATGCACGATTAGCTGAGTTTAGGATCGAAGAACATCACGAAGAATGGGTGGATGTAAATAAAATTTGAGCCTTTATCCTTTGTTTCTTAAACCGTGAACCAGGCCACGTTATAACCCTTAAAAGTCCTAGCTAAAGCATGGGTTAGTTCAAAAGCATACTGTTACAAAAGGTATCCTGACTCTTGTAGGGCTTGCTGTAAATCCTGAGTTGACGTCACATTTTACAAAATTTTCCTATCTTACTGGAAAAATGCATTTTTAAAAACTTCAAGAAAGACATAAGCTTTGCATTCTTAAAATAACATTGTTTGCATATGACTATTTGTTCAAACAACAGAGAAATTCGCACGACGAATATCTAGTGAACAAAAACCTTTTCAATAAAAAGGGTCACCTCAAGTGGAAAAAACACCTCCAACCAAGGGGCACGGCATGAGCATTGTCCATCATCTAGGGAAGTTAAGTCAAGATTCAAGGAATCTCTCAAAATTCCAAATAGCCAGGGGCAAATCTCCATCTGAATCAATTGGGGCATTGGACATGAATTCTAGCAACGAATCTTGCATGATCAAACGAACATCTTCTGGTAGTATGACATTACAACACTACCGACATTGACAACTCCCTACACTCCGAGAGCGTGGACATAGTCAAAAAAGTACTACGCATAATCAAAGACCCTCTAGGTTGACCGACCTAGGCAAAAATAAGGGCTTCCCAGCGAACCAAAAGGGTTCGGGTAAAAAGAAGGGATGAAAATGAAAAATCTGTACACCCGGCAAGTCGAAAACCTGAAAAGGCGGCTTGGGCAAAAAAGGGTATCTCGGTGGACTGAAAATCCGAAAGGGCGGTCCAGGAAAAAATTAGGGATCAAAGCGTACGACTATGTCCCATCATCTTGTCACTAGCCTACCAGAAGAAGACTTGTCATTTCAATCGAGAGTTACCAAGCACCTCATAGGTTGGGATAATACTTGATCCACAAGGCCTCTGCAGGCACCTTCTCCCGCAGAAACAGGGGCAAATAAGACTTGTCCAAACTGTACAGTTGCTCTATCCACCAGGTACAAGGTAAATTCAGCTGAAGAACATGGTTGAGATGCATTCACTCCCCGCAGAATAAGACAGTAATGATAGCTCTCCCCAGCTGAGACTTGCAACTGTGAATGAATGAATCGGTAATATTCTCCCCCCAAGCAGAGTTTATCTACCATTAACACTGAAAAGGCTAAATATCCCTGGCAGTCTTAATATTCCCCAACGGAGTATAAGAATATTCCCTGTCCGAATACAAGATATCCCTAGTGGAGTTAAAATTTTCCCAGTGCAGTCTGAAAAAGCTTCCCCAATGGAGTTGAAGAATCATCCCCAGTAGACTCTGGAAGTTCGTCCCCGGTGGAGTATAAAAATAAATATCCCCAACCAAGCTCAAAGGAAGATTGTCCCCAGCAAAGCTCAAAGGATTATCCCCATAAGAGTCTAAAAGGTTATCCACAATGGAGTCACAACTGAATATCGTCCCCAACGGAGTTCTTTCCTTTCACAAACAGAATTCAAATCCCCAACAAAATTCAAATCCCCAACAGGATTCAATATCACCAGCAACGGTAATTCATCCCCAGCGGAATTTATCGGTGGAATCCTCAGCAGAACATCTCTTCCCCACAAAGTAATCTCCTCATCAGCTTATTCCCCAAAGGAGTTATCCTCTCCTGCAGGTTTATCCTCACAATCATCTTCGTTCTCCATCCCCAGCGGAAATGAAGAATCCAACTTTTTTCTTCAGTAGCTATCCGGGATTTATTTCCCCCAGCTAAAACATTACATTTCCATACATCATGACACATGCATATACGCATCATACAACACAATCTCATTTATTTTGAGAACATCATTGCTTGACATATATCATGCATTGCATACGACTGACCTTTACTTTTCAGGAAGGATGCAGTTAGGTTCTCAGCTATGTCGAAGAACTGACCGGTTCTTAAATCTCAACTGAATTATCCTCGGTTGAATTTCAGATAAGGTTCTCAATCTCGACAATTTTCCTCCGTCGAAGTATGGACGAGTTCTACAATCTCAACTGAATTATACTTCATTGAAGACCATACAGTTCCTAGATATTGATGAAGATGTTTCCCTCAGTCGAAGACCTGGCCGATTTTTAAATCTCAACTGAATTATCCTCGGTTGAATTTCAGATACGGTTCTCAATCTCGACAATTTTCCTCCGTCATAGTGTGGACGAGTTCTACAATCTCAACGGTATACTACGTTAAAGACCAGACAGTTCCTAGATCTTGATGAATATGTTTTCCTCCGTCATAGTATGGACGAGTTCTACAATCTCAATGGTATACTACGTTGAAGACGAGACAATTCCTAGATCTTGATGAAGATGTTTTCCTCCGTCATAGTATGGACGAGTTCTGCAATCTCAACGGTATACTATGTTGAAGACCAGACAGTTCCTAGATCTTGATGTTTTCCTCCGTCATAGTGTGGACGAGTTCTGCAATCTCAACGATATACTACGTTGAAGACCAGACAGTTCCTAGATCTTGATGTTTCCTTCGTCATAGTATGGACGCGTTCTATAATCTTAACGGTATACTACGTTGAAGACCAGACAGTTCCTAGATCTTGATGAAGATATTTCCCCCCGTCATAGTGTGGACGAGTTCTGCAATCTCAACGGTATACTACGTTGAAGACCAGAAAGTTGCTAGATCTTGATGTTTTCCTCCGTCATAGTGTGGACGAGTTCTGCAATCTCAACGGTATACTACGTTGAAGACCAGACAGTTCCTAGATCTTGATGTTTTCCTCTGTCATAGTGTGGACGAGTTCTGCAATCTCAACGATGTACTACGTGGAAGACCAGACAGTTCCTAGATCTTGATGTTTTCCTCCGTCATAGTGTGAACGAGTTCTATAATCTCAACGGTATACTATGTTGAAGACTAGACAGTTCCTAGATCTTGATGAAGATGTTTCTCTCCGTCATAGTGTGGACGAGTTCTATAATCTCAACGGTATACTATGTTGAAGACCAGACAGTTCCTAGATCTTGATGAAGAAGTTTTCCTCCGTCATAGTGTGGACGAGTTCTACAATCTCAACGGTATACTACGTTGAAGACCAGACAGTTCCTAGATCTTGATGAAGATGTTTCCCTCCGTCATAGTGTGGAGGAGTTCTACAATCTCAAAGGTATACTACGTTGAAGACCAGACAGTTCCTAGATCTTGATGTTTTCCTCCGTCATAGTGTGGATGAGTTCTACAATCTCAACGGTATACTACGTTGAAGACCAGACAGTTCTTAGATCTCGATGAAGACAATTTTCCTCCTTCATAGTGTGGACGAGTTTTACAATCTCAATGGTATACTACGTTGAAGACCAGACAGTTCCTAGATCTTGATGAAGATGTTTCCCTCTGTCATAGTGTGGACGAGTTCTACAATCTCAACGGTATACTACGTTGAAGACCAAACAGTTCCTAGATCTTGATGTTTTCCTCCGTCATAGTGTGGATGAGTTCTACAATCTCAACGGTATACTACGTTGAAGAACAGACAGTTCCTAGATCTTGATGAAGATGTTTTCCTCCGTCATAGTGTGGACGAGTTCTACAATCTCAACGGTATACTACATTGAAGACCAGACAGTTCCTAGATCTTGATGAGGATGTTTTCCTCTGTCATAGTATGGACGAGTTCTACAATCTCAACGGTATACTATGTTGAAGACCAGACAGTTCCTAGATCTTGATGTTTTCCTCCGTCATAGTGTGGACGAGTTCTACAATCTCAACGGTATACTACGTTGAAGACCAGACAGTTCCTAGATCTTGATGAAGATGCTTTCCTCCGTCATAGTGTGGACGAGTTCTACAATCTCAACGGTATACTACGTTGAAGACCAGACAATTCCTAGATCTTGATGAAGACAATTTTCCTCCGTCAAAGTGTGGACGAGTTCTACAATATCAATAGTATACTCTGTTGAAGACCAGACAGTTCCTAGATCTTGATGAAGATGTTTCCCCCAGTTGAATTATGGACAAGTTCTTAAAACTCAGCAAAGATGTTCTCTCAGCTAAGGTACAGGCAAGTTCCTAAATCTCAATAAAAGTTAGACTTCCCCAGCGGAATCTTCTACAACAACAGGTATGCAAGTTCTCTCTAAGGAATCTCTTATGCGATCGACACTCCTGCAGATGGAATCTTTAAGCCCACCCTCCTTCCAGCAATCTCCAAATGGCATCTGTAAGCCCATTTCCGACATCACCAGGCTGATACCACTTAATGCGAGTGCAAATTTCTGGGCACTCTAGTGTTCAATCATCTTCCACCTTCGGATCAAGAAAGGCACGAAAGCCAATATACATCCTTAGGTTTAAGAAGATTGAACAGGGGCAGCTGTCGTACACCAAAATTTGCCCTCTCATATCTCTCAAAACATTGCAAGGAAAATCTCCAAGTGGTTCAAGTTTGCTCAAGAGTTGGTCAGACAAGTCGTCTCCTAAGGCAGTCAAACCCAAATTAGGGTTTTGTGTTGCATTTAGATCCTTGAGTCCAAATGACCTCAAGTTCTCCCTAATGTCCTAATATGTTCTCAAGGTCATCCATGTCAAATTTCAAGCCTTGCAGAGGATATTTCAAAAATCGACTGTGCTAGGGCAAAAGTCAACGGTGACCTATAAACAGTCAAACTTCAAGATTTTTTGTCAACATCCTCATTTTGAAGGATATTTCATCATTTGATAAAGGGTTGATCATGATTCATCAAGGATTGCTCAAAATTCATCAAGACTCAAAAGTTGTTAAATTAGGGTTTTGCAGGAAAAGTCAATTCAACTTTGACCAAGCATAACTTTCTCATACTTTATGAGAAATGACCCATCCAAAGCTAATTTTGAAGAGGATTCCATTTCCTACAATCCATCTTCATACCCCAAGATCAGAAAATGCACTCACAAGAAGTTATAAATTTGGACATTATAGGTCATTTTTGAAAGTCAACAAAAACACCTTTTTTTAGAAAGCTTATAACTTGAGCATGGAATATCAAAATTAGATGATACCAAAAGGGTTGGTTAGAGGACATCTCAAGATTTCTAAAACGTCCAAGAACACCTCCAAAAGTTCAAAATTGAAGAAGTTATACATTGTTGAAGTTGGGCATTTTTGCAAAATTGCCAAAAGTCAACTATCCCCAAAACTTAAAATTTTGTAAAATGGGCCCATTCTTTTCCACTTGATTTGAGCTTGCATCATTGTCCACGTGTCCTAGCTTCAGCCATGAGCCCATATCTTATTTTTATTATTTAATTTGATTTTTAATTGAATTTATTCACTTTAAATCAAATAAAATCATATAAAATCAAAAGTATTTATAACTCATGATTTTTTGGTTGATTTAGGCTTTGAATACAGCTATTATGTGAGTCAAATTCACATCAAGTGCATTGGTTATAAGAAGATATGATTTAGGCCAAATTTGGAAGGTTGTAATGGTGGAATCAAATCCAATTCATGAGCATTGATTTAGAGAGATTTGTACCAAGTTTCTTACCCTAATGCAATATACATTACATAAGGAAGGCAAAGGCACGAAAATAATGCTTGGAGGCTACAAGAAGAGGCAGAACAAAAGTTTGAAAAAGTGGTAAAAAGCTTGAAATTCGAGATCATAACAAGAGGCGTTTTCAGAAGCCAAAAGCTATCCCAATCGCTTCCTAGGTGTTCACTCAACCTTCCTGGATCAAGAGAAAGCGTTCTCACATACCACAAAGCATTGTAAGTATCACGAAAATCACCTTGGTTCTTGAATTCGTGATTCATTATTCTTGCATCATTTGAACAAATTGCTTGCATATTCGTAACCCTCATGACATTTGTAAACTTTTTGCATTATTCAATTTGGTTTATAGGCGCTGTAACCCCAAAACACCATAGATAGGGTTGCGTGTTTGTTTTTAGGGCTTTCTTTTTCAGGAAAAATCAGGACTCAAGAAGGACATAATGTTAATCAGGAAGCCAAGACGAACTCAGCCATGTTTTTGGAATTGATTTATGTGGCCTAGGGAAGATTTTAGAGCAAGCTTGCGTATTTAGCTGCGGATCCAAATTACGCAGGTAATATTTGCAGGATATGGAGGTAGAAGATGACGAGCTGTCGTTCTCCCATTGGCCAATTCAAATTAATTTTCGCGCATTTTTATTTTCTGGCATATAATTTGTTTTATTTATATTATAATTTCTTTGTATTTTACTAACAATAGAATCAAAGCAGTGCAGTGGCAAGCGTGCAAGCATATCACTTTCAAGACCTGGGTTCGAATCCCCGGTCCCCCCTTTCTTTGTTATTTTCATTCTTCAGGTAATTACATGCATATTCAAGCGCGCAGAACACCATACGCCTTCACATATCCAGTTGCCAGATGGCCCAAGGCCAAATCTGATGGCCAATAATTGATGGTTCACCATAGACAAAGTCCATGCACGCCTACTGGATCTCAAAAGTCAAACAAGGCTAATACATTTGGGCCTCAACATTGCTATTCACACCACGGAAACAGGCCCATACTCCTTTCTCTCATATTATTTTGCTTATTTGTTTTATTTCATTAATTGCCTAATTATTTTTATTTAATTTACTAACCAATTAAAAAAATTCTTTTTTTATAAAATAAAATCACAAAAATATTTTCTTCATAAAATCAAATTTTAATTTTAATTTTTGTTAACAAATACTAATTAAATTAATTTAGTTTTTTTTAGAATAACTTTAACTTTTTCTGTAAACAATTAAAATTAAATTAGAATTAATTTAGGTTTTAATTACTAACGTTAATTTTGATTTCTTTCTTAAAATACCAAAAAATCCAAATAACTTTTCTCATTTAATTAATTAATTTATTTAATTCAATTTAGTAATTAACTTAGAATTTATTTCTCTCTTGAATAAAAACAAGAAAAAAAGATACTTTCTCTCAAAAAGGGTCAAAACCCTATTTGCGCTCGATTTAATTTCCCGCACGCGATTTATATATTTTTATCCAATGATGTACTTGCTCCCAGTTTGTAATAGTTAGTAGGACCTTTACTTTATTTTTTATCGCTTTATTTATTTTTAAACGGTTTGTCTTTGGCGATGTAAATACCCGACGCCTTGTAATTTAATTTTCGCACTTTTATTTTTCGCAAATTATAACTGTTAGATGTTTGATAATAGGAATGCATGACAAGACTGAATGTTTTAACCTAAAATCAACTTAGATCACCCTTAACATGTACAAAGATAAAAATAATTGAAAATGACACAATCGCACATGCGCACTCTTAGGGTACACCCCACTTGGTTGCCTTCGTACACGGTCATTGAGTATAGGTCACTTTAGAGGTCGTCCTCTTGTCCAAAGATCATAGTCGCCTCGAAATGGTTGCCTCGGATATTGTTGCCTCAAAACAAATGATCTAAGACATTAGGGTTACAACTAAGGCATCCTAACATTGCTTTAGTGACCGTAAGTCCCGCATTCGAATTGACCCTCAAACTCCAACGATGATGCTACCTACTCATTCATAGTAGGATAGCATTGTCTAAAGGAAGATAGCATAGAACGATTCCTTTTTGGAGTAGGTAGATGGTTCTTAAGTACTTGCTCTTTCAAAAACAAAAACTTTTCACACTTACACTTTTCAAACAAAATTTTCAAAAACAATTCATTACACTCTTGAGGACAGAAGCAAGAGTTAAATCGAAGTTTTCAAACAAAAACTTTTTCAAACCCACAAGCACAAAGAAAACCATTTTGAAAACAATATGAGCAAGTATCTAAGAGCCCGTGGATAACCACGGATAGAAAGGGTGCTAACACCTTCCCTTTCTATAATCTACCCCCCGAACCCGAGAAATATCTCAAAAAAGGAATTTTTCTGTGCTTTTTTCCTTTCCTTGTCGGATAAAATAAAAGTCGGTGGCGACTCTTGCTTACCGCAACATTTTGCGAATACAAAACGCAAAATGCAAACCAGCATTCCAAAGACAATCAGTTCTTCCCACCGTATCACACACAATTTCAAACAAAAGCAAGTGATCTAGCAAGTAACTAAGAGCCCATGGAAAACCATGGATCAAAAGGGTGCTAATACCTTCCCTTTCATAATCTACCCCCCGAACCCAAGAAACAATCTCAAAGGTCTTTCCTGTGATTTTTCACCTTTACTTTTGGATAAAAGAAAAGTCGGTGGCGACTCTTGCTAACCGTAACATTTGCGATCAAACGCAAAACCTTCAAGTCAATTCTCCCACCGTACCACAGAATTGGCGACTCTGCTGGGGAATTTTATGGAAGTGGGGTTACCTTATGGCTAGATCACATCTATTTGCTTTCATTGTTTGATTTGTATGCTTTACATTATGGTTCTTTGTTTGGGTTTGAATCCTCTATCCATATTTGGGATACCTTATAGGTAAGTAGCAATACATTGTGGAAACTGCACGGGGTATACCGACATGGTCTAAACAATAGCTATGTTAGTGCGACATATTTGTTGGTACCGGTAGCCTTTGGGTTAATCAAAGAGAATATGGGGCCGCTGAGTAATGTCATAAAGCACTAATGAACTTTTAGAACCTTTACTTGACCAACTTGGCCTTTAGGATGTGGTAAGATGACCGACTTTGGTGCAGTCCGAAGTTGGTAGATACTCGATACTACACTCATTGAAGTTTGGTTTCTTGGGATATTTCGGTCGCCATTAAAGAGGCTTGTGCTGAAACAATGACCAAGGAAACAAACTAGTGATATTGAGCTCCTTAGAACCCGGTTACTATTACTAGGACAGGTTTAAGCCAACTAAACTTCAAGAGGGTACTTACCTATAAAACTCCATGCAAGCCTAAACCTAAGGATTTGTTTGTTTTGTTTGTATATGCATACTTGTACATAACATCATGAACATCATGAACATCATACACACTCACTAACCATTTCAAGGATTTTTGGATTCATCTTTGTTCTTGTTTTGTAGGATATGGATTCTCTTCGCAGGAAAACTATTCAAGTCAACCTTGTAAGGATCCCTCCATAACTTAAGGAGCTAACTTCAAGGATTCCTGAAAACTCTCCATTCACTGAGAGACATGGTCGCCTACTCAACTTGGTCACCTCCAACATGGATGAGGACATGATGAAGGTGCCTTTTCAGTTCTTTGATCCTTTACACCATTGCTTCACATTTCCCGACTATCAACTTGTGCCTACTTTGGAAGAATTCTCCCAACTCTTGAGGATTCCCATTATCAATCCACTACCTTTCAACGGTACGGAAAGAGACCTAAAGCCATAAGAGATTGCCCAAGCTCTACACTTGCACTCATCTGATATCACAACTCATTGGGAAACAAGGAGTGGTGTCAAAGGTTTCTTAGCAAAGTTCTTGTTCGAGAAAGACCAAAACTGTTGGAACTCCTTGGACTTGAAAGCCTTTGAGGAAATTGTGTCTCTCCTCATATATGGGATGATTTTGTTTACAAATCCTGACCAACTCATAGATGTCAACGCTGTCAAAATCTTCATATCCCGCAACCCGGTGCCTACATTGCTAGGAGATATCCTACACTCTTTTCACACTCGCATAATGAGGAAAAGAGGTGTCCTTATGTGTTGAACTCCTCTCTTGGTAAGATGGTTTATTTCGCATATTCCCCAATCTGTATTAAAAATGAGCAAGGTTCAAGGTGGTCACAAAGGTTGATGACGCTCAAACATTCGGACATTCATTGGTGCTCCCGATCCAAAGAGAATGTTATCATTGTCGACCGTTATGGAGAATTCCCTAATGTCCCTTTACTTGGAATTAGGGGAGGTATCACCTACAACCCATGCTTAGCCTTAAGACAGTTTGGTTACGCCCGAAGGGATGGCCTGCACGAGATGATGATTCAAGGTTTGGTATTTGACTACGACAACGATGATCAAGGTCTTCGCCAGAGATTTATCCAAGCTTGGAGGATGTTGAATAAGGTGGATAGCAAGACTTTGGGGCACAAGAATTCCATCCCTCTTTAGCCTTGCCTCAAATGGGTACGAACTCGTGCTCAGAGTCTTATGATGCCTTACCCCTCCATTCTCCTGGTAATCATTAGGCCTGTCATGGAGGGAGATGTTCCATACACTATCCCACATCCTGATATGCCCACCTCTCTTGAAGAACTACAAAGAGATTGGATACAACTCAAGGGAGAGCGAGATACTTTCGAAGACCAATTCTACGCAAGCGAGAAGAAGGTTTTGGAACTCACTAGACTACTTCATGAGAAGCAGACTCTAAATTCCTACATCGCACCAAAGAGGATGCAAACTACCTTTTTATCTTAGAGTTTTTGTATTATTTTTCCCGAGAAGGCATTGATGTACTCGAGCTTTAATCTATTAATATAACATATGTTTCCTTTTTAAAACAAATTTGAATTTTAAAATCCTTCAAATCATTGCATACGCATTTACCATTCATCATAACATAAGCAAGTTTCTTGCAACAAGTCTCCTCATCTCTCTACTGTTTATTTCAGTGAGATGGATCTCGAGCAAACCGTGAAGGACCTCCAAGCTTATAATGTACAGTTTCAACAGTTGCTCTTGACCCTAGCCAAAGGACAAGAAGAGTTGAAGACTTTGCTGGCCGAGGAGAAGAAAAAGAAGACAAAGAAGGTGACCGGAGTCCTAAACATGGGAAGAAGATTTCATGGGCAGACAAGAAGGACCCTAGATTTTGCAACGACATCCGGTGAAAGAGACAATCAAGATGGGAAAGGCAAGGAAATAGTTGTCTCATCAGAATCAGAAGAGGAAGTGGAAGAAGAAGACTATTCTGAAGAACAATACCCTCCAGCTGATGACAAGTATAAACATCTCGAAGAGCGATTGAGTGCAATGGAAATCCAAAAAGTGCCTGGCTTGGACTTTGAGGAATTGGGTTTGGTGTCGGGGATTGTCATTCCCCCAAAATTCAAAGCACCTGTGTTCGCCAAGTATGACGGAGTCTCATGTCCAAAAATGCATCTCTGATCCTATGTGAGGAAAATCCAACCCCATACCGCTAACAAAGACTTATGGGTACACTTCTTCCAAGACAGTCTGTCTGAAACTCAACTTGACTGGTTTTACCAACTAGAAAGAGCCAACATTCACAACTGGGAAGATCTTTCCGCAACCTTCTACAAACAATACCAATACAATGCTAACCTTGCACCTACCCGTACTCAACTTCAAAGTATGGACATGGCTTCAAATGAAGGCTTCAAGGATTATGCACAAAAATGGAGAGACTTAGCCGGAAGAGTTCAACCTCCTCTATCTGAGAGAGAGTTGGTAGACATGTTCTTGGGCACCTTGGCTGGTCCCTTCTTCAATCACTTGATTGGAAGTTCATCAACAAGTTTTACTGAGTTGATATTGACCGAAGAAAGGGTAGAAGCCAGTATAAAGAATGGAAAGATCCAAAAAGATACATCCTCTTCTGTAGCTGTAAGGAAGCATTTCATCAGAAAGAAAGAGGGGGTTGCTGTATATCCGCAAAGAAATCAAGATAGGTCCAAGTGCCGACCAATGGTGGGGGTTGTGATGATCCCTAAACCTGCGCCTGATCAACAAAGAAACAATCAACCAAGGATGGAAAGACCGGTCAGGCAGTTCACCAGAATTAACATGACCCTATCTCAGGTATTACCGCATATACTAAGGTCCAATTTGGTGACCTTGAAAGAAGCTCCAAAAAACCCCAATACAACCTCTCCTCACTATCATCCCAATGCCCATTGCGCATATCACTCTGAAAGTCCCGGCCATGACACTAATAACTGTTGGGCTCTAAAGAACAAAATACAAGACCTCATTGAAGAAAAAGAGATTGAATTTGATGCGCCCGAAAAGCCAAATGTCATTTCTGCCCCTATGCCCAAACATGGCCAAATACTAACGCCATTGAAGAAGAAATGTTTGTTACTTTAGTTTATGAACTTATGACCCCACTCCTGACTATTAAAGTGAACTTGTTGAATGCCGGTGTGTTCCTGGGCTGTGATGAAGGCTGTCATTTCTATTCGTCATCACCAACTAGTTGTCCTTTGTTGAAAACAGATGTTCAATGCCTAATAGATAACAAAGAAATTTTGTTTGAAAAGACTTATGTTCCACCTGTTCCTTTTAAAGATATCTCTATCATTACCATTTCCGCCAATTCTTCCAGGGTCTCCACCAAAAGACCCGTTAGAATTACATCAGTTCCGAAAGAAACTCCTTTGATAATTATAATGCCTGGACCAGTCCCATATTCGTCAGACAAAACCATACCATGGAATTATGGAGGGGATGTCTACTACCACGGTATCAAGCAGGATTGGCCAGCCGCCGAAAATTTGAGTTCTGAGAAAGTCAACTCCGACATCAGTAATATTGCAGGAACTAGCAAGATTACCCGAAGCGGGAGGATATTATCTCCAGAAATTTCTCCCCCAAAAGAAGTTTCTGGATCCGTAATCATTCTTATTGTTGCTCCCCCGAAGGCTATTCCCAGTCCTACAATCGTCTCCACTAATACTCCAACTGAAAAAGTTGTTACAATCCCTGTTATCATTCCTACTGACACTCCTGCTGCCATGTTAACCGAGACTCAAGGAAAAGGTGTTCTGGTTGAGTCTAACCAGACGAAGACACAATCATTGGCTATCCCTGAGATCTCTCGGAAGGAGATGGAGGAAATTCTAAAAATCATAAAAAGAAGCGACTACGATGTAGTTGAGCAACTGGGGAAAACTCCATCTAAAATTTCCATGCTAGCTTTACTACTATGTTCCGAGGCGTATGCAAAAGCCTTGGTAAAATTCCTGAAAACTGCCTATGTACCCCAAGAGACATCTACCGATCAGTTTCAAGAGGAAGGAATCATAATGAGGCATTGTATGTCTCAGTTGAATGTAGGGACACAACCTTGCTCATGTTTTAATGGACAATGGCTCATCTCTAAATGTATTTCCTAAAAAAGCTCTTGATAGGCTTGACTGTGAGGGATTGACATTGAAGCCAAGTAACATAGTAGTAAGGGCTTTTGATGGATCGAAAAGGATGGTACATGGGGTGGTAGACATTCCCATAAAAGTTGGAACACAAACATTTGATTCAACTTTTTACGTAATGGATATTCGCCCCTCATATTCTTGCTTGCTAGGTCGACTGTGGATTCACAATGTTGGTGCCGTTACTTCTACATTGCACCAAATGCTAAAATATCCAATTCAAGGGAAGATTATCACCGTTCATGGAGAAGAAGAGTATATGATCATCCATCTCAATTCCTTCAGATATGTGGAATTAGATGGTGAATTTATTGAAACTCCATTTCAACACTTTGAAGAAGTCCCCCAAGATGTGGCAGTGACCAAGGTTGTGTCTCAGGTTCCAAAGATTACATGGCCTCCACTCCGGATGTCATCTCTGAAGGATGCCCAGGCAGTAATAGAAGAAGGTGGGTGCACTATATGGGGACAACTCTCGGATATCCCATACAAGTCAGATAAGTTTGGTTTGGGTTTCTCTTCAAGTGCTCAGAAGGTTGTACATCGCGCTCGTGCGGGAGGACCACCCCTGAAGATCAAAAACCGCGAGGTCAACGCTGTAGAAGATGATGAAGATAACTGTGACTTGGAGGACTGGATATTCCCAACTGTCAGTGGAGGGCTCAGCAACTGGGAGGCTAGAGATTTTTTCCCGATCACTTTTATCCCACAGTAATCTGTCTTTACATTTTGTTGGATCTGTAATATTAAAATAATTCGCACTCTTAAAACCTTGTGTCTTACCCGAGGCACAATGGTCCATTTGTAAGGGTTATTATCTCATTTTCATATGACATCAATGAATCATGGATGTTTTCTCATACAAACTATTGTGCTCATTTTTTTTCTTTTTACATTTTCATTTCTTTCAAATATAGCTATACCCTTACACACACTCACACTCACAATGTAGGTATACATCCATTCGGGATCCCATGGGTAACGATACTGCTATGGCCTTTTGTGACTCTGAGAATCTAATCTACCAAGCCAAAGATGAAGGTGAGGAAGATTGTGAAGTACCAAGGGAACTTGCCATACTATTATAACAAGAAGAGAGAACCATTCATCATCACGAGGAACCCATGGATACAATCAACCTAGGTACCAAAGAAGACAAAAAAAGAGGTCAAGATGGGTGCCAATATGGAACCCGGTGTCAAGGAGAATCTGATTCAGTTGTTACACGATTATGTTGAAGTCTTTTCCTGGTCGTATGAAGACATGCCGGGACTTGATGCAGACATTATGGTACATCGTCTGCCTACAAGAGAGGATTGTCCGCCAGTAAAGCAAAAGGTTCTCCATATGAGGCCTGATATGTCAGAAAACATTAAAGCAGAAGTCATGAAGCAATTCAATGCTAGATTCTTGGTTGTCACCTCTTATCCCCAATGGGTTGCCAATGTTGTTCCCATGCCCAAAAAGGACGGCAAAGTGCGAATGTGTGTGGACTACAGAGATTTGAATAGGGCAAGCCCTAAGGATGATTTTCCACTCCCCCACATTGATATTCTAGTTGACAATATGGCACAACACAAAGTGTTTTCCTTCATGGACGGATTCTCAGGTTATAATCAAATCAAAATGGCGCCCGTGGACATGGAGAAAACAACGTTTGTCACGCAGTGGGTCACTTTATGCTATAAGGTGATGCCATTCGGACTAAAGAATGCTGGGGCAACCTATCAGTGTGCCATGGTAGATTTATTTCATGACATGATACATCACGAAATAGAGGTATACGTGGACGATATGATAGCCAGATCTCAAACAGAAGAAGAGCATCTTGATCACTTACAAAAACTGTTTGAGAGACTGAAGAAGTACAAGATGAGGTTGAATCCAAACAAATGCATATTTGGGGTACGGTCGGGTAAACTCCTAGGATTTATCGTCAGAAACAAAGGTATCGAGGTCGATCCTGCCAAAGTTAAAGAAATACAAGAGATTCCTGCTCCTCGTACTAAGAAGGAAGTCAGAGGATTCTTGGGGCGTTTGAACTACATTGCCAGATTCATCTCTCACCTGACAGCTACTTGTGAACCAATCTTTAAATTGTTAAAGAAAGATCAAGTAGTCAAATGGAATGACGAGTGCCAAGTTTCTTTTGACAAAATCAAAGAATACTTACAAGATCCTCATGTGTTGATGCCACCAGTCGAGGGAAGACCATTGATCATGTATCTGACTATTTTAGAAAACTCAATGGGGTGTGTATTGGGGCAGCATGACGAGTCTGGCCGAAAAGAGCATGCTATTTACTACCTGAGCAATAAGTTTACCGACTGGGAAACCAGATATTAACTGCTTGAGAAAACTTGTTGCGCTCTGGAATGGGCTGCTCACCGGCTAAGACAGTATATGCTGACTCATACTACTTTGTTGATATCTAAAATGGATCCGATAAAATACATCTTCGAGAAACCTGCTCTCTCCAGGAGGATAGCGAGATGGCAGATGATCCTAACAGAGTATGACATACGGTATACCACCTAGAAGGCAATAAAGGGCAGTGTATTAGCTAACCACCTTGCTCACCAAGCCATGGAAGACTACCAATCCATGAAGTTCGAATTTCCGGATGAAGACCTCATGATGTTAGACAACTGTAAAGAATTCAGGCCACGTGACTGACCTGAACAATGATCCCGATGGACCTTGTTCTTTGATGGGGAATCTAACACACTTGGAAATGGTATCGGTGCTGTACTCATATCTCTGGAAGGGTGTCATACTCCTTTTACTGCCAGACTCTGCTTCAATTGTACAAACAACATGGCAGAATAAGAAGCGTGCATCTTTGGCCTTAGAGCTTCCATAGACCTATGGATCAAATCTTTGAGTGTGTTCGAAGATTCAACTTTGGTCATCAGTCAGATAAAAGGGGAATCAGACACCAAACACCCTAATCTAATCCCTTACATAGAACATGCTTTGACATTGCTACCACATTTTGAGAAGATTACCTTCGAGAATTTCCCGTGAGAAGAAAATCAGCTAGCAGACGCACTAGCCACAATGTCATCCATGTTTAAACTTAAATGGGATAATGAGGCTCCCCAAATCACCATCGAACGAATGGATGAACCAGCACACTGTCAAGAGATTAATACTGAAGAAGTAGTGGATCATCCCTGGTTTCACGAAGTCAAGAGGTATCTCGAGGCTCAAGAATATCCGGAAGGAGCTTCAGTTAATGACAAGAAGTTCTTAAGGAGATTCTCCGCTAAGTTCTTCCTTAGTAACGACATCCTGTACAAATGCAATCATGACTCTGTGTTACTTCGGTGCGTAGATAAGGTTGAAGCTGAAAGGATCATGGCTGAATTGCATGAAGGCACTTTTGGCACCCATTCTAGTGGGAATATGATGGCAAAGAAAGTCCTACGGGCAGGCTATTACTGGTCTACCATGGAAGCAGATTGTTATCAACACTCTTGAACCTACCATAAGTGTCAAATTTATGCTGACAAGGTGCATGTACCTCCAGTTCCTCTGAACGTCTTGACGGCTCAGTGGCCCTTTTCTATGTGGGGGATTGATATGATTGGGAAAATCAAGCCAACAACCTCCAATGGACACCACTTCATCCTAGTGACCATTGACTATTTTACAAAGTGGGTTGAGGCAACATCCTTTGCCTCCATTACCAAGAATGTTGTTGCCCATTTCATCAAGAAAAATCTCATTTGCCGGTACGATATCCCGAAGAAGATCATCACTGACAATGGTACAAATATAATTAACACTATGATCATAGCCTTGTGCGAGTAATTCAAGATTCAGCATCACAGTTTTTCTCCTTACCAGCCGAAGATGAATGGTGTTGTCGAAGCTACAAATAAGAACATTAAAAAGATCATACAGAAAATGACAGTCACATACAAAGACTGGCATGAGATGCTACCATTTGCTCTCCACGGGTATCGTACCACAGCTCGCACATCAACCGGGGAAACACCCTATTCTCTGGTTTACGGCATGGAGGTTGTGTTGCCTATCGAGGTCCAGATCCCCTCTCTGAGGATTATGAAGGATGCAGGGCTGAACGAAGACGATTGAATCCATACTAGACTTGATCAACTGAACTTGATTGATGAGACGAGACTTACTGCTGTTTGCCATGGTCAAATGTATCAAAAATGGATGATCAAGGCTTTCAACAAGAAGGTCAGATGCCAACTGTATCAAGTTGGGGATTTAGTGATCAAACGCATCATACTGCCACAAGGTGATCCTAGGGGTAAATGGACTTCTACCTATGAAGGACCATTTGTAATCAAAAACATTTTCTCTGGTGGGGCAATGATCTTGACCACCATGGATGGCGACGACCTGTCGCACCCTGCGAACGTAAACATAGTCAAAAGATACTATGCATAAGAAACCCGCTAGGTTGACACATCTAGACAAAACAAGGGCATCCCGACGAACCAAAAAGGTTCGGGCATAAATTAGGGATAAAACAAAAAAAATCTGTACACCCGGCAAGTTGAAAACCCGAAAGGGCGACTTGGGCAAAAAAGGGTATCCTGGTGGACTGAAAACCCGAAAGGGAGGTCCAGGAAAAAGTTAGGGAATTAAAGCGTATGACTATGTCCCGTTGGATCACCTTACGGACAACTCGCAAACTCGACATTTTCGACCAATTCAATCATCTTTTGACAAGGCAACAAACAAATAAGATGCTCAGAGATACAAAGGACATAGCAGAATGGGAACCCCATGGGATTATCACACATAGCTATCTTTTATTTGTAGTAAAATTTTCATTTTTTACGACAGTGTTCTCCTACTAGAATGTTTGTCTCACTGTACAAAAGTACTTACTCAAAGTAAATGCAAAGATATTCCTTTGAAAGTGCAAAACTATCTATTTTTCTTTACTCTTGTGTTTTGTTTACAAAAACGTCCAATGATTCATTGTTGAACATATGCATTTGAACATAATTACTGTTTACAAATAAACAAAATAAAAGACAATTACTAATGGCTTTAAGAGGTAGGGAAATCTCTCTAAGCTATTTCCAAAAATCCCCCACAATTTACAGTTTAATTCCCAGCGGAACAAGCTCCCAATTATCAATCCCCAGTAGAAGTCGTTCAATTTCTCAGGATTTCCCAACAGGATTTTACAAGTAGTACACGGTATTTCCCTTACAACAAAGTTTGTTTCTCTAAGTGGAAATTCATCAACACTTCAACTTCACAACATGAAGACTTACACTCCATATCCTCAGCAGCAGTCAGGGATTTATTTTACCCAATCCAACAGTAGTGTGGCAGATTAGCTTGCATGCGCATACATCACATCCATGTATCATAAACATCGATAAAATGAATGCATTGTATCATACATTTCATACAACAAGACCATGCATTTTAGCTAACATTTTACCCTTTTCAGGATAAGATTAACAACTATCATTAACAATGTTTAGAGTACTCAGATACAGTTCAGATACGCTCCAGAAACGAATGCCATTCTTATACTTATTCAGATTCAACTCTCAGATACAGTTCAGATACGTTCCAGACACGAATGCCATTCTGATACTCATTCAGATTCAACTCTTAGATACAGTTCAGATACGTTCCAGACATGGATGCCATTCTGAAACTCATTCAAAACTAGCTTTCATATACAGTTTAGATATGCTCCAGACATGGATTCCATTCTGATAATCATTCAAAATCATCTCCGATATACAGTTTAGATACGCTCCAGACACGAACGCCATTCTGATACTCATTCTTTCAGCTTACAAATTACAACATAAAAAATCACTTTTGGATGGCATATTTAAGCCCATCTCCTACAAATTTCTATCACCTCCCTAAGTGGCATCTTTAAGCTCATTCCCTCTACAATCACATCACCGAGTGCAAATTTCTGGGTACTCTAATGTCCAATCATCTTCCACCTTTAAGTCACGAATGACAAAACTTGCCAATCTAACTCCTCAGGCTTAAGAGGATTGAACAGGGGCAGCTATTGTACACCAAAATTTTCCCTCTCACTTA
Source organism: Vicia faba (assembly GCA_948472305.1). NCBI lineage: Eukaryota > Viridiplantae > Streptophyta > Magnoliopsida > Fabales > Fabaceae > Vicia > Vicia faba. The sequence continues at coordinate 258,896,253 of OX451737.1, read as the reverse complement.
TCAAGAATTTGCTCACAAGATCTCCTTGGGCTCAAGACTGCACTAGGGTTTGATCAGCTCAAGACATCTCCTTAAGCACTGATGACCAAATTTAGGGTTTGAGTTTGCACAAGGAGTTTTGAACTTACAATTCCCCATATGACTTTCATGGATCGTTATGGACCCCCAATATTACTCATGTCAAGTTTCAAGCCTTGGATCAAACTTTTGATCAGTCAATTGAATTGTTGACCTAAAAATCAGGTGTATTGGGGAAAAAGTCAACCATGGCCAATTTACAGTCAAACCCCATAATGTTTTATCCACATTAACATTTTAAACTCATATGTATCATTTGATCAATTTTGACCATAATTCCTCAAGAAATTTGATCAAATCCTCAAAAGGGCAAAATTGTCAAAATTAGGGTTTTGACTAAGAAGGGGTAATTTATGATTTTTAACCTAGAAATTGGTCAATTGGTTTAAGGCATAATCTCAAGAGTACAATTGCACAATTTTAGCTAATGAAATGGTTTAAAACATTGCAAGTCCATTGGATTGACAGTTGAATTTTGCAGACAATTGATCAAAAGTCAACTGTATACTGAAAAGTCAAACCTTGACTTTTTTGGTCAAATTCAAGTGCCAAAGATCATAATTCATCAAATCATTTCAAAATATGAAAATTATTCATCAAGAAATCAAAAAGTCAAGATTTCATTTTGAAAAGTCAAAATTTCTAAACTTAGAAATTTTTCTAAGTGTTGAAAATCCATGTTTTTTTCATAACTTTGAGCCAAATTTCCACCATGATGCAAGATGATTCAAGATAAAATTCCAACATGAAAGGTTTAGATATCCATGAAATGTACAACTTTGCTTCACACAACTTCTCCTAAAAATTCTTGGATCTCAAGTTACAATTTCAAGAACATAGGGTCATGAAACTAAACACTTAGTGAAATTTTGCCCTAATTTGGTCAGGATTTTGACTCAAATTCATGCCACTTTTTCATATAGTTCAAAAATTAATCTTCAAAATCAATTCGAATATGGGTTTTAGAGCACATTGCAAGCTATCCAAATTGTCAAAGAACTCCTTGAGATCATTCTTGAGTAGGGAGAATCAAAGAGATGAAGTTGGTGTTTTCTCACTTGAATTACAAGGCATTTTGTGATGAACAAGAATCCAATTTCAAACCTAGGCTGCATAATCTTTCTTTGCAGGCCTCCTAACTTGTGTATCTATCCATCATTAATGGATCACACAAACTTTTGAGCTTTAATCCAAGTGGTTTAAGCTTTATCCAATCCATATTTCCATTAATGGCACAAAGTGAACACTTCCATTTTAGAAAAGCAAGCTTTTGTGTAAAGTCAATTCTTGAGCCTCTAACTTGTTACCTCTGATCACACTCAATCCACAAAGTCAGAAGCAAGCTTGTCTAAAGCATAACCACTCTATCTTAGCAAGTACACAATGCTTGGAAACCTGAAATTCTCAAAAATCACATGTTATGCATAAACTTGTGATTTTGAATTATGATAAAAAACAAGTCTCCAAACTTGATGCTTATAAATAGAGGCACTATTTGTGAGCTAGAGGACGAGCTTGAGCACCCTGAAATACACCAAAACTCTCTCAAATCAGAAATTTCCCAAAAACTCCATTGTTGCATAGTTTCTGACCTTGAACCTCAAACTCACCTGTCCCCCGTGTGTTTCTTGGCCTTTTAGTTTCTAAAGCTTCTTTGCATCAAGGGTAACTCATCCATGTACCCGTTTCACTTCTGTAACACCATTTACCCTGTCTTCCATAACCAAAAACAGAGCATCACAGTTGGACTTCTCCAGACCATTCCAGCCCCTTAGCTCAAGCCAGCCATTGTATTAGCTTCCTAGAGCTCCAAGGAAGCTAACCTGATCATCAACACTGCCTGAAACAAGCTCAAATCCATTTCACAATTTCCAATTTTGAGGTATTTTTCTTGAACTTCTATCTCATTACTTAGGCATTGTTAGGCTTACATTTGTGAAGTTAAAATGTAGACATCATTGCCCTGAAGCTGTACATGTCCATAAATTTCATTTATTTTGATTTAGTTAGGAGAATTTTGAGTTTGAACTTTCTAAAAATATTTAGGTCAGAATTTGGTACTTTTAGAAATTCTCATTCATCCTTGATTTATAGTTTATGATATTTATATGGTTGGATTCGTGTGACAAAATGGAGCAATTTTAATGTTTACATTAATGCAAATGGTTGTGAAATAAGCAAGTTACAGATCCTTTGGCTAGAGGTTAAAGATGAAGTACAGTCAGGGCGCGTTTTGTGTTATGTATTTATCATTTCATACAAGTTAACGAATGTATAGCCACCCCAGTGGTAAAGCGCACGCCTGTTCACCTCATGGTCCTAGGTTCAAGCCCTAGCGTGACCATTTTGTTATTTTCACATTTTTCTGACTTTTTTTGTTCTTTTTTGGCAGCATTTGGGCTCTTTATTGGGTTTAGTTCATTTTTGCTCATAATACTCTTTTGTTTACTAATGAACCCCCCTGACTTTTTTATTTACTTTATATTTATTTTCTTTTTCTTTTTTTATTATTTTTATTATTAATATTAATATTTATTTTATTGACAAAAAAGAGATAAAAAATATATTTTTATTCATACTATATATATTTATTTTATTTTCTAGACTAAAAAACATAAAAAGTATTTTTGTTATAAACTTAATTTTTTTAATTAATTAGATTTAGGCTTATTTTATTTTCTTAAAATAAACATAGAATTTATACTTTTCCTAATTTAATCAATTTTCATACTATTTAGTCTAGTGTTAAAATCTTCTTCATAAAACTTAATAATATTTTCTCTTCTAAATTAAAATTAGTTTATCTTTTTTTAAAACTTTTTTAGGTCATTAGGTTAAAAAATAATAACTTTCTTTAACAAGGACAAAACCAAATAAAACCGTTCCTTTTTTTATTCATTACTTTATACATTATTCCTTTTCATATCTTGTACATTAATTTATTCAATTCAATATGGTTGTAATAACTTAATTAGGGTTTAATTTCTTGCAATCCCCATCTATACTTTGTACACCCCCTTCCCACAAATCATGTAATAGCTTAGTATTTTTATTTTCCGCAATTTAAATGCTTTATATTCACATGCTAGTAATTAGGATTTGTATGGAAAGAATAAAAATCAATCAAATAGAAAACCCTAATTCAAGACAAAAACAAGCATGGAAACAATACACTAGCACACAAGCACCCCTAGGGTAAAATCCACTTGGTTGCCTTACAAAATGGCCATATTATGCATGTGAGGTATCTTAGCAAAAACAACCGAATACAAGATCATAGTCCCTCGACGACGCTATCTAAGTTGCCTTACAAATGATCTTAGTCCCTAAAAGAGAATGTTAAGATGCCTTGCAACATTGCTAATTATGGTTATACGATGACACATGCCCGTTTCATTTACATCCAAAGATAGAGTTACTTACCAAATCAATGGTAAGATAACAATGTTAAGGAAAGGAAATGTACAAGAAAGACTTTTGAGTAGGTAGAGTGCTCCTAATTACTTGCTCAATTTCAAATAAAACATCCTTGCTATTCTCAAAACAAACACCTACACATTTCAAAACATCTTACAAACTTGGAAACATTTTCAAAAGATCAACATCTTTGTATACATTCTTACGAACGAGAATCATTACAAAGATTTCCTAAACAAAGGCCTCTTTACAAAATACTTTCAAAAACTACACTAAGCATAATTTCAAACAAAAGCAAGTGATCTAGCAAGTAAGTAAGAGCCCATGGAAAACCATGGATGAAAAGGGTGCTAATACCTTCCCTTTTCATAATCTACCCCCCAAACCCAAGAAATAATTTTAAAGGTCTTTCCTGTGCTTTTTCACCTTTCCCTTTGGATAAAAGAAAATTCGGTGGCGACTCTTGCTAACCGCAACATTTACGATCAAACACAAAACCTTCAAGTCAGTTCTCCCACCGTACCACACCAATGTCTTAGGGTAAACCCCAAGAACTCCAGAAAAGATAACAATCAAGGCCTCAAGGTCTCAAGGCGGGCCACAACTTATAATCCTAAGTCCGAGAAGTCCATCACTCCATAATGCCAAGGATAGTAACCAAGTAGTCCAAGTAACATTAAAGCTTTTTAGGGTTCAAGTTGATTATTGGGCATCTTCAAAAAGTAATTAAAAGCTCAAGTGAGCAAAATAAAAATGACATGAAAATAAAGGCTCAAGTGAGCAAAGATAAAAATAGCATGAAATGTAAATTCTAAAGTAAATGGTACATAAAGTAAAAGCATAAAATAAAAGCATAAATAAAGTCAATTGTTAGGAATTCGTAGTTAGTTGGATGACCATCTTGAAACTTGCATTTGGAACTCATTAGAGGATTGGTAGAACCAAAGCCTCTTAAAAACAAGTTGCATTTGCTTTTTGTCAAGTATATCATCCATTTAAGAATTCTCAAAGTAACACTTAATGATCAATGATGTTTAAGTGATTCACTTTAACCAAAATTGATGAAGTTCCATTAGAGGGATGGTAGAACCAAAGCCTCCTAACAATGGATCTCAAGGTTATTGGATCAAAGGGTTCAAATTAACATACTTGGGCTTGCAAACATAGGTTTGGGCCACGAATGATCATTTTCTCAAATCGGTATAAAATTTAGCGCTATGTTAAGCAATCGTAAGTGGACTTATATATAAGTCACACATATTTTGAGGCCGGTCAATAGAAATCTATGCACCTCATGTTTTGAGACATGATATGTAAATCATGCTCCAATAACATTTGGTACAATAAGTATGGGATAAAATGAAGAGGGAAGGGGAAATGAATAAACCACATTTGAACCAAAAATTTAATCAAACTATTATTAAAATCACTCATCCATTTTTATGGAGTTAGACTCAACACCATGGATCCAATGATGTTAATAAAGTTCATGATCAAAATTTTAATCCAAGATCAGGCAGAACATATACAAAATAAAGTTATGTTTAAAATAAAAGAAAAAAGTTTAAAAATGATTATAAAATGGAAATAAGAGAGAAAATTAGTAACTATATTCAAATTAATCAAGAAAAAATAAGTAAGACCGCGGAAAAATCAGAGATGAACTAAAATATTTTTATAAAATTTTTGATAATTTTTTGAAGCCAGAAACTATTTTTAAAATTAAAAGAAATAGGTAAAATAAACCAAAAATGATGAAAAATAGTAAAGTCATAAATAAAAAATAAATGAGGTCACCAATATTTGTCACAATGTCATTGGATCCTTCCCTATTTTTTTCAGAATTTAAAAATGAATAAAAGTATTTTTAAACATTTAAAACAATTCAAATAAAGCGAAAAATTATAAAAAATATCAAAACACAAAATAAAATTGTGAAAAATAAAAATCAGAAAGAGAAAAAATAAAAAGTATTTTCCCTATTTTTTCAGATTTTTTGGAGTTAAAATGAATTTTCTATGAATTTTTGAAATTTAAAACAATTAAATATAAAAATCAAAAATAAAAAATAAAGTAAAAAATATGTGGATCATTGGATGAGAGTCAAAACGCGTTAGTAATCAAATCCAAGGGATCTGGCGCGTTGTGCATATTATGGTCATTACTGAATAAAGCACTGAATCAATTATAAAATTAGAAATTCAAAAAAATCCAAATGGCGTTATTTCATTGGTTGAAGGATGACACATTGGTCATCTTCAACCTCTATCCAGTCTAAAAACCAGGTCACTCAAACTGTAAAATTAGTGCTCGAGACTGGTACCATTCGCCTCGTCTCATCAAGACGAAGACAACTACACCTTCGCGAAAAATTTATATAAACTGTAGCTCAAACAATTTGGAAGAGAAGTTTGATCGCACTAAATCGCACTATGTTTCTGACTCAAATATCACATGTTTTCCTTAGTTTTTATTATCATTTTCTCGTATTATGTTCCTTTTTCCTTTGTTTTCAGGATTCTTGTCATTTCAGAGCCTTCTGTGAAGAAACGATCCAAAATGCCAAGAAATTAGGGTTTTTCAAGATATTCTGCACTTATGGCGTTCAGCGCCGCGCCGGCTACAGGGAACGCGATGACGTGGCCCACTTTCACCCAGAGACCAACTGCCACGTTCCCACGATCTGGCAGTTCCAGCCACCGCGCCCGCGGCCACTGCCACCGCGCCCGCGGCCTTCACAAAAGTTTCCCGCTCAGAAGAAGTTGAGGGGCATGCTGGTCTTTACGCATCTCAAGGATCCTCTATAAATAGTTTTCGATTTTCATTTTTTTAGTTTCATCCAAGCTTAGTACAATCTTAAGCCATATACTATCAGTTTCTATAAAGTAATAATCTCTTCACATCGGGGAGTTATTGCGGTGTAGATTGAGTTGTAATCGAGTCTTGGAGCACTTTGGTTGAAGTTCATCATACCAGCCTTACCATTCCGCAGATTTGTATCAGATTCAAGTCTCCGACTGGAGCAAGGTTCTATTTTATTGCATTTCTTTACTTATAATTGCTCTTACCATAGTCTACACATTTTATAGACTCTAAATGCTCTTACCATAGTCTACACGTTTTATAGACTCTAAATGCTCTTACCATAGTCTACACGTTTTATAGACTCGCACTCTTTTACTTACTCGCTCTTATCATAGTCTACACGTTTTATAGACTCACACTTATTATGTCCGGCTAAACTATAAAGGTTTGGATGTAATGATTGTCATCATGGTCGTGTTCCAATTATCATGCTAGTGAAAATACTCTGGGGATGTTTTGCTTTTAACTTAAGTCAATTATGTTTAAATGTTTATTGGGTAAGATCGAAAGCCGTCCAAACTAATGATACGACTTGATTATTATTTAACCATACAAAAAAGAGCGAAAGCCGTTGATTGGTTAAATAGGAATCATTGACCTTTTTAGAAAACGATTTTGAAACTATTTTCGGACGCGTTTGTAGGTTTGAAATCTGACTCTTGGTCAAAAGCCAAAAGTCTCTTTAAGTTAATCTTTCCAAGTAAAATTACTTTTCTGTTAAGTCAAAACTATCAATTTCTTAAAAATAGGTTTACCTCTTTAACGCGGAAGGCACCCTTTATATGTGACAATAAAGGAATTTAATTTAAAGAGTAAATTCGGTTCTTAGTAGTCAAAAGCTACAAGTTCCCGTTAAATTGATTCTTTGCTATCAATAGAAAATACTGCCCCATAAGTAGTTTCATCTACGCATGACCGGACCAATATCTGATTACATGATTTACATTCCAACCTGTCTTTTAAACTGTTATTTACCTCGCTCATTTACTTTGTTGCACTGCACTCACATCAATATTCTTGTTCACCTTAGATAAGCACCTTAGCAATAGAGTTGATAGATTGACAATTGGTCTCTGTGGTTCGATAATCTTATATATTACTTCGATAGGCTGTGCACTTGCAGTACTATATTTAGGCTATACGTTACAGATTTCCCATCAAGTTTTTGGCGCCGTTGCCGGGGACCAACTTCGTCAAATTTCGTACCCTATTGTTATCCCGTTTAGACTAAGGCTATTCTAGCCGGTAGATGCGTAGAAATCGTAGCACCGGTAACCTAATAGATCCTTTAGTAGAACCTGAACGTTACGCTCGTGCCCGTCTTTTTATACGCAAGATAAGAAGAGCTATGGCAGAAGATCGTAACCAAAGACCACTCAAGGAATTCGCCCAACCATCTAACGAGGAACCTAGTTCTAGTATAGTAAACCCTACTATAACTACCAACAACTTTGAACTAAAGCCCTCATTATTACAATTAGTACAACAAAACCAATTCGCTGGTCTCGCTACCGAGAACCCGAATCAACATTTAAAGGTATTTATCCAGTTAGCTGACACCCTTAAGGCAAATAGAGCCACACCCGAAGCCATCCGTTTAAGACTGTTTCCTTTTTCCCTTAGAAGTAAAGCTCACGACTGGTTAGACGCCCTTCCAGCTAACTCAATAACAACTTGGGAAGACCTTAGGAGAGCTTTTCTTGCGAGATATTTTCCACCAAGCAAGACCGCTGTTCTTAGGAACCTGATCACTTGTTTCACCCAAAACCAAGGCGAATCACTTTTTGATGCCTGGGAGAGATATAAAGAACTTTTAAGAGCTTGTCCGCACCATGGCCTGGAGCAATGGTTAATCATACATACCTTCTATAATGGACTCCATTACAACACAAAGATGTCCATAGACGCTGCCGCTGGCGGAGCGTTGATGAACAAACCTTACCCTGACGCTTGTGCCCTAATAGAGGACATGGCCCAAAACCACGCCCAGTGGGGATTAGAACGAGCGACAGTAGAGAAAAAGGAGAGCCATGGAGGAAAGCATGAGGTAAGTTGCATGGACATGATTAATGCCAAGATGGACGCCCTAGCTTTGAGAGTCGAGAACATGTCTCAAAACCCAACCACAGTAGCAGCAATCCAATCGGAATGCGAACTCTGTGGAACTCAAGGACATCAAACCGTTGACTGTAACCTTTTGAACGAATCTAGCTCAGACCAAGTTAACTATACCCAAGGGAACCCTTTCTCGAATACCTTCAATCCTGGATGGAGGAACCACCCGAATTTATCTTACAAAAACAATAACCCTATCCAAAATCCCGGACCTTCGAGACCTCAAGGATTCCAAACGCAAAAACAAAACCAACCTATGCAAATAGTGCCCCCAAGACCAAACCTTAAAGAAACCATAGACACCTTTATTCAGACTCAAACTCAACAAAATAAGGAGTTTATGAACCAACACATTCACACGAATGAACTAGTTACTCAACTGGCAACCAAGTTTGACCAGATGATAACCCACACCAAAATGCTTGAGACTCAGATTTCCCAAGTAGCACAAAACACCTCTGTACAATTTGCACCTGGAGGACAATTTCCTGGACAAACTCAACCAAATCCAAAAGGCCAAGCAAATTCTATCACCTTAAGAAGTGGAACTGCTTATGAAGGGCCTAGAAATCCTAACTTAAGCACATCAGAAAAACCTATGGAAGATGCTACACCTAAAGACCAGGTAGAGGAACCAGAGAAACCAGAAAAGCAATCAAAACCAGAAGTAGGGAATAACACTCAACAACCTTATAAACCACCTATTCCGTTCCCACAGAGGCTGAAAAACACCAAAGTAGAAAACCAGTACCAAAAGTTTATTAAGGTAATAGAGAAACTCCATGTAGAGATTGCTTTTACTGAAGCTATAACCCAGATACCATCATATGCTAAGTTCTTGAAAGATATTTTGACCAATAAACGGCGACTCGATGATCCCAAGCCTTTAGAATGTCATTCTATATCCGAAAATAAACTCGCCAAGAAAGATAAAGACCCTGGAAGTTTTTCTATCCCTTGCATCCTAGGTAACCATATGATAGACAAAGCATTTTTAGACTTAGGAGCAAGCGTAAGTCTGATGCCTCTGGCCGTCTGTAAGAGGTTAAAATTAGGAGAACTTCAACCTACTAAGATGTCCTTACAACTAGCTGATAGATCTGTCCAATATCCCATGGGTATTTTAGAAGACATACCTGTCAAGATTGGTCAGTTGTACATTCCGACCGACTTCGTCGTAATGGATATTAAAGAAGATGAAGACATCCCAATCCTCTTAGGAAGACCATTCCTATCGACCTCCGGAGCTATAATAGATGTTAAGAAAGGGAAACTGACTTTCGAGGTAGGAGATGAAAAGATTGAGTTCATTTTATCAAAGTTTCTAATGGCACCAGTGATAGGAGATGCGTGTTATGCCATCGACGTCATTGACGAATGTGTAAATGAGCTCGAACAAAACGAATCTTTAATCAAATTACCATCAACCCCTATTTTAGAGGATGACGGATTTAAGAGTATCGAACCGTACATTGACGACAACCTTTTCGAATGCTTAGCTCTTACCCCTGACCTTATGCCGCGTACTGAGAAACCCACTATAGAACTTAAGGAACTACCCAAGAATCTAAGATATGAGTTTTTGGATGAGGAGATGAATATACCTGTTATAATTAGCGCTGCTCTAAACCAAATAGAAACAAATCAACTCTTAGATACCTTGCGAAAATATCCCTCAGCTTTAGGGTATAAAGTTTCAGATTTAAAAGGTATAAGCCCATCCGTATGCATGCATCGGATTATGCTAGAAGAAGATTCAAAACCCTCAAGAGAACATCAAAGAAGAATAAACCCTATCATGAGTGATGTAGTCAAGAAAGAAGTTCTTAAGTTATTAGAAGCTGGTATCATATACCAAATTTCGGATAGTGAATGGGTAAGCCCAGTCCATGTGGTACCCAAGAAAGGAGGTATCACTGTTATGGAAAATGAGAAAGGTGAGCATGTGGCAAAACGAACAGAAGGAGGATGGCGTATGTGTATTGATTACAGAAAGTTGAATAAGGCAACGAGAAAAGACCATTTCCCTCTCCCATTTATAGATCAGATGCTTGAACGTCTAGCAAGACACTCATATTTCTGCTATCTTGATGGGTATTCGGGGTTTTTCCAAATCCCTATTCACCAAGAGGACCAAGAAAAAACCACATTTACTTGCCCTTATGGAACATTCGCTTATAGACGAATGCCCTTTGGACTCTGTAATGCACCTGCCACTTTCCAACGTTGTATGATGTCAATTTTCACAGACTACCTAGATGGAATTATGGAAGTATTTATGGACGATTTTTCAGTGTGTGGGTTTGATTTCAAAAACTGCCTCTCAAACTTAGAGAAAATCTTAAAAAGATGTGTGGAAGTAAACCTTGTGTTGAATTGGGAAAAGTGCCACTTTATGGTAAATGAAGGGATAGTCTTGGGACACATTATTTCTGAAAGAGGTATAGAAGTTGATAAGGCCAAGATAGAAGTTATAGAAAACCTAAACCCACCTAATACCGTTAGGGAAGTAAGAAGTTTTCTAGGACATGCCGGGTTCTACCGACGTTTCATCAAGAATTTTTCCGGAATAACAAAACCTTTAACTAACTTATTGATGAAGGATGTCGAGTTTGAATTCGACCAAAAATGTCTTGAGGCCTTTGAAGTTTTAAAGCAAGCTCTTATTTCAGAACCTATCATAAGACCACCTGATTGGACACAACCCTTTGAAATCATGTGCGATGCTAGTGATTTCGCTGTAGGAGCTGTACTAGGGCAAAGAAAAGACAAGAAACTGCATGCTATTTACTACGCTAGTAGAACACTAGACGCTGCCCAGCTAAATTATACAACCACAGAAAAGGAATTGCCAGCCGTAGTTTTTTGATATTGATAAATTTCGATCTTATTTGGTGGGAGCAAAAATAATAGTATACACAGATCATGCAGCAATCCGGTACTTGTTAAGTAAGAAAGATGCTAAGCCTAGATTGCTCAGATGGGTTCTTTTACTCCAAGAATTTGACTTGGATATTAAGGATAAAAAAGGAGCTGAAAACTTAGTAGCTGATCATCTCTCTAGGTTAGAACACCTTAAACCTGAACTTATACCTATAGACGATCACTCTACTTATGAAAGATTAATAGCTGGGATAAACTCAACTGAAGAAGAGACCTATGAGGAAATCTCAACCTTGAACAACATACCATGGTACGCAGATATTGTGAATTATCTGGCCGCTGATATCATACCCCCTGACTTAAGCTACCAACAGAAGAAGAAGTTTTTTAGTGATGTTAAACACTTCTTTTGGGATGAACCCCTCCTATTCAAAAGAGGAATAGATAATATATTCAGACGATGTGTGCCGGAAGAAGAAGTAGGCAACGTCATTAAACATTGTCATGCTGCACCTTATAGTGGACATGCAAGCACATCTAAAACATGCGCCAAAATATTTCAAGCAGGTTTTTATTGGCCTACTGTATGGCGCGATGTCCACACTTACATTACAAAATGTGACCGATGCCAACGCACTGGGAACATCTCAAGACGTGATGAAATGCCTTTAAGTAACATCCAAGAAGTGGAAATATTTGATGTCTGGGGTATAGATTTCATGGGACCTTTTCCTTCCTCAATGGGTAACAAGTATATCCTAGTAGCTGTCGATTATGTCTCAAAGTGGATAGAAGCTGTTGCATCACCCACAAACGATACCAAGGTAGTTATCAAACTGTTTAAGAATATTATTTTTCCTAGGTTTGGAACCCCGAGGTTAGTCATAAGTGATGGAGGATCGCATTTTATATCTAAGATATTTGACAAGCTTCTAAGCAAATACGGAGTAAAACATAGAGTAGCAACACCATATCACCCGCAAACCAGTGGCCAAGTAGAAGTATCGAATAGGTAGATTAAGCAGATCCTAGAGAAAACCGTATCATTATCCAGAAAAGACTGGTCTGGAAAACTTAAAGACGCCTTATGGGCTTATAGAACGACTTATAAAACCCCTATTGGAACAACTCCTTATCAATTGGTTTATGGAAAGTCCTGTCATTTACCCTTCGAACTAGAACATAAAGCCTATTGGGCCATTAAATCCTTGAATCTAGATTACCTAAAAGCCGGAGAAAAACGTATCCTGGACATTCACAAGCTGGAAGAGCTTCGCTTGAATGCCTATGAGAATGCCATCATATATAAGGAAAGAACCAAGATGTGGCATGATAAAAAAATCATCAAGAAAGATTTCAACATTGGTGACCCTGTTCTCCTATTTAACTCAAGGTTACGACTTTTTCCTGGTAAGCTTCGTTCAAGATGGACAGGTCCATTTGAAGTGTCAAAAGTTCTAAAGTCTGGAGCAGTAGAAATCAAAAACAATTCGTGCGCTCCATTTGTGGTAAATGGACAAAGACTGAAGCTATACAAAGGAGGCGATTTGCCTGTTGACTACTCTAGTCATATTCTTATAGACCCACCAATACCCACATAAAGTAAGATCTAATCGTCAAGCTAAAGACGTTAAACAAGCGCTGCATGGGAGGCAACCCATGGTTTATTCTTAATTTTATTTTATTTTATTAATTTATATATGTTTTATCTGGACTAATTTCTTGTGTTTATATTTTCAGGATGCATTACCCCGATGGTATGGTTGTGATTTTCAGGGATGAAGCACAAAAAGCCCGATTTGCTACCTTATCTGCGAGACCTATGGTACCCACTAGGTACCCCGATCAGAGCTGCATGGAGGCACTCGGGATTGAGCCAAGTATTAGGTATCTGTGCAACCAACTTGGCTGGGATTATTATGCTGATGATGTCCACAAAACCTACAGGAACCTTACTCTGGAGTTTCTTAGCTCTGTGGATTATAACCCATGGGTGGGTGAAGGAGATGAGCGAGGATGCCTAAGTTTCAGATTGTTTGGTACCGAGTATACCCTGACCATCAAAGAATTTGGGGATTTGCTTGGTTTCCAAACTAGACTGACCGCTATCACTGAGTTACCATTGAGTTACTATATGGACAGAGATATTGATAAATTTTGGCAGGACATTACTGATGGAGCCAGCCTTGACCCCTCTACCCAGCTGTCCAGGAAGATCCATAACCCGGCTTTCCGATACTTCGAGATGATTCTGTGCCACACTTTCTTTGGGAGGAGTTACTGTGACCACTTAGTCACCACTGAGGAGATCCTTTTCCTATACTGTGCCAGTCAGTCCAGACCTATAGCTAGTGGAGGTTTTCTGATAGAGAGCCTCGAGCAGTCTGCTCGATCCGCTGTAGGACTCATTCATTCCGGAGGGAATGTGACACAGATAGCTTCTGCTTTGGGTTTGGACAGTATGATAGCACAGCTGACCCCATACTGTGGATATACTTTCCTGGATTTAGACTTTTGCATGGATCGTGGGCTCATGAGGAGGCCTCTTTCCACCCATATCAATACAGATTGCTCATCGATGACCAGACAGTTTACACCTTCACACTGCCAGACCCTCAGATGACTTGTGTTTCCAACCCTGCTAATTGGAACTATTCTGTAGAAGGTTGGGGTGAGATATCAGAGTATGCCCCAGAATATACTCCTGCTTCCGAAGATCCCACTCCAGAATACACTCCTGCTTCTGAAGATCCTACTCCTGAATACACTCCTGCTCCCGAGGACTCTACTCCAGATCACACATCCCGACCCGAGGTTACACGCACTACTGTTCTTACTAATAACCTCAGCTTGCAGGAACCTGATATTCGCACTCTGTTGACTGCTATGCGCACTGAGATAGCCACTCTCCGCAATGAGGTGGCTGACCTTCATTTACAGTTGGAACTGAATGATGTTACCTTTGCTGGTGAGTTAGATGAATTAGCTCACGAGGTGGCAGAGATTCGACGCCAGCTGACTGAGCTGCGTGGCCCAGACACTCTTGCAGAGCATCCTCCCGGTTGGCGATAGATCTGTGTTATTCACAAGATCTCTAGTTCTAGTATTATTAGTATTATGTTGATTTCCTTTTCAGACTCATTTTTATTTGCATTATCTGTTTCCTGCATTATTAATAACTATTTTGGTGACCCGATGTCCGTACCTATATATATATATATATATATATATATATATGCATATGTGTTTTTTTCTCTATATATATCTTTCATTTACTAATGTTTTTGTTTTTCTGGTCACCATAATGAAAATTTTGATATAAAAATAAATAAATATACATGTATATATGTATTCACATACATATATGCACGTTCGTAAGAAAACTAGGTACACCTCCAAAAATTGAAGCTAATGGCAAGGAAGGAAAAGCCCAATGGAAAGGAAGCAAGACCGGCCCAACTTGGCTCGCCCTGACCGCGCCCGCGGTGATCTCTACCGCGCCCGCGGTGACGTAACGGTCACCTAACGGCTAGTGGCTCGGTTTTCCCCCCATTTTGCCTCTTTTTCCACTTCCAATCCCATTTTCTTCCATTCTTAACCCCCCATAACTTCCTTTATTATCCATACCTACCCCACTACATTTATTCCCATCATAAATATTCATCAACCACCATTTTTCTTCACTACCTATAAATACCCCCACTATTTCATTTTCTTCCTCACACCATCACTACTTCTACATCCCATTCTTTCTCTTTATATTCATCCACAAGAAAATCCTATGGAGTATCACGGCTACATTTTGCGAGATGGCCAACCCGGAGAAAGACAACAAAAGCGGCTTGAGAAATTGCTGACAACACCAATACACTCTACCAGGTATATCGATGAAAACTGTCTATATTCATTAGGTATATACCATAGTGTATTTTTCCTTCTCGACAAACTAGGCATGCATGATATTTTTGCTACTCAAGCACCAACCTACCCTAGGCTGACGTTCGAATTTTTGAGTTCTTTAATTTATAACGTCTCTCCTAACACTGCTAGCGCCGTAGGTGGAGTAAAATTTAGAATGTTTAATGTTGAATATGACTACTCCACTGACGGTCTAACTGCCATGTTAGGATGGCCTTATGGGGATGGTGCCGTTTGTGAAGCACCTTTAGACACGGATTGGGAATTTGAAGCATTTTGGGCTAGGATTACTAAACAAAATGCAACATCTTTTGATGGCCTACTTGCTTCTCATATCCACAATCCTGCCCTTCGTGTTTTTAGATTTCTTTTAGCATCCACCATCTTTGCTCGGGAAAACCCAAACAAGGTGAATGCTAAAGAATTAATTATCATGCAGAGCTGCCTCACAGACACCAAAGTTAATCCAGTCCCATTTATGATTGCCCACATGCACCATGTTTTAAGAAAAGGTGGGCCGATTTCCTTTGGTGGACTGATTACTACTATTGCCCGTGCCATAGGATTGGATACAGAACTTGCCACCCTTGAGCCACTTCCTCCTCGTATTGCAAATCTTAAATTTTTAAAGGATATGCGTTTATGCAAGACGAGGAGGGAAGGTGGTTACTTCCTCATGGTTGGAGGTGCCGTTGTACCCAGTGTTGTTATTCCTTGCACCCGTCGTACTGATATCAGATTTGAGCGTAACTGGACCTACGATCTCAACGCTCCTGCTTTTATTGGTCCGTTGCCCCCAAATCTACCTTTAAATGAGGGTAACAACACTGATGATGAGTACGATTTCCGTACGGAAGAACCACCCCACTTTTCACCACCACACACGACACCATCTACTTCTAACCCACATGCAGGTACAACTCCTAGTTTCCATGTCACTAAGGACATGTGGCGTGAGCATATGGCCCGAGAGGCCCAGAGGGACACCCTCCTTGCTACTTTGCAGCAACAGGCGACCGATAACATGGCCTTCATGCAAGCATCCCAACAGCAAAGTGCTAGCTCTCTGCGCACTATTATGGAAAGTCAGCTGGCTTTCCAGAGAGAACATCACCTTAACCAGACCACATACGCTCGTCACTTCCAATTGATGGAGGCAACCCAAGGCACCCTCATTGGTAGGACCCAAGAGCTACAAGCGGCAAATGCCGTCTTGACAGAGAGAATGGAGCAGCTAGTTTTGGACCGAGAGAGCCGCCGTCGCAGCCGTAGCCGCCGTTCCGGTCGTACCAACCAGGATGGTGAAGGTCCTAGTGGCCCCCACTAGCGTTTTCAGGTACCTCCTCCTACCTTATTTTGGAACATTGAGGACAATGTCCGATTTAAGTGTGGGAGGAGCATTTATCGCTTTTATTTCCCGTTTTTCCTGCTTTTATTTCCCTTCCGCATTTTTCCTTTTAGGTATGTTATATTCGTAGTTAATAAAATGCATGTGATAGGAGAGTCTTTCTGCGTAGTGTACCCTTTCATTTCCCCCACTTTTTAGCCTTACAAAATTTTTACAAAATCTTTTTCAAAGAATTGTGGTTGTTTTTAAGGATTTGGGCTATGAGACAGGTCCTAGATAGGGTCTATTTCTTGGGCACTCACTTTTTGAAAAATTCGTTATCGTTTTAACACCGTAAGCCTTTTTGAACATTTAGATTAGATCCTTTCTTCCCAATATGCTATGATTTTGAATAAAACTGTACAAATAGGTCTTCAAGTAGTTTATCTTAGCAGTCAGCTCCGGCCTAAGCATGCTCTAAGTGTAGGATCGATGAATATAAGTGGATGATCTCTATTTTGCCTTAAAAGTTTATAAAATAAAGTATGAATACGACTACGAGTTGGGTGATCCTCACAAAGATTACTCAACTCAAAAAAGTTGTAAGCACTAATAAAAACAAAGAAAAAAAATATATATAAGGCACATCCGTTGTAGTTGGTCCAGAGGTATCTGGTGCTGGACTTGGTAGGGCGGACTACGGTCCGATCCCCCGCAACTGCAAATGGGTAAAATAAAAAGGGGTTAAACCAACTCTTGTACCAGAATCCCATCACTTGAGATCAGAGTCACTAACCGGTCACTACACCATGAGTATGTACGGATAACGGGCTTAATGTGATTGCGCCTGAATGAAAAAGGACCTCGTACAAAAAGAAGTCTTAGCATAGTAAGGATATTAGGACCGATCTGTATACTTATGAGGTTTATGTCCGCATTTCTGCGAGTAGTGTAATTACGATACCCTTGGTTCAGATAGTTAGTGCCTGAAAACACACCCTTACTCGAACTTAGAAGCCCTCTTTGCCCAAAACCTGTATACACCATAATTTTCTTTCATCTACTTCTAAGAGTTGTTGCTTGAGGACAAGCAAAGGTCTAAGCGTGGGAGGATTTGATCGCACTAAATCGCACTATGTTTCTGACTCAAATATCACATGTTTTCCTTAGTTTTTATTATCATTTTCTCGTATTATGTTCCTTTTTCCTTTGTTTTCAGGATTCTTGTCATTTCAGAGCCTTCTGTGAAGAAACGAGCCAAAACGCCAAGAAATTAGGGTTTTTCAAGATATTCTGCACTTATGGCGTTCAGTGCCGTGCCGGCTACAGGGAACGCGATGACGTGGCCCACTTTCACCCAGAGACCAACTGCCACGTTCCCACGATCTGGCAGTTCCAGCCACCGCACCCGCGGCCTTCACAAAAGTTTCCCGCTCAGAAGAAGTTGAGGGGCATGCTGGTCTTTACGCATCTCAAGGATCCTCTATAAATAGTTTTCGATTTTCATTTTTTTAGTTTCATCCAAGCTTAGTACAATCTTAAGCCATATACTATCAGTTTCTATAAAGTAATAATCTCTTCACATCGGGGATTTATTACGGTGTAGATTGAGTTGTAATCGAGTCTTGGAGCACTTTGGTTGAAGTTCATCATACCAGCCTTACCATTCCGCAGATTTGTATCAGATTCAAGTCTCCGACTGGAGCAAGGTTCTATTTTATTGCATTTCTTTACTTATAATTGCTCTTACCATAGTCTACACGTTTTATAGACTCTAAATGCTCTTACCATAGTCTACACGTTTTATAGACTCTAAATGCTCTTACCATAGTCTACACGTTTTATAGACTCGCACTCTTTTACTTACTCGCTCTTATCATAGTCTACACGTTTTATAGACTCGCACTTATTATGTCCGGCTAAACTATAAAGGTTTGGATGTAATGATTGTCATCATGGTCGTGTTCCAATTATCATGCTAGTGAAAATACTCTGGGGATGTTTTGCTTTTAACTTAAGTCAATTATGTTTAAATGTTTATTGGGTAAGATCGAAAGCCGTCCAAACTAATGATACGACTTGATTATTATTTAACCAAACAAAAAAGAGCGAAAGCCGTTGATTGGTTAAATAGGAATCATTGACCTTTTTAGAAAACGATTTTGAAACAATTTTCGGACGCGTTTGTAGGTTTGAAATCTGACTCTTGGTCAAAAGCCAAAAGTCTCTTTAAGTTAATCTTTCCAAGTAAAATTACTTTTCTGTTAAGTCAAAACTATCAATTTCTTAAAAATAGGTTTACCTCTTTAACGCAGAAGGCACCCTTTATATGTGACAATAAAGGAATTTAATTTAAAGAGTAAATTCGGTTCTTAGTAGTCAAAAGCTACAAGTTCCCATTAAATTGATTCTTTGCTATCAATAGAAAATACTGCCCCATAAGTAGTTTCATCTACGCATGACCGGACCAATATCTGATTACATGATTTACATTTCAACCTGTCTTTTAAACTGTTATTTACCTCGCTCATTTACTTTGTTGCACTGCACTCACATCAATATTCTTGTTCACCTTAGATAAGCACCTTAGCAATAGAGTTGATAGATTGACAATTGGTCTCTGTGGTTCGATAATCTTATATATTACTTCGATAGGCTGTGCACTTGCAGTACTATATTTAGGCTATACGTTACAGATTTCCCATCAAAGTTTTGAAAAGGGATTTGAAATTTCGTGGTCAAAACATGCTTCTAGTTTAAAACAAGTGTTGCAACTAGAACCAGGATGATTAGGGCTTCATAATAGTATCAAAGTTTGAGAAAATTGGTGAAGGAATCTACCTATTGATGTTAAGTTGCAGAGCTCTAAAACTGGAGTTGGATAGCACGATACAGAGAGTTTTACAACTTAATTCTTCTTCTGTTAGCTCTAGTGAGGATCAAGGAAGGTGAATTGACAAAGAAAAATGATTGAGAAAGGATGTAAGAGCAAATTCGAAGTTACAGAAAATTGAGTTCAAGATGAAGTTTGGAAGGGTGATTCTGGCTCTTTAAGCTTAAGAAAATGAATGAGGGATGACCCTCTATTTATAGGGAAACAAATGAAATGTTCAAGCGTGTGAAATGATGAAGTTTGGAGGGAAATCGTTTGAAGTTGCAAACAAGAAAAGTGTGACTTCTATTTTTGATCAAAACTCATCCAAACTTTGCGTTTTAATGTGCTAATCATTTCTGGAAGTTCACTAAACATGTTTAGAAGTAAAAACACGCAGCAATTTTGTGATTAGAGGCCAAAACAAAGATTTCAAATTTCTGACTTGGTGAAAAATTCAGTATCAAATTGCCAAATTCAAACCAATGGAATTCTCAACTCAAGGGGTCTTAGGACATGATTCTTGAAGCTTTAGAATGATGAGGTTACAAGATTTTAAATGTGCAAAGAATGGGATCAAATGGTTGCTTGAGCTGAAAGTTGCAATGAGTCAAAGTTGGGAAAAAGAAGTTGACTTTCCATACTTCGAAAATTTCTAAGTTTTTCTTCAAAAATGACTTATAATGTCTTGCATCCAAACATGGCCTTCCACTTGAAATTTGCTCTTAACCAAAAAAGGTGGCATGAAGTAGACCTCTTGAATGGAATTTTGAAACTTGAACCATTGAAAATCTCCAAAAATTGAGAGAGTTATGACTTGTTGAAGTTGGCAAAATTTCAAGAAATGACATATAATCTTTTGCATCCTTAGGGCATCTTCCATCCATTTTCAAACTTTGAACATAAAAGAAAGGTTGAAGGTCACATATTCATGATCATCATGGAAAAAGAATTGGATCAAGGTGATAAAAATTGATTAAGTTATGGTCATTTGAAGTCACATAAAGGAATTTGAAGGTCCGTCTGGAGGACTTGTAATCTTTCTTCATCATCAAGTTTCTTCCATACAAAATTTCCTTGAAACTTTTGAAGTGATTTGTTAATAACCCTTTGAAGAGAAGAATTTCTTTGGATTCACTCAAAAATACCAAAATATGAGAAGGATATACCCCTTTGAAGTTCAAAACCCTAGCTCCCAAAACCCGAAAATGCCTTGGGGAACCTTTGCAACTTTGACCAATCTTCTTGCACAAATACTTTTGTTATGTGATTATAAGTTATTGAGGATGATAAAGATAAATTATTGCAACCAAAACCACTTCTACATCTTGAGAATTGAAGAAGATGTGCACTTGTGATCATTAAAATCAAAGACTTGTCCAATTGAGTCAAACATCTTCAATCAACCCTTGTATTTTTTACAGTTGAATATTGTTAGTATATTTTTTCTAACCATTGTTTTCTATAATGACATGAAACCGATAAATGGATGGAAGGAATGATGTTGTGATAGTTGTTGCGTTGCAAGTTATTGCTCATGTTATGCATAATCAGCCTAACATTGGTGGGAACAATGAGTCTCGTACTTTGGGAATGTTTCAAAGGGAGAATTTGCCTACGTTTAGGGGTAAGTATGATACCGATGGAGCACAAGCTTGGTTCAAGGAGATTGAAAGGATTTTGTGAGTGATGGATTTCTCTAAGGCGCAAAAGCTGAGATATGGAACTCACATGTTAGCTGTTGGGGCTATAGATTGGTGGTTGGGAACTCGTCATATATTGGAAATTGCGGGTGAATTAATAACTTGGGTTGTCTTCATTAGGAAGTTCTTGAGAAACTATTTTCTGGAAGATGTTCATGGTAAGAAAGAGATTGAATTTCTTAAACTGAAGTAGGGGAACTCGACTGTTCCAGAGTATGCTGCGTAGTTTGTAGAGCTTGTAAAATTCTACCCGCACTACAGTGCTGCAACTCCTGAATTCTCTAAATCTATCAAGTTTGAGAATGGGTTACGACCAGAGATCAAGCGGGCTATAGGGTACCAACAAATTCAAAATTTTCTTGAATTTGTGAATAATTGTCGAATTTAGGAATAGGACAATAGGGCTCATTCGACTAACTACAGAAGTCTGAATGAGAGGAGGGAAAATCCAAATATGAATCGCGGGAAACCTTACAACGCTCCGGCTGATAATGAAAAACAGAGGGCTTATGATGACAAGAGGGAAAGTGGGGGATAAGGTGTTCCTTCCAATACATTCAAGTGTTATTGGTGCAGTGGAATTGGTCATCGTGCTAGTGAATATCA
Organism: Vicia faba; assembly: GCA_948472305.1. NCBI lineage: Eukaryota > Viridiplantae > Streptophyta > Magnoliopsida > Fabales > Fabaceae > Vicia > Vicia faba. The sequence goes on along the minus strand of OX451737.1, from coordinate 258,874,469 downwards.
ATTTGATGTGAAGAAATGATTCAAGTGTGGAAGACCAGATCATGTTGTGGTAGACTGTAGGGTAAATATACCTACTTGTTACAACTATGGAGAACAAATTCACATTAGCACCAAGTGTTATAAGCCGAAGAAGTCACAGGAAGATGGGAAGGTATTTGCATTGGCAAAGTCTCAACCTACTAATGTAGATCGTTCAATCAAAGTTACTTGCTTGCTATATCTATGATACTCCTTTGATTTCTATAATTGATACGGTGCAACTCACTCATTTATCTCTGTTGATTGTGTGAGGAAATTGGTGATTGTGCAGTCTACTTTGGGTAGAGAAATGGTGATTGATACTCCATCCATGGGTTCAGTAATAACTTCCCTTGTATGTCTGAACTGTTCTTTATCAATTCTTGGTAGAGATTTTGGAGCGGATTTTACATGTCTACCACTCGATCAGTTAGATATTATTCTGGGGATGAACTGGTTAGAGTTCAATAGGGTATATATCAATTGTTTTGACAAGGCGTTCTTGTTCCTTACTCCAGAAGAGGAGGAGTGGGCTAAATGTGTAACTACCAAAGAGTTGAAGGCATTGATAGAAGATGAAGCCAAAGTGTTTGCACTGTTTTCCTCATTATCTGTTGAGGGAAAAAATTCCATTAGTGATTTACCAGTGGTGTGCGAGTTTCCAGAGGTATTTCCAGAATACATTTCCGACTTGCCTCCGGAGAGGGAGATTGAATTTACAATTGATCTTATTTCGGGTACCATACCTATATCCATGGCGTCATACAAGATACCAGCATCAGAGTTGGAGGAATTGATATCTCATCTAGGATAGCTATTGGATAAGAAATTTATTAGGCCTAATGTGTCACCATGGGGAGTCCCAGTGTTGTTGGTGAAGAAGAAGGGCGATAACATGTGTCTGTGCATTGATTATCGTCAGTTGAACAAAGTGACTATAAAAAATAAGTATCCGCTTCCGAGGATTGAAGACTTGATGGATTAACTTAGAGGAGCTCAGGTATTCAATAAGATTGATTTAAGGTTGGGTTATCACCAAATTCGAGTGAAGGATGACGATATTCCAAAAACAACATTCAGGACGCGATATGGACATTATGAATATGCAGTGATTCCTTTTGGAGTATCTAATGCGCCAGGCGTGTTCATGGAGTACATGAATCATATTTTTCATGATTAATTAGATCAGTTTATGGTACTCTTTATTGATGATATTCTGATTTACTCCATGTCAGAAGATGAGCATGTGGGACATCTAAAAATTGTGTTGCATGTGTTGAAGGAAAACAAGTTATTTACGAAGCTTTCGAAGTGTGAATTCCCGTTACAGGAAGTGAGTTTTCTCGGGCATGTAATTTCTAGTGATAACGTTGTAGTGGATGCATCTAACAAGGTGGGTCTTGGGATATTCATTTGTCATTGATGGAGTTCACTTATAATAATAATTATCATTCTAGTATTGGGATGGCACCTTTCGAAGCATTGTGTGGTAGGAGGTCCAGGAGGCCTCTATGTTGGTACGAGTCGGGTGAGAGCATGGTGCTTGGCCCGGAAATTGTACAACAGACCACTGAGAAAATCAAGGTGATTAGAAAGAGATGCATGCATCATAGAGTAGGCAGAAAAGCTATCATGATAAGAGAAGAAAATATTTAGATTTTAACGAGGATAACCATGTGTTTTTGCGGGTTAATCATGTGACTGGTGTGGGTTGAGCATTTAAATCGAAAAAGCTAGATCCTAAGTTTATTGGGCCATATCAGATCATGGAGAGGATTGGAACGGTTACATACAGGGTGGCGTTGCCACCAGAGCTTTCGAACTTGCATGATGTGTTTCATGTGTCACAACTTCAGAAGTATGTTTCTGATCTGTCTCATGTAATTTCGAGATATGAAGTGCAAATTCGTGATAACCTTATGGTAGAGACAATGCCAATAAGGATTGAAGACCATAAGATGAAGCAATTAAGGGGCAAGGATATTCCCTTGGTGAGAATAGCTTGGGGAGGAGTTGCCGGAGGGAGTGTGATTTGGGAATTGGAAAGAAAAATGCACGAGTCGTATCCAGAGCTGTTCGCACCTGGTACATTTTCGAGGATGAAAATATTCTAAGTGGGGTAGAGTTGTAATGCCTTGTCGTGCCGGGAAAAAAACACACAGTCTCCACTAAACTCTATTTATCTCGAAGGAAGGGAAGATATCAAGAGAACCCTAAAGAAATGAATAAGATGGTTTTGCAACGAAGAGAAAGAGTATGGAAGTCGGTTATGCGAGGGGAAGGTATTAGCACCCCACGCGCCAGTGGTACTCTACAAGATCCACTTAAGTTTGCTCTAGTCTAAGGGTGTGTAAAACATCTATGTCTTAAGCTTAATGCTAAGAGGGAATGCATGCGAAAGAAAATACGAGGAAAAGAAGGAATATTTACAAAGTTTTTCTTGCATAAGCCCTACAACTTGTTGCCTACGTATCCCTTTCGAGGAATCAGAGCGCTGTAGTTCGGCTCAAATGTTTCGATTTGTTGTATATTTCTTACCTTGAAATGGGGTTTAAAAGAAAATCCAAACAGAAAAATGAAGTTTGAATTGGTTGGTGTTTTTTTTACCTTGAAAAAGTGTTTTTGTAATATTAGAGTGTTTTTATGAATTTAAATAATTTTTTTTTTTAGTTTTAATGCAAATGAAAAAGAGAAAGAAAAAGGTTTGAGAGAGACTAGAAATATAAGCCTAGAGTTGTCATGCATGGTTTTCAACCTAAGGTCTATCTCAATCCGCTTCCTAAGATTGAATCGAGAAATCCTACGGGAGCATGTGATCATGCAATAAAAGTAAACACACAAAGCTTGAGGAGTATCCACTCACTCAAGTAGCACACACCTAACTGAGGTATCATGTCACCAAGGAAGGAAAGGGAGAGGGATCATGCCTAACCATGATATCATTTCATCTAGGTAGGGCAAGGGATAAGGGGAACCTAACCATGATATCGGGTAATCAATGTAGCATCAGAGGAGGCTTAACTAAGGTATCGAATCATCGAGACAAGCAAGAATGAGGGAGTAAAATTATAGCACGTCGTCGTGGCAAGAAGAATAAGGGGCGTCAACTCTTAACCAAGATATCACATTATCTAGGAAAGAGAAGAATGAGAGTGAATTGTCATAAGTGACTAAACACCTAACTAAGATATCACATTATCGAGGCAGGAGATAAAAGACAATAATGAGATCACATTGGAGCGTCAACGTGCATGAAATGTAAGCTAATGACAAAGCGTGGGGGTTGATTGCGAAACCTTCTCCACTTGACCGACTCGACACAAGAATAGAATAATTCATAGCATCGACGTACGACGTGAGCTACGAATGACCTATGGACTAGAAATTGTGGGGTTCGATTGCAAACCCTCTTCCACTTGCCTCCTCTGAGGACTTATCAAAGGGGATGGGAATGGGACACCTTCATCGAGGTCTTTAGCACAAATGTAAACACAGAATGGTGAACAAACAAGCACAAGTAAGAATTGCCTTCTAAAGCTCCTCCAACGTGATTTACTTTAATTCTCATTTCATGAGAAATATGCACTGTTTGTGTTTTTGTCTGGATGTGAATTTGCGTGTAGGTGTTTTGTTTATTGCATACGTGTCTGACACACATTCCCATTGTGCTTTATTGATCAATGCATATTTTGACTATTATGTTGTTGATGCTAGCTTGTGCGGAGTTTTTCGGAGTATTTCTGCTTTATGGATCAATTGGTATTACACTGATACTGATTTATGTTTCCGCGTCATTTACCGCTTTTTTGATGCCATGAGAAATAGGATAGAGATGAATGTTCTGGGAGTCCCTTTAAGGAAAATCTGGTTTATTTAAAGACTTGTTTAAGGCAATTCCTACTTATGCTTGTTTACCATTTTGTTTGTTTACATTTGTGCCAAACACCTCGATGAAGGAATCCCATTCCCATTACCCATTGATAAGTCCTCAAAAGGAGGCATAGGCGATAGAGGATCCGCAATTGACCCCGCTATTTCTTGTCTGTGTCGTTCGTAGCAAGCTATGTGCATTAGTGCTAAGAACTGCGCTATTCATGTTATCGAGTCGGTAAGATGGAAATGAGATCCGTAACCAATCCCCCATATTTTGTCTTTAGATCGCGTTTGTGAAACATTGGTGCTTTGATGTGATCTCATTGTTGCCTTAAATCTACTACCTTGATTCGCGATATCTTGGTCAGGTGCTTAGTCGCTTATGACGATTCACTTTTGTTCCTCTCTTGCCTTAATTATTTGATATGTTGGTTATGAGTTGATACCCCTTTTCTTTATTGCCCTGATGATTTGATATCACGGTTAAGAACCATTATTCCCCCATTTTTCTTATCCCGGTGATTCAATGTCTTGGCTAAGCATCCATTTATCCTACCTTGATAATTCTATATCATGGTTAGGTGCCCCACTTCCTTTATCCTACCTCGATGATATGATATTGTGGTTAGGTATCTGTTGTACCCAAAAAATTTCTCTCTCTTTCTCAAGACATTCCTCACAAAGGATCTCCAAAGCTCAAGGATTCTCAAGAATTGATCAGACAAAATCACTTCCGAAACATTGAGACCACAAATTAGGGTTTTGACTAAGAACGACTGATCATTGACTTTTTGACCTAATACATGATCCAATTGCTTAAAGTGAAATATCAAATACTCAAACATAACATTTTGACCCAATTCCATGGCTTAAATCATTTCTCAAGATCAGTGGATTGATAGTTGAAATTTGGTCAACTGATACACCAAAAGTCAAACATTGACTTTTCAGTCAAAATTTGATTTCAAAGATCACAATTCATTAAGACATTCAAAATAAAAATCTTGATCATCAAGAAATCAAGAAATTCAAAATTCAATGTGAAAATTCAAACTTTTCAAGACTTAAAAATTTTTCTAAGTGTTTTTTATACATGATAATTTCATTACTTCATGCCATTCTTTCACCAAGATGCAAGATGATTCAAAGGAAACTTTCAATAAGAAATTTGTAGATATTGATGAATTCTACAACTTTGTATTATAGGGTTGATGTCCAAAAAATGTTTAGATTTGAAGATATAAGCCCATGAAGTCATGACATTTTCATCTAACACTTAGAGAAATTTTCAACAGATTTTGGTCAGGATTTTATCCCAACCTCTTGGCATTTGTTCACATAGTTACAAGATGATTATGTCAAAATATAAAACATGAAAGTTGTATAGGATGTTTCAAGCTTTCCAAAACATCCAAGAGCATGAAGTTATCATACTTGAGCTAGGAGATTCAAGGGCCTGAAGTTGGGCATCCATTCTTGAATTGCAAGTCATTTTGTTGAAGAACAAATAATCCAATTTGCATGACGTGATGCATAATCTTACTTTACAGGACTTGTGACTTGCAAATCTATCCATAATCAGATGTTTACACAATTGATTGAACCGTTATCCAAGTGATTCAAGTATTGTCCATTGCACCATTCCATTTATGGCAGAAAGGCACCATTGCCATTCACATAAAGCATGCTTTATACAAAGTCATCTCTCCTTGAGCCTCTAAATTTTTTTTCTTCACACACAATGTCAAAGCAAGAAGCAACATGCCTAGAAGCTCCTAGAAACTCCAGATCATGCTTGTACCATGCATTGGAACACCAATTTTCATAATAACTTGGTTGTTTCATCTCAACTAAACCAGAATTTAGACAACTTAGAAAACAAACTCTCTCATTCTCTCAAACCTACTCTATATATAGAGAGGCCATTTGCAAGCTAAAGGGGCCATAAGTTTTTGTTGTGTAGAAAAGCCCTCAAAATCTCATACTCTCAAAAAGCCATAACTGTCCACAAAACCTCCACTCTTGAGCTTTGAAGTCCAAGTCTTTGAACCTCTCACCCCTTGCAAGTTATGTATAAACAAACAATCCAAACACTTCACATACATCATATAGGATATGTTCAAACACAAGAAAAACTTCTGTAATATCATTATTATCATTTCCTAAGCTCAAAAACAGCCAACACAGCAGTTCAAACTCAAAACACAAATTTCAGCTTCAAGGTAAGTTTTCTTGACTTTGAAATCTTCATATAAAGCATCATTAATGATTAATTTGTGAAGATAAAATGTAGATATCATTGCCTTAAAGCTAAACATATACTTGTTCTTCATTTTCACTAATCCTGTGTTGAGAGCTAACCATATATACAACAAAACAATGATAGAAAAAGAAAAATAGCATTATGACTCGACACAGAACACTATGAGTCGGCACATATTATGTACAAAACAAGTTATGAGTCAACATAAAATGCGTATGTGTGGACACAAAGCAGTATGAGTCGATACAAAACCCTTATGTGTAGACTCATACTGAGTTGTTTTGACATCCAAGAGCTAGAAATGAGCATGAGTCGATACAAAAAGCATATGTGTCGATACAAAGCAGTATGAGTCGATACAAACCCTTATGCGTCGACTCATACTGAATTTTTTTTGACTTCCAAGAGTAAGAAAGCAGTATGAGCCAATACAAAGCAGTATGAGCCAATGCATGTGTCAATACATAAAATATTTGTACCAATGCATAAGCTCATGTGTCAATACATAGAGGTTTTCTTAAACCATTTTTTTTCCTTTTTTTTTACATTATCTTTACAAATTTGTATTGTTAATCATTATTCAATATGGTTGTAATAGTAATTAGGATTTATTTTCTTTCATTCCCCATTTGTAAACTTGTATACCCATCCAAAAAAAAGATGTAATAGTGTAGGACTTTAAAATTCCGCAATTTACCGCTTTCAATATTATTTCTAGTAATTAGGGTGTGTATGACAATATTTAAAATCAACAAGTAGACAACCCTAATTCAAGACAAAAAAGCATGAAATCAATACACTCACACACGCGCACCTCTAGGGTAATCCACACTTGTTGCCTTCAGAGAAATAGTCATGTCCCTCGAATGTGGGACAATTTAGCAATGACCCTAGATTAAAAGATCGTAGCCCCTCGATGACCCTTTGATGTTGCCTTCGGTAAAAGATCATAGACCCTTACGACAAATTGCTAAGGTATCCTATAACGTTGCCTTCTATGAATATATGACGACCCACACTCGTCCCTTCACATCCAATGATAGGGATTCTTACCAATCAATGGTAAGATAGCAACATCTAAAGCATGAGGAAAAGAACTAATACTTTTTGAGTAGGTAGAACGCTCGTAGTTTCTTGCTCACAACAGTTCAAAACAACATCATTTCAAACACACCAACACTTTCAAATGAAATATTTTCAAAAGTTAACACTGTATGCATTCTTATAGAGACGAGAATCATTACAAAGTTCGCCTAAACGAAGGCACTTTTCAAAAATAATTTCAAAAACAATCATAAACACATTTCAAACAAAGCATTTCAAAGTGATCAAGCAACTAAGAGCCCGTAGATAACTACGAATGAAAAGGGTGCTAATACCTTCCCTTTTCATAACCTACCCCCTAGGCTCAAGAAAATATCTCAAAAGGTATTTCATGTTCTTTTCACCCTTTCCTTTATTAGATAAAAGAAAATTCAATGGCGACTCTTGCAATCCGCAATAATTGCGATAAAACGCAAAACACCCAAGTCAGTTCTCCCACCGTATTACAGAACTGGCGACTCTTCTGAGGATAAACTTAAAAGAGGGGTTACATTAGATCTAGATCACCTTTAAATGATTTCTTTGTTTGATTTGTTTGATTTACATTTATGGATCCTTGTTTGGGTTTGCTTTAATCCTCTACCCGGATCTGGGAACATCACTAGGTAAGTAGTAAAAGATTATGGAAATTGTACGACATAGACCGATATGGTTGAAACAATGGCTATGTTAGTGTGACACATTTGTTGGTACAGATATCCCTTGTGTTGAATCAAGGAGAATACGGGGCCGATGTGCGGTGTCATGAATTACTAATTGACCGTAGAACCTTTAATTGAATAACTTGGCCATTAGGAAGTAGTGATATAGCCGACTTTGGTGTAAAGATGAAGATTGGTTGATACTCGATACTACGCTCATTGAGATCATACTTTTGGGATATTTTGGCCGCAATAAAAGATTTATTATGCTGAGACAATGCCCAATGAAGAAAGATCAATGATATTGAGATTCGCTAGAACCCGATTACTTTCTAGGACAGGTTGGACGAACTAAACTTCAAGAGGGTACTTGCCTACAAACCCCATGCAAGCCTAAACCTAAGGACTTTCTTGCTTTGCTTGTATATGTTTATTTTCACATAACATCATGACATCATACCATAGCTTTTTCAATAACCATTTCAAGGATCTCAAGGGTTTGTGATGCAGGGTTATATTGAATCAGACGTCTATCAAGGGGAAAGAGGATTTATTTTCCTCTAGACAAATGCTGTCAAAAAGCCAAAGAGCCAAGGGCTATGACCCACTTGACATGGTGAGCTTGATTCTCGTGGAAGGACATTAAATGGTACGAAGTTCTCCAATCAAAGTTGTGATCAAAATTCAACTCCTAACATCTTCTTGTGTTTACCCCGCGAGATCCTTGAAAACATTGCATCCATATATCATGCAATGTATCATAACAGGTTTTCCCCATACAGGTTTCCTCATCTGCTTACTGTTTATTTTAGTAAAAATGGCTCTCGAGCAGACTGTCCAAGATCTTCAGACCCAAAATGATCAGCTTCAAGAATTGTTCTTGAAACTATCCAAGGGGCAAGAAGAAGTGAAAGCACTTCTCATTGAGAGCATGACCAATGAAAATCCTGAAGATGACAAGGAGGGCCAAATAAGACAATTGCAAGTCGAGATAGCAACGATGAGAATCCAGATGCTGGGACATACGACTCTTATCCAAAACCTAGCTCGGGGACAAGAAGACTTGAGAGCCCTCGTCAACAAGCTTCATTAAGACAGATGCAACCGTATGAAACAAATAGTCGAGGCTGGGGATCAAGTCATTAATCAGCCTCCAATGAGACATGAAGTTATTTTGGTTGAAAGAACACCTTTCAAAATGGCTACACACCGGGAGTCCAACAACGACCTCGCCAACAACAACAAGGTAGTCAACATATGCAAGATACGCCCAAAAGACAGTTACCGAGATTAACATGTCCTTGACTCAAGCACTGCATCGTGTATTGGAAGCCAAGCTGTTTGCATTGAGGGAGCCTCCTCAAAAATCTAATAATTATTCTCCCCTCTACAAACATAATGAAATATGTATGTACCATTCCAACAGTCGTGGGCACGACACTAACCACTGTTGGGCGTTGAAGAACAAAATTCAAGACCTGATCGACAAAGGAGTTTTAGAATTTACACAAGATGGTAAACTGGAATTTTTGTCATCCTTATAAGGAACACCATTTGAAGTGACAAATATAGGCGGGGAAATTTTTGTCCATTCGAATTTTCAGTTGTAATTTCTTTGTTTAAAGATTTGTCCTTATGCCAGGCTTTCATTGTTCTCATTAATTCATTACATATGTTTGCTTCAGTTAATCCATTCGTTTTTACTATTTTTAAACTGTGCTTTTTTACTTCTTTCGTTTTATGATATTCAACTCCTGTTAAAAGCTTAAGCCGTTAGAGGAAGGATGACGAAAATGATACCATAACCTCATACAATATTCTTTAGAATAGACTTTGCTGATGATGTACAGGTGTTATTTCAATTCCTAAACAGTGGAGTTATAAGGAAGATACTCCCTAGTCAACCCCTTTGAACCAAAGAAGTAAGAGTTTTCTTTTTCGCACAAATTGAAACCTTTAATCATGACCGGGGGAAGGGTAGTTTCTTAATTAATTCAAATGCATAAGCTTTCACTTTGTACACAACGAATGACATCAAAAACATCCTTCTGAATCAAAATATAGTGATGGTTCTCCGTAAAATAGGTAGTCATTATCTCTAAAAAGAAAAGCCCACTGAGTCAAAACCTACGAAGAAGACTTAAGAAAAACCGGGACATCCCGCTGACTGTAGTCTCAAAATAAAAATAGTCAGGAAAAAAAATTAGGGATAATAAATAAAAAAAGTGGTCCCTACATATCCCCGACAACGGAAAAATGTTGCAAAAGTGACTGCCTTTTCCAATAAACTTAACTTATCCGAACCATCACCAAAATATCATTCCAAATTCAATAGGAATTCAAACGCACAATTAATTAAGTTTAAGACTGTAGAACATCATGAAGAAAGAGTGGGTACAAATAAACTTTGAGCCTTATCCTTTGTTTCTTAAACCGTGAACCAGGCCATGTTAAAACCCTTTAAAAGTCCTAATTGAGGCATAGGTTATTTCGAAAGCATACTATTACAAAAGGTATCCTGACTCCTGTAAGACTTACTGTAAATCCTGAGTTGAATTCATATTCTTACAAAGTTCTTTTATTTGCTAAAAATGAATTTTCAAAAACTTCAAGACAAACATAAACTTTGCATTGTTTGAATATCGCTGTTTGCATATGGCTAATTGGTCGACAACAGAGAAATTCGCACGACGAATATCCAATGAACGAAAATCCTCTTAAGAAACATATACACTTCAAATGGGAAGACACTTCCAATGACAAATCTCTCATAATCAAGGGGGAATGACATGTTATTGTCCAACTCATCAGTGGCAGTCAAGTCAAGATTCCAAGAAATCTCTCATAAAGTACTGAATAACCAGGGGCAGGTCTCCACCGGAATCACTTAGGGCATTGAACATGAATTCCAGTAAAGGGTCACGTATGACCAAGCAAATATTTTCTGGGAGTACTACTTACTACTACAGACAATGAAAAATCCCTACAAAGTACCTTTCATAAGGTGATCCCCAGTAAATTTGCCAGAGCCACCTCTATAAGGTTATCCCCACAGAATAATCTTCACAAATAAGGGTACAATCCCCCACAAGGCTATTCCCGACAAGCATAAAAGCATCTTCAAACAAAAGTGGGGCATCCTCCAGCCGATGACATTGTCAAACTCACCAGCGAATATAGGAGTTTGACCTTCTCCCAACGAACGCACACATCATGCCAGTTACCAAACAGATGGAAATTGCTGGAAGTTTATCATCTTCTAGATACAATACAGATGCAGTCTAAATACATATTTATTCTGACATTCATTCCAGACTATCCTACATATACAGTTCAGATACGATCCAGATATGGACGTCATTCTGATACTCATTCAATATCTCCTCAGATACAATCAAGGCTCGGATTCATTCTAACATTCCCCAGCTAAGTTGGTTTTAACTAAAAAAAGAAACCTTGCGGAGTTCTCCCCAAAAGAATTCATCTCCCCAATAAGATCTTCAAAATAATCTCCTCAACAAGGTTTATTTCCCCAACAAACTAAAGATTCCCCAACACAAGTCTTTTCTCAGACTATTACAAATTAACAAACAAAACCCCTTTGTCCCCAGTGGAATCGTTACTATCCTCAGAAAGTTGCTGCAAAGCCTGGAATTTGATCAGATACCAGTTAAATTTTATTCTCCCCAGTCACGTTTCCCTAGTAGAGAAACAGACCACCAAGGTTCCTAAACTCTTCTCCCCAAACAGAAATCAGTACATCCCCAGCGGAGTTTCTTCAAACAAATAAGCAGGAATCCCCAGTGGAAGTATTCTAAACAAAGTTGAAGATACACAGACTCTTCATCTCTAGCAGTAGTCCAGGAGTTAGTCTCCCAAAACTCCCCAGCAGTAGTCAGGAATTTATTTTCCCAGACAAAGATACACTTCAACTACATTTCACATTTCATACATCATAACATATGCATACGAAAAACATATAAAATTCTCATTTATATTGAGAGCATCATTACACAATACATTACATACATCACGCCCTTGCATAAAACTAACTTTATCTTTTCAAGCCGGTTCCTGAACAGGTAGATCTCGTTAACAGTCTATCATCTGTCGAATACAATCAGCCAAAGATTCTCTTCTAGAAATGGTTCAAATACGATCCAAAGATGAATGAGATTCTAATACTTATTTCAGATTCTCTCTAGAAACGGTTCAGATACGATCCAGAGACTAATGAGATTCAGATACTTATTCCATATTCTCTCTAGAAACGGTTCAGATATGATCCAAATACGGATGACATTCTGATAATGATTCCAGATTCTGTTCTAGAAACAGTTCAGATATGATCCAGAGACGAATGAAATTATGATACTTATTCCAGATTCTCTCTAGAAACAGTTTAGATACGATCCAAATACGGATGACATTCTGATACTTATTCCAGATTCTCTTCTAGAAACGGTTCAGATACGATCAAGATACATATGACATTATGATACTTATTCCATATTCTCTCTAGAAACAGTTCAGATACGATCTAGAGAAGGATGACATTATGATACTTATTCTAGATTCTCTCTAGAAACGGTTCAGATACAATCCAAAGACAGATGACATTGTGATACTTATTCCAGATTCTCTTCTAGAAACGGTTGAGATACGATCCAGATACGGATGTCATTTTGACACTTATTCCAGATTCACTCTAGAAGCGGTTCAGATACGATCCAAAGACGGATGACATTCTGATACTTATTCCATATTTTCCCCTCGATACAGTTCAGATACGATTCAGATACGGATGTCATTCTGACACTTATTCCATATTCTCTTCTAGAAACGGTTCAGATACGATCCAAATATGGATGACATTCTGATACTTATTCCAGATTCTCTTTTAGAAACGGTTCAGATACGATCCAAAGATTTATTCTGATACTTCTCCCAGTTACAGTCAGGTTTAAACTTAGTCTAATTTCTATCAACAATCACCTTTAGATGGCATCTATAAGCCCATATATGAAAAACTCTTTATCACATCTCCAAATGGCATATTTAAGCCCATTCCCGACACAATCAACTAACGCATAGTTGAGTGCAAATTTTTGGGCACTCTAGTGTTCAATCACAAATGACGGACCCGCCAATTTAACTCTTCAGGTTTAAAAAGATTAAACAGGGGCAGCTGTTGTACCCCAAAATTTTCCCTCTCTTTCTCAAGACATTCCTCACAAAGGATCTCCAATTCTCAAGGATTCTCAAGAATTGATCAGACAAAATCACCTCCGAAACACTAAGACCATAAATTAGGGTTTTGACTAAGAACGACTGATCATTGACTTTTTGACCTAATACATGATCTAATGGCTTAAATTACAATCTCAAAGAATAAAACATAACATGTTGACCCAATTCCATGGCTTAAAACATTTCTCAACATCAGTGGATTGATAGTTGAAATTTGGTTAACTGATGAAAAGTCAACTGATACACCAAAAGTCAAACTTTAACTTTTCAGTTAAAATTTGATTTCAAAGATCAAAATTCATTAACACATTCAAAATACAAATCTTGATCATCAAAAAATCAAGAAAGTCAAAAGTCAGTGTGAAAAGTCAAACTTTTCAAGACTTAAAAATTTTTCTAAGTGTTTTTTATACATGATAATTTCTTTACTTCATGCCATTCTTTCACCAAAATGCAAGATGATTCAAAAGAAACTTTAAACATGAAAGTTGTAGATATTAATGAATTCTAAAACTTTGTATTATAGGGTTGATGTCCAAAAAACGTTTAGATTTGAAGATATAAGCCCATGAAGTCATGACATTTTCATCTAACACTTAGACAAAATTTCAAAAATTTTAGTCAGCATTTTATCCCAACCTCTTAGAATTTTTTCACATAGTTCCAAGATGATTATGTAAAAATGGCCACTATGAAAGTTGTAGAGGATGTTTCAAGCTTTACAAAATATCCAAGAGCATGAAGTTATCATACTTGAACTATGAGATTCAAGGGCCTGAAGTTGGACATCCATTCTTGAATTGCAAGTCATTTTGTTGAAGAATAAATAATCCAATTTGCATGATGTGCTGCATAATCTTACTTTGTAGGCCTTGTGACTTGCAAATCTATTCATAATCATATATTTACACAACTGATTGAACCATTATCCAAGTGATTCAAGTATTGTCCATTGCATCCTTCCATTTATGGGACAAAGGCACATTTGTCATTCACATAAAGCATTCTTTATACAAAGTCAGCCCTCCTTGAGCCTCTCAACTGTTTTTTATGCACACACAATGTCAAAGCAAGAAGCAACATTCCTAGAAGCTCCTATCAAATTTAGACCATGCTTGTACCATGCATTGGAAAATCAATTTTCATAATAACTTGGTTGTTTCATCTCAACTAAACCAGAATTTAGACAGCTTGTAAAACAAACACTCTCATTATCTCAAACCTCCTCTATAAATAGAGAGGCCATTTGTAAGCTAAAGGGGCCAGAAGTTTTTGTTGTGTAGACAAGCCCTCAAAATCTCATACTCTCAAAAAGTCATAATTGTCCACAAAACCTCCACTCTTGAGCTTTGAAGTCCATGTCTTTGAATCTCTCATCTCTTGCAAGTTCTGTCCAAACAAACCATCCAAACACTCCACATACACCTTATAGGAGTTGTTCAAACACAATAACAACTTCTGTAACATCACTATTACCATTTCCTAAGCTCAAAAATAGCCAACACAACAGTTCAAACTCAAAACACAAATTTCAGCTTCAAGGTAAGTTTTCTTGACTTTGAACTCTTCATATAAAGAATCATGAATGATTAATTTGTGAAGATAAAATGTAGATATCATTGCCGTAAAGCTAACCATATACTTTTCCTTCATTTTCACTAATCCTGTGTTGAGAGCTAACCATATATGCAGCAGAATAATGACAGAACAAGAAAAATAATAGTATGAGTCAACACGAAACACTATGAGTCGACACATATTATATACAAAACAGGTTATGAGTCAACACAGGTTATGAGTCATACTGTGTTTTTTTTACTTCCCAGAGCTAGAAATAAGCATGAGTCGATACAAAAAGCATATGTGTCGATACAAAGCAGTATGAGTTAATACAAACACTTATGTGTCGACTCATACTGAATTGTTTTTGACTTCCAGGAGCAAGAAAGCAGTATGAGCCAATACAAAGCAATATGAACCAATGCATGCGTCAATACATAAAATTTTCGTATTAATGCATAAGCTCACGTGTCAATACATAAAAGTTTTCTTAAACCATTTTTTTCCTTTTTTTACATTATCTTTACATATTTGTATTGTTAATCATTATTCAATATGGTTGTAATAGTAATTAGGATTTATTTGCTTTCATTCCCCATTTGTAAACTTGTATCCCCATGCCAAAAAAAAAGATGTAATAGCGTAGGACTTTAAAATTCCGCAATTTATCGCTTTCAATATTATTGGTAGTAATTAGGGTGTGTATGGCAAGATTTAAAATCAACAAGTAGACAACCCTAATTCAAGACAAAAAAGCATGAAATCAATACACTCGCACACATGCATCTCTAGCGTAATCCACACTTGTTGCCTTGAGAGAAGTAGTCATGTCCCTCAAACGTGGGATACTTTAGCAATGACCCTCGAATACAAGATCGTAGCCCCTCGATGACCCTTCGATGTTGCCTTCAATAAACGATCTTATACCCTTACGACAAATTGCTAAGGTATCCTACAATGTTGCCTTCTATGACTATACGACGACCCACGCTCGTCCCTTCACATCCAATGATAGGGCTTCTTATCAATCAATGGTAAGATAGCAACATATAAAGAAGGAGGGAAAGAACTAAGACTTTTTAAGTAGGTAGAACGCTCGTAGTTGCTTTCTTACAACACTTCAAAGCAACATCATTTCAAACACACTGTGATACGGTGGGAGAACTGACTATGGTTTTGCGTTTGTTTTCGCAAATGTTTCGGTTGAGCAAGAGTCGCCACCGAATTTTTATTTTATCCTAAGGAAAGGTTTAAAAAGCACAGCAAAAACCTTTGAGATATTTTCTTGGGTTCGGGGAGTAGATTATAGAAAGGGAAGGTATTAGCACCCTTTCTATCCATGGTTATCCATGGGCTCCTAGGTACTTGCTTAGATCAACTTGCCTTGGTTTTCAATTGTTTGAAATGGTGCTTTGTGTGTGGTTTTGAAAATGTTTTGAAAAAGATGCCTTGTCTAGGCTACCCTTGTAACAATTCTTTACTCGAATGTTTTACAAAAGGTGTTTGTCTTTTTGAAAAGATGTTTCAAGGTTTTTGAAAGTTTGTTTTGAAAGTGTGGTTTGAAAAATAGGCAAGTGTTTTTGTTTTGCAAGTTGACAAGTACTTAAGAGCCATCTACCCTAAAGTTCTCAAAGATTTTTGCTATGTTTTAACCCTTTTAACAATTTTGTTCCACCATTGCATTTGGTGGACAATCTTGTGTTAGGATGTGAAAGGGACGGGCGCGGGTCATCGTTTAGACCATAATTGCAATGGTGCCAAGTATCTTTGGGAAATTTTCCTTTAAGGGACTTGATCATTTTTAGGCAACTTTTCAAAAGCGTCATCGAGGGACTATGATCATTTGAATTGTGTTTGTTTTGCCCAAAGAGACCTAACATGCAATATGGCCCATTTATTGAAGGCAACAAGTGGAATACCCTAGGGGTGCAAGTGTGATTAGTGTTGTCCATTTTCATGCTTGTTTATCTTGAAATTAGGTCAAACTATTTTTGTTGTTTTTGGTTCGCATACAAACCCTAATTCTAACATGGTTTATTTAGAAAGCAATAAAGTGCGAAATTTAAAGTTCCTAAGCTATTACAACACAATATGGGAAGGGGGGTACAAATGCTCAAATGGAGGGTATTTGACAAGGAATTTAAACCTAGCTATTACATCAATTTGGAATTATTTACAAGATAATCAATTGCACCAATTAAATAGAAATAAGATAAATATGCAAGATGCAAAAAGGCTTTTTAGGTGTATGAAAAAAAAGTATTTTTATATGTAAAGGAAACAAAAATAAAAAATATTAATTTTTGGAGTTTTTATGTATTTTAGGGCAAAATCCTAATTTCTTAAATAAAAGTATTAATTATTTAATATGTACCATATTTATTTATTATATACAAAAATAAAAATAAAAATGAAGTATATTATGACAAAGTGATTTTTTGAGGTCAAATATTAATAAAAGAAAATATGTATTATTTTCATGTTTTTATCCTAAATATTGTAATAAATAAATAAACATTTATATTATATATCAAATATATTAAATATATACAACAAAATAAAAATAAAATATTTATTATTTATAAAAAAAGAAGTGTATTTTAAGAAAATGTTTTCAAAAGATGAAATGAAATAAAATCAGAAAAATAAATGTATTTACATTATTTTTTAGTATTTTAAAAAAGAAGTAATATATTTATTTATGTACAAAATATCCATTTAAACAAATAAATGCTTAATAAATAAAAAAATGGTCTGAAAAATACTTTTTATATTTTTAATATTATGAGAAAAAATAAATAAGTCAGAACAAAAAAGAAAAAGTCAAAAAATCATAAAAATAAGCTCAATGGGCCTAGGGGGTGTAAAAGCAAACAAGTGGTGTAAACAGAAATAACAACACAGGCCCAACCCACGTGGAGCTTCTTCAACCTCCAGCCATTCTTGTTCAAAAAACGCGCGTTTTGTACCCTGATTCAAACATCCTGATTCCTGGCTTTTTAATGAAAACTCACAACATCAAAAATGTTCATCATCAAACAACGAATCCATACATACCAAAAACTTGATCTAACTCTAAAAAATGAGAGAGAATTTCTCCATTCCCAAATCTTAACCTAATTTTTGTTCAATGTTCAGACTTAAAATTCTCTAAGCATACATAATATAAATGAAATCTAATCACATGGGCATGTTCAAGGCTATGAATGTGACATGTTTTCTTCACAAACCTAAAGCTAACAATGCCTGGATAGAGAGATTCGAGTTCATGAACTTACCTGTTCAGTTGAAGTTGTATCTGGCAATGGAGGAGTTTCAGGACAAGATGATGATTTGTACAGCTTTCCTGAAGTGTAGTGATGCTATTCCAATGCTTGGTGTGTTTTGAATCGTGCCAAATCAAGCTGCAGAAGTCCACCTGTAAGAGAGAAAAATGGAAATGGCAAATGGTGCTATGGCTGTTATAGTCTCAGTTCAAGGTTTGGAATAGTTTATATGGATATTATGGAATGTGTTTGGAGTGTTTTTAGTAAGAATGCATGGAAGGTTTGAGCTATGGAACTCAAACTGCAGGGATGCCCTGTTTTTGGGCAGTTCAATGGTGATTCTGTGAATGGGAAGGTGTTGGAGATGGTTCACTCGTGCTCTAGCTCAGAAAGGATGTTTAGGATATGTTTTACAAGTTTTCTTAAGGCTTGGTTTGCTGAGATGAAAGTTGTTGTGTGTTATGCTATGTTTCTTACACTTTAAGCAAGAGATGGCAAGTTGGTGTTCTAGACAGGTAGAGGCCCCTAATCTATGCTGCACCACTTAGTCTTGATCAGTGTAATTAACTCCTAAACTTGTGCCCAAGAGATCTTAACTGTACTTGCTTGGATTTGCTTTAGACATAAAGTGCAACTTTTCAAGAATAGCTAATTTGCTTTTTCCATTTATGGCTTAGTTCTCCATGTAATGACCAAATGCATAGAACAACATCTTGGCACAATGGTTTAGCATTGAATTATTGAGTGAAAATGGGATTAGAGTCCTGCAAGGTAGCTAGCACATGCTGAGTTTGAAAGTGCACAAGTTATGGACATGTAATTTGGCCAAGAACAAAGTGAGTTTTTCCCAACTTGCCAAATTCGATTCTCCCTAACCATGAGATTTTTTGATGAGTTCTTGGACATTTTGTAAAGCTTGGAATGTGTACTACAATCCATCTTCGAAGTCCAAATTGAAATTCCAAGTGGAATTATGTGAAAAATGGTCTTGAAGTTAGGTAAAAATCCTGCCTAAAATAGGTCAAATTTTCTCTAAGTTAAGAATGGTTTGGTACCCTTGTTCCAAAAATTGTAACTTGAGATACAAGCTTCTTTTGGAAAAACTTTGTGAATCAAAGTTGTAGATTTTGCAATAGGCTACAACTTTCATGTTTTGACTTTTGCTTGAATCCAAATGAATCTTGGTGAGAAAGTGGGACAAAGTTAGGAAAAAATTAGGGTTTTTCATAACTTAGAAAAATTCTAAGTTATGAAAAATCTTCATTTCAAACCCTAATTTGCAATTCTTGATTTCTTGATGAACAAGTTTCATGATTTGGCATGTTTTGATGAAAAATGAATCTTGACACTTGATTTTGACCAAAAAGTCAAAGTTTGACTTTTTAGTATACAGTCAAAATTGATCAATTGACTGGGAAATTTAACTGTCAATCTTGTGAATTTGGGATCTTTTGAACTTGTTGAGCATGTCAAGACAATTCCATGGGGTCCTTGAGTCCATATGTGAGCTTGGTTTGCCATTGGCTAGGTCAAACAGTCAAAAATTGCCTTTGTGCAGTCAAAACCCTAAAAATGACCATTTTGCCCTTTTGGTGATCTGATCAAATTTCTTGTGGAATTGTGATCCAAACTTAATCAAATGGTCCATGTGAGTTCATAATGTTGATGTGGGTAAATTTTCATGAGATTTGACTGTCAATTGGCCACAGTTGACTTTTTCCCCAATACAGCTGATTTCTAGGTCAACTGTCTAATTGACTGGGCAAAACTTGGAATCAAGGCTTGAAACTTGATGTGGATAAACTTGGGAGTCCAATATGAAGCATGAAAGTCATCTTAGGCATTTTAGGTCAAAACATCTTTGTGCAAACACAAACCCTAAATTGGGTCAACAGTGCAAGGAGAAGTCTTGAGCAGATGGAACCCTAACTGGATCTTGAGCTTCAAGGGCTTTGTGATGAGAAATTATTGAGAGAAATGGGAGGGCAAATTTTGGGGTACAACAGTTGCCCCTGTTCAATCTTCTTGAACCTGGAGAGTTAGATTGGCAAGTTTGCCTTTTGTGACTCGAGGGTAAAAGGAGATTGGACAGTAGAGTGCCCGGAGATTTGCACTCGTCAAAGCAATTGATGCGGGAATGGGCTTAGAGATGCCATTTGGAGATGGGCTTAACGATGCCATCTGGAAGAGTGACAGAAACTTGTCGGGTATGGGCTTAAAGATGCCATCTGGAATGAGTATCAGAAAGGTGTCCGTGTTTAGGACCATCTCTGAACTGGGGGTCTGAACAAGCAATAGATTGACATCCGTATCTGGAGGCATCCGTAAACTATTTTCAAAAGTTGAGAATCGTCTGAACAAGCGATAGGTTAACATCCGTTACTTGGAGAACCCGTGAACTGTTTTCAGAAATCTTGAAGTTGAATAAGCAATAGAGCAGCATCCGTTGTTGGGAAGCGTCCGTAAACTGTTTTCAAAAGTTGCATCTGAACAAGCGATAGATTAACATCCGTTGTTGGGAAGGATCCATAAACTGTTTTCAGAAGTCCTGAGAAGAATCTGAACAAGCGATAGGTTAACATCCGTTACTTGGAGAACCCGTGAACTGTTTTCAGAAATCTTGAAGTTGAATAAGCAATAGAGCAGCATCTGTTGTTGGGAAGCGTCCGTAAACTGTTTTCAAAAGTTACATCTGAACAAGTGATAGATTAACATCCGTTGTTGGGAAGAATCCATAAATTGTTTTCAGAAGTTGCATCTGAATAAGCGATAGATTAACATCCGTTGTTGGGAAGAATCCATGAACTGTTTTCAGAAATCTTGAGAAGAATCTGAACAAGCGATAGGTTAGCATCCGTTACTTGAAGAACCCGTGAACTGTTTTCAGAAATCTTGAAGTTTGAGGAGGAACCGGTGTAGGGTTTCCTGATGATGAGCTCGTGTAAAACTGCATTTGGATGACTCTGGAATAAGCATCAGAATGTTGCCATGTCTGGGTCACATCTGAACTATTCCTGGAAAGAATCTCGAAAGATAATGATTTTTGTCTGTCGACTGATCTTACCTGCAAAGGCAAAAAGTTAGTTATATGCAATGTCATGATGCATGATACAATGTATGTTATATGATATGAAAGTAAATGGATGCGCATGTAAGCTGGAGAGATGTCTTGCAGAGGATAGATGAACCCGAGATGGCTGAAGATAAAAGCCTCTTGACTGCTGCCGGGAAGAATAATTCCTAGTTGTTGCTGGGGAACAAGGAGCTTGGGTTGCATACCAACCTTCTGGGTAATTCCTGTCTTGAGGAGATCTTCACTGGAGAAACTTCGAATATACAATGAGGAACTGAAAACTGAAAGTCTTCAAATTTGTTTGGGGAATACCAGAACTTCAATCGTCGAGGGGCCTTAGAACCACTTGTGGGGACTTGGAATTTCCTTGGTGACTTGCAGGGTAAAAGAATTTCTGATGATCTCTACTGGGGATTTTAGAACCTGGTAGACTTAAGCTGGGGAGATAAGACTGAGAATCTCTAGTCTAGTGAGAAGCATTTCTGTGGGGAAAAGGTTCACTAGTCTGGCTCCGCTGGGGATTGATAGTTTGAAGTTTTAGCTCTGCTGGGGATACTGAAACTTAAACTATGAGGGGAAATGAGTTCTGGAGGATTCTCTGGCTGGGGATAACAAAGATAAAACTCCTCTGGGGATTGTATTGATAAGTTATGCTGGGGAACTTTGATGAACTCCGCTGGGGATAGGAAGAATTTTGCTGAGTGCGATCTTCCGTGGCAAATAGCTGAGGATAACCCAGTTATAAGCCCTTGTGAGGAATAACTTTGAATAAAGCTCGGGAGAGACGTCTGTAATCTGCAGGGGATAAGCTTCAAGACTTGCTGGGGATATGGATTCCAAATCTCCTGGGGGTTTCCTTTGAAAGGGTATCAAGATATCCAACTGCACCTTCAACCTATCAGTAATCCTCTTTCTTGATTCATAAGGAAATGATTATGTTCAAATGCATATGCTTATTTAACAAAACATTGGACATTTCTCAAAATAAAACAATTAGTGCAAGAGAAAAATAAAAAGGAAATGACACAAACTTCTGGGAAGAGTATTTGTATTAACTTTCTCTGAGTATATTTGTACAAAGGAGACAATCATCCTAGTAAGAGGATTTTGTCGTAAATATTGAATGATTTATACAAAATAAAGATGGCTATGTGAAATAATTCCATGGGATTCCATTCCGCTATAGCCTTCCCAACTCTGAATATCTGTCCATTCAATGCTTCGTCTGCCGATGACTGGATTGATCAGAAACCTGGAACCGGTTGATGAAGAGATTGTCTTTGAAGTGATCCGACGAGACATAGTCATACGCTTTAATTCCCTAACTTTTGCCTGAATTTCCCTTTCGGGTTTTCGATCCACCGGGAAACCCCTTTTTGCCCAAGCCGCCCTTTTGGGTTTTCGACTTGCCGGGTGTACAGATTTTTTTTTGTTTTTATCCCTAATTTTTGCCTGAACCGCCCTTTCGGGTTTTCGGTTCACCGGGATGCCCCTTTTTGCCCAAGCCGCCCTTTCGGGTTTTCGACTTGTCGGGTTACTTTTATGCGTAGTATCTTTTAACTATGTCTGCGTTCGCAGGGTGCGGCAAATCGTCGCCGTCCATGGTGGTCAGAATCATTGCACCACCAGAAAATATGCTCTTGATCACAAACGGTCCTTCATATGTAGGAGTCCATTTGCCCCTGGGATCACTTTGCGGCAAGATAATCCGCTTGATTACGAGATCTCCGACTTGATACACTTGATGTCTGACTTTCTTATTGAAGGCCTTGATCATCCGTTTTTGATACGTCTGACCATGGCATATAGCAGCGAGTCGCTTCTCGTTGATCAAATTGAGTTGATCAAGTCGGGTCTGAATCCAATCATCTTCATTCAAACTTGTGTCCTTCATAATCCTTAGAGAAGGAATCTGAACTTCCATAGGCAGGACAACTTCCATGCCATATACCAACGAAAATGGGGTTGCCCCGGTTGAAGTACGTGCCGTCGTACGGTATCCATGCAGAGCAAATGGTAACATCTCATGTCAGTCGTTGTAAGTGACTGTCATTTTCTGAATGATCTTCTTGATGTTTTTGTTCGCAGCTTCACTAACACCGTTCATCTTCGGCCGATTTGGAGATGAATTGTGATGATAAATATTGAACTGCTCGCACAAAGCGGTGATCATTGTGTTATTCAGATTTGTACCGTTGTTTGTGATGATCCTGTCTGGAACACCATACCGGCATATGAGATTTTTCTTGATAAAGCGGGCAACCACATTTTTAGTAACAGAGGCGAAGGAAGCTGCTTCGACCCATTTGGTGAAATAGTCAATGGCAACCAGGATGAAACGATGTCCGTTGGAAGCCGTGGGCTTGATCTCTCCAATCATGTCAATGCCCCACATTGCAAATGGCCAAGGAGCAGTCAGAACGTTGAGAGGAACCGGAGGGATATGAACTTTGTCAGCATAGACTTGACATTTGTGGCAAGTACGGGAATGTTGATGGCAGTCAGCTTCCATGGTAGACCAGTAATAGCCTGCCCTTTGGATCTTTTTAGCCATTGTATGCCCGCTCAAGTGAGTGCCAAATGTGCCGCTGTGTATCTCAGTCATGATCAACTCTGCTTCAGCTTTGTCTACGCATCAGAGTAATACACAATCATGGCTTCGTTTGTAAAGGATGCCATTGCTCAGGAAGAACTTAGCAGCGAATTTCCTTAAGAACTTCTTGTCATTTAAGGAAGCTCCTTCGGGATAATCTCTAGTCTCGAGATACCTTTTGATTTCATGGAACCAGGGTTGTTCCACTACTTCTTCGGTATTAATCTCGTGACAATGCGCAGGTTCATCCATTCGCTCGATGGTGATTTGGGGAGCCTCGTTATCCCAGTTGAGTTTAAACATGGAGGACATTATAGCTAGAGCATCTGCTAGCTGATTCTCTTCTCGCGGGAAATGCTCGAAGGTAATTTGCTCGAAATGAGGCAACAATGTCAAGACATGTTCTTTGTATGGGATAAGATTAGGGTGCTTGGTATCCCACTCTCCTTTGATTTGACTGATAACCAAAGCCAAATCCCCAAATACGATCAAAGATTTGATCCCCAAGTCTATAGCAGCCTTGAGACCAAAGATGCAAGCTTCATACTCAGCCATGTTGTTTGTGCAGCTGAAGCAAAGTCGGGCCGTGAAAGGTGTGTGACAACCTTCCGGGGAAATGAGTATCGCACCGATACCGTTTCCAAGTGCATTTGAAGCACCATCAAAGTACAGGGTCCATCGGGATCCCTTTTCGGGTCCGTCATACGGTCCGTTACTTTCAATGTTGTCCAAATTCATGATGTCCTCGTCTGGGAAGTCAAATCTCATGGGTTGGTAATCTTCGATAGCTTGATGAGCCAGATGGTCAGCTAGTACACTCCCTTTTATAGCTTTTTGAGTGGTGTACTGGATGTCATACTCAGTCAGGATCATCTGCCATCTGGCTATTCTTCCAGATAAAGCGGGCTTTTCGAAGATATACTTGATAGGATCCATTTTGGAAATCAACAAGGTAGTATGAGTCAACATATACTGCCTTAGTCGGCGAGCAGCCCATACCAAAGTGCAGCAAGTTTTCTCGAGCAGTGAGTAGCGAGTCTCACAGTCGGTAAACTTTTTGCTAAGGTAATAAATAGCATGCTCTTTTCAACCAGACTCGTCATGCTGGCCCAATACACACCCCATCGAGTTATCCAAGACGGTCAGATACATGATCAATGGTCTTCCTTCGACGGGTGGCATCAGAATAGGAGGTTCTAGCAAATACTCCTTGATCTTATCAAAAGCAGCTTGGCAGTCGTTGTTCCATTCGACTACCTGGTCTTTCTTCAAGAGTTTGAAAATTGGCTCACAGGTAGAAGTCAGATGAGAGATGAATCTGGCAATATAGTTCAAGCGCCCCAAGAACCCTCTAACCTCCTTTTCAGTATGGGGAGCAGGCATCTCTTTTATTGCTTTCACTTTTGCTGGATCGACTTCAATGCCTTTGTTACTTACAATGAATCCTAGAAGTTTACCAGACCTAACTCCAAAAGTGCACTTACTTGGATTCACCCTGAGTTTGTATTTTTTCAATCTAGCAAACAACTTTTCTAGATGTTCAAGGTGCTCCTCCTCTGTTTGTGACCGAGCTATCATATCGTCTACGTAAACTTCAATCTCATGATGTATCATGTCATGAAACAAAGCTACCATGGCGCGTTGATAAGTTGCCCCTGCGTTCTCCAGCCCGAACGACATCACCTTGTAACAGAAAGTGCCCCATTGCGTGACAAAAGTTGTCTTCTCCATATCTTCGGGGGCCATTTTGATTTGATTGTAGCCCGAGAATCCATCCATGAAGGAAAACACTTTGTGCTGAGCTGTGTTGTCGATCAAAATGTCAATGTGTGGAAGTGGAAAATCATCTTTGGGACTGGCCCTATTCAAATCCCGGTAGTCCACACACATCCTGACTTTGCCATCTTTTTTGGGTACTGGCACGATGTTAGCGACCCATTGAGGATAAGACGTAACATCCAGAAAGCCAGCGTCGAATTGCTTCATCACTTCTGCTTTGATCTTTTCAGACATGTCAGGCCTCATTCGGCGGACTTTTTGCTTGATCGGTGGACAATCCTCTCTTGTGGGGAGACGGTGAACCACGATGCCTGTGTCTAAACCCGACATGTCTTCATAAGACCAAGCGAAGATTTCAACATACTCATTTAATAACTGTATCAGGCGTTCCTTAACATTTGGTTCCAGATTGGCACCCACTTGCACCTCCTTCCGGTCTTCCTCAGTCCCTAAGTTGACAGTTTCCAATGACTCTTCGTGCGGTAAGATGGCCCTTTCCTCTTGCTGTAGAAGTCTGGCTAGTTCCCCTGGTACTTCACAACCTTCGTCATCTTCATACTCGGCTTGATTGACCAGATCTTCAGAGTTATTGAAGGATATAGCAAAATAGTCACCCATGGAATCCGGAGTGGATGGGTACCTGCACTTGTGAGTGTGGGTGTGTGTAAGGGATAGCCATCCTTAAACAAAAATGCAAAAGGAAAGAAAATGAACACAGTAGTTTATCAAATGAAAAACGTCCAATGAATCATTAAACATGGCATATGGATATGAAAGTAATCAAAACCCTTACAAATGGACCTACATGCCCCGGGCAAGGCATGAGGTGAAAAGGTAGTGTACAGATTGTTCGAAAATAAATATTACAGACCGATAGGAAATGTTTGACAGATAAATTACTGATGAATAAAAGTGATGGGGACAAATTCTTTTGCCTCCCAGTTGCACAATCCTCCTTTGACAGTTGGGTAAATCCACTCTTCGATGTTGCTCTCTTTGTCTTCATCCTCCAAAGCGTTGATTCCGTAGGGAGAAATTTTGACTGGCGCTCTTTCAATCTTCGAACGGCGCATAGCTTTCTGGCCCGCGGTAGTGAACCCTAGTCCAAATTTGTCTGCTTTATGTGGAATATCAAGCAATTGCCCCCATGCTGAATTCTTTCCCTCCTTTATTGCGGCCTTTGCATCCTCCAGAGATGCCATCCTGGCCATCTGCGTTGGTACTTCAGCTGCCAACTTTGCTACTGTTATTTCAGGAAGGACTTCTTCGAAATGCTGGAAAGGCGTCTCAATGAACTCCCCCTCTACCTCCACATACCGGAAGGAGTTCAAGTGGCTGATCATGTACTCCTCTTCGCCATGGACGGTTATAATCTTTCCCTTGACAGGATACTTCAACATCTGATGTAAGGAGGAGGTGACTGCCCCGACATGGTGTATCCAAGGCCTACCCAACAAGCAAGAGTATGACGGACGGATGTCCATCACATAGAAAGTAGATTTAAACACCTCAGTGCCTATCTTGATGGGAATATCAACCTCCCCATGGACCATCCTCTTCGAACCATCGAAAGCTCTGACAACAATATCACTCGGCTTCAACTCTAACCCTTCACAATCTAGTTGGTCCAAGGCCTTCTTAGGCAGTACATTCAGCGACGAACCAGTGTCGACCAAGACATGTGCGAGAGTAGTTCCTCGGCACTCGACTGAAATGTGCAAAGCATCATTGTGGTTTCTACCTTTAGGAGTTAGGTTGGCATCAGAGAAACCTAATCCATTATCCGCAGTAAGGCTGGCCACGCAATTTTGGAATTGATCTGCAGAGGTTTCCTGGGGCACATGGGCTGCCTTCAGGAACTTTATCAAAGCTTTAGCATGCGCTTCCGAGCAAAGTAATAGTGCCAGCATGGAGATCTTTGAGGGGGTTTGCCCCAGCTGTTCTACCACATCGTAATCACTCCTTTTGATTATCTTCAAGATCTCATCCATTTCCTTCTTGGAGGTTTCCGGGATGACCAAGGGTTGAGCCCTCGTCCTGACGAGCTCATCTTGGATTCCCTTACCTTTATCAACAGCGGTAGGAGGGACAATACTAGGAACAACAACATCTTCAATCAACGGGGTTCTAGCGGAGAGTTTTATTGGTGCAGGGATGACCTTGTCAATAGATGAGGGTCCAAAGATTTCTCTTGGAGGGGCAATCTCTGGAGAAAATATTCTCCCGCTCCGGGTGATTTTGCTCGTGCCTGCAATGTTACCAATGCTGGCTTCTTCATCATCCGAACTTTCTTCAGTTATTTCGATTTGTTTAATACCATGGTAGTAGACGTCACCGCCATAGTTCCATGGTATTGACTTCTCAGAAACATAGGGAACAGGCCCTGGCATTGTTATCTTCAAAGGAACAGATTTCGTAGCTGGTGTAATCTTAACAGGCTTTCTGACGGCCTTGGAAAGATTGGCGTGAATGGTTATGATTGAGACATCTTCAGTATGGGTTGGAGTAGCAGAAACTTTTTCAAACAAAATTTGTCGACTGTCCATTAGGCCTTGGATGCCTTTCTTCAGTAACGGACAATGAAACGGCAAAGAGTAACAACAATAGCAGTCTTCTTTACATCCCGAGAAGATCCCGGCCCTTAACAGATTCAACTTGATGGTTAACAATGGAGTTATCAGATCATTGACATCAACAACATACAAATCTTCTTCAATGGCATTGACATTTCGGCCGTGCTTCGGCATGGGAGAAGATATCACATTAGGCTTCTCCGGAGCGTCAAACTCCACTTCCTTCGCCTCTATCAGGTCTTGGATTTTATGCTTGAGTGCCCAACAATCATTGGTGTCGTGTCCGACACTGTCATAATGGTAGGCGCATTTAGCATTAGGATGATAATGCAGAGAGGACGTATTCACATTTTTTGGTGCCTCTTTGATAGTGGCGAGATTCAACTTCAACAGATGGGGAAGCACTTGCGCTGGCGTCATATTAATGCGGGTGAACTGCCGTTGTGGCCGTTCCACCCGTTGCTGATTTGGTCTGGACTGGTTATAGCGAGGCTGCTCACTTGAAGGGTTTTGAATCATTATGGCCCCCACGGTCGGCCGGCGCTCAGTCTTCTCTGCTCTTCTTTGGGAGTATACAACAGTCGTTTCCTTCTTGAAAGGTTTCTTCTCAACACTTGCAGCGGCACCCTTCTGAATCTTTCCTGAGTTGATGCCTGCTTCTATTCTTTCGCCTGTCAAGATCAAATCGGTAAACCCCGCGGAAGAGTTACCAATCAGATGATTGAAAAATGGCCCAGATAGGGTCCCTAGAAACATATCAACAAGTTCACGGTCGGTTAAAGGAGGCTGCACCCTGCCAGCCAAATCCCTCCATTTCTGTGCATATTCTTTGAATCCTTCGCCTGTTCCCAATGACATACCCTGAAGTTGGGTACGAGTAGGAGCAAGGTCAGAATTATACTGATATTGTTTGTAGAAGGCGGTGGCCAAGTCTTCCCAGTTTCTGACGCTGGTTCCCTCTAGCTGATAAAACCACTCCAGTTGATCCCCAAAAAGGCTGTCTTGAAAGAAATGGATCCAAAGGTTCTTATCTGCCGTATAAGGTTGAATCTTCCTTACGTAGGACCTGAGATGCATTTTTGGACAGGACAGCCTGTCATACCTCACAAAAACTGGCACTTTGAACTTTGGGGGAATCACAATCCCGACAACTAAACCCAAGTCTTCAAAATCCAAACTCGGTACTCTCTGTAGCTCCATGGAGGCCAACCTGTCTTCTAAACCTTTGTATTTATCATCAGCCGGAGGGTATTGTTGATCAGAGTAGTCTTCATCCTCTTCGACCTCCTCTTCTTCCACATCGGACTCGGAAGGTACCGCAGCCCCACCTCCTTTACTGGTTCCTTCATCAGAAGTAGGAGGAAATTCAAGCACTCTCCGGGTTTCTCCTTCAAATCTTCTTCCTAAAGTAGCCACCCCGAGTCTCTTTTTCTTCTTTTTCACTGGGTCTTTATTCCCCAGCAAGGTCTTGAGATCCTCCTGACCCTTAGCCAAGGTCATCAGGAGTTGCTGGAACTGTGCATTTTGAGCTTGCAGGTCTTTGACTGTTTGCTCGAGATCCATCCTACTGAAATAAACAACAGACAGATAAGGAAACCTGGCGTGAGACCTGCTTATGCACATGATGAATGATGTGCTTATGTATGCAATGCATTCAAGGATTTAGAACATTCAAAATTGTTGTAGACAAAAAGGAACGCACGTCATATTAATAAGAAGAAATTTGTTAGTACATAAATGCCCCATGGGCCAAATATTACAAAAACAACTTCTCAAGGTAAAAAGACATTGCGCATCCTCTTTGGTGCGATGTAGGTGTTGAGGGCCTCTTGCTCATGGAGTCGGCGGGTAAGCTGTAGAACCTTCTTCTCACTGGCGTAGAAGCTGGCTTAAAAAGTGTTCCGTTCCTCCTTGAGCTGAATCCAACTCTTCTGCATTTCCTCCCACGATGTAGGCATGTCAGGATGTAGGATGGTGTAGGGAACCTCTCCTTCCTTGATGGGCTCTTTAATCACAGGGAGAACATGAGGATAAGGCATCATTAGACTCTGGGCTCGGGCTCGTACCCACTTGAGATAAGGCTCAAGAGGGATGGAGTTCTTGTGTCCCAGTGTCTTGCTATCAACCTTGTTGGGCTTTCCCCAAGCTCTGATGAATCTTTGGCGAAGTCCTTGCGCATCGTTGTCGAAGTCAAAAACTAGGTCAGGAATCAACATGTCGTGAGGGCCATCCCTCCGTGCATATCCAAATTGCCTCAAGGCTAGGCAAGGGTTGTAGGTAATGCCCCCTCTAATGCCAAGTAATGGAACATTAGGGAACTCTCCACAACGATCGATGATGATGACATTTTCTCTGGACCGAGAACACCAATGTACATCAGAATGAGTAAGAGTCATCAATCGTTGGGACCACCTTGAGCCTTGGTCATTCTTCAAGATAGATTGTGGAAGGTGCGAAATAAACCACCTTGCAAGGAGAGGAGTACAGCACATGAGAACACCCCTCTTTCTCATTGTTTGTGTGTAAAATGAGTGAAGGATGTCCCCAAGCAATGTTGGTATTAGATTTCTGGACAAGAAGATTTTGACGGCATTGACATCTACCAATTGGTCAGAATTTGGGAATAAGACCAACCCATAGATAAGGAGTGCCACAATTTCTTCAAAGGCTTGTAGGTCTAATGAATTCCAACATTCTTGTGCCTTCTCAAACAAGAATTTTGCTAAGAATCCTTTGACGCCGCTTCTGGTTTCCCAATGCCCCTTGATGTCGGATGGTTGTAGATGTAATGCTCGAGCAACATCTTCTGACTTTGGTTCCTTTTCCGTACCGTTGAAAGGTAGTTGATTAAGGATAGGGATTCTCAGGAGTAGAGAAAACTCCTCCAAAGTGGGCACCAACTGATAGTCAGGGAAAGTGAAACAGTGGTGAAGAGGGTCAAAGAACTGGAATAGCACTTTCATCATGTCTTCTTCAATGTTGGTGTTGACTAAGCTGAGCAGTCTACCATGTCTTTCACTGAAGGATGAGCTTTCCGAAATTCTTGAGGTGAGCTCCTTGAGTTGAGGAGAGATTCTCACAAGGTTGACTTGGATGGTTTTTCTGCGAGGAATTTCCATGACCTACAAAACAAGAACAAAGATGAAGATCTAAACCCTTGAAATGGTTAGTGAATGCATATGATGCTTTACGATGTTTATGATGTATGCACAAAACATATGTACAAGCAATTCACACCAAACCCTAGTTTCAGGCTTGCACGGGGTTTCATAGGTAAGTACCCTCTTGAGTGTAGTTGGCTTAAAAACCTGTCCTATAAATAGTAACCGGGTTCTAAGGAGCTCAATATCACTGGATTGTTTTCATTGTTCATTGTTTTGGTTTAGCCCCTTAACTAGCGACCAAAATATTCCAAGAAAACAACCCTCAATGAGTGTAGTATCGAGTATCTACCAACTTCAGACTGCACCAAAGCCGGTCATCTCACTACCCCTAATAAAAGGCCAAGATGGTCAAGTAAGGTTCTAGGTCATTAGTGCTTAGTGACATCACTCAGCGGCCCCGTACTCTCCTTGATTGAACTCAAGGGTTACTGGTACTCACAAATATGTCGCACTAATATAGCTATTGCTTCGACCGTGTTGGTATACCCCGCACAGTTTCCACAACGTATTGCTATCTATGAATGTTTCCCAAAATCCGGGTGTAGGATTGCAAACCCAAACAAAAGAGCCAAGATATAAAGCAATCAAATCAAACAATTAGTCATGCAAGAGGGTGATCTAAGCCCTAAGGTTACTCCACTTTTAAATTTGTCCCCAGCAGAGTCGCCATTTCTGTGATACGGTGGGAGAACTGACTATGGTTTTGCGTTTGTTTTCGCAAATGTTTCGGTTGAGCAAGAGTCGCCACCGACTTTTTATTTTATCCTAAGGAAAGGTTTAAAAAGCACAGCAAAAACCTTTGAGATATTTTCTTGGGTTCGGGGAGTAGATTATAGAAAGGGAAGGTATTAGCACCCTTTCTATCCATGGTTATCCATGGGCTCTTAGGTACTTGCTTAGATCAACTTTCCTTGGTTTTCAATTGTTTGAAATGGTGCTTTGTGTGTGGTTTTGAAAATGTTTTGAAAAAGATGCCTTGTCTAGGCTACCCTTGTAACAATTCTTTACTCGAATGTTTTACAAAAGGTGTTTGTCTTTTTGAAAAGATGTTTCAAGGTTTTTGAAAGTTTGTTTTGAAAGTGTGGTTTGAAAAATAGGCAAGTGTTTTTGTTTTGCAAGTTGACAAGTACTTAAGAGCCATCTACCCTAAAGTTCTCAAAGATTTTTGCTATGTTTTAACCCTTTTAACAATTTTGTTCCACCATTGCATTTGGTGGACAATCTTGTGTTAGGATGTGAAAGGGACGGGCGCGGGTCATCGTTTAGACCATAATTGCAATGGTGCCAAGTATCTTTGGGCAATTTTCCTTTAAGGGACTTGATCATTTTTAGGCAACTTTTCGAAAGCGTCATCGAGGGAGTATGATCATTTGAATTGTGTTTGTTTTGCCCAAAGAGACCTAACATGCAATATGGCCCATTTATTGAAGGCAACAAGTGGAATACCCTAGGGGTGCAAGTGTGATTAGTGTTGTCCATTTTCATGCTTGTTTATCTTGAAATTAGGTCAAACTATTTTTGTTGTTTTTGGTTCGCATACAAACCCTAATTCTAACATGGTTTATTTAGAAATCAATAAAGTGCGAAATTTAAAGTTCCTAAGCTATTACAACACAATATGGGAAGGGGGGTACAAATGTTCAAATGGGGGGTATTTGACAAGGAATTTAAACCTAGCTATTACATCAATTTGGAATTATTTACAAGATAATCAATTGCACCAATTAAATAGAAATAAGATAAATATGCAAGATGCAAAAAGGCTTTTTAGGTGTATGAAAAAAAAGTATTTTTATATGTAAAGGAAACAAAAATAAAAAATATTAATTTTTGGAGTTTTTATGTATTTTAGGGCAAAACCCTAATTTCTTAAATAAAAGTATTAATTATTTAATATGTACCATATTTATTTATTATATACAAAAATAAAAATAAAAATGAAGTATATTATGACAAAGTGATTTTTTGAGGTCAAATATTAATAAAAGAAAAAATGTATTATTTTCATGTTTTTATCCTAAATATTGTAATAAATAAATAAACATTTATATTATATATCAAATATATTAAATATATACAAAAAAATAAAAATAAAATATTTATTATTTATAAAAAAAAAGTGTATTTTAAGAAAATGTTTTCAAAAGATGAAATAAAATAAAATCAGAAAAATAAATGTATTTACATTATTTTTTAGTATTTTAAAAAAGAAGTAATATATTTATTTATGTACAAAATATCCATTTAAACAAATAAATGCTTAATAAATAAAAAAATGGTCTGAAAAATACTTTTTATATTTTTAATATTATGAGAAAAAATAAATAAGTCAGAACAAAAAAGAAAAAGTCAAAAAATCATAAAAATAAGCTCAATGGGCCTAGGGGGGTGTAAAAGCAAACAAGTGGTGTAAACAGAAATAACAACACAGGCCCAGCCCACGTGGAGCTTCTTCAACCTCCAGCCATTCTTGTTCAAAAAACGCGCGTTTTGTACCCGGATTCAAACATCCTGATTCCTGGCTTTTTAATGAAAACTCACAACATCAAAAATGTTCAGCATCAAACAACGAATCCATACATACCAAAAACTTGATCTAACTCTAAAAAATGAGAGAGAATTTCTCCATTCCCAAATCTTAACCTAATTTTTGTTCAATGTTCAGACTTAAAATTCTCTAAGCATACATAATATAAATGAAATCTAATCACATGGGCATGTTCAGGACTATGAATGTGACATGTTTTCTTCACAAACCTAAAGCTAACAATGCCTGGATAGAGAGATTCGAGTTCATGAACTTACCTGTTCAGTTGAAGTTGTATCTGGCAATGGAGGAGCTTTCAGGGCAAGATGATGATTTGTACAGCTTGCCTGAAGTGTAGTGATGCTATTCCAATGCTTGGTGTGTTTTGAATCGTGCCAAATCAAGCTGCAGAAGTCCACCTGCAAGAGAGAAAAATGGAAATGGAAAATGGTGCTATGGATGTTATAGTCTCAGTTCAAGGTTTGGAATAGTTTATATGGATATTATGGAATGTGTTTGGAGTGTTTTTAGCAAGAATGCATGGAAGGTTTGAGCTATGGATCTCAAACTGCAGGGATGCCCTGTTTTTGGGCAGTTCAATGGTGATTCTGTGAATGGGAAGGTGTTGGAGATGGTTCACTCGTGCTCTAGCTCAGAAAGGATGTTTAGGATATGTTTTACAAGTTTGCTTAAGGCTTGGTTTGCTGAGATGAAAGTTGTTGTGTGTTATGATATGTTTCTTACACTTTAAGCAAGAGATGGCAAGTTGGTGTTCTAGACAGGTAGAGGCCCCCAATCTATGCTGCACCACTTAGTCTTGATCAGTGTAATTAACTCCTAAACTTGTGCCCAAGAGATCTTAACTGTACTTGCTTGGATTTGCTTTAGACATAAAGTGCAACTTTTCAAGAATAGTTAATTTGCTTTTTCCATTTATGGCTTAGTTCTCCATGTAATGACCAAATGCATAGAACAACATCTTGGCACAATGGTTTAGCATTTAATTATTGAGTGAAAATGGGATTAGAGGCCTGCAAGGTAGCTAGCACATGCTGAGTTTGAAAGTGCACAAGTTATGGACATGTAATTTGGCCAAGAACAAAGTGAGTTTTTCCCAACTTGCCAAATACGATTCTCCCTAACCATGAGGTTGTTTGATGAGTTCTTGGACATTTTGGAAAGCTTGGAATGTGTACTACAATCCATATTTGAAGTGAAAATTGAAATTCCAAGTGGAATTATTTGAAAAATGGTCTTGAAGTTAGGTAAAAATCCTGCCTAAAATAGGTCAAATTTTCTCTAAGTTAAGAATGGTTTGGTACCCTTGTTCCAAAAATTGTAACTTGAGCTACAAGCTTCTTTTGGGAAAAATTTGTGTATAAAATGCAATAGGCTAAAACTTTCATGTTTTAACTTTTGCTTGAATCCAAATGAATCTTAGTGAGAAAGTGGGACAAAGTTAGGAAAAAATTAGGGTTTTTCATAACTTAGAAAAATTCTAAGTTATGAAAAATCTTCATTTCAAACCCTAATTTGCAATTCTTGATTTCTTGATGAAAAAGTTTCATGATTTGGCATGTTTTGATGAAAAATGAATCTTGACACTTGATTTTGACCAAAAAGTCAAAGTTTGACTTTTCAGTATACAGTCAAAATTGATCAATTGACTGGGAAATTCAACTGTCAATCTTGTGCATTTGGGATCTTTTGAACTTGTTGAGCATGTCAAGACAATTCCATGGGGTCCTTGAGTCCATATGTGAGCTTGGTTTGCCATTGGCTAGGTCAAACAGTCAAAAATTGCCTTTGTGCAGTCAAAACCCTAAAAATGACCATTTTGCCCTTTTGGTGATCTGATCAAATTTCTTGTGGAATTGTGATCCAAACTTGATAAAATGGTCCATGTGAGTTCATAATGTTGATGTGGGTCAATTTTCATGAGATTTGACTGTCAATTGGCCACAGTTTACTTTTTCCCCAATACAGCTGATTTCTAGGTCAATTGTCCAATTGACTGGGCAAAACTTGGAATCAAGGCTTGAAACTTGATGTGGATAAACTTGGGAGTCCAATATGAAGCATGAAAGTCATCTTAGGAATTTTAGGTCAAAACATCTTTGTGTAAACACAAACCCTAAATTGGGTCAACAATGCAAGGAGAAGTCTTGAGCAGATGGAACCCTAACTGGATCTTGAGCTTCAAGGGCTTTGTGATGAGAAATTATTGAGAGAAATGGGAGGGCAAATTTTGGGGTACAACACACACCAACACTTTCAAATGAAATATTTTCAAAATTCAACACTTTGTATGCATTCTTATAGAGACGAGAATAATTACAAAGTTCGTCTAAACAAAGGCACTTTTCAAAAATACTTTCAAAAACAATCACAAACACATTTCAAACAAATCATTTCAAAGTGATCAAGAAACTAAGAGCCCATAGATAACTACGGATGAAAAGGGTGCTAATACCTTCCCTTTTCATAACCTACCCCCCGAACTCAAGAAAATATCTCAAAAGGTCTTTCATGTTCTTTTCACCCTTTCCTTTATTGTATAAAAGAAAAGTCGGTGGTGACTCTTGTTATCCACAACAATTGCGATAAAACGCAAAACACCAAGTCAGTTCTCCCACCGTATCAAAATATCCCTCTCCTTATCCTATCTTGGTGCCATGATACCTCGATTAGGTGTGTGCTACTTGAGTGAGTGGATGCTCCTCGAGTTTTGTTTGTTTGTTTTGGCTTGGGCTTGACTTTGTTTGTTCGCACTTTGTGTTTATGCTTTTTATTAGGTTGTAACCTTTGTATTCTCCCTTAGGATATGCTTGTTTTGCTTCCGATGCAAGTTAGACTTTAGGTTGTGAACCATGCATGCTAACTTAGTTAGAGGTTCCCCTCCTATCCTTGATTATATGGCCATCATTGTATGATAACATTAGGGATTACATTTAGGATAGTTCCCTTAGTTATTTTCTTTTCTTTTGCATCCTTAAAACTAAAACCTTTTTTTCGTTGGCAAATGCATAAAACATCTAAAACTTCTCAAATCCTTTTTCAAGGTAAAAAACACTAACCAATGCAAATCTTTTTGTCTTCGGACTTTCTTTTTATTTTTAAACCTTTACAATAAGGATATGTTGTTTCAAATTCAAACAACTTGGAAATGCTAAGTGTGCGAGGGGTCGAGCATGAGTCTCTTTACGAGCTGCAACACCAAGCATGAATTGTAATCCCAACCGTAAGGATGCGAATGTGGCATTATCCAGAAAAAACACAAAACGAACAGAAACTATTAAGTCAAACTACAACACCCTGAGCATATGTTTGCATTGAATCTTTATTTCTTTCCATATACTGGTTTCTGTTATGGTGGATTGTGTGTTTCCTTGTTGGGTGGATATCACTATGAGGTAAAAGGCCCAATACCCAGGCCAAGTGGTAAATAGTAGGAACACTAGGAATATAGTAGAACATGATGGCTAGTGGACGTAGGTCCTACTAATGCAGACATGTCGTCCATGCTCAGATGAGGTTCAAATGATGTGTTATCGTTATCACGTAGGTGTTACGATGATAGTATTTTTAGCTAGACTCAGGATTTTGAGTTACCATTAACCTTAACAACACCTAGTCTTCACCTGTGAGCGGGGAGGGAATATTTTTACAGGTATTGATGGTGATTATGTTATGTTGGTGATTCTCTTGGTGACTATCTATTTTGTTCTGTTGGTGTTTCATGGTTCTTTGGGTTTATATTTCGAACTTTTTGACTACGGTATTCTCAGGATGTACAGAAACGGCATAATAGATATCCAGTGTTGTGGAAAACCTTGATTCCATGTTATTGCACCTGCCTCATGGCATATTTATTTTCCAAAAGAAATGACAGAAAAATAAAAAATATATGTGTCTAATCTGGATATACATGTCGTTTCCAGGATATTTTGTAGTTGTCATTAGCATCAAGGGTGGATAGCAACACGGAAGCAACTAGAGAGCCTACCAGAAAGACTGTCAGTTATCAGTTCAAGATCTTTGGTGGTCCGTTGAAAGAAGTGGGAGCTCTTGTGAAAGGGCTGAACGAGAGAGTATTCAGTGAGAAGTATTGGAATTTATTTCCATTAGTGAATGACGAATACGAGGGATGGGTATGAGATGACTTCTCCAGTTTTATGACCCTCAATTGTGTTGCTTTACTTTCCAGTATTATCAATTAGCGCCGACACTTGAGGAGTATGCTTACATTCTTGACATTGAGATTATAAGAGGTATTTTAGTTGTCCGAGTGCCATAGGTTCCTGATTACAAATCCATCGCTAAGGATATTTATTTGAAACTTAGTGAAGTGGAGGATAACTGGACTAGCAAGAGGGACACGCGCGGTATTCCTTTGGGATTTCTGATATCCAAAGCCAAAAAGTTTGCAAGAGATCAGAATTGGATTGCGTTCAACGCGTTGTCAGCATTCATGATTTATGGTGCAGTCATCTTTCTAGTTGCGAAAAAACTTTGTGGATCATTCACAAATTTGTGTGTTCATGAATGATAATCCAGTTGTTGTACCCCAAGATTTTCCCTCCCATTTTTCAAAACAAACCGATTCAAGATATCCCCTCATGCACATGAAGGTCTCAAACACTCAAGACTCAAGAATTGATCAGATGAACCCTGCTCCTTAGCAGTGACCTACAACTAGGGTTTTGTATTTCTCAAGGAAAATTGGACTTCTAATGCCTCAAGTAGACTTCATAGTTTC
This sequence comes from Vicia faba, assembly GCA_948472305.1. NCBI lineage: Eukaryota > Viridiplantae > Streptophyta > Magnoliopsida > Fabales > Fabaceae > Vicia > Vicia faba. The sequence goes on along the minus strand of OX451737.1, from coordinate 258,836,026 downwards.
TCATATGCTTCAAAGAATCCTCATAGAAAGTTTCAAGCCTTGCAACATAAGTTTGCTCAATCAATTAGTCAAATGATTGAAAATCAACTATATTGGACAAAAAAAAATCAACTTTGACCAATTTACAGACAAACTTCAAGATTTTTGATCAACATCAATTTTGGAAGTCACATTCATCATTTGATCAAGGGTTGGTCATTATTCATCAAGAAAAATCAAGATTCATCAAAAGTCAAAAGTTACTAAATTAGGGTTTTCTTAAGGAGAAGCCAACTGAACTTTGACCAATCATAAATTTCACATACTTCATTAGAAAACTCTCAATGAAAGCCAAATTTGAATTAAATTCAATTTTATACAACTTTGTCTCTTTAATCTCAAGGCCAAAAATGCTTCACTTGAGAGATATGGGCCAAAACATTACAGGTCATTTTAAAAGTCAGCAAAAAGACACTTTTTGTCAAAGCAATTTACATTAAGTTAAAGTATTCAAATGAAAAAAATGAAAAACTTGAAGATTGTAGGGGATATCTTGAGGTTTCCAAAAAGTCAAATATCACCTCCATGTGATGCAAATTGAGTGAGATATGATTTGTGCAAGCTGAGAAATTGAAGAAAATGCATGAAACTCAAATTGAAAAAATTGAAATTTTTGGGCTAGTGGGCTTATCTTTTAAGGTCCAAACGTGTTCTTGATCTCATAATAGGCCTCTAAGTCCATTTATTTATTTTTGTGGTTTTTATTTCTTTTAATTTTGATTTTATTCAATTAAAAGCACAATAAATCAAATAAAATACTAAAACAAAGATATGAGGCTCATGACTTTTGTTTTAAATCAAATCATAAGGCTAAAAATCAGATAATCAATTAGCAAAAACATGTGGGATTTACTGGTACATGATTGGCTTGAAAAGGGAAGATTTCATGCAAAATTTTCAATCAAATATTTTCTCATGAAATACAAAGATTTGGCTCATGTTTGTTGACCTAATTCATGACCTATAAATAGAAAACATATTCATATATACATGGACACGAAATTACCTCAAGAACACTCTCCTAAAAATTCCAAAATTTGTCAAAACTAGGGCAAGAACAAAACCTTGTTTCCAGCCTCTTGCAAATCAAAAACAAGCATTCCATCGAGTTCCTGAAGTCCCCAGGGAGTCATTACAATCACCATTCCAACTTGAAGCATCCCAAAACATGCCAACCAACACCACCGATTTGTTGGACTTTCTTGAAACTCAAACTACTTATTCGTGTAATATAAATGAATTATATGCATATATTCATGATCATATGGATGTGTGGAATTGTTTTGACGTGTTACTTTTGAAGTTTAGTGCAGGAAAAACAAAGTGCCATTGTTAGGGAACAAACTGATTTTTGTATCGAAACTCATGATATAGTTACTTTCAGGCCAAAACAACCTCACCATTGGATTCAGGAGGGTTGACTTAGGGGGATAGGGTCCTCCTTTATCTCTAATGCGTGCTATTTTTGTAGGTTGATAAAAGGTCAAGCCGAAGAAGACGACCGGAGCTAGTGCTCCAACGCTTCTTCGGTTCATTAGTTTTATTATATAATTGTTTTGTAATGTTATAATAATAGACTGGAAGTGTAGCACATATGGTTGAGGCAAGGGCGTGTAATGTGAAGGCCGTGGGTTCGATTCCTTGCGTTCTGCGTTTATTTTTCTTATTTTCTTAAACTAACATGCAAGTTCACAATATAATGATCCCTTCCTGTTTGCTATCACCAATATCGAGTTGGCTTAGTGGCAAGGGAGATGCTAGGTGACTCTAGGGGCGTGGGTTCAACACCCACCCCTTGCATTTTTTCCCCTATTTTTTGTTTTAACTTAATTCCCTTCTATTTTCTTTTTTCTAACCCTAATTATTTTTTTTATTTTCTATTAAACATCAATTTATTTTTTAACAATCAATTAACCTAATTTTTTTAAATACTAATAAACTAGGTTTAGGGTTTTAATTAATAATTAAATTTTTTCTTATATTTTAATAATTAATCAATTAAATAATTAACTAAACTTTTTTTATTATTAAAATTAATTAGAATTTAGGTTTTATTAATTACTTTTATCACTTAAATTATTTTTTATAAAGCATTAAAAATATTAGTATTTAGAACTTTAGGTCTTTTAAATGTTTTCTTTTTTCAAAAACTTTTTCTTATTTAATTTTCTCTCTATTTAATTTTCTGAGATAAAATGTATATGTCACACTCTCCAATGTAATAACATAGATTTACATTCCTGCATTTTTCTAATTATGCAACTGCTCACAAGGTGTAATAGCGTAAATTTACTTTCCCACAATTTTTATACTTATGTATCTCTCCAAAAGCCATGTAATAGCGTATGACATTACATTCCACACTATTTTTTCTGAATATGTTTAACTGTTAATAACTAGGGTTTGTATAACAAGATTAAAAGTAGACATGGAAAACCCTAATTCTCAATATTAAGATAACTGAATTAAAACACTTCGCACACTTGCACCTCTAGGGTATCCTCTCTTGTTGCCTTACGAATATTGGTCATGTCCCTCGAAAGTAGGGATGCTTTAGCAAAATACCCTTTAGAATAAAATATTATAATCCTTCGATGACCCTTCGAAGTTGCCTATGAAAATGATCTAGTCACTCTGATACAAATTGCTAAAGCATCCTTACATGTTTCCTTCAACGACCATACGACGACCCTACGCATGTCCCTTCACATCCAATGGATAAGGCTACCTACAAACTAAAGGTATGGACAGTAATATCTCTAAAGGAGAAGGAAAAGAATAAGAAATACCTTTAGTGGGTAAGAAACTCCTAATTGGTTGCTCACAATTTTTCTCACAAACATTTTCACACATCACTTTCAAACAAATATTTTCAAAACACTTTGTACGCATTCTTGAAGATTGATACAAGAATCATTACAAAGTTAGCCTTACATTGGCTTTTCAAAATATTTTCAAACAAATCACACACACAAAGCAAGTTTTCAAAGTGAGCTAAGTAATTAAGAGCCCATAGATAACTACGGATGAAAAGAGTAATAACACATTCCCTTTTCATAACTTACCCCCCAAACTCAAAATTTATCAAAGGTCTTTCTTGTTCTTTTCACCTTTCCTAAATATTGGATAAAAAAAAAGTCGGTGGCGACTCTTGCTGTTCGCACATTTGGATAAAACCAAAAAAGTCAGTTTTCCCACCGTATTACAGAACTGGCGACTTTGCTAAGAAGAAACTTAAAAAAGAGGGGTTACCTTAGATTTTATATCACTTTACTTTTATTTTTTGCTTTAACTTTAAGGGCTTGTTTGGGTTTAATTGCTTGTAAGATCCTACACCCGGATCTAGGGACTCCTTAGGTAAGTAGCAATAGATCATAAAGGCTGTACGACGTAGACCGAAATGGTTAACATGATGGATACAATTAGTATGACACTTTGGTTTATACTGATGTTCCTTGAGTCAGTCAAGGATAACATTAGGCTTTCGCGTGATGTCGTTAACATTAACTTACTTTTAGAACCTTATTGACCCATCTTGGCCATTAGAAGGTAGTGAGATAGCCGGATTTGGTGCAGTCCAAAGTTGGTTGATACTCAAAGCTACGCTCATTGAGATTCGACTTTCGGGATGTTTTGGTGGCAAGCCAGTTGCCGTGCTAAAATAAAGCCCGCGAGAAAGATTGATGATATTAGATTCCTAGAACCCGAGTTACTATTTTAGGACAGGTTGAGCCAACTTAACTTCAATGGGGAAGGGTATTTACCTATGGACTTCATGCAAGCCTTTAAACCTAAGGCTCTTGTGTGACTTGTTTGTGTTTGATACCTATCTAACACTAACATGACATCATAGTATCTTATCATCATAACATAAAATTTTTACTAACCATTTCAAGGATCATAGGGATTTATGGTGCAGGGTTATTGTGATACGGTGGGAGAACTGACTTGGGTGTTTTGCGTTTGATCGCAAATGTTGCGGTTAGCAAGAGTCGCCACCGACTTTTCTTTTATCCAAAAGGAAAGGTGAAAAAACACAGGAAAGACCTTTGAGATTGTTTCTTGACTTCGGGGGGTAGATTATGAAAAGGGAAGATATTAACACCCTTTTCATCCATGGTTTTTCATGGGATCTTAGTTAATTGCTAGATCACTTGCTTTTATTTTAAATTGTGCTTTGTGTGGTTTTTGAAAGTATTTTGTAAAGAGGTCATTGTTTAGGAAATCTTTGTAATGATTCTTGTTTGTAAGAATGTATACAAAGATGTTGATCTTTTGTAAAATGTTTTCAAATTTTTAAGATGTTTGAAAGTGTAGGTGATTGTTTTGAAAATAGCAAGGATGTTTGTTTGAAATTGAGCAAGTAATTAGGAGCATTCTACCTACTCAAAAGTTTTTCTTGTTCATTTTCCTTTTACCTTGATATTGTTATCTTACCATTGATTTGGTAAGCAACCCTATCTTTGGATGTAAACGGGACCGGCATGGGTCATCGTATAACCATGATTAGAAATATTGAAAGGTATCTTAGCATTCTCTTTAGGGACTAAGATCATTTTAAAAGGCAACTTTGATAGCGTCATCGAGACACAATGATCTTGTATTTTGCTTGTTTTTGCTAAGATACCTCACATGCGTAACATGGCCATTTTGTAAGGCAACCAAGTGGATTTTACCCTAGGGGTGCTTGTGTGCAAGTATATTGATTTTCATGCTTTGTTTAGTGTTGGTTTTAGACTTTCCATACAAACCCTAATTACTAGCATGTTACATATAAAAGCGATAAATTGTGAAATTTAAAGTTACTACGCTATTACAACATTTCTGGGGAGGGGGTATACAAATCGAATGGGGATTGCAAGAATGTAAACCTAATTAGTCTATTACAACCATATTGAATGGGTATCAATGTACAAGGAATTTAAATGGATATAATGTACAAAATGAATAAATATACAAACATGCAAAATATGAAGTAAATGGATATTTGTTTGATTTTTTTAGAGAAAAGGTATTTTGTCTTAATATAATTAATTAAAAGAAAAATAATTAATGAAAAGTAAACCCTAATTTGCGAAGAAAAGATTTTTATGCAAAACCCTAAATCTATTAATTAAAATGACATAAATTAAGTTTTATAAGAAAATTATTTTTTGGTATTTTTTATCTTGAAAATATTTATAGTATTATAAAATATTTTTAGCCCTTTTTTATATTAAAATAATATATTTTAATAGTTTTAAAGAGAAAATAAATATTAACCTAGTTTTAATTTAATTTACAAGACTAGTCCATAAAAATAAATAATATGTAGTTAAATAAAATATTTTTTTGTGAGAAAAATAAAATAAACTAAGTTAAAGTGAAAATTATTTTTTGTGATTTTTTAATATTAGGAAAAATATTTAAGAGAATAAAAATGAAATGAATAAAAATAAAAATAAAAGAAAAATAAATAAACTTAGGCTAGGGGTGCAAACAGCCTGCAGAGGGTTAACTAGTAAAAATTAAAAAAACAACCAAAAGCCCATCAAGGCCCAGCGCCTGCAAAAAAGGTCAGAAATGCAAAAATATGGAAAAAAATAACCAAAAGGGTACCACTGGGGCTCGAACCCAGGTCCCATAGGTTATAGGCGCGCGCTTCTACCACTAGGGTGGCTATGCATCAGTTAACATAGGAAAATCAATAAATATATAAGGCAAAACGCACCCTGAAGACTTCATCTTCAACCTCCAGTTAGACCAACTGTAACTTGCTCATTTCTCATCAAAAATGAAAACTGTAAACATGAAACTTGTAGTTAATTTTCTTACGGTTTCAGAAATGTAAAGCATTAAAACTATAGATCAAAGATAAACATGAATTATAATGGCCCTAATCTGAACCCAAAAAATCTCAGAAATTTCAGTTTCAAAATTCTCTAAGCTCAAGCAAAATTAATGGAAACTATGGACATGGTTAGCTTCAAGACAATGATATCTATATGTTTTGTTCACAAATAAACTATTGATGATGCCTGTATAAAGAGTTCCAAGTTGAGAAAACTTACCTCAAAACTGGAAATCTTGTTTTGAGTTTGAGCTTGTTTCAAGTGATGGTGATGGTAAGGTTAGCTTCCTTGAAGTCCTAGGAAGCTAATGCAATGATTAGCTTGAACAACGAATAGATGAAATGGTCTGGAGAAGTCAATGTGCAGAGTTGAGTTTTTGAAAATGGAGGATGGTGTTAATGGTGTTACAATTCTAAAACAGGGCATGGGATTGATTCTATGTGATGTTTAGAAACATTAGAAACCAAAAGGCCAAGAAACGCACGAGTAGATTATGAGTTTCAAGTTTTTGGTCAGTTTGTATGAAAATGGAAGTGTGAAGTGTGATTCTAAATTCTAGGTTCTTTCAAGGCTTGGGCATTCGTCTGTTTGTGTCAAATGGTTTGTGTATGTATAAACAAAAGTGTTTGAAAGCATTGGAAAGTCAGGAGTACAAGTTTCTAGCTTTTGTCTAGGTTACTTGATTTTGAAGAAAAGAGGGAAACAAGTTTCAAAATGAGGTACAAGCATGGGATGGGTGATTGTAAGTGTTTGAAACATTTCTCATGAATTATAGGACTGGTTTGATCAGAAGAGAACAAGTGCAAGGCTCAAGAACAAGTCTTGTACACAAAGTTGCTTTATCAAAATGGCAATGTAACCTTTCTTCCAAAAATGGATAAAAAGCATGTCCATGCATTGAATGCTTGAAGTGATGCCTCTAACAGCTGTGTAAACCATTAATTATGGAGTGCCTAACAAGTTTGAAGCCTGCAAAGTAGATTTAATGCATCACAACTTTGAATTTGAAATTTGTTCATCACTAAAATGACTTGTAATTAAAGTGATAAAACCCTAATATCATCTCTTTGATTCTCCCTACTCATGAATGATCTCAAGGAGTTATTGGACATTTTGGAAAGCTTGCAATGTTCTCTACAACCCATATTTGAATTGCTTTTGAAGATTACCCTTGGAACTATATGAAAAATTTCCATGAAGTTGGGTCAAAATCCAGACTAAATTAGGGCAAAATTTCACTAAGTGTTTTGTTTCATGACCCTATGTTCATAAAATTATAAATTGAGATCCAAGCAGTTTTGGAAGAAGGTGTGTGAATAAAAGTTGTATATTTCATGGAGATCTACAACTTTAATGTTGGAATTTTCTCTTGAATCACTTTGCATCATGGTGAAAATTTTGCTTAAAGTTATGAAAAAATAAGAAATTTACAACACTTTGAAAAATTTCTAAGTTTAGAAATTTTGACTTTTCAAAATGAAATCTTGACTTTTTGATTTCTTGATGAATAAGTTTCATACTTTGACATGTTTTGATGAATTATGATCTTTGGCACTTGAATTTGACCAAAAAGTCAAAGTTTGACTTTTCAGTATACAATTGACTTTTGATCAGTTAACTGAAAATTCATCTGTCAATCCATTGGACTTGAGCAATATTTTGTTCCATGTCATTAGGTAAAAATGATGCAATTGGATTCTTGAGATTATACCGTAAACCAATTGATCATTTTCTAGGTCAAAAATCAGAAATTGCCCTTTCCTAGTCAAAACCCTAATTTTGACCATTTTGCCCTTTTGGAGATTTGATCAAATTCTTGAGGAATTATGGTCCAAACTTGATCAAGTGATACATATGATTTTAAAATGTTTATGTGGATAAAAAATTATGAAGCTTGACTGTGAATTATCCATAGTTGACTTTTTCCCCAATACAACTGATTTTTAGGTCAACTGCTCAATTGACTGAGCAAAAATGTGATCCAAGGCTTGAAACTTGACATGAGTAATCTTGAGGGTTAATAATGATCCATGAAAATCATATGGGGCATAGAAAGTTCAAAAATCCTTGTGCAAACTCAAACCCTAATTTTGGTCATCAGTGCATAAGGAGGTGTCTTGAGCTGATCAAACCCTAGTGCAGTCTTGAGTCTAAAGAGATCTTGTGAGCAAATTCTTGATAAATGAGAGGGAAAATTTTGGGGTACAACAGTTATCATAAGCTAGATTTCTAGAAAGGGGCAAGAGGATTTATTTTCCTCTAACCAGATGGCGTCAAGATCAAAGTATGTTCTCTTGAGTCAGAGGTTATGACCCACTTGATATGGTGATCTTGATTCTTATAGGAGGAAATTCCAAGATGAAAGCTCAAAGTTCTTCAGATAAAGCTGCAACCAGATTCATTTTCTAATATTTCAAATTTTAAATCCCACGAGATCCTTGAAAACATTGCATATGCATCTACATGTCATACATATCATCACATAACAGATGTTCTCAAGACAGGTTTTCTCATCCTCTTTTTGTTTATCACTGCAGAAAAATGGCGACAGCCAAAGATCTCCAATCTCAGAATGCCCAATTCCAACAGATGTTCTTGAACTTAGCCAAGGGGAAAGAATAATTGAAGGCACTCATCACCAATAGGAAGAAGAAGAACAAAAATAAACCAATCAGCGTCCTTAACATGGGGAGGAGGTTCAAAGGCCCAGTCAAGCAAGCTCGAGATCTTGATATCCCATCGGATGAAGATGACAAACAGGATGAAGATGGTAAGAGTGTGAAAAATGAAAGAAGCAATCCTGATTCTAAAAAATTTCCTGATGAAGAGGAATATGATTATTTGGATGAGCATTATCCCCCTGCTGATGAGAAGTATAAGCTGCTGGAAGAGCGTCTGAGAGCTATGGAGATCCAGAAGGTGCCTGGATTGAACTTTGATGATTTGGTTTTGGTTTCAGGAGTCGTCATCCCTCCTAAATTCAAAAATCCTACCTTTGCCAAGTATGATGGTGTTTACTGCCTAAAGTTGCACTTAAGGTCATATGTTCGGAAAATTCAACCACACACTGCTGATAAGAAATTATGGTTGCATTTCTTTCAAGAGAGTCTGTCTGGAACACAAATGGAATGGTATTATCAACTTGAAGGTGCCAATATACATAATTGGGAAGATTTGGCTGCATCTTTCTACAAACAATATCAATACAATTCTGATTTGGCACCAACCTGCATGCAACTACAGAGTATGTCCATGGGTTCTGAAGAAGGCTTCAAAGAGTATGCACAAAAATTATGAGATCTCACAGGAAGAGTTCAAACTCCTTTGGCTGACAGGGAATTGGTTGATATGTTCATGAGTACCGCTAACCGGTCCATTCTATAATCATCTGCTAGGAAGTTCTTCAGTTGGTTTCATTGAACTGATATTGACAGGAGAACATGTTGAGAACGGAATCAGAAGCGGTAAAATTCAGGTGGCTACATCTTCAAATACTGTGAAGAAGTCTTAAAATAGTAAGAGAGAATCCAATGCTATGTACAACCAGAAGGTTCATAATAAGGGTGGCCACAACTAATCTGTGGGGGCAGTGCTGATCTATAATCCTGCACCAGTGCAACAACAATAAAATAATCAGCATAGGCCAGATGCACCCAGAAGGAAGTTCACAAGAATCAACATGCCATTGGCGCAATCATTACAACACATGTTGAAGGAAGGGCTAATTACATTGAAGGATCCTCCATAGAATCCCAATACTTTATCTGCCCATTACAATCCCAATGCAAGGTGTGCATATCACTCTAACAGTCCTGGACATGACACTAGCAACTGTTGGGCTCTGAAGAATAAGACTCAAGACATGATTGACTCTAGGGAGATTGAATTTGACCCTTCTGAGACTCCTAACGTGGTCACTACATCTATGCCTAATCATGACAAGGGTGTTAATGTTATTGATGGTGTTTCTTATGTTCCTATTGTGAATGACTTGACTAATCCTCTGATGATTGTTAAGAAGAAGCTACTGCAAGCCAGTTTATTTCCAGGTTGTGTTGAAAACTTCTACTACTATGCATCTCAATCCAATGGTTGCAGACTGCTGAAAAAAGGTATTCAGTGTTTGATGGATGACTGTGTGATTCTATTTGAGAAGATTCCTTTTGACAATACTCCTTATGTGAAGAGTATGTCCCGAGACCTAAAGCTTGAAGACGTGTCTACAATTTCTGGTACTCCTATAAGGATCACTTCTAAGGGTCCTGTGAAGATTACTGCAGAACCTAGAATTGCACCTCTGATCATTATTGCACCTGGGCCAATTCGATATTCCTCTGATAAGGCCACCCCTTGAAATTACGGAGTTGGTGTCTACTACCATGGCATCAAGCAAGAACCATTGCTTGTTGAAGATGAAAATGCTGAAGTTACTGATCCTAACCTTACAATATTGCTGGGACTAGTAAGGTTACCAGAAGTGGAAGGGTTTTCTTTCCAGAGATCTTGTCAAATCAACTACTAAGACTTGAGGTAAAGAATATATGATTGAGCCTTCCCAGACTGAGGCGCCAAAAGAGGTTACTGTTGAAGACAACTCCAAGCAAGAGATGGAGGAAATACTGAAGATTATTTGAAAGAGTGACTATAAGATTGTTGAACAGTTGGGGAAGACCCCCGCCAAAATATATATGTTATCTCTGTTGTTGTGCTCTGAAGCCCATGCTCATGCTTTATTAAAATTCCTAAAAAATTCTCATGTACCACAGGAAATCTCTGTTGATCAGTTTGAAAATTGTGTTTCTAACCTGACAACTGATAATGGGCTAGGCTTTTCTGATGCTGATTTGACTCCCGTAGGAAGGAACCATTATAAGGCCCCGCAGGTCTCTATTGAGCGTAGGGGCACTACCTAATCTCATATGTTGGTGGACATAGGTTCCTCATTGAACGTATTGCCAAAAGCTGCTTTAGACAAACTTAACTGTGAAGGGATTATGCTAAAACCCAATGACATTGTGGTAAGATATTTTTATGGTTCAAAGAGAATGGTGCATGGAGAGGTTGATATTCCAATCAAAGTGGGTTCCCATATCTTTGACTCTAGTTTTTATGTGATGGACATTTGTCCATCCTATTCTTGTTTGCTTGGACGCCCTTGGATTCATGGGGCAGGTGATGTTACTTCTACCTTACACCAAAAGTTGAAGTATCCTGTGAAGGGAATGATCGTTACAGTTTGCGGCAAAGAAGAATACATGGTGAGCCATTGAACTCCTTGGGGTATGTTGAGATGGATGGTGAATTCATCGAGACTCCTTACTAGACCTTTGAAGTTGTTTCTCAGAAAACCCCGGTTGATAAAGCTGCTCCTGCTATTCCTAAAAATACCAAGATTCCATCAAAAATGGCTTCTCTGAAAGACGCTAAGGCCGTGGTTGAAGAAGGTGGTTGCACTGTGTAATACAATGGGAGAACTGACCTTTTTTTTGTTTTATCCAAATGTGCGGATAGCAAGAGTTACCATCGACTTTTCTTTTATCCAATAAGGAAAGGGTGAAAAGAATGGGAAAGACCTTGATATATTTTGAGTTCGGGGTTAAGTTATGAAAAGGGAAGGTGTTAGCACCCTTTTCATCTGTAGTTATCTACGGGCTCTAAATTGCTAGCTCACTTTTGAAAATTTGTTTTGTATGTGTGTGATTTGAAAAAAATATTTTGAAAAGCCAAAGTACGGCCAACTTTGTAATGGTTCTTGTATCAGTCCTCAAGAATGCGTACACAATGTTTTTGAAAACATTTGTTGTTTTGAAAGTGATGTGTGGAAAATGTTTTGTGAGAAAAGTTGTGAGCAAGCAATTAGGAGTTCTTACCCACTAAAGTTGTAAAGATAAATGCGTAGGGTAATCAAATGGTCATTGAAGGCAACATATATAAATAGTTTAGCAATTTATCAGAGGGACTAGATCATTTTTCATAGGCAGCGTCGAAGGGTCATCGAGGGACTCTGATCTCTATTCGAAGGGACTTTTCTAAAGTATCCCTATTTTCGAGAGACGCGACCATGTTTCCGAAGGCAACAAAGAGAGGTTATCCTAGAGGTGCAAGTGTGAATAGTGTGTTCAGTTCAGTTATTTATTTTATATTAGGGTTCACTAACAATTATTTTTATCTTGCCATACATGCCTAATTACTAGCAGTATAATATACAGAAAAGTAAAGGTGCGAAAAGTAAATCCTAAGCTATTACATGGCTTTGGGGCAATTACATAAAAGATGCGGAAAATAAAGTGCGGAAGTTAAGCCCTAGACTATTACATCCTGTAAGCAGTTACATAATAGAGAAAATGCAAAAAGATAAAGCTAAACTATTACAAGAGAAAATCGCGCGACCTATACAATTTCTTTAAGAATTTAAATGCGAAATAAAAAATGTTTTAAAAATGTTTGAATTTGATTTTTTATGAAATTAATTTGATGTTAATTAAAAAACATAAGTCTAATTAATTTTAATTAATGAAAAAACCTAAAGTCTAATTAATTTTAATTAATAAAAAAAACCTAAAGTCTAATTAATTTTATTATTTGAGAAAAATACTAATTAACTTAATTAATTAATAAATAAAAAAAAAAGGTCAAAATTAATTTATTGATTAAAAACCTAAACCTAATTTATTAGGGTTTTTTTAAAAAGGATTAAATTGGATTAATGGTTAATTAAGAAAATAGTTAGGGTTATTAGTTAAAAGAAAAAAATAGGCTAGTTAAAAAATATGAAGAAAAATAATTTGCATGGGGTGGGTGTTGAACTCACGCTCTTCAGCATTCGTCTTGCACATCTTACCACCCAGCCAATGCACTGGTTGTGTCTAGTGAATAAGCATAGTGCATAATATATGAAACCTGCAGAAATTGGAAAATAGAAAGAAAAAAACAGATCGAACCCATGCCTTTGAGGTAAGAAGATCTTTTGTACGCGCGCGCTTCTTATCACTAGGGTGGTTGTTTCATCCGTTAATAATACAAAACAAAATAAATATTTTATGAACAAAACAGATGGACCGGAGAAGCGCCGGAGCCCTAGCTCTGGTCGTCTTCTCCGTTGAGCACGTTTTTGTACCTGCAGGAATAAAGCGTGTTAATGATCCAATGAAATCCTACCCTCTAATTCGAGGGTTGCGAACTCATTGGTGGCCTTAGTTTTGGCTGAATTATCCTATACAAAGAGATATAAAGAAAATAAAGCAAATCGGTTCAAACATGGTGATCCATCATCCCGACATTATGGGACTCATGCACGGGTTCAATCCTGTATAGTTTTCTCTCAGAAACACATTGCACACGTTAGTTTCACTCAAAGCATAATAAAAACTAAAATACGAAATTCAAGAAAACATGTAAATTGATGATGCATGTAGTGTTCGTTTCAGGCTTCTATGATCATCAAGAATGATTAATACTTACTCTATAGAACCTCGGGAGTCAATTTGGATGGCTGGTTTTCTTCGAGAAGGGATGGAAATAGGGTTGTGAATTTGCCTAATTTTGACAAAAGTTGATATTTTTGAGGGAGTGTTCTTGCAGATTTTTTTGTTTCCTTGTTGTCTGAGCATGTAGGGTATTTATAAGAAGATTAGATTAGGTCAAATGTGGACTTGGACCTCTTATAAAACAACTTTTGATTCTTGTTTGAAAATAGAATTGGAATAAGATAAAACATGAAGATTTGTTTTAAAAATAAGCTGCACACGATTTGCAATGTAATCTTGGGCCTCCAAAATATTTGAAACAAAAGCCTTTTAAGCCTTATACCTCCACTTACTATTTATTTGATTTAATTTGCATTTAAATGAATAAAAATTCAAATAAAAGAAATAAAAATCATAAAAAATATGTTAATGGTTTTGGAGGTCCACTAACATGTCATGAACACCTTTGAACTTCAAAACATAGGCCCATTAGTCCAAAAGCCCAAAATTGTTCAATTGAGGTTTCACGCAATTTCACAAAATCACCCAACTTGTGCAACTCATAACTTGCTCAATTTTTGTCATATCAAGGTGATCTTTGACTTTTTGGAAATCCCAAGATGTCCCCTACAACTATCATGTTAATAATTTTTCCATTTTAAGAGTTTATCTTGACGTAAATTGCTTTTACAAAAAGTGTATTTTTGTTGACTTTTAAAATGACCTGTAATGTTTTGGCTCATATCTCTCAAATGAAGCATTTGTGGGCCTTGAGCTTAGAGTTACAGAGTTGTAGATAATTTAATTTCCATCAAAATAATATTTGGTTTGGAATTTTCTGATAAAGCATGTGAGCGTTATGCTTGGTCAAAGTTCCGTTTACTTCTCCTAAAGAAAACCCTAATTTAGCAACTTTTGACTTTTGATGAATCTTGAGTTTTCTTGATAAGTTATTATTAACCCTTTGTTAAATGATTAATGTGACCTCAGAACTTGATGTTGACCAAAAATCTTGACGTTTGACTGTATGTTGACCACAATTGACTTTTTGTCCAATATAGTTGATTTTCACCTATCTGAGCAATTGACTGAGCAAATTTGTGATGTAAGGATTGAAACTTGACATGAGGATTATTTGAAGTATATTAGGAACCATGAAACTCACTTGACGCATTAGAAGTCCCACTTTGCTTGAGAATACAAAAACCCTAGTTGTAGGCCATTGCTTAGGAGGAGGATTCATGTGATCAATTCTTGAGTAGTCTTGAGTACTTCAGCACCTTAGAATCATGAGAAGATATCTTGAATAATGTTGTCTTTAAAATGGTAGGGAAAATTTTGGGGTACAACACACTGTTTGGGTCAGCTTCCCGATATTCCTTACAAGTCCGACAAATTTGGGTTGGGTTTCACCTCACAGGCTCAGAGGGATGTCCGTCGTGCTCATGCTAATTCTGGAGACCGCCATTCTGCATCAACAAAAATGAAGTTCACAGCAATCAAATAAATGATGTGGAAGACGTTGATAGCGACTGCGACATAGACGGTTGGATGTTCCCTATTACCATAAATAGGCTCAATAATTAGAAGACTGAAGACTTTATCCCAATCTCCTTTAGTCAGGAGTAAACTCTATTTTCTGTTTTCTTACTTTCAAGTTTTTTTTGGTTATGTAATTTAAATAATAAATTAAAACCTTGTGCCTTACTCGGGGCACAACGGTCCATTAGTTAGAGTTTTCATTATTCATCAGCATATTTTCATTTAATATATCATTGGACGTTTGCATTCAAATTTTTCTCTCTTTGTCTTTATTTTGCTTTATTGCTTTCAAAATAGCTATGTGTTCTTACACGCACCCACACAAAAAATTGCAAATTCGTATCCACCCTGGATCCCATTGATAACAATTCTGCTATTGCCAATTATGACTTCAAAAATCCGATCTACCAAGCCGAGGATGAAGGTGAGGAAGATTGTGAAATACCTGGAGAGATTGCTAGGTTGTTAATGCAAGGTGAAAGAGCCATACGACCGCATGAAGAGCCAGTCGAGGTTGTGAACCTGGATACTGAAGAGGACAAGAAAGAAATCAAGATAGGTACCAACCTAGAAGACAGTGTCAAAAATATATTAATCTAGATGTTGCGTAACTATGCTGAGATCTTTGCTTGGTCGTATGAATACATGCCAGGGCTTGATACTGATATTGTGGTTCACCATCTACCAATGAAGGAAGGTTATTCTCATATAAAGTAGAAGGTTCGTAGTACGTGTCATGAGATGTCTGAAAATATCAAAGTTAAGGTTATGAAGCAGTTCAATACAAGTTTCTTAGATGTTACGTCCTATCCTCAATGAGTTGCAAATATGGTGCCAGTACCTAAGAAGGATGGTAAGGTGCGTATGTGCATAGACTACATGGATTTGAACAGGGAAAGCCCCAAAGATGACTTTCCACTTCCACATATTGATTTTCTAGTTGACAACACCCTCAGCATAAAGTAATATCCTTTATGGATGGTTTCTCCGGTTATAATCAAATTAAGATGGCACCCGAAGACATGGAGAAAACTACTTTTATCACACAATGGGGCACTTTCTTTTACAAAGTTATGCCTTTCGGTTTGAAGAATGTCGGTGCAACATATCAGCGCTCTATAGTAGCTTTGTTCCATGATATGATCCATCATGAGATAGAGGTTTACATTGATGACATGATAGCCAAGTCTCAGAATAAAGAAGAACACCTTGACCACCTGCATAAGCTGTTTGAAAGACAGAAGAAGTACATATTGAGGTTGAATTCAAACAAGTGCACCATTGGGGTAACATCCGGTAAACTCCTAGGTTTTGTCGTCAGTGGTAAAGGTATTGAAGTTGTTCCTACCAAGGTTAAATCCATTCAAGAGATGCCAGATCCCCGTACTGAGAAAGAAGTCAGAGGTTTCTTGGGAAGATTGAACTACATTGCCAGATTTATTTCCCATTTAACTGCTACTTATGAGCCAATCTTCAAGTTACTGAAGAAAGATCAAGTAGTGAAGAGGAATAATGATTGTTAGATAGCCTTCGACAAAATCAAGGAGTACCTCCAGGAACCTCCGATTCTAATGCCATGGGTTGAAGGAATACATCTGATCATGTACTTCACAGTATTAGAGAATTCAATGGGGTGTGTGTTGGGGAAACATGACGAGTCTGGTCGAAAAGAGCATGCAATATACTACCTTATCAAAAAGTTTACCGACTATGAAACAAGATACTCACTTCTCGAGAAAACTTGTTGTGCTTTGGCATGGGATGGATCCAATAAAATACATATTTGAGAAACCCGCTCTCTCCGAAAGAATAGCAAGATGGAAAATGGTCTTGACAGAATACGACATTCATTACACTACTCAGAAGGCAATCAAAGGAAGTGTACTAGCAGATTATTTGGCTCATCAAGCTTTAGATGACTATCAGTCTATGAACTTTGAGTTCCCGGATGAGAATATTATGCTAGTTACTGATTATGAAGATCCTGAAACGGATGAAGGACCTCAACTGGGATCCCAATGGACTATGGTTTTTGATGGAGCTTCCAACGCATTTGGTAATGGAATTGGTGTTGTAATTGTTTCTCCTAAGGGTTTCCATACGACCTTCACCGCCAGATTATGTTTTGACTGTACCAAAAATATGGCCGAGTACAAAGCATGCATCATAGGTACCAAGGCTGCTATCGATATGAGAATTAAATTCCTAAATGTATATGGGGACTCAACCCTGGTGATCAGCCAAATTAAGGGAGAATGGGATACGAAGCATCCAAATCTCATTCCTTATCGATATCATGTGTTAACATTAATTCCATACTTCGAAGAAATCACTTTTGAACACATCCCGCGAGAAGAGAATCAATTGGAAGACGCATTAGCTACCATGTCATCTATGTTCAAAGTCAGATGGGATAATGAGGCTCCTCGAATTACTGTTGAGAGACTAGATGAACCAACACATTTCTACGAAGTTGATATTGATGGAGTAGAAGAAAAGCCTTGGTACCACGAAGTAAAAATATACCTCGAGACTCAAGAGTATCCTGAAGCAGCATCTATCAATGACAAGAAATTTCTAAGGAGGTTCTCCACCAAGTTCTTTATGAGCAACATAATCTTGTACAAATGCAATCATGGTTCGACTTTGCTTCGCTGTGTAGACAAGAAGGAAGCTGAGGAGATCATGGAAGATATGCATGAAGGAGTCTTTGGCACTCACTCCAATGGACATACAATGGCTAAGAAAATACTGAGAGCGGGTTATTATTGGTCTACCATGGAAACTGATTGCCATCGTCATTCCAGAACTAGTCACAAATGCCAGATTTATGCTGATGAAGTACACGTGTGTTCAATCCTCTTCCACCTTCAGATCACGAATGGCAGACATGCCAATCTAACTCTTCAAGTTTAAGAACATTGAACAGAGCGTGAGGAGGTGTCTTGAATTAACCGTCTTCAAAATGGGAGGGAAAATTTTCGGGTACAATAATGTGCCTCCGGTTCCTTTGAATTTTTTGATTGTTCCTTGGCCGTTTGCAATGTGGGGCATTGATATGATTGGAGAGATTAAGAAAACTGCTTCCAATGGGCATTGTTTCATCCTTGTCGCTATTTATTACTTCACAAAGTTGGTAGAAGCAGCCTTGTTTGCCTCCGTTACCAAGAATGTAGTGGCTCAGTTCATTAAGCATAATCTCATATGTCAATATGGCATACTTGAAAGGATAAGCACATAAAATAGTACCAATCTTAACAATACTATGATCACGGAATTCTGCTCCCAATTTAAATTAAGCACCATAATTCTTCTCCGTAACAACCAAAGATGAATGGCGTAGTGGAAGCCACCAACAAGAATATCAAGAATATTTTGCAGAAGATTGGCATGAGATTCTACGATTTTCTCTTCATGGTTATCTCACTTCAGTACGTATATCAACTGGGGCAACCCCGTTTTCTCTAGTTTATGGTATAAAGGTTGTCTTACATGTCGAAGTCCAGATTCCTTGCCTAAGGGTTATGAAGGATGCAGGTTTAGATAAAGACGAATTGATTCAGAATAGATTAGACCAGATAAATTTGAATGATGAAAAAAGGTTGGCAGTTGTTTGTCATGTTCAGATGTATCAGAAGCGCATGATCAAGGCCTTTAAAAAGAAAGTCAAACACCAGGTGTACCAGGCTGGTGATTTGGTGATAAAGCGCATCATCCTACCACAAGGTGATCCCAGGGCCAAATGGACTCCCACATACGAAGGGCCATTTTTGATCAAGAAGATATTTTCTGGCGGTTTTATGATGCTTACCACGATGGACGGTGCAAATTTTCCACACCGTGTGAACACAGACATAGTCTAAAAATACTACGCATAAAAGAGACCCGCTAGATTTACTGGCCTAGGAAAAAATAAGGGCATCCCGCGAATCAAAAGGGTTCGGTCAAAAATTAAGGATATATATATATATCCGAAAAGTCGTAAACCTGAAAAGGCGGCTTGGACATATTCATTTGAATATGATTACTGTTTACAACTATATGCATGAAAATGGTATTAACATTTACTAAAGAATCTAGGAGTCGGGATAACGTTCAGGTTGACCATAAATTCCCCACAGAGCAATCTCCTCAGGGCTATTTTCACAAGCTAATCCTAATCAGAGATTATTTTCCCCAACACAGTCTACATGGTTTATTTCCCCAACAAAGTTTATTTCTCCAAATATTGCAATTCCCTGACAAGATCCTCTTCTCCGTCCAGGTGTCATTCAATGTTATCCTCCCTAGAAGAGATGATACCCATATCTGAAACCTAGTTATACATCACAATAAAGGATTATCCATCTCTTTTATCCCCAGTCAGGATACGTAAAGAATTAAATCCTTCAAAAGAACGATGAATGGTGGACTCTCCTTGAATGCTGCTATCCCCAAGCAGAAGTCGAACATCCCCAGCGCAGTGTCCTCAAATAGAAAGCCGAAATCCCCAGTAAAGTCACTCTAAAACAAAAATTTAAGAATCAATGTCTTTGTCCCCAGCAACAATCAGAGATTTATTTTCCCCGACTAAAGATGTTATACAAAGCTACTGATACGCACCAACGATCATTTAAAAAATATCATAACATATGCATACAAAACGCATATGTCATTCTAATTTATTTTGAGAGCATCATTACACAATGCATTACATACATCATGAAATTGCTTAGAACTAACTTTGTTTTCAGGTTAAGTTCACAAACAGATGAATATTATCAGCAATTTAGAGACAGGTTGTAGAATAATTCCCGAAATAGAACAGGGCGACTATCTACATAATCAGATGATCCCCTTTAAAGAATAAATTCTGAAAAGCATTTCCCTTCAGAGACTGAATTCTGAAAAGCATTCCCTTCAAAGACTTAATTCTGAAAAGCATTCTACTTCAGAGGTTTATTCTGAAAAGCATTCCCCTTTAGAGACTGAATTCTGAAAAGCATTCTCCTTCAGAGGTTTATTCTGAAAAGCATTTTCTTCAGAGATTGAATTCCGAAAAGAATTCTCATTCAGAGACTGAAAGAATTCTCCTTCAGAGGTTTATTCTGAAAAGCATTCTCCTTTAGAGGTTTATTCTGGAAAGCATTTCCTTCAGAGACTGAATTCTGAAAAGCATTTCCTTCAGAGACTAAATTCTAAAAAGCATTTCCTTCAAAGAATGAATTCTGAAAAGCATTTCCTTTAGAGACTGAATTATGAAAAGCATTCCCCTTCAGAGACTGAATTCTGAAAAAGCATTCCCTTCAGAGACTTAATTCTAAAAAGCATTCCCCCCAAAGATTAAATTATGGAGAATATTTCCTTCAGAGATTGAATTCTGAAAAGCATTTCCTTCAGAGACTGAATTCTGAAAAGCATTTCCTTCAGAGACTGAATTCTGAAAAGCATTCTCCTTCATAGGTTTATTCTAAAAAGCATTCCCCTTTAGAGACTGAATTCTGAAAAGCATTCTCCTTCAGAGGTTTATTCTGAAAAGCATTTCCTTCAGAGATTGAATTCTGAAAAGCATTCCCCTTCAGATACTGAATTCTAAAAACCATTCTCCTTCAAAGGTTTATCTTGAAAATCATTTCCTTCATATATTTAATTCTGAAAAGTATCTCCTTCAGGTTTTCATTTTGAAAAGCATTCTCCTTCAGATAAATTCGAGCATAGACTCATTTTGATACTCTTATCAACATTTATTTTGGATGGCATCTATAAGCCTATCTTCGGCGACACTCTATCACCTCTCCGAATGACATCTTTAATCCCATTCAAGCATGATAATCAACCAATAGTGATACTTCGTGCGCATGTGAGTGCAAATTTCTGGGCATTTAAGTGTTCAACCCTCTTCCACCTTCAGACCATGAATGGCGAACATGACAATCTAACTCTTCAGGTCTAAGAAGATTGAACAGGGGCAGCTGTGGTACCCCAAAATTTTCCCTCCAATTTTTCAAAACAAATTGATTTAAGATATCCCCTCATGCACATAAGGTCTCAAACACTTAAGACTACTCAAGAATTGATTAGATGAACCTTCCTCCTAAGAAGTGACCTACAACTAGGGTTTTTTATTTCTCAAGGAAAATTGGACTTCTAATACCTTAAGTGGACTTCACGGTTTCTCATATGCTTCAAAGAATCCTCATACCAAGTTTCAATCCTTGCATCATAAGTTTCCTCAATCAATTAGTCAGATGACTGAAAATCAATTGTATCGGACAAAAAGTCAACTTTGACCAATTTACAATCAAACTTTAATATTTTTGGTCAACATCAATACTTGGAAGTCACATTCATCATTTGATAAAGCGTTGATCATGATTCATCAAGAAAACTAAGATTCATCAAAAGTCAAAAGTTACTAAATTAGGGTTTTCTTAAGGGGAAGTCAATTGAACTTTGACCAAGCATAACTTTCACAAACTTCATCAGAAAATTCTCAACTAAAGCCTATTTTGAAGTAAACTCGATTCTGTACATCTTTGCCTCTCTAAGCTCAAGGCCAAAAATGACTCATTTAAAAGATATGAGCCAAAACATTACAGATCATTTTAAAAGTCAACAAAAAGACACTTTTTGTCAAAGCAATTTACATCAAGTTAAATTCTAAAAATGAAAAAATTAACAACATTAAGATTGCTAGGGACATCTTGTGGTTTCCAAAAATTCCAAGATCACCTCCATATGATGAGAATTGAGTGAGATATGATTGGTGCAAGTTGGGCAATTTTGAGAAAATGCATGAAACTCAAATTGAACAAATTAAATTTTTTGGGATAATGGGCTTATCTTTTAAGGTCCAAATGTGTTTTTGATCTAATAATAGGCCTCTAAGTCCATTTATTTATTTTTATGGTCTTTATTTATTTTTATTTTGATTTTATTCAATTAAAAGCATTATAGATCAAATAAAATACTAAAACAAAGATATGAGGCACATGACTTTTGTTTTAAATCAAATCATAAGGCTAAAAAAATCAGATAATCAATTAGCAAAAACATGTGAGATTGATTGGTACATGATTGGCTTGAAAAGGGAAGATTTCATGCAAAATTTCCAATCAAATATTTGGTCATGAAATACATAGATTTGGCTCATGTTTGTTGACCTAATTCATGGCCTATAAATAGAGAACATATTCATACATCCAAGGACACAAAATTACCTCAAGAGCACACTCCTAAAAATTCTAAATTTTTTCATAACTATGGCAAGAATAAACCTTGTCTCCAGCCTCTTGCAATCAAAACCAAGCATTCCATCGAGTCTCTGAAGTCCCCAAGGAGTCATTCCAATCATCATTCCAGCTTGAAGCATCCTAAAACGTGTCAACCAACACCATTGGATTGTTGGACTTTCTTGAAATTCAAACTACTTATTCATGCAATATAAATGAATTTTATGCATATATTCATGATCATATTGATGTGTGGAATTGTTTTTGACGTGTTACTTTTAAAGTTTACTGCAGGAACAACAAAGTGCCATTGTTTGGGCACAAACTAAATTTTTGTTTCGAAAATCACGATATATTCACTTTCAGGCCAAAACAACCTCACCATTGGATTCAAGAGGGTCGATTTAGGGGGATAAGGTCCTCCTTTGTCTCTAACACGCGCTATTTTTGCAGGTTAATAAAAGGTCTAGCCGGAGAAGACGACCAGAGCTAGGGCTCTGTCACTTCTCTGGTTCATTGGTTTTATTATATAATTGTTTTGTTATGTTATGATAACAGATTGGAAGTGTAGCATAGATGGTTGAGGTGAGGGCGTGTAATGTGAAGGGCGTGGGTTCGATTCCCTGCGTTATGCGTTTATTTTTGTTATTTTCTCAAACTAACATGCATGTTTACAATATAATGATCCCTTCCTATTTGCTATCACCAACATCCCGTTGGCTCAGTGGCAAGGGAGGCGCTATGTGACTCTAGGGGCGTGGGTTCAACACCCACCCCTAGCACTTTTCCACTGTTTTTTTGTTTAACTTAATTCCTTTCTATTTTCTTTTTTCTAACCCTAATCATTTTTCTATTTTCTATTAAACCCTAATTAATTTTTTTAACAATCAATTAACCTAATTTTTTTAATACTAATAAACTAGGATTAAGGTTTTAATTAATAATTAAGTTTTCTTATATTTTACTAATTAATCAATTAATTAATTAACTAAACTTTTTTATTATTAAAATCAATTAAAATTTAGGTTTTATTAACTACTTTTATCACTTAAATTATTTTTTATAAAACATAAAAATATTAATATTTAGAACTTTAGGTAGTTTAAATATTTTCTTTTTTCAAAATTTTTTTCTTATTTTCTTTTCTTATTTAATTTTCTTAGATATAATGTATAGGCCGCACTCTCCAATGTAATAGCGTAGATTTACATTCCCACCTTTTTCAAATTATGTAATTGCTCACAGGGTGTAATGGTGTATATTTACTTTCCCACAATTTTTATACTTATGTATCTCTCCCAAAGCCATGTAATAGCGTAGGACTTTATATTCTGCACTTTATTTTTTCTGAATATGTCTAACTGTTAGTAACTAGGGTTTGTATGACAATATGAAAAGCAGACATAGAAAACCCTAATTCTCAAGATTAAGATAACTGAATTAATACACTTCACACACTTGCACCTCTAGGGTATCCTCTCTTGTTTACTTACGAATATTGGTCACGTCCCTCAAAAATAGGGATGATTTAGCAAAAGACCCTTTTGAATAAATGATCATAGTCCCTCGATGACCCGTGAAAGTTGCCTACGAAAATGATCTAGTCCCTCCAATACAAATTGCTAAAGCATCCTTACATGTTGCCTTCAATGACCATACGATGACCCTACGCCTATCCCTTCACATCCAATGGATAGGGCTACCTACTAACTAATGATATGGATAGTACTATCTCTAAAGGAGAAGGAAAATAATAAGAAATACCTTTAGTGGGTAAGAAACTCCTAATTTATTGCTCACAATTTTCTCACAAACATTTTTCACACATCACTTTCAAACAAATATTTTCAAAATACTTTTACGCTTTCTTGAGGGCTGATACAAGAATCATTACAAATCTAGCCTTACATTGGCTTTTCAAAATATTTTCAAACAAATCACACACACAAAGAAATTAAGAGCCTGTAGATAACTACATATGAAAAGGGTGCTAACACCTTCCCTTTTCATAACTTACCCCCCGAACTTAAAATCTATCAAAGGTCTTTCATATTCTTTTCACCTTTCCTAAATATTGGATAAAAGAAAATTTAGTGGCGACTCTTGCTATCCGCACATTTGGATAAAACCAAAAAAGTCAATTATGCCATCGTATTACACCAGTGTCGACCATACTTGCTGACACCTATTACACCATCCATTCCTGGCATGGCAAGAAAGGAGTCGTCATGTGTTGTATTTCATTGCTCTATAAGTGGTTTATGTTTCATATGCCTACAAGAGGACCATTTGTGAATCCCATGGATTCTCTTCTCTGGTCTCAACGGATCATGGCACTCACTTCTTCTGACATTGTTTGGTATAACATAAGGGTGTGAAGGAGATCATTGCAAGATTTGGTGAGTTTCCTAACAATCCTCTCATGGGAACAAAAGGTTGCATAAATTACAATCCCACTTTGGCACGCCGCCAGTTAGGGTATGTTATGATGGATGGACCTACTGATCGAGAAACAGAAGAAACCGTTTATTTCAGAAAAAGGGAAGATCTTGTTCTGCTGGAAAGAGTAAGAGCCTCTTGGGGTCATGTTCATAAGAAAGGGAAGTTTTTCTTTGGCCAGAGAGGTTGTTTAGCCTTCGACGCATATGTGCAATGGATTCAAAACTGAGTAAAGGTGATGTTATTACCGTACAAAAGGGAGGAGCCTATGTATCCTCAACCTGTTTTTAATCCATCAGTTGATAGTCAATTATAGCTAGAAATAGTTATTAATCAATCATCTCTTGCTGAATCATCAATGAAGAAACCAGTTCCTGATTTGTCCAAATTCGTGCCTATGGAGAATTACACGCATGTTATGGCTGTAAATCTTAAGCTACAGTCAACAAGTCAGGAGAAATATATGAGACTTTACTTTGCTAGGCAATAAAAGAGAAAGTTGATGCATGAAGCTAAGATGAAAGAAAAGTTGCTGGAAGAGTATGGTTTGTTGGAACAAGCGAAGAAGCTAAGGTTTGAAGATTCCTATACATCCAGAAACCAAGTTGAAAGCCTTGCGGAGAGTCAGAAAAAAATTGAAAGACTCCAATTGGAAAAAGAATATTTGAAAGTAAAGCATAATGGATAAATTAGAGCTCTGAAGAAGCAACTATGTGATGAAGAATCCAAATCCGAAGAACCTAGCCGACATAAAACAGGGTTCGAGCTGGAAATATAAAACCGATAGAGGTTGATCGATAGGCTGGTTACGGAAGTTGGTGAGCTCAAGATTCAACTTTAAGAGAAGGATGATTTGAGTTATCTTGTAGAGGTTCGACTGGAAGGAAGAAATATCCAATTGTCTTAGACAACAGCCGAATTGGAAAAGCTTAAAGCTTAGATAGGATCAGATTCACATTCAACCAGAGTTTGATGAAAATTCATCTTAGCTTTCTTAATGTTTATATGTTGTTGAGGTCATCGCCAAATTTGTTGGACGTGATCTCTTTTATTTGTAGTTATACTCTATGTTGAGGACCTTTTGTATGAATATTGTTGCGTTTATGATATGAGCAATTATTTTATTCAGATATCTTATCTCTTGATGCTTTATCTTGTTGCTTTATCCTTTTGCTTATTGATGTTAATGAAAATGCTTCAGGATATTCCTGGAAATGATGAAACATTTCATGCACAATCATGCATTCATACATATCATATCATGACAGGTGGTTCCGACAGGTTTTCTTATTTTTGGTCTGGGTTTTATTTTCAGAGATTGCTACTACAAACTCTCACCATTATAACACTCTAAGTAATTCCAAAAAACAGATGGAATAGATTCAGGCAGATGTTTGCTATGGGTGTCGAGATGGAAACTCATGTTGATCAGCTGCTGGAAATTATCCAGAAATGGCCCGTCAATAAGAAGAGATAAGAGCTTTGATTGTAAGGCCTGCTGCAACTACAGATAATGGGAATGAGACTCTGATTGTCAATCCTCAGAGGGTCGTTGTTAACAATCCGAATAACAATTTGGGTGGTCCGACTCTGAATGGTAATTTGGGAAGTGCTACTCTGAATGGTAATCTAGGTGGTCTTACATTAAATGGTAATCCAGGTGGGCCAAACTTGAATGAAAATGTTGGTTTGGATTGGAATGGTAATGTTGTTGTGAACTTTGGTAATCCCGCTGGAAATAATCAAGGAGTTCCTTTTGTCCAAGTTGTGGGAAATAATCT
Organism: Vicia faba; assembly: GCA_948472305.1. Lineage (NCBI taxonomy): Eukaryota > Viridiplantae > Streptophyta > Magnoliopsida > Fabales > Fabaceae > Vicia > Vicia faba. The sequence continues at coordinate 258,809,717 of OX451737.1, read as the reverse complement.
GCCTCCACCTACTCCTACTCGACAGAATAATGGATAACCTTTTGTTCAACCAAGGCCTATCTGTATTCCTGTTTGTTGAAACAACCGACTGAAAATCATAAAACAATGAAGTCGCCATTGAACGTCTTTCATCCCACATAAAGGGAAAGGTGAACATCGAGAAAACCTGAGAAGGGAGAAGTCACGGTCTTGCGACCGAGAGATCGGGTAAGGGAGTCTATTACGCGAGGGGAAGATATTAGCACCCCACACACCTGTAGTACTCTACAGTATCCACTCTTGTTATTCTAATAAAAGGGTGTGTAAAAATCAATGTCTAAAGCTTACTGATAAGGAAGAATGCATGCAAAAGAAATGCGGGGAAAAGAAGGAAGTATTTACGAATTTTGCTCAGTTAGGCCCCGCGACCTGTTGCCTACGTATCCCTTTTGAGGAATCAGAGCGTCGTAATTCGGCTCACATGTTTTTGTTTGTTTTGTGTTTTTTAAATGAACAATGTTAAATTCAATCATTCCACTACCGTTTGACCATTGAAGACTCACGCGCTGTAGTGGAAAGGAATCAACACGTTCTTAGAAGAGAAAGGCCGAATGGTGAAAAGAAATGAATTAGTTGGTGTTTTTTACCATGAAAAGGATTTTTTTTATGGTTATCATGTTTTATACATTTTCCAAGAAAAAGAAGTTTTAGTTTTAAATGCAAATATGCAAAAGAAAAGAAAAACAACAAGGGGAGACTATCCTAATCTATAGTCCTAATATGATCATACAAAGATGGCCCTACGCCAAGGATGAAAGGGAATATCTACCTAAGTGGACATACATACATATATATATATATATATATATATATATATATATATATATATATATATATATATATATATATATATATATATATATATATATATATATATCATAATGTCTAGCTCGAGGACTAACCTAAACGAGCAATCCTAAGAGAGCATGGTAAATATTTCATAAAAGAGACGCAAGAGCAGTCATACTGTCATAAGATAAAGTACGAGAATAGATGAAAAAAATCCAGCGAGAGATAGCAAAATATCACAGATCCTGTGACAAGAATCAATCAAACAGATGGAAAAACATCTGAACAAACAAAAGCTCAGACATCACCTGAATATCAAACACCTACAAGGAACATGCCAAGTAGTAAAAGGGTAGGTCTCACCAGAGACAAGCAACTAAGCATCAAACCAAGGGTCAAGCCATAACCGAGGTGAGAGAATCACCCGAGTCAACCAAGCCATAAAATTATAGGAATATAATAGGTTCTTAACCATTGTATCAATTACCAGGGCAAGACATATCTAGGGAAAAAGACAAAGTGTATGCATACACTGAGCGTCAGTGTCGGTTAACACGTGATGAAGAAGATGTGGCGATCCGATTATAGGAACCCTTTTCACTCTCCTTAATAGGACTTAGACTCATTCGGATCTTGGGCACATGTTCAGAGCATACTTGTAAAAAGTGATCATAGGAACGAGGCGGACGGGGGACTGCAGCGATTGATTAATAACCCTCTCCACTTGCCTACTCATGAGTACTTAGGAATGGTTTCCATAAAAGGAACTAAAACCATCACTCCGCTATGCAAGCTTAAAAAGTAAACAATCACAGCCGTGGCTTCCTAACGAGGACTTCCAGAATTGCCTTCCAATTGGCACAGACTCCAAATCATAAGTAAGCAGTAAAGTGCAGAAAAAGTAAATCAGATGAGAAAGTACCAAAGGGATATAAATCCATAATAAAGCAGCTAAATAATAACGAAACCCATAGATCTTATAACAAGCTAGCATCAATAAATAAACGATTCAGAACGTGTCGTCAGACATAAACATCAAGGCCTTGATGTGAAAATAAATCACAAGCAGTGTATAGCAAATACAAACACATAAACATTCTGCAAGGCAATACAAACAGACAAAGCATACAATAATGAAAATATAACAGTCGTGTCCCACAAATAAAGTGGAACACAAAGCCATCAAGTCAACATTGAAATATTTTCTCAGAGTACCTTGCACACTTAACAGACAAGTCAGTAGCAACAAGGAAAAGTGATGATACACTAAAGGATAAATGATAATACATCAAAATAATGAGAAATTATGACAAAACATCTAACAAGGATGACAAAACATCAAGAAACATGTGTCAAGTATAGATGACAAAATATCAAGCATGGATGGCAAAACATCATGAAACTTGTATCAAGATACGAGAATGAGAATTAAAGAGAGGTAAGGTGATACCTAACAGAGAAGGTCTGTTGCCTCTTTAATGCACATGAGATAAGAAAAATCTACTGAATGCCTTCTTGATTTTCCTCCATCAACCAATAATTAGGCACCCGGGTTGCGTCAAGAATCAATCACAAAACCATGGCAGAAGTATCCATAAGATAAATGGAATGCTTAGTGTATGGGAGTTAGATCGGGTTATGATTAACCAAGGGCTATACTTGATTAATCTCATGAGAGTAGGTGCTCCTACCCTCAACCATGAGATCCTTTTTGTGTATGGAACACTTGGTATATGGACCAAAGTGATTGATTCGGGTTATAATTAACCAAGGGAAAAACTTGATTAATCTCGTGAGAATAGCCATTCCCAAAATCAACTATGAAACCCTTTATGAAAAGCTTGGTATGTGGACCAAGAGGAGGCCATGTGTTTTAATTGGATGATACATACAGACTTGAGCAAAAATTAAAACATACCAAGAAATAAAATTCTAAGCTATTACAAGCCATATAGGAATGGGGGTACAAGTTTATGAATGGGGATGTATCAAATCGACAACATGATTAAAAGTATAAACAAACAAACAATTCAAACCAATCGAAATATTAAATAACTAATTAGATTGAACTATCTTATTTAATAGAATTAATTAACAAAATAATCAATTATATTAAATATTATTTTCCAACCAAATTAATTATTTAAAACAAATATGTTTTCTTCTATTATTATTTTTTTATTTTTAACTGCTAAAGAAAAATATTTAAACAAACAATACAAAAAGAAAAAGATAGAATTGGGCCTGAAATCAACAATGGGGGGTTGTATAACAAATAGTGATGCCCAATGATGCATGGCCCAAGCGCTAGAGAGGTGTCCATTGATCTTGCACAGTCATCCAGCGAGGATCTATCATGGACACTCGCTTCTGGAGCGTCTGAGGTAGATCTCAGAGCTGAGAGAGGCGAGGGTGCATGGGAAGGCATGAGGCTTCACGCGTTGGATCTGGCGAGGTCCGTGAGATTTTGTGTATTGCTCTGGGAGAAGAGCACCGTGAAGACTCACTTCTGACCGTATGATCTAAATCTGGAGGGATTAGAGGATAACGATGAGAGGGATCATGGATGTTACCGTGAGATACCTGCATAGAACCAAAAAACAGCCACAATGGCGGTGACAAGTGTCACCGCATGATTAGAATTTAATTAAGAGGCTGATTAATCGAAATTAATAACTAAATCAAATTTAAACAAAAGAGAGTAGTATCTCTTTCTCTCTCGTCCCTGTGTTTCTCGTTATCTCTGTATGAGTCTCGCTGATGAGGAAACATCAGTTGTATCAGAAATCGCCTTGCGGCGGCGGCAACAGTGACGACTCGTGATTTGGCTCTGATTCTAAATATTTTTACACCTATATCTTCGTCTCTATCTCTCTCTCTCTCTCGTTACTAATTTGTGTCTTAATTTTGCTGGTAATGAATGGTTGAGCGTAGATCTTGAAGGAGAAAACGAAACCCTAAGCACTTTGTTTGTAATCTCCGTGATAATGATGATGATGACCAGTTATTCATGACGAATCGACACTATTTGATGCATGATGAAGAGCTTGACAACAATGAAGGTTAACTTCCAATGACGGTGGAAGGCTATCCGTGATCTCGACCTTCCGGTGAGGTCTTTCTGGTTTTTCACTCTTTCTTCTCCTTCGTTGCCTTCGGTTTACTTGTGATTGCTTTTCTTCTTCTTCTTTCTTTGATCTGAAGGGTTTGTTTGTGGAAAATGATGTAGAACTTAGGGCTTTACTGTTTGTGTTGCTTGATAACTTGCTCTTTGTGTTTCTGTAAATGAGTTTGATTTTTGAAAAGCTTTTCTGGTATTTTTTTATGGAGATGATTGAAGATGAAGGTTGAAATTTGAGATTGAAGATGAAAATGAATCATGAAGTTGAGAGAATTTTGTGGATATTTTTCTGTGATTATTCCAGAATGTGAAGAATGAAAAATCTCGAGTGAGAAATTCTATTTTATAGTTCTATTATTATGAAAAAAAGTTAGTTAGGGATTAAGACAATCTTGGACTTAGATCCTGAAAGTTTGTTACAAGGATTAGAGGGAGAGGATCGATTATGAGTTTTAGCTTGCTTGAGAAGTTGTAATTGAACTTATTATATGTTACTTGACAGGCTTGGAACAAAGTCTGTATTGGGCCTTTGTTCCTGATATCTATTTTTTTTAATTGTTTGTGAGACTGAAATCTACTACAGTACTCTTGCTTGAGATGCGAAATCTTTTATTATGATAACTTTAGTTGTTTGGGATGGAATTTGCAATTATGCTTCTTACCAGGCTGTGATGCTTTGTTGCTTTGGCTGGACTATTGCAATTCTGACTTTGTTTTTCCTTGCTGGACTGTGATGCTATACTGAGCTTGAAAATGTGATTTCTGTACTGCTAACTATGATGAAATCATGAGTTTATTCTTTTTGTACCTCCTTTGTGAACCAAAATTAGTTTGTCATTTGCAATGGATGGAATTAGGCCTGTGATTTAATATTGAAATCTGATTGTTTGCTTGAGAAAATAATGAGGCCTTCACTTGTTGAACATGATTTAGAAACCCTTAATTTATGATTCCTTACGAACAACCCTAGTGATGGAATAAAGAGAAACTCTTTGTGTAAAATTCTTGGTGCATGTTCAATGATTGTGTTTATGTTTGATTATTGCTAACCATTCTCTTTTTCTTGTTTCATGAATCAAATGATAGAGAAGCTTGAGAGAAAATGAAGAATGTTTAAAGAAGAAGAAGAAGAAGTCTTGGAGGAATTCGAAGAAGTGAGGATTTGAATTCTTGGCAATTAAAAATTTCATGTAATAATTTAGAATGAGTTTAAAAATTCCCTTTGATTTGTTGATGTATTTAAATTGGAATTCGCCTCAATGTAAATCTTGCAAGCATAACAAATTTAGGATAGAATTTGTAAAGCAAACTTTTTGTCAAAGTGTTTGTAAAACAAACTAAATCTTGAATGGAATCCAATAAAGACTTCTTCAACTTTTGCTTTTGTATTGAAGTGAACTTGTGTTTTCAACAATTTGAGTTTTCACTTCAATCTTCCTTGCCAAAATGCTTGTTAAGAGTTGCATCTCAAATGAATGAGATAAATGAATCTTTTCAAATCTTGATCTTGTAAAAAAAATTGGTAACTAAAATATCCAAAATAACTTCCTTCTTAAGTCTCATATGTACTTTGAAATTTGATGATATGGACTTCTAGCTTAGGACACAATGAATCTTTAAATTTTTCTCACTTAAATATGCCTTGAAAATGATGTTTGAAAACTATTTTCAACTTTCATCTTTCTTAATGATGAATATCTTTTAATCTTCAAAATGAGTGCTTTGTCTTCACCACGAAAGGTCTAAAATTTGGCTAAGAACAATTAAAATCTTGACTTGCAACATAAGTAACCTAAATGACTCCAATCTTGAGTTCTTGGCCAAAATAAAATGAACCTTAATCCATAATCAACAAGGCACTTTGGTTGAAACAAAACCTTGTCAATTAGATTGTTCTCTATCACATGAAACCTTACCCTCTTGTGCACTGAGATGATACTCAAGACGCCAATGAAAGAACCCCCTTGGATTGATTGATAGCACAAACAAATTCCAAAGCATAAAGAAAAACCTGGAAGATAACAATACCTTGATCCCGTCATAAATGCAAGAATGTACATGATGAAACATAACCCATAAAAATTCCAAAATCAAGAAGGAAAATTTTAGGGGTACAACAACCGTTAGATTGAAGAGGATAAATATAAGTACTGGATGTCTAATGCTGATGAACCAATAAAAGCTGACAAAATGTTGCGTATGCTCAAGGAGCATATGTGAATGTTTTAGAATCAGGGTGCCATGGGCCTTGATATGTCTGATTTGGGCTTAGTCCCTGGAGTGAAGATTCCTCCAAAGTTTAAAGTGTTGGACTTTATGAAGTACAAAGTCACCTCATTCCCTAGGACACATGTCAAGTCCTACTACAGGAGGATGGCAACATACTCTGACAATGAGAAATTGCTTATGCACTTCTTTCAGGACAACCTGATTGGCGGACCGTTAGAGTGGTACATGTAACTTGAGAGTACTCGTATCCGTACATGGAGAGATTTATTTGATGCTTTTGTCCAGAATTACTGATACAACTTTGATATGGTGCCTACAAGAACTCAACTGCAGAATATGTCACAAAAATATAATGAATCCTTTAAGGTATACGCACAGAGGTGGCGTGAAATGGAGGCCAGGGTTTAATCGCATATGATGGAGCGTGAAATGTTAGATATGTTCACGTGCACTCTGCAAGGGCAGTATTATACGAGCTTTAGTACATCTGATACATTTGTTGAAATGGTGACATATGTGGAAAGGATTGAAATTGGAATCAAACTGGGAAAGATTTAGGATGTCTATGGAGCTAACACTGGTAATGTGAAGAAGTCTTTTGACATTTTTTAGAAGAAGAAAGAAAGTGACGCTGGTGCGCTTTATGAGCGAAAGGGTAAAGGTAGGGCTCATCAGGAGTCTGATCATAAAATTGTTAATGTGAAGATCCCAGTTGCTGCACCTCAACGACGGACATATGCGCTTAGACAAGGCAGTCAACAAAAGTTGAGGCTGCCTCCTAGGAAGTTTGATTCACTTCCTATGTACTATGGGGAATTGCTACCTCAGCTGCTTGAATCCTAACTGGTTGAGTTGCGTACTTGGAAAGTTGACCCTGAAAAATTGCCTACTAGCTTTAATTCTAATTCTATGTGTGAGTTTCATTCTGGTGGACAAGGACATACCATTGAAAACTGATATGCTTTTAAGCATAAAATGCAAGACTTACTGGATTCTCAGGCTATTAATTTTGGGCCAGCACCAATGCCCAATATTCTTCAACAACCTTTGCTACCTCATGGTGGTGCCACTCTCAGTGCCATTATTGAAGATGAAAGTTTGAATCTGGTTATGGATGTAAATCAGGTGACTACACCTTTATCTAAATAATGGAAAAACACAAGAAGGGGGGATTTTAAAACTTAAAGAAAAGAAAACGTTGGTTATCCTGGTTCGTTTGAACTCAAACTACTCCAGTCCACCTGCCAAGGTGATTTCACCTCTCTCAATGAGGTATTAATCCACGAATCAAACTTGATTACACAGCTACTATGACAACCGTCAAAGTCTTCTTGAGTTTAAACCACAATCCGGTTTTCTCAAGGAAATACACTAAACAATATTTAAGAGAGTGTACAAAAAGTGTTTTCTAATAAAACAGTATCACACAAGTGATGTTTTACACAATTGAGATTCAGTATGTTTGAAGGTGATGAAGATGACTCGTTTGTTGTGTGCAAAAATCATAAAAGATTTCTCCTTCAAGATTTGTTTAAATAGGAAACCCATGGGAAATCTTTTGGAATATTGATAAATGATAATTGAAGAACTTTCCAAAAATAGAGATCCTTGTCCCCTTTCAACTGTTACTTTTGAATAGAATTAAGTGAATTGTAACGCTTCAAAACATGCTTTCTTCAGAAGATGAAGGTTACCGTTGCTTCTTTCCATAACATTATGGATCAGAAACACAGAGTTCCTGTTTGCAGCGTTAGAACTTATTTAAGAGATGTATAGAATCAGAGTTGAAACAACTATCTAACTCATCTTCTGTGCTTCTTCTATCAGAACTTCTCTACAAAACATAATACTTATTTAGTGAGCATAACTGATCTTTGAGTGTTTTTTATCATCAAAACTCTTACAAGGGTTGTAGAATCAAACTATGTTCTAACATTATTGTTTGTGAAAGAGAAGTTGTCGAAGAAATGTGTATTATTGGGTTGTGGTCTTGACTATGAAGATTGTTTGATTCAGCCAGAGGGTTGCCAATGTCTGAAAGATGCAGTTCAAAGTCTGATTGCTAGAGGAATTCTTCAGTTTGACCGTGTGGTTGTTGAGCCAAAGATTGGTGAGGATGAAGTTTATATGATAACTATTCTTGTCAAGCTAAAGATGATTCATGTTCCTGTGACAATTCCAGTTCCCGCTAAAAGGTCACCAGTGACCATCACTCTTCCTGGTCCAGTGCCATATGTCAGTGGCAAAGTTATTCGTTGGTACGGTGGTGAACTTTAATATCAGTGGAAAAATCTTGTTACTCAGAAGTCGGAGGAAAGTAAGTCTAAATAAGAGAAGCCTGAAGTTCATGACATTGTCAGTGAAAGCAGGATTACCCGTAGCGGTCGAATTTTTTCTCCACCTGAACGACCAGAAAGTAGCGCAGATGCCTCAGCAAGGCTAAAGGAAACAAGATTATGGTTAATGGTGAAAAATCGGGGAAGAATCCTCTTGTTCTGAGTCTGAATGCCGAAATGGCTAAAGATTTCACATAATTTATGAGATATATAAAGAAGAGCGACTACAAGATTATCGATCATTTGATCCAGATGCCTGCAAAGATTTGAATTCTTAATTTTCTCTGGGATTCTGAATCTCATATAAACACACTTATGAAGCTATTGGGGACTTATTTTTTTTCCTTAGGAGATTTCAATGAATCAGTTCAAAGGAATCATGGCTAGCATCTCTATGAGTAATGGGTTGGGTTTCACAAATTTTGATCTACCTCCTGAGGGAAGGAAACATAATAAGGTGTTTCATATATCAATGGATATTTCAAGGACTACCTTATCCCGTGTTTTAGTTGACACAGGATCCTCCCTTAATATGCTGCCAAAGTCTGCTCTTATGAAGTTGGATTATGAGGGGTTAGTGTTGAGGCCCAGTGATTTGGTGGTCAAGGCGTTTGACGGGTAAAAGAGAACTATGTTTGGGGAAGTTGATTTTCCTATCAAGATAGGTCCTCATATATTTTACATGACTTTCTTTATCATGGATATTAATCCTTCATACTACTATTTGCTCGGGCGTCCATGGATCCATGGGGTCAATGTTGCCACTTTTACTTTGCATCAAACGTTGAAATTCTTGGTTAATGGGAAAGTGGTCACCGTTTGTGGTAAAGAGGATTATATTAACAGTCATTTGAGTACCTTTCGCTATATTGAAGTTGAAGGTGAGATACATGAGACTCCGTGCCAAGCATTAAAAATCGTGCAAGTTATCAGAACTCCTCGTCAAGAAGTTAAGAAGTCGGAAGCCTCTATGGCATCTTAACGACAAGCTCAAGCAATTGTTGATTCTGGTCATCCCGAAGGTTGGGGCAGAGTGTTGGATCTCCCCATACAGAAATATAAAAAAGGTTTAGGTTCTTGGTTTGGTGAAGTGTGCCAAAAGATGTTTCTCTCGAGATTCAAGGTATTCCTCCTCCAATTTAGTTCGTTAGTGTTGGTATTATACATGAGGAAGCTCATGCTATGAGCGAGGAAGGTGATAGACGTTAATTGGTTTGTCGAAGACGTTATTGAAGTCACCCGCTATGAAGAGTAATTTTATTTTATTTTTATCATGCAATAAATCCTACGTTCTGCCCAAGACATAATGATCATGTTGTAGGGCCACAATCTTTTTCTTTTCAAAATTATCTTCAATAAATGACGTCTTTTTGCATTCAAATATTTCGCTCCTTGTTTTTGTTTTTGTTTTTCAAAACTTTTGACGATGTGTTTTTATTTTTTATTTTTAAATATAAAACTAAAATAAAAACAAAATCATAATAATGCAGATATTGCCCCCCATTAGTCCCGAATTTTGTTGAAAACAGTTATGCTATGGCTCATTATGACTTTGAAAATCAAATCTATCAAGCTGGTGAAGAAGCTGAAGAAGATTGTGAACTTCCTAAAGAGCTAGCATGACTGTTGAGGCAACAGGAAAAGGTCATCCAGCTGTACCAAGAGACTATTGAGGTGATCAACTTGGGTACCGAGGAGGTTCAAAAAGAAGTCAAGATTGGGGCAGCGTTTGAAGACAGTGTCAAGAGAAGATTGGTTGAAATGCTCTGTGAGTATGTTGATATCTTCACTTGGTCTTATGAAGACGTGTCTGGGCTGGATACAGATGCTGTCATGCATAAATTACCTCTAAAATAAGAGTTTCCTCTGGTTAAACAAAAGCTTCGAAGAACTCAACCTGAGATGTCTAAGAAGATCAAAGAGGAGGTTTAGAAACAATTTGATGCGGGTTTCTTGAAAGTTACCTATTATCTTCCGTGGATTGCAAATATCGTACCAATGTCTAAGAAGGATGGAAAAGTGAGAATATGTGCGGATTATAGGGAATTGAACAGAGCAAGTCCTAAAGATGATTTTTCGCTCCCTCATATTGATATTTTGGTTGACAATACTGCTCAAGCTAAAGTGTTTTCCTTCATGGATAATTTTTCTGGCTATTATCAGATTAAGATGGCGCCAAAAGACATGGAGAAGACTACTTTCATTACACCTTGGGGAACATTTTGCTACAAAGTGATTCCCTTTGGTTTGAAGAATGCAGGGGCAACGTATCAGCGTGCAATGGTCACGATCTTTCATGACATGATCCATAAAGAGATTGAAGTTTATGTTGATGATATGATTGCCAAATATCAGATAGAAGAGGAGCATCTTATCCATTTTCTGAAATTGTTTGAAAGATTGAGGAAATTCAGACAAAGGCTAAATCCTAACAAGTGCACCTTCAGGATGAGATCAGGGAAGTTATTAGGCTTTATTGTAAGTGAAAAAGGCATTCGGGTTGATCCTAAAAAAATAAAAGCAATACAAGAAATGCCTGATCCAAGAACAGAAAAAGAGGTTCGTGGTTTTCTTAGGAGGTTGAACTACATTTATAGATTCATCTCTCATCTTACAGCCACTTGTGAACTGATATTCAAGCAATTGAAAAAAGATCAAACAACCAGGTGGAATGACAATTACCAAGTGGCATTTGATAAAATAAAAAGACTATATGCAGGAACCTCCAATTCTTTTGCCTCCCGTGGAAGGAAGGCCTTTGATAATGTATCTGACAGTGTTGGAAAAATCTATGGGTTGCATACTCGGTCAACATGATGAGAATGTTAAGAAAGAATATGATATTTACTACCTGAGCAAGAAATTTAGTGATTGTGAGTCAAGATATTCATTGGTGGAAAAGACTTATTGTGTACTTCCGTGGGCAACAAAACGTCTCAGACTATACATGTTGACTCATACTACTCTCTTGATATCCAAGATGGATCGAATCAAGTACACTTTTGAAAATCCAGCTCTCACAGGAAGAATAGCCCTTTAGAAAATGATCTTGACTGAATATGATATCCAGTATAATACCCAAAAAGCTATTAAAGATAGTGTATTGGCGGATTATCTTGCTCATAAGCCCATGGAAGACTATCAGCCAATGAAGTTTGAGTTTTCTGATGAGGACATCATGTACATATGGGATTGTAACATCCCTGGCCTAGAGGAAGGACCTGAACCAGGATCGCGATGGATGATGGTGTTCGATGGCGCTTCCAATGCATTGGGTAATGGTGTCGGTGTTGTGATTACTTCTCCTGGAGGTTTCCATACTCCTCTTACTACCATAATTTGATTTGAATGCACCGACAATATGGTTGAGTATGAAGCTTGCATATTTGGGTTAGAAGCTGCTATTGATTTGTATATCAAGATCTTGGAAGTATATGGGGATTCTACTCTTGTGATTAGTTAGATCAACGGAGATTGGGAGACTCGTCACCCGAATTTGATTCTGTATCATGAGCATGTTATGAAGTTGATCCCATACTTTGATGAGATTACTTTCAATCATATTCCAAGAGAAGAGAACAACTTGGCAGACACATTTGCTACTCTATCATCCATGTTTAAAGTCATATGGGAAAATGAAGCCCCCTCTATCACCATTATGAGGTTGGATGAGTCGGCGTTCTGTTACAAAATAGAAGAAGAGGTTGTTGATGAGAAACCATGGTTTTATGATATCAAAAGGTATCTTGAAACAAGATAATATCCAGAGGATTCTTTTGTCACTGATAAGAAGACTCTGTGAAAGTATGCATCAAAATTTTCCCTCAATGGAGGTGTTCTGTACAAGAGAAATTATTACTCTGTTTTGCTCAGATGTGTAGATGGACACAAAGCAAACAATATCATAGAAGAAATTCATGAAGGTTCCTTTGGGACGCATTCCAATGGGTATAATATGGCCAAGAAAATCTTGAGAGTAGGTTATTATTGGTCTACCATGGAAAACGATTGTTACAATCACTCTAAATCTGTTACAAATGTCAGATTTATGCCAACAAAATGCAGGTGCCACCCAATCTGCTGAATGTTTTGACTTCTCCTTGTCCCTTTGCAATATGGGTCATAGATATGATTAGCTGGATTAAATTGACTGCTTCCAATGGGCATCGCTTTATTTTGGTGGCTATTGATTACTTCACCAAATGGGTGTAAGCGACATCTTATGCTAATGTCACCAAGCAAGTGGTTACTCGTTTCATCAAACAGAATATCATTTGTCATTATGGGATTCCCGAAAAGATAATTACTGACAACAGGTCAAATCTCAACAATAAGATGATGAAAGAGTTGTGCGATACTTTCAAGATAAAGCATCACAATTCTTCTCCATTTCATCCAAAGATGAATGGTATTGTTGAGGCAGCAAACAATAATATTAAGAAGATTGTGCAGAAGATGGTTGTCACCTATAAAGATTAGCATGAGATGTTGCCATTTTCTTTGCATGGTTATCTCACTTCGGTGTGCACTTCGACTAGGGCAGTCTTTCCCGTGGAAGTTGAGATTCCTTCTTTAAGGATAATGACATATGTCCAGTTGGATGAAGCCGAATGGGTTTAGAATAGATTTGATCAGTTGAATCTCATTGACGAGAAGAGATTGACAGCTATTTGTCATGGGTAGATATACCAGAAGAGGATGAATAAAGCTTTCGACAAGAAGGTGCATCCTCAGAATTTACAAGCTGGTGACCTCGTGCTGAAGAGGATCTTGCCTCCCAATTATACAAATGTTAGGGTCAAATGGGCTCCTAATTACGAAGGACCATATATTATGAAGAATGTTTTCTCAAGAGGGTCTTTGATGCTCACAACTATGGATGGAGAGGATTCCCCTCACTTCATCAATGCAGACTTAGTTAAAAAATACTTCGCATAAACATACTCGCTTAGTCGATGCCTCAAGCAAAAAAGGGTGTCCTGGCGAACCAAAAAAATGAATAAAAGGTTCGAACAAAAATTAGGTACAAAAAAAGAAGAAGTTAAAAGAATAAAAAAGAAATGATGTACACCTGCTAAGTCGAAAACCTGAAAAGGTGACTTAGGCAAAAATGGGTATCCCGGTGGGTTGAAAACCCGAAAAGGGCAATCCTGTAACACCCCAAAAATCTAAATTAATTATTTAATTAATTTAGTATGAATATTGGTGGTTTTGGTTAATATATGAATTGTTGTGTTTTGATGTGTTGGGATACATTTGATGAGAGGTAGTTTCCTTAGAAAATAAAGAAAATAAGGTGTAGGAGTGTGTGTGGCTAAAAGTGTAGAGACATGGGGGTGAATGGAGAATATTAGTATCATTGTAATTATTATTATTATATTTATTATTGTTATTATATTAGATAAATAGTAACTATAATATTAATAATTAAATAATTAGATTAATCTAGTAATAAGAAGAGGAGTATGATGGGGATATCTATATTAGGGGTCTAAAAGAGAGAAGATATATTGGATATTCTGGTCGATCGTAGAAAACGAGAGAAGAAGCAGAAGAGAGAAGAAGATGAAGAGCATTAGTAAGATAGAGCAAGGAATTTCACCGTAGAGATTTTGAATCGTCAATCCAAGGTAAGGGTGGGGTTATGACTCTCTAATAGGTGGTATGATTATGGGTAGATTAAGGTTTGAATGTTTGATTTAATCCGTTGAAATTGACTATAATCGATGAATTGATGCTTTAAATTGTGTGGTAATTGATGTATGTTGATAACAATGATAATTGGATGTTTGATTGTGCATTATTTCATGAAGTTTATGTTTTTGGAATTAAGACAAAAAGGTTTCGTACTGCACTTTACAAAATTTGTAAAACTGTTTTTCATAGGGTGCAATCGATTGCAGTAGAAGAGAAATCGATTGCACTGCTTAAAAATTGGGATTTTTGCTTTTGTTTTAGTAAGCAATCGATTGCAGTAGAAGAGAAATTGATTGCAATTCTTAAAAACGTGATTTTTGGCCTCTGGAACTTGGTGCAATCGATTGCTCTATTAGTGCAATCGATTGCTCACAGTTTGATAGTATTTTTGAAAACTTGAAAACTCCATAACTTTTGACTTGGGTGTCCGTTTGACGTGCCGTTTGGATTGTTGGAAAGCTAAAAATATTTTCTACAATGTGGTAATAATTTTTATGGCAGTAGACTAATATTTTGTTGGAAGAACTCTGATGTGAGCGTATGTTGTATGTGTTGTAATGCAAAATGTTGCGATTGAATGTATCTGTGTTGTATAAACGATGTATGAAGAATATTGCATGATGTATTGCATAATGGTGTTAATGAAGATGGCTTGTAATTGGCGAAATTTTGATGAGTAAGAACGATTGATGTGAATCATGTTGTTGCATGAGAGTGTCTCATGCATCCATAAAGCGAAGGCCTGTATTGGCGAGCGAAGGCCTGTATTGGCGAGCGAAGGCCTATATTGGCAAGAAAAGTTGTTTCCCTAAGTTGGAATTATTGTGAAGAGGGTTTTTCCCTTATGGTACCACATGCATCTTGCATTAGTGTCAGACGCATTGCAAATTGTTGAATTGTTAATACGATGATGATGTTGAATTGCATATTGTTGAATTGTTAATACAATGATGATGTTGAATTGCATATTATTAAATTGTTAATACGATGATGATGTTGAATTGAATATTGTTGAATTGTTAATACAATGATGATGTTGAATTGCATATTGTTGAATTGTTAATACGATGATGATGTTGAATTGCATATGGTTAAATTGTTAATACGATGATGATGTTGAACTGCATATTGTTGGATTTTTAACACGATGATGATGTTGAATTATATATTGTTTAATTGTTAATAAGATGATGATATTGAGTTGCATAGTTGGTATACATTGTATGAAGGATGACGATAATTATATATATTTGTATAATCATTGTGAATTTTCGGTTGATGATGTTAAGCATGAAATCTTACATGATATATCTGTCACATACTTATTATTATATGACTTATGCTATGGTTGTGATATCTCACCCCTTCTGTTTGAATGTTGTCTCTACGTGGGTAATGTGCAGATGATCCGAAGTAGCTCGAGGACGAGGTTAGCTGAAGAGTTGCCTTATTTTGTGTAGATTGGGTTGGTGTCAGCTCTGATACGTAACACTTGGGGGAGTTTTTCGCTTGCTTTTTTCATGTTGGGAGTAAACTTTTGTATAACTCTGTTGTTGAGATCTAGCTATTGTTTATGCTGAATTTTTGAAAGATAATTTTTATCACTCATGTTGAAGAGTTGAAAAGTAATTATTGTTGATGTTTTCCGCTGTGAAAAAATGAAATAAAGTTTAAGACTATTGAGTATGTGATTTTGTGTTGCGTATCTTATTTAAAGAGTATGTATGATGTATGAATATGTGGCATCCTATTCTTGATATTTTGTTTTCGAAATTAATTCACTCTGATTTTACTTATTTTACCGACGGGGAAATAGGGTGTTACAGATCCAGGCAAAAGTTAGGGATTTAAAGCGAATGACTATGGTCTGCAATGCATCTGTGCTATTATTCTAGCTTGGAAGGATAAGGAATCAGTCCAATCAACTTTTTCAGAAAGCAAGATACTAAGGAGCTTTGAGGTTTTAAGAGTCATAGCAGACTCAGAACCCGATAAATACACACTCACATTGCCATCTTTGTACTTCCTTTTGTATGCTTTGTACATAATTACCTCTTTTTAGGAATTGATTCTTGATGTAAATTCCTATTTACAGGCCAATCAATCTATAAAATTATTTTTAACCAATTTATGCCCCTTTGTTTTTACTTTTGCTGTTTTGTTTGCGAAAAGACGTCCAACATTTTTGATAAACATTGCATTTAAAAACATTGAAGCTTTACAGCACATGATATGAATATTTGTTTTTATGACAAGAAGTGTGCCAGCAAATGAATAATTTAAGGTCCATTTGTGACTAGCATGAGATTATTGATGGAAGGGATGTTTTCTTAGAACAAAATCCAATATCCCTAGTAAAGGCATGCTCTCTCCCGAACAGAATCCCTTATATCTAGTAAAAGCATATTTCTGCTTAAATCCCCACTGAGGTATGCACCCCTGCTCAAGCAAAGTTGCAATCATCATAGGATTCTGTGCAATTCTTTTCCCCAAACACAGTCTGTTCATTTCAAGGCTTCTTGAGGGAGTCATTTTATTTTGTTGGTTGAATTCTCTTGATATATCCCTGTGAAGTTGACATTTTCCTCCTCGTTTTCCCCATGAAGTGTATTCTCCCCCTCAATGAATTTTGCATCTTTTCTCTCTGGTGCAGTCTTCCTATGTCAGAGTTTTTGAGGACTTTTGTTTACTTGTGGGAGATTTTGGTTTGTATCCCCATGAAGAATGCTTTTATGCCCAGTGGAATAATTTTTCTCCTAGTGCAGGTCCATATTGGTATGGATCTTGCAAGGAGGTATTTCACCAGTGTAACTAGTACTGTTGATAATGCTACCAAGAGTTTTCTGATTCTCAGTGGACGATGTAGTTTTCTCCCCGGTAGGAGCCGAGTGTCGACGATTGTTTTGATCAATTTTCCTCTTATCCCTAGTGGAGTAAGTTTCCTTTCCCCAGTAAATCCTGGTGATGATGAATATTGTATAATTTCTCGTATCCTCGGTCTGGTGTATACATTTTTTGTGCTGGTTAGAACTCTTTTATCCCCAGTGATAGAGGATTGTTAGGGATATTCTCAGTGGAGTTTTTAATCTCTAGTTTTTGGGAACAAGGTTACTCCTCTTCCCCATGTGAAAATGTGCATCATAACAGATATGTCTCTAGTGTGGTATGAGTAGAATTCTTTTTAAGAATTTCTGTGATTTCCCATTTGAAGTTGTCTTTATTAAGGAACTTTACATGAGAAAGTTTCCATTCCCAACAAAGTTATCTTCATCCTGGCAGGAGGCGAGGAATTTGTTCCCCAAGAAGTTAAGGCCTAATCAAAGTTCAAGATTTTCTCTGGAATGCAATTTATTTTTGCACTCCCAAGAGTTACTTCCCCAGTGATTTCGATCTTTGGAATTTGATGTTTCAAATTTGAAATCTCTCCATGAAGTTCAGATTGACTTTTCTCTGCAGGAGATTAGATGTGTGAAGATAGTCGTTCAGAATTTATTTGTCTTCCCAGCCGTCAATTATTACAGTGTTTCCTCAGTGCATCACTAAACATGCATCATCATATTGCATCTACCAAAAACAAATAAAAAAATCAAACATGCATTTTAGGTATAAGCCAATTATGTTTACTTCTGAATGACCAATTGTTATGTGCTAAGATTTAAACTACCTCTACAGCTGGCCTTTAAGGTGATCCTATATTATTTCCCTAACAGAGTCTAATTTAGTTTACCACCAGTGGGGTCATGGGTATTTTCCATTTTCCCCAATGATTCGTGGTCTTTCCTTGCCCTTGCAAGTCTTTGGTTATTTTACCCATGTTTTCTTTTCCATCAGAGTGCGAGTAAGAGTCGGTGTATAAACTTTCTTGTTTCTCAAGTATTAGAGCATCCATACTTAGTGTGTGGTGATTCAGATGATTGCCACTCTTGAAGAATTACACCTTGCCTTTGGCCTGAGAGATATTATAGTTCTTGGCATTTTCAACCTCTTAAAGTCCAACGTGTTTTGGCAATCCTTGTCTAGAGTCCTTACTATGGGTCTCTTTTCCATTTGTAAGTCCGCATTCGACCGACATTCTATTTGGGTTTAATACGAACGTGAATCCCCAGTAAATTCGTTTTTTGATCAACGTTCTTTCTTCATGGGTCTGATTTCTCATTCTAGGTTCGCCTTTGTTCAAGCGTCCTATATTAGAGTCTTCTTTGTTCGGTCCCTTTCCTATATGTGTCTAACTCTTGCCAGACATGTATATCTTATCCCTAGTAAGTTCGCCTTTGATCGGTGTTCTTTCTCCAGGAGTCTATCTACAATTAGCATTCCTTGTTGGAGACTTCTTAGGTTGGTATCTTCCTTGTTTGTATATGTCCAATTTTACCTGGCATATTCCCAATATCTTCTTATATATGTCTGTTACCAACTCCGGACATGCATATTGGATATCCTTGATAAAGTCCTTTCTTCCAGTCTATCTCGTATGTTTTTTCCTCCGAACATACAGTTGTGGTATCTTGGTAGAGAGTTATTTCTTCTGGTCTCTTTATCATTATATTTTTGTTACCAACTCCAGACATGTATTCTTGATGTCTCTGGTTAGAGCCCTTTCCTCCGGTCTCTTTCCTATTATATGTCTTTTCTTCCGGACATATATTCTTGATATTTTTGGTTAGAGTCCTTTCTTCCGTCCTCTTTCCTGTTATATTTCCTTTCCTCCAGACATATATCTTCGATATCTTTCGTATGTTTCCTTTCCTCCAGACATGTATTGTTGACATCTTTGATGGGGATTTATGTGGTTAGTCTTTGTCTCGTATATGTTCTTTCCTTCGAAGATGTTTGTGGTATCTTCGATAGAGTCCTTTCTTCCGGTCTCTTTCGCATATGTCCTTTACTTCGGACGTATAATTATGATATCCTTTGTAAGAGTCCTTTCATCCTGCCTCTTTTGTATGTGTCCTTTCCTCCGGACATGTATACTCGGTATCTCTTTCGTATATGTCGTTTCCTCTGAACATGTACTTGTGATATCCTTTGTAAAGAGTCCTTTCATCCAGCCTCTTTTATATATGTCCTTTCCTCCTGACGCATAGTTATGATATTTGTGGTTAGAGTTCTTTCCTCCAGCCTCTTTCCTGTTATATGATATTTCCTGCGGACATATAGTCTTGATATCTTTGGTTAGATTCCTTTATTCCGGCCTCTTTCCTGTCATATGTCCTTTCCTCCGGACATATGTTATTGATATCTTTGTTAGAATCCTTTCCTCTAGTCTCTTTCTTGTTATGTGTCCAGTACCAATTTTGAACACATGATTCTTGATATCCAATTTCCTTTCTGTGTGTCTAATCTTGACTTGGCATACATCTACCCTTGATAACCAATATTCACCAAAAAAGAAGAAAAAAAACATAAAACAAAAAATAAATAATTCCCGACTTACTTCAGAGTGCAAATCTTACGGTTCTATTAATTATTCAATCCTCTTTCACCTTGATTGTTCGAAAGGCTACTGCCAATCTCACCCCCTGGTTAAAGTAGATTGAATAGGGGAAGTTGTTGCACCCCAAAATCCCCCCTCTTAATTTTTAAAATAATTGGCTTATAATTTATCATCATATGCATACATATATGTCATTAGGTTAAGTACTCATGGAATCAAGGCATTTCTCTGTAAGAAAGAATTGTGAAAGACCACTGCTCCGTTAAGCAGTATTATGAAGAAGAAATCAGGGTTTTCCCGATTTTTAATGAACGTCACACGCGTTCTAAGCTATTCAATCAAAAACTAATCAATTCATCATCATATCAAGCTCATGTTTCTCAACAAGCTCTAAATTATGCAGAAAGTCAAGCGTTTCATTTGATTTGAGACAGTGTAGACAAGAATTCAGTATGGTGCGTTTCAAGCTAAAAAAATCATAACTTGATATTGGAAAATGGTTTGGGATTTATTCTTAAGTATTTGAAACCGTCTTGAGGTCTTCTTCATTTTATTCGTTCATGTCAAAGGCTTATTTTGTGTGGAAGATTTTCTAAAGCGCAAAATATTGGATATGCGGTATACAATGAATTTACCGTTTCTCTGGTTGTTATATGCTTAAAAATGCATAAATTTTGACTGGAATATCATCTTTGAGTGCCTCTTGGAGAATTTGAATCGTCTTGTTATTTCATTCAATTTTCGTGTTCAGCTCGAAAGCCAATTCACTGAGGAAGATCTCCAAATGCGCAAGTACTCAGAAGTGATACAGTGAAAATACTATGCTGAACCGTTATTTTTCGGAAGTTCAAAATTCATAAATTTCATCGGTATGAGGTTTTTGAGTGGTTCTTTGGACGAAAAATTTGTCTTGATTTTATCTTTGATTCGTATGTTTGGGCCAGGAGCTAATTCTTTGTAGAAGATTTTCAAAAGGGCCAATACCAGAGAAAATTGTGTGCTGAAGTGGTTTTCCAGCAGACTGTTTTTCGATATTATAAAAATCGTAACTCTCTGTAGTTTTATCGTATCAGGATAATTCTTGAAGCTTGAGTTCATAAATTTTGTCTACTACAACTTTGCTTCATACCTCAAGTTCAAATGGTATTCCGAAGGCTTCCGTTTATGGTCTGTATCACAAGTGGAACAGTAAAATAAGCTGAAACTGAAAAGAAGTTTGTTTGAGGCATAAATTCTTGTTGCTTTGATGGTCATAACATCTTCATTTTTTGTTTTATCGCGTCCGTTCTTTCGGCGTTGGGTCACAAATTTCTTCATCTTCATTTTTGCTTCAGGGCTCGAGCCGAGATTTTGCACCGATGACGACCTTGTATTTTCTTTTCACATTTTGCATTAAATTTGTTAACACTGTCAAAATAAGGCTCAGTTCGAATTCAAATATAAGGCCCAATTGGAGGTAATATATAATTCAAAAATCAGATTTTAAAAAAGAAGGAGACTCACATTTTTCCCAAAACCTCTAAAATTCTTATCTCTCTTATCTCAAAGATTAAAACCAACTCTCTCCAAATTATCTCAATATCTTCATCAAGTTCATCAAGAACATTCAAACAAAAATCACAAAAGTTCATCAAAAACTCAAATCTTCTTCCCTTTCTCAACCGCACAATCATCGACCAGTTCCCCTCCGTGCGCCGTGCTCCAATCCGCCGCAAACAGCCCCACGTGACGCCCTCCCAGGATGTTCTCCCTCCGTCTCATTGCTAGAAACCGAGCGGTTTCCTCTTCCTCCCGCTGGTCCTCCGCAAGCTCACAGTTTTCGATTGAAGCGCGGTCTCCTCCCTTCTGTGACCGTCTTCCAATCGCGATATCTCCTCTTATTTGATTCGGTTTTGTTCGGTAACTTCACATAATCTCTTGCACTTAATTGCTTATTATATGATTGATTATGTGAATTGATATTAATTTGAGTTGAAATTCTTGAATTATACTTGGTTGTTGAGATTAAATTAAGTTGACATAATGTGAATTGAACTGTGGAAGTTACTGGAGATATGTGATTCTTAATTGGTGATAATGTTGAGAATCAGAATTGGATAAGTAAGTACATAATCAATGTAGATCTTGATTTTTATTTGGTAAATTAATGTTGATTTTTGGATACTGAATTTTAGATCCAATATCGATTATGGAATTTTGATGAGGATTAAGTTGTAAATTCATTAGTTGATGCAACTTTTGATCGATTTGTTGATGAATTCAATTTTTCGACATTAAAACTTCAAATCCGATAAGTTTCATTAATACTTGAATTGTGTTGTTTTTTACTTGATATGCGTGGAGTTTATACATTTGTAAAGTACTTATAGTTTCTAAGAGACGATACATGAACCGGTAAACGCTTTTGTATTCGTTTATGAGTTTTTAAACTCATTTATATTAAATACCGGTATATGTATGCGTTGCTTCATGGGAACTACAAGTTCCTTGCAAATGGCTTCTCAAATGTTGTTTAATGCATATTCATGCTTGCTTGCGCATTTGTGGACTGTTACGGTTGAATTTCACCGTTTTTGACATGGTTTCCCGAGCAATTCTTTGGCACGGTGCAATGCTGCCCGGTTATGGTAAGTTGAGAATTTGGCGACATTTCTTTGATGATTAATGCTCATGGTACTTGGTTTTGGTACGTGGACGGTATTTATGCCATGTTTTCTTGATCTCGGATCAAATTTTTGTGCGATTTATGTGTTAACGATGTTTCTGCCCGGGAATCGTATGTAGCGTGTGTGAGGTGATTTAATTCATTGTGATTGCTTATTTGAGATTCTTGGTAAGTTTGGCAGCTACCAGTACCGTTATGGAGCAGTTTATTATTACTTTTTATGCACTCATAATTGTGATGCAATGCTGCCCAGAGTTTACATTTATGGTTTCAATGTGCATTTAATTTCTACTTTTTCATGATTTAATCATAAATTGAATTGTGTTGATAATGCATAACTCCGATTTCACTTCCTTGTTATTTTTAACATGTTTGTTGACTTGTTGAAGGTACTTTGAGAGCTTTTGATCATTTAATTAATGCATTGATTATTCGATCGAAAAGCATTATATGCCACTTTATTTGTTGATTTGTGGATTCGTCTCTGACACGATTTACTTTGATTCTCATTTCATACCATCCTTAACACACATCCAAACACGTCCCATTATGATAACTGATCATCGATTTTTCCACCTTTATTTACAATTGATTTTAGTTATAGTTTCTTTATTTTGTCAAATGTTTTAGTTCATTCTTCTATGTTTTATGTGTTGTTTGTGTATGTTGTTGTTTTCAGACTCAGGAATAACACCAGAACAATCAATGCGAAAAGTTCAGAATTTGGAGTTTCGAAGGAAGTCTAAAAACCAAGCTACAGGGTACCTAACACGACCACTCGTGTTACCTGACACGAGCCATGTTAGGAGAGAATGCTCAGCATGTAGGAATGGGAGAAGAGGCAAAGGCTGACACGGGTTCCCATGTCAGATGACACAGCCCATGTTAGAAGGTCTGGGTGAGAGAGTTGTTGGTGAGATGGTGAGAGAACGACATGGGTTCCCGTGTTAGGTGACACGGTCCGTGTCGGACTATGACGCTGATTTCCTGAATTTTTCATACTTTTTCCATATGTTAAGCTGTGAGGGCATTTAGGATACTTCCAACCAATCTAGATGAATGGTGACTATTTAAATGAGTTTTCACAAGGAATAAAGGGCCTTTTTTGGCAGCGAAGAATAGTTTACATGAGAGAAGATTGGAGAAGACAAGGGTTTTGGTGGAAGCATATTTTCATGAACGGACAGGATTGAAGATTGAATTTCACCTCAATACTTGTAATGTTTACAATTCATCTTTTGTTTTCTTTGAATAGTATGAGTAGCTAAAACCTTAATGCTAGGGGGTGTCCCTGATTTGAATCTGTAATGATTATGAATTCCTGAGTTCTTTAATAAAGTATTCTCTATTTGATTTAACTATACAATGTTTTATGCCTTCCTGATCGGACAAATTATGATTGATTTACGGTTAACAACCAGCTGGACCGTGTTTGTTAAGGTTTTTTTATAATTAGGCTATATTAGGTATCACCTAGGACTAGGGATACCCTATAGTTACGAGATTTAACCCTTGATAAAATAAAGGCTTGACTCTATTAGATATCTCTAAGGACTTAGGATTTATAGGATAGATGGCTAAAGGTTTTTCCACTAAGGACTTAGGGGAAGATAATCTAAAGGGATGGTAATTGAAGGATATGAACTTGTTGGAGAGATCAGGATTCAAGGTTGTTACAGGGAAAATTATACACCATACCCTAGCATACTCTTCATAATTGTGAAAAATCCCTAATTTACATTCTACTTATTTTTATTTCTGCTAAGTGACAATTCTTGAACCAAAACCCCAGTTAAAGTTTTTGTTTAATTGAACGTGAATTGGACTCGATAATTGCGTGCAGTCCTTGATATCGACATTTGGGGAATTTCCCATTATTAGTGCAAGGCAAAAATAGTACACTTGCTATTTTTCTGATCAAGTTTTTATCGTCGTTGACGGGGAACTGTTGGTTATTGAGTGTAATTTAAGTTCAATTAGAATTTTGTTGCTCTGCAACTAAAATTTCTTTTCTGTAATTTTTATATTTTTGTTATTTCTGATTTTTCCTAACCTTTGCATGCGAGGAAAGCCCTCAACTGAATTTCCTTTTGGCGCAGAAATCAAAAGAACTTTTCACACAAGGCGCGGACAAGCTCGGTTAGTTAGACAAGAATTAGAAGGTTCATCAGATCATTCAGGTCCAGAGTTTGAAAAGGAAAAAATAATGGCTGAAGACCCACCACCACCAGAGAGACTTCTTGGGTACGAAGGAGGAAATACTCCGGCAGGTCGGTTGACTATTGTGAATCAACTGGTCAATGTTGCAAATTTTTAACTACATCCTTCAACCATCTGCCAGCTCGAGAACAGATCTTTCACCAGAAAGATCAAAAAAGATACCAATTAGAATTTTCAAAGATTCCTCACCATGAGTACTACTTTGAAGATTGAGGGGCACTCTGAAGAAGCCAAGAAATTAAGGATGTTCCCGTTTACGCTGCCTGAAGATCCTGAAGAGTGGTTTTAGTCATTTCTTGATGGAAGTATTACCACATGGGAACAAATGGAGAAGACTTTCCTTAATGAGTACTTTCTTGCTTCTGTTTATATTCGCAAAAGATATGATATTGTGAATTTTAAGCAAAAGGAAGGAGAGTCACTAGGTGATGCTTATAAGAGGTTCAAGAGGGTATTATTAGCCTATCCCACTCACAACATGGGTCAAATGCAACAAATGCAAATGTTTGTAAATGTCTTTCGAATGAAGACAAAGTAACTTATTGATATAGCACGTGGTGGCTCATCCAACTTTACAACAGCCACTCGTGTGAAGAAGATTATTGAAGTCGTTACTGCAAATGAGCATTTGGAGCTATATGACAGAGTTGTAAGCAAATCAGAGGGAGTGATTGATTTGAAGTTGGAAATTAATAAGCATCTGAAAATTGAAGAAACAATTGTTGCAGGAGTAGAGAAAAAGCTTAAATCAATGAATGTGGGTACTCAACGGGTAGCTCAGGTTCAACAGGTACAGAAGATTGTTTGTGAAATTTATAGTGGACCACATCTTACTATGAAATGTCTTGCAACTCCATAACAAATTGAGGGGATAAAATTCTGGAGGCAAAATAACTCGTATTCTAACACCTATAATCCTGGGTGGAAGAATTATCCTAACTTCTTCTGGAAAGATCAACAACAATAAGCTCCTCGAAAGGCAAAGTGGGAGGTAGCTATTCAAAATATGGCTTCCCACACCTCTCAATTTCAAGAAGAGACAAGGAGTAATTACAGGAACACCACAACTGCAATCAAAAATTTGGAAGTTCAAATGGGACAGATTGTGCAACAGGTAGTGCTGTGAGCATAAGAGAATCAGAAAAATAATAAGAATGTTAATGTTTTCACAACAAGGAAGGAGAAAGTTTCCAGAGAAAAGAAAGATGAGGTAAAATTTGATAATAGTATCATAGAAGTAGAGTTGGAAGTGAGAGAGAACAAGAAAAAATAGGGAGAAGTGGTATCACTTGCGAAGCTAGTTGAAGAGAAGACTAAACCAGTGATCACGTTATCATATCCATCTCGAGTGGCAAAGAAGGACACAAAAGAGAAAGAGTTTGATAAATTTGTCCAGTTGTTCAAAAATCTAGAGATCAACATACCATTCTTTGAAGCACTCGAGAAAATGCCTTTGTATTAGAAATTCATGAAGGAAGTATTATCAAAGAAGAGATCAATAGGAGAGGGATTGATACCCTGTAATGAGAGATTGTGTGAAATTGCACTCGAGAGAAAAATACCTGTCAAGCAGAAGAATCAGGGGTCAGTTGCAATACCATGCACCATAAAAGACAGAACTTTCAATAGGGTTCTAATTGATTCTGGTTCTAGTGTGAGTTTGATGTCATTGTCTATTTCCAAAAAGCTAGGTATTGAGAAGATAAGCGAGAGTGGGACAAAATTGAAATTTGCTGATCACACCATCAAACAGACATATGGGATACTTGAAGATGTATTAGTAGAAATTGACAATTTTTTCCCAGCTGATTTTCAGATCATGGACATCTCTAGAGATGAAGAGAATCATATCATTCTTGGTCGACCATTTATGTTGACTAGTCGATGCAATTTTGATATCGAGCCAGGTAATTTGACACTAAAATCATTTGACGAGGAGATGACTTTGAAGGTGTTGGAGAACCAGAAGCAAGGTATAGGTGGAAAGAATAAATCTTCAGTCGTAATGATCAAAGTAGAAGGAGAAAGCAATAGTTCAAAGTCACTCCCAGAAGAAGTCTAAGGAAAAATATCTCAGGTGGCATCAATAATAATTCTTAAGCTCAGTCAAAAAGGAAAGAAGAGAAAGAAGAAGGAACAGCGAGCTGAGAAGATGGAAGTTGGAAGTGGTTGGAAGCACAAATGGGATTATACTTTTGATCTGAATGAGTTCTGGATTGCAGAAGAGACAAGCAACAAGGTGTGGAAGAGGAAATACCCATCCCCCATAAGGGAATGAACCGTCAAGCCATGCAACGTTAAACGTAGCGCTTCGTCGGAGGTAGCCCACGCTTTTAACTTAGTTTTTGTTTAATTTTGCCTGCAGGTAATAAAAAGGGAGTCTTAGTGGTGAAAGCTACGAGGCAGTAGCATGTGTTGCATTCCCCTCTGCGAGTCACCTTCCTCGAGCTTGTTCTGAAACATTGGGGGCAATGTTTAGTTCAATTTTGGGGGGTGTTATTGCTTCTCTTTTTACTGCATTCATGTTTGATCTATTTGTTGGTTATATGCTAAGTGTTGTGTAAATCCACGAGTTGAAGTCCTACCCAAATTTTGCCGAATTTTTTTGTTTTGTTCAAGAACTTGTTTCTCATAGAGTCCGGGAATAGTATATAGAGATAAAGTGATGGTTGTTGGGATGTAGGAAGTCTGAAATAATATGACAGTGATACGATCTCAATGTGTATATTTGTACCATAGTGCTTTAATCCTGAGAAGTACTCCTGAAGTAGTTTATCCTCACAGTCCGGCATAAAATAGATTCACATGCATGTATGATTGATGGAGAAAGAAATAAATTTGGAACCAAATGATGAAAACATGGTAAAAGCCAACTGGCTCTCTAAGTTGGGTAGCGCTCATCCGGTTATTCAACCCAAAGGGGGTTGATCCCCAAACGTCTTCCAAAAGGACAATATATAATTGCAAAGTTTGAAAATTTCATTGGTATTTAAAGTAGCCAATGCTGCTATTTGGTTCCTAAGAAAAATTCTTGATTAGTCTTGTGCATGTGATGATCATTATAATTCTCATTGCCTTAATTTAATTTCCTAAATGAAAAAGGAGTAAAATCGAAAAGAGACTTAAGTACAAAGCATAGTTAGAGATGTATCTGAAGAGGAAATTATAGATTTAAAGATTCTTAAACAAACTCTTTGCGTCATGTGAACATCGGACAAACTGCTTTTTGATCAATTTGAATGGATGTCTCACGTATGAGTACCGGGATGCTGTGATTTTCATGAGTTCTTGTAATGGTCTCTTAAGGTCAAGCAACAGTTTAGGTTTGGGGAGTTTGATCAATGGTTTTTCCATCTTTATTTACAATTGATTTTAGTTATAGTTTCTTTATTTTGTTAAGTGTTTTAGTTGATTCTTCTATGTTTTATGCGTTGGTTGTGTATGTTGTTTTTTTCAGTCTCAGCGGAATAAAACCAGGAAAATCAGTGCGAAAAGTGTAGAATTCGGAGTTTCGGAAGAAGTATCAAAAACCAAGCTAAAGGGTACCTGACACGGACACTCGTGTCACCTGACACGGACCGTTTCAGGAGAGGATGCTCAGCAGGCAGGTTTGGGAGAAGAGGCAGAGGCTGACACGGGTGCCCGTGCTAGTTGACACGGGTGCCCGTGCTAGTTGACACGGCCCGTGTCAGAAGGTTTAGGCGAGAGAGTTGTTGGTGCGATGGGTAGAGAACTACACGGGTGCCCGTGTCAGGTGGCATGGCTTGTGTCGGGCTATGACGCTGATTTCCTGAATTTTTCATACTTTTTCCATATGTTAAGTTTTAAGGGCGTTTTGAGTACTTCGACCTAGATGAATAGTGACTATTTAAATGAGTTTTCACAAGGAATAAAGGAACTTTTTTGAAGGCGAATAATAGTTTACACGAGATAAGATTGGAGAAGACAAGGGTTTCGGTGGAAGGATATTTTCATGAACATATAGGATTGAATATCAAATTTCGCCCCTATACTTGTAATGTTTACAATTTATCTTTTGTTTTCTTTGAATAGTATCAGTAGATAAAAGACCAATTCTAGGGGGTGTCTCTGATTTGAATTTGTAATGATTATGAATTCCTAAGTTTTTTAATAAAGTCTTCTCTATTCGATTTAATTGTACAATGTTTTTATGCCTTCCTGATCGGACAAATTAGGATTGATTTATGGTTAACAACCAGCTTGACCATGGTTGTTAAGGTTTTTGTATGATTAAGCTATAATAGATATCACCTAGGGATAGGGATACCCTATAGTTACGGGATTTAACCCTTGATAAAATAAAGGCTTGACTCCATCAGATATCTCTAAGGACTTAGGATTTAGGATGGATGGTTAAAGGTTTTCTCACTAAGGACTTAAGGGAAGATAATCTAATGGGATGGTAATTGAAGGATATGAACTTGTTGAAGAGATCATGATTCAAGGTTGTTACAGGGAAAATTGTACACCATACCCTAGCATACTCCTTATATCTATGAAAAAACCCTAATTTACATTCTGCTTATTTTTATTTTTGCTAAGTGACAATTCTTGAACCAAAACCCCGGTTAAATTTTTTGTTTAATTGAACGTGAATTGAACTCGATAATTGCATGCAGTCCTTGAGATCGACATTCGGGGAATTTCACATTATTACTGCAAGGCAAAAATAGTACACTTTCAATTTTTCTGATCAATAACCATGTCTGAAAAAAGAATCTGAAGTACTTCCAAGCATATGTTAGAGGTAAGGACCTCACAAAGTATTCATGAAAAGATCAACCAACTCACTGTCTAGGAGGGGAGGTTGGACCCTCACAGCTAATCCCATCCACCCCTATGCGTATTCCTTAAAATATTCGCTAGTCTTCTGTGACATGCTCTGAAGCTAAGCACGTCTAGGTGCCATAGTAGCTTTGTAGTGATAATTCTTTAGGAAAATATCAGCAAGTTCTCCCCAAGTGTTAACATGAGTCCGCTCGAGTTGCATATACCACTCTAAAGGAGCCTCATTTAGGCTGTCCTGAAAAGTGTATAATCAATAAACTTATTATCAGCATATGTGTTGTACCCCAAAATTTGCCCTCTCATGATTTCCAAAGTCTTTCCCCTGCATGGTTGATCATAAACTCTTGCCTAAGGAAAAGGAAAATTTTTGAGTGGTGCTTTAAGTACATTTCGATTGGCATTATGTCAAGGCTTTCGATTGGAATTTTGAAAGACCCTTCGATTGGCATTCTGAAGGAGCCTTTCGATTGGCATTATGGACAAGTACTTCGATTGGCATTATAATAGTGTCCTTCGATTGGAATTCCAAAAAGGTCCATTCGAAGAAGCATCCAAAGGGTCCATTCGAAGAAGCTTTCGAAAGCATTCGAAGGCGGCCATCAGTCCATTCGAAAGGGAGAATTCGAAGGAGGCCATCAACCCATTCGAAAGGGAGCATTCGAAGGCCAGTTACATGTCATTCAAAATTCAAAAAGGGACAAGATCCCATGTGTTTAGCCAACGTTACGAATTATCATTCATGGCTGTCAAACACATAATCAAGGTCATTTAAACCTTTGTCTTCCTGTCCCCTCACACCCCTTATAAATACAGAGGCCAGCATACATTACAAACACGGAAAAAAACACAGAGGACAAAAATTATACACACAAAACTCAACAGGAGAACAAAAAACATTGGGGTTACGCTGCCAAAAGACATCAACACTTCCAGGAAGCCATACCCAATCCTTGCATAAGCCAAAGCATCCACGCCCATAAGCCCCAAATCGAAGGTGCCTACATCCAGGAAGTGCCCAAATCGAAGGTCCAATCTACTGGTAAGAGAGGGTAAACTGTCTAACTTTGCATTTGCATAACACATTATTACTTGTTGTTACCTTTGATTTGCCATCCCAGACAGGATCGAAAGGCCTAGGTTTGGCGCCCAGGTCATGTTCTTCATTTTCCAACACTTGCTGCAGACATAGCTTGAAGAGACCCAGCAAGCACAGGATCGAAGGGCCTGGGGTTCAATACCCAGGCCCTGCATTTTATTTCGCTAACATGCTTTTGCAGGTATAACATCCCAGATCGAAGGAGAGCCCTTCTCTGGATCGAACCCATTAGCATGTTGGGTCGAAGGAGGCATCTCATTCCTGGATCGAAAGCCATGACCTCCATGATCGGAGGGCAATCCTCTTCCCTGGATCGAAGGCTACTCACGCCTTACTGTCTGGCCCAATCGAAAGGACCATTTCCCTCCCTGGGTCGAAACTCCTTTTTTTTCCTGGATCGAAGGATTCCCCCCCTTGTATTTTATTTTTGCTTTCATTGACATCTTTTTATCTTTTTTAATTAACATTAAAATCAAAAAACCACAAAAAACATTAGGCTAGTTTTTTCTATTAAAATTAACTTTGTTAATTAATCTCTTAATTATCTTAACATTTTTTCAAAAAAACTAAAATTAAATAGATTTAGATCATTTTCCCAAAATAAAATAAAACAACAAAAAGATTTTATTCTTAGGATTTTTAGAGTTTATTTTCAGATTTGCGCGTGTTTATTTTATTGTAACTGCTTACTGGTTTGTAATAGTTTGGCTTAAACTTTTACTTTACTGTTTTTATTCCCCCAATTTTGGACATGTAAATAATCCCCCTCCCCGAAGCTTTGTAATAGCGTAGGATTCACAATTTCCGCACTTTAAATTCCTGTACATATATTAACTGCTTAGATGTATGCTAACTAGGACTGCATGACAAGATTAACTCTTAATTTAAAATCAACAGTAGCTCACCATAACATGTACAAAGAGTAAAATAACTGAAAATCGACACACTTGCACATGCCACTCTTAGGGTACACCTCACTTGGTTGCCTCGAACGTGGTCATTAAGTATAGGATGTTTTAGAGGTCGTCCTTTGTCCCAAGATCATAAGTTTCCTCGAAATGGTCGCTCGATAAAATGATCTAAGACATTAGGATTACCACTAAAGCGTCCTAACATTGCTTTAGTGACCACACGTCCCTAAAATCGAATTGACCCGAAAACTCCAACGACGGTGCTACCTACTCCTCAATAGTAGGATAGTACTGTCTAAAGGACATTTGCATAAATAAATTCCTTTTTGAGTAGGTAGAGGTTCTTAAGTACTTGCTCTCTTTTAAGAACAAAACAAAAACTTTTCGCACTTACACTTTCTTCAAAAACAAAATTCTTTTCAAAACCCACAATCACAAAGAAAAGCAAACCTTTTGAAAACATAGTGAGCAAGTACCTAAGAGCCCGTGGATAACCACAGATAGAAAGGGTGCTAACACCTTCGCTTTCTATAATCTACCTCCCGAACCCGAGAAACATCTCGAAAAGGAATTTTTCTGTGCTTTTGTCCTTTCCCTTATTGGATAAAATAAAAGACGGTGGCGACTCTTGCTTACCGCGACACTCTGCGAAAACAAACGCAAACGCGAACCAGCATTCCAAAAACAGTCAGTTCTCATTCCCACCAATCACATAACTGGCGACTCTGCTGGGGAACTAAATAAAGTGAGGTATACCTTAGGATTAGATCACCTGTGTTTTCAATTGTATTGCTTTGTATTCTTTTAATTTTGTGGGCTTGTATCGGAGTTCTATAAATCCTCCACCCGGATTTGGGGAAACATTCATAGATAGCAATACGTTGTGGAAACTGTGCGGGGTATACCGACACGGCGGAAGCAATAGCTATATTAGTGCGACATATTTGTGAGTACCAGTAGCCTTTGAGTCAATCAAAGAGAATACGGGGCCGCTGAGTGATGTCACTAAGCACTAATGACCTAGAACCTTACTTGACCATCTTGGCCTTTTTTAGGGGTAGTGAGATGACCGACTTTGGTGCAGTCCGAAGTTGGTAGATACTCGATACTACACTCATTGAGGATTGTTTTCTTGGAATATTTTGGTCGCTAGTTCAGTGGCTAAGCCAAAACGATGAACATAGAAAACAATCCAATGATATTGAGCTCCTTAGAACCCGGTTACTATTTATAGGACAGGTTTTGAGCCAACTACACTCAAGAGGGTACTTACCTATGAAACTCCATGCCAGCCTAAACTTAAGGCTATATGTGTGACTTGTGTGCTTTCAAACTTGAGCTACTTGCACATTCTTGTCATCTGACAACATGAGTTCCTTGCAGGTTTTGTTTACAGTCCTTATCCGATAATTTAGACTTATTGCAGGGTTTACTTATACCACTTCACACTTTTGCTTAAACGCATAGCATACACATCATAACATCATACCTTAACATTTCCTTAACCATTTCAAGGATTTCAAGGGTCTGTGATGCAGGTTATGGTAAATCAAATGTCTAGCAAGGGGCAAAGGGGATTTATTTTCCTCTAGCCAATATCGTCTAGAGATCAAAACATGATAACTTGAGTCAGGGGCTATGACCCACTCGATATGGTGAGCTTGACTCTGGAAGAAGGACTCTCAGCAACATAAAGTTCCTTCAATTAAGCTACCAGATTCAAATTCTAACAGCTTCTTGTTTACCCCGCGAGATCCTTGAAAACATTTCATACATATATCATACATATCATTGCATAACAGGTCTTCCAGTACAGGTCTCTTATCTTCTTCGCTGTTTATTACTGCAATCATCATGTCTGCTGAACCTTCCACTGAGCAAGCTATCAAGGCCCTCCAGGCCCAGAACGCCCAATTTCAAGAGCTGGTCATGAGCCTAGCTAAGGGTCGGCAGGACTTGAAGACCCTGATTCTGAAAGAGAGGAAAAAGAGGAAGAAGAGGACCATCCTATTCAACAATGGACGCAGGTTTGGAAACGGGTTGCAGAGTGAAGTTGATCTGACCACCCCATCTGAGGGGAGGGATAGTCCACAAGAAAGGAGGGCTCCTAGCCCTTTGGTCTCCGACAACGAGACAGAATATGATGAAGAACAGTATCCTCCTACTAAGGATAAGTACAAACAGCTGGAAGACCGCTTGAACTCTATGGAGATACAGAAGGTGCCCGGTCTACACTTAGGAGATCTGGGTCTATCTTCTGGGGTGGTGATTCCCCATAAGTTCAAGGCACCTGCCTTTGCCAAGTATGACGAAACTTCCTGTCCAAAGCTTCACCTCCGGTCATATGTGAGGAAGATCCAACCTTACACTGCTGATAAGAACTTGTGGATCCATTTCTTTCAAGACAGTCTTTCAGGGACTCAGCTTGAGTGGTTCTATCAATTAGACGGAGCCAGTATCCGCAGCTGGGAGGATCTGGCTACTGCATTCTATAAGCAGTATCAGTATAACTCTGACCTCGCTCCTACGCGTACCCAACTCCAGGGTATGTCAATAGGGACGGGTGAAGGATTCAAAGAGTATGCTCAGAAATGGATAGACCTGGCCGGAAGGGTGCAACCACCTTTGGCTGAACGTGAACTGGTTGATATGTTTCTGGGGACCCTGTCTGGTCCATTCTTTAACCATTTGATTGGAAGCTCTTCTGCTGGGTTTACCGATCTTATTTTGACTGGTGAAAGGATTGAAGCTGATATTAAGGCTGGAAAAATACAAGAGGTTGCCTCATAGGGTACCGATAAGAAGCCATTTAAG
This sequence comes from Vicia faba, assembly GCA_948472305.1. Classification (NCBI taxonomy): domain Eukaryota; kingdom Viridiplantae; phylum Streptophyta; class Magnoliopsida; order Fabales; family Fabaceae; genus Vicia; species Vicia faba. The sequence continues at coordinate 258,775,557 of OX451737.1, read as the reverse complement.
AAAGAGTCCAGTGTTGTCTACAGTTCAAGAAGACAGAACAGACCTGAACGCCGCCAAGCTGTCAACGCGGTTGTTATTTCAAAACCTGCTGGTGCTCCTCAGCATCACAACCAACAAAGGGGCGAGAAGCCTCGAAGGCAATACACTCCTCTTAGCATGACTTTATCTCAGATGTTGCCACAGTTGCTGAAGAACAATCTGGTGACTCTAAAAGAAGCTCCGAAGATTTTAAATACAACATCACCAAGGCATAACCCTAACGCCCGCTGCGCTTATCACTCTGATAGCCCGGGGCATAATACGGATGATTGTTGGGCTTTGAAGAACAAGGTCCAAGACTTGATTGATGCGAAAGAGATCGAACTCGGCCCTCCTGAGACTCCCAATGTGATCATTGCTCCCTTTCCAAAATATGGCTAGGATTGAAAGCACTTTTGTTCATTTGAATTTTGAAATTGTATTTTTCTTTGCTTATTCAAACAATTATTGTCATGTCAAACTTTTGTTATTTCATTAATGCAATGCACGTGCCTTGTTTTGAATTAATTGTTTTCACTATGCTTAAATTACTTCATATTTCCTTTTTGTGATGATTAACTCTCGATTAAAAAAATTCTAAGCCTTTAGAGGGAGGATGACGAAAACGATACCACAATCTTTACAATATGCTTTTGAACAGACCCCGCTGATGAGGTACAAGAATTGTTTCAAATCCTAAATAGTGGAGTCATAAGGAAGATAATCCCTCGTCAACCCCTTTGAGCCAAAGAAGTTGGAGTTTTTCTTTTCAAGAATTGAAACCTTTAATTTAAACCTGGGGCAGGGTAGTTCTCTCAGTTGATCCAGTTGCACAATAAATGGCATCAAAGAAGTCCTTCTGAAACAAAAGACGATGTCGGTTCCGTATAACCGTAAAGACAGGCAGTCATTACCTCTCAGAATAAAAGCCCATTAAGTCGAAACCTATGAAGGAGACTTACAAAATTGGGGCATCCCGCTGACTGTAAAAAGAAACAGTTCAGGCAAAAGATAGGGATAACACAAATCAATAGAACGAGGTCGCTACAAATCCTCAACAACATGAAAATGTTGCAAAAATGACTTCCTATTCAAAATAAATTCTCAGTATCTGAACCATCATTGGTATATCAGAGCAAAGACTCAAACAAGATCTAATGCACGATTAGCTGAGTTTAGGTTTGAAGAACATCACGAAGAGCGGGTGGGTACAAATATACTTTGAGCCTTTATCCTTTGTTTCTTAAACCGTGAACTAAGCCATGTTATAACCGTTAAAAGTCCTAGCTGAAGCATGGGTTAGTCCTAAAGCATACTGTTACAAAAGGTATCCTGACTCTTGTAGGGCTTGCTGTAAATCCTGAGTTGACATCACATTTTACAAAATTTTCCTATCTTACTGAAAAAAATGCATTTTCAAAAACTTCAAAACAGACATAAGCTTTGCATTCTTAAAATAGCATTGTTTGCATATGACTATTTGTTCAACAGCAGAGAAATTCGCACGACGAGAATCTAGTGAACAAAAAACCTTCTCAATAAAAAGGGTCATCTCAAGTGGAAGAAACACTTCCAACCAAGGGGCAGACATGATCGTCTTCCATCATCTGGGGCAGGAAAGTCAAGATTCAAGGAGTCTCTCAAAGATGCCAAATATCCAGGGGCAGATCTCTATCTGAATCACTTGGGGCATTGAACGTGAATTCCAGCAACGAATCTTGTATGATCAAACAAAGATCTTCTGGTAGTATGGCAACACAACACTACCAACAGTGGCACCTCCCTACATCCTGAGAGCCTGGACATAGTCAGAAAATACTGCGCATAATCAAAGACCCGCTAGGTTGACTGGCCTAGGCAAAAATAAGGGCTTCCCGGTGGACCAAAAAGGGTTCGGGCAAAAATAAGGGATGAAAATGAAAAAATCTGTACACCCGGCAAGTCGAAAACGTGAAAAGGCGGCTTGGGCAAAAAAGGGTATCCCGGTGGACTGAAAACCCGAAAGGGCGGTCCAGGCAAAAATTAGGGATCAAAGCGTACGACTATGTCCCGTCATCTCGTCACTTTCCTACCAGAAGAAGCTTTGTCACTTTAATCGGCAATGACCAAGTACCTCATAGGTTGGGATAATACTCGATCCACAGGGCCTCCGTAGGCACCTTCTCCCACAAAAACAGGGGCAAATAAGAATTGTCCGAACTGTACAGCTGCTCTGCCCACCAGGTACAAAGGTATATATTCAGCTGAAGAATATGGCTAAGATACTATCACTCCCTGCAGATTAAAGCAGTAATGATAGCTCTTCTAGATGAGACTTGCAGCTATGTACAAATCAGCAATACTCTCCCCAAGCAGAGTTAGTCTACCATCAGCCAAAAAAGGCTTGACATCCCCAGAAGGTCTTAATATTCCTCAGCGGAGTATAACGATATTTCCCCAGCAAGCATAAGAGTATCCCCGACAGTCTTAATATTCCTCAACAGAGTACAAGAATGTTTCCCGGAGGAATACAAGATACCCCCAGTGGAGCCATTTCCCCAGCGCAGTCTGAAAAAGCTTCCCCAATGGAATTGAATCATCTTCCCCAGTAGATTCTGGAAGCTTATCCCCTGCAGAATACAAATGTATCTCCCCAGCCAAATTCAGAATATTATCCTCAGCAAGTTGCAACTGAAAGATCATCCCCAGCGAAGTTTCTTTCTTTCCCCAAGCAGGACTTCTATCCTCAACAGATTCAATATCACCAGCAGTGGTAATCAATCCCCAGCGGAGTTCATCATCAAAATCCCCAAAAGAGCTTATCAACGGAATCCCCAACGGAGTTTGTCGTTAAAATCTCAGCAGAACATCTCTCCCCCACAGAGTATTTCCCCGCAGAGTAATCTCTTCATCAAGTTTATTCCCCAACGGAGTTCCTCTCTCCTGCAGGTTTATTCTCACAATCATCTTCGTTCATCATCCCCAGCGGAAACGAAGAACTCAACACTATTCTCCAGTAGCTCAGGGATTTATTTTCCCCAGCTAAAAACATCGCATCTTCATACATCATGACATGCATACGCATCATACAACACAAATCTCATTTATTTTGAGAACACCATGACAACATGCATTTCATACATCATGACATTGCATACAGCTAACGTTTTACCTTTTTCAGGAAAAGGTCAATCAAAAGATGGCTACCATCAACCTTTTCAAGTCCCAGTTTAATACCTGTAGCAAGCAAGGAAAATATTTGTGGATGATTGATCGTAGATTAATACCTGTAACAAGCCAGGAAAAGTATCTACATGAAGAGATTGAAGATGAACATCTGTAACAAGCCAGGAAGACCTTTCTTTCTCAGGTCAGAGATCAACACCTGAAACCAGCCAGGACAAATATCTCCTCGACCAACCTTTTAAGTTCCAGTTTAATACCTGTAGCAAGCCAGGAATATATCTGTGGACGACTGATTGTAGATTGATACCTGTAACAAGCCAGGAAAATTATCTACATGAAGAAATTGAAGATTGATACTTGGAACCAGACATGACAAGTTCTATAACCTCAATGGTATACTCCCGGTGAGCACAAGACAGTTCCTGGATCTTGATGAAGATGTTTCCCTACGTCATAGTGTGGACGAGTACTATAACCTCAACAGTATACTCCATTGAGCACGAGTCAGTTCCTAGATCTTGATGTTTTCCTCCGTCATAGTGTGGACGAGTTCTATAACCTCAGCGGTTTACTCCATTGAGCACGAGACAATTCCTAGATCTTGATGAAGATGTTTCCCCCCATTTGAATTATGAACAGGTTCTTAAAACTCGGCTGAGGCATTCTCCCAGTTGAAGTACATGCAGGTTCCTAAATCTCAACGAAGTTAGACTTCCCCAGTGGAATCTTCTACAACAACAGGTATGCAAGTTCTCGCTAAGGAATCTCTTATGCGATCGACACTCTTGCAGATGGCATCTATAAGCCCATCCTCCTCCAACAATCTCCAAATGGCATCTGTAAGCCCATTCCTGACATCATAATGCTGATACTACACCATGCAAGTGCAAATTTCTGGGCACTCTAGTGTTCAATTATCTTCCACCTTCGGATCACGAAATGCTCGAAAGCCAATCTATATCCTCAGGTTTAAGAAAATTGAACAGGGGCAACTGTTGTACCCCAAAATTTGCCCTCTCATGTTTTCCAAAGTCTTTCCCCTGCATGGTTGATCACAAACTCTTGCCTAAGGAAAAGGAAAATTTTTGAGTGGTGCTTTAAGTACATTTCGATTGGCATTATGTCAAGGCTTTCGATTGGAATTCTAAAAGACCCTTCGATTAGCATTCTGAAGGAGCCTTTCGATTGGCATTATGGACAAGTACTTCGATTGTCATTATAACAGTGTCCTTCGATTGGAATTCCAAAAAGGTCCATTCGAAGAAGCATTCAAAGGGTCCATTCGAAGAAGCTTTCGAAAGCATTCGAAGGCGGCCATCAGCCCATTCGAAAGGAGCATTCGAAGGAGGCCATCAACCCACTCGAAAGGGAGCATTCGAAGGCCAGTTACATGTCATTCAAAATTCAAAAAGGGACAAGATCCCATGTGTTTAGCCAACGTTATGAATTCTCATTCATGGTTGTCAAACACATAATCAAGGTCATTTAAACCTTTGTCTTCCTGTCCCCTCACACCCCTTATAAATACAGAGGCCAACATACATTACAAACACGAAAAAAAACACAGAGGATGAAAATTATACACACAACATCAACAGGAGAACAAAAAACATTGGAGTTACGCTGCCAAAAGTCATCAGCACTTCCAGGAAGCCATACCCAATCCTTGCATAAGCCAAAGCATCCACGCCCATAAGCCCCAAATAGAAGGTTCCTACATCCAGGAAGTGCCCAAATCGAAGGTCCAATCTACTGGTAAGAGAGGGTAAACTGTCCAACTTTGCATTTGCATAACACATTATTACCTTTGATTTGCCATCCTAGACAGGATCGAAAGGCCTGGGTTTGGCGCCCAGATCATGTTCTTCATTTGCCAACACTTGCTGCAGACATAGCCTGAAGAGACCCAGCAAGCGCAGGATCAAAGGGCCTCGGGTTCAATACCCAGGCCCTGCATTTTATTTCACTAACATGCTTTTGCAGGTATAACATCCCAGATCGAAGGAGAGCCCTTTTCTGGATCGAACCCATTAGTATGCTGGATCGAAGGAGGCATCTCATTCCTGGATCGAAAGCCATGACCTCCATGATCGAAGGGCAATCCTCTTCCATGGATCGAAGGCTACTCACGCCTTACTGTCTGGCCCAATCGAAAGGACCATTTCCCTCCCTGGGTCGAAACTCCTTTTTTTTCCTGGATCGAAGGATTCCCCCCCTTGTATTTTATTTTTGCTTTCATTGACATCTTTTTATCTTTTTTAATTAACATTAAAATAAAAAAACCACAAAAAAACATTAGGCTAGTTTTTTCTATTAAAATTAACTTTGTTAATTAATCTCTTAATTATCTTAATATTTTTTCTAAAAAACTAAAATTAAATAGATTTAGATCATTTTCCCAAAATAAAATAAAACAACAAAAAGATTTTATTCTTAGGATTTTTAGAGTTTATTTTCAGATTTGCGCGTGTTTATTTTATTGTAACTGCTTACTGGTTTGTAATAGTTTAGCTTAAACTTTTACTTTACTGTTTTTATTCCCCCAATTTTGGACATGTAAATAATCCCCCTCCCCGAAGCTTTGTAATAGCGTAGGATTCACAATTTCCGCACATTAAATTCCTGTACATATATTAACTGCTTAGATGTATGCTAACTAGGACTGCATGACAAGATTAACTCTTAATTTAAAATCAACAGTAGCTCACCATAACATGTACAAAGAGTAAAATAACTGAAAATCGACACACTTGCACATGCCACTCTTAGGGTACACCTCACTTGGTTGCCTCGAACGTGGTCATTAAGTATAGGATGTTTTAGAGGTCGTCCTTTGTCCCAAGATCATAAGTTGCCACGAAATGGTCGCCTCAATAAAAATGATCTAAGACATTAGGATTACCACTAAAGCGTCCTAACGTTGCTTTAGTGACCACACGTCCCTAAAATCGAATTGACCCGAAAACTCAAACGATGGTGCTACCTACTCCTCAATAGTAGGACAGTACTGTCTAAAGGACATTTGCACAATTAAATTCCTTTTTGAGTAGGTAGAGGTTCTTAAGTACTCGCTCTCTTTTAAAAACAAAACAAAAACTTTTCACACTTACACTTTCTTCAAAAACAAAATTCTTTTCAAAACCCACAATCACAAAGAAAAGCAAACCTTTTGAAAACATAGTGAGCAAGTACCTAAGAGCCCGTGGATAACCACGGATAGAAAGAGTGCTAACACCTTCCCTTTCTATAATCTACCTCCCGAACCCGAGAAACATCTCGAAAAGGAATTTTTCTGTGCTTTTGTCCTTTCCCTTGTTGGATAAAATAAAAGACGGTGGCGACTCTTGCTTACCGCGACACTTTGCGAAAACAAATGCAAACGCGAACAAGCATTCCAAAAACAGTCAGTTCTCGTTCCCACCGATCACAATATGCAACCATTTTCTTGTAGTAAGAGCAGAGTTGAGTTCAGGACAAATGGTTCCCTTATATTTTTCAAACTCTGGAACCTTGAATTTTGGAGGAAAAACAACCCTAGGAACCAGACACATAGCATCAACATTGAAACTAGGCTTCGTAGAAGTCTCTATGGCCTTGAGGCGCTCTTCAAGAGCATGATATATTTTGGCAGCAAGTCAATAGGAAGATCATTCTGAGGGTCATTGAGATCAATAACATTGTGATGATCATCTACTTTAACCTGAGGATTCCCTTTAGGAGTTCCCCCATTTGCACTCTTAGGTCCCTCATTCTTAGAAGTGGAAGCATTGTCGACATGTTTGGCAACGTTCTGCCTGAGTTCTTCCTGCCCCTGAATAACAGCGTGGAGGGTCTCCATAAGCTGATTCATTCTCTCCCCCATGGTGTCCATGTCCTTACGAAGAGCATTTTGATTATGTTCAAATAGTTCCATGATTCTTTATTGATTATCTCTAGTGTGGTACAGATGTAGATAAGTCATCTTATAAACTATGATAAGAAGAAGCAGAACCGACAAATAAGAAGACCATTCTGAATAAACATTAATGCATGAAATGAATGATATGCATGATATGTTAGTCATTTCTAGAGTATCTAAGAGTATTATCAAGTACCAAAAATAACAGACAACGTGATAAGAGACAAACAATAACCAAGAGAGCCCACAATGATAATCACTTCTTTCATTCATAAAAACCCCAAGGCCACTTAGTTCTTACAAAGCAAGTAGTCATGACACGAAAAAAAGGATGAAACCCCGACCAATAAACCTGGCAGTGGTTTCTCACAACAAAAATGAAATAACAATCAAACATTTAGCTCTGATCAGATTGGAAATATCACTGTCTTCCCATCTAGCTCTTAAGCCTTACAATTTCCTCCATGGCATGTTCCAGTTGAGTACCACGCCCCTTGAGTCGGGCCTCTGTTGTGAGTTTTTGGGTGCTTTATTCTTTAAGCTGGGCATTTTTATTCAAAAGTTGCTTCTCCATAACTTTGACTATGGCTTCATACCTCATTTATAATTCGGCCTTGGACCCTCTGAGTATGTCACAGTCTTAGCATCTTTGCTTGTACTTCTTCTCGATAACAACAACAATTCTTTTGTGATCATCAACAAAAATATAATCATCTTTGTCTCTGGATCTTTTTCTAGAAGCACCTGGTTCTTTGTTCGCTTTGAGCTTGTGGGATAAATCCTCATTCTCTTCCCTTAAGAAGTTTAGCTCCATCTCTTTGGCCTCCATGTCAATGCAAAGATGTTGGTTCTCACTTTGAAATTGGTAGAATATTTCTTTAGGCATATCATGTTGCAACTCATCCAGCTACGGGTACAAAGGATCCTCTTTTGCAAATGGTAACAGAAGTGTTTTCACCCTCTCTTTAACCCAATCAACATAGAGTTCATAGGCTATAAACTCTTCCAGTCCGAAGAAGTCTTTCCCCTTTCTGAAGATTTTATCCCAAGCAATCCCTACCCTCTGTAGCATATGAGAATCTTATCCCTTCTTGCAAAACACAGATTCCTGGGTTTCGCTGCTTTTACGCAGACTTCGTATGGCATATCCCAACTGGCGTAGAGAGAGAACAGGGTTATAGTTTATCATCCCATGCATCCCCATGAGTGAGACGTTGGAGAAACCCCTATAACTGGTAATCACTGCGGCACTGTTAAGTCGGTGTCTATACCAAGTTATATCAAAGGAAGTGAGAGCCATGAACTTTGTTTCCCATGTGCGAGTACTATGAGTATCCAAGAATGGTCCTTTGGTAGGCAACTGATACATGAGTCATCTGTACAACAACGACACGCAGCAGACCACAACCCCCTTTTTACCATGCCTGGAATTAATAGGAAAGTAAGTGTTGGCCAAGATAGTGGGTACCGTATTCGGATTCATGAACACACAAATGGAAGCCAAATCCACCAACTTCTCAATATCGGGGAGTATAACGAGGCCATAAATAAAAACTGCTAGCAGAGCATTGAATGCGGCCCAAAGACCCTTAGTCTCCATCTCTTCAGCTTTTCTCAACAAGAAATACATAGAGAAACCATTAGTTGTACCTCTCTTCCTCCAATTACTTTTCACATCGCTCAAGCTCAAATAAAGCCACTTAGTGATAGCTTTATAATCGGGCTCGTACGGAACGTGAGAAAATGGAACATGATCAGTGACTTTGATCTCTGTAATACGGTGGAGAACTGACTTGGATGTTTTGAATTTTATCACAATTGTTGTGGATAGCAAGAGTCGCCACCGACTTTTCTTTTATCCAATAAAGGAAAGAGTGAAAAGAACAGGAAAGACCTTTTGAGAATTTTCTTGAGTTTGGATGGTAGGTTATGAAAAGGGAAGGTGTTAGCACCCTTTTCATCTGTATTTACCTACAGGCTCTTAGTTGCTAGCTCACTTTTGAAATGCTTTATTTGAAATGTGTTTGTGATTGTTTTTGAAAGTATTTTTGAAAAGTTCCTTCGTTTAGGAGAACTTTGTAATGATTCTCGTCTCTATAAGAATGCATACAAAGTGTTGACTTTTGAAAATATTTCATTTGAAAATGTTGGTGTATTTTGAAAGATGTTTTGTAAATGGTTGTGAGCAAGCAACTATGAATGTTATACCTACTCAAAAAGTCTTTGTTCTTTTCCTCCTCCTTTAAATATTGCTATCTTAACATTGGTTGATAAGAAGCCCTATCATTGGTTGCAAAGGTACATGCACGGGTCGTCGTACATTCACAGAAGGCAACATTGTAGGTTACCTTAGCAATTCATCTTAAGGGGCTAAGATTGTTTACCGAAAGCAACATTGAAGGGTCATCGAGGGACTATGATCTTGTATTCGATGGTAATTGCTAAAGTATCCCACATTCGAGGGATATGACTATTTTTTATCTTAGGCAACAAGTGAGGTCAACCCTAGAGATACAAGTGTGCAAAGTGTTTTGATTTCATGCATTTTTGTCTTGGATTAGGGTTTTCTACTTGTTGATTTTATGTCTAGCCATAAAAACCCTAATTACTAGCATTTTGAAAGTGATAAATTGCAGAAATGCAAATTAAGCCTAACTACTATTACAACCAAATTGAATATTGCAAGATAAAAATGTACAAGAATGTATGAGGGCTATATGAATGGAGAAGAAAATTGTTTTTTGTTTAAGTTTTTATATGAAAGAGAGATTTTAGTAATTTTTGACCTAATTAAAACTAATTAATTATTTACAAAAATAAATCAATTAATTATTTGATCAAACCTAAAGTCTTAAAAAAGAAAAATTTTAATAAGCCTAAGTTTAATTTTAATTCCAATTCTAAAAGAAGAAATTAATTAGTTAAGAACAAATACTTTTTAGTGTTTTGTTTACAAAATAAATAAGGTGAAAAAATAAAAATTATAAAATTATTTAAGAAAATGTATTTTTTATATTTTTGTGTCAAAATAAAAATAATAAAATAAATAAATGAATAAAAGTAAAGAAAATATATAAAGAAAATAAAAAACATTGGGCTAGGTGTTAAGAAGTAGAAAAGGGTTAAAAGTTATTAAAAGGGGTTAGGCCCAAGATATTAGTTTTTGTTTGATGATGAAAACAATAAAAAAATGTATGTTGTGCCTGCGTTGAAAAGAAAAATAGGGGGTGCTATAACACAAAAATCATCCAGGCCCAAAGCAAAGATCCAACGCCTGTTTGGATCCAGTAGGGGAGGCTGATAAGGGAGAATCATGGATGGCAGCACTAGATGTGTTGGATTGGTGTTGATGAAGCTCCAATGGCCAGAGATGAGAGGCGCATCATACGCGTGTGTGGCCTGCGTGTATTGAATCTGTAAAAGTAAAACAAGAAAAAGCAAAAGGGTACCACTAGGGCTCGAACCCAGGTCCCAAAGGTTAACAGGCGCGCACTTTACCATGGGGTGGCTATACATCTGTTTATTAATACAAAACCATAAATGTATATTTGAAACATGTTCCTGATGATGACTTCATCTTCTTCCTCGCGCCAACAATTTTGAAAACTGTAACTTCATCAATTCTTAACCAAAATGAAAAATGAAAATATGAAAGTTGCTCCATTTTTCCATACGAATTCAACATATAAATATCATAAGTTGTAAACTAAAGATGAATGAGTATTTCTAACGGTACCAAATTTTACCTAACTTTTGCAGAAAGTTGATCTTCAAAATTCTCACAACTCAAGTAATATAAATGAATTCTAAGGACATGACTAGTTTCAGGGCTATGATGTCTACATTTTATCATCACGAATAGAAAGCTAACAATGCCTATATGAAGTGTTCAAAAGTCAGAAAACTTACCTCAAAAGTGGATTTAGTGTTTTGAGTTTGAGCTTGTTTCAAGGTGCTGCAATGACCAGGTTAGCTTCCCTGAGTCCCTAGGAAGCTAATGCAATGCTTAGCTTGAGCAGAGAGTGGCTGAAATGGCATGGAGAAGTCAAGTTGCAGACCCTTATTTTTGAGTTTGGACAATGGTTAAAATGGTGTTACAGTTTGGAAATAGGGATTGGGGTGAGTTGTATTTTAGGTAAGGAAGCATTTGAGATGATTTGGAGAGGAAACACACGAGTGGTTTGAGAGATGGGGGTTTTTGGTCAGATTCTACAAAACAATGGAGTTTTTGTGTAATCTGAGTTTTCAGGTAGTTTGGGTGAGTTTGGGTGCTTACTAATTCGTGTTTTAACTCATAAATAGTGTCTCTATTTATAAGCAAGAAGTTTGGTCCTTGGAGAAGTCAGAAAATCAAGAATCACGTGTTTGTGGATTTGCCTTGTTTTCGAAGCAACATCGATGAACATGGTTCCAATTCTTGTATCATACCCTCTAGAGTGGTTGAACACTTTAAACATGTTTCTTATGGCCTAGTAGGTTAAGAGTGTACAGAAGAAACAAGTTAAAGGCTCAAGAAATTGACTTTGTGATTAAAGTGACCTTTACAAGAATGGAATTGATACTTTCTTTCCAAAGTGGAAATTTGGTTTGGATAATGCTTGAATCAATTGGATAATGGCTAAATAAGTTGTGTAAACCATTAAATATGGAGTGAAACACAATTTTGAGGTCTTCAAAGCAAAGATTATGCAGCATGGCTAAGGATTTGGTCAAGTGTTCATCACAAAATTGACTTGTAATTCAAGTTTGAAATCCTAACTTCATCTCTTCGATTCTCCTAGCTCAAGAATGGTATTAATGATATCTTGGACATTTTGAAAAGCTTGGAACATCCTATACAACCTTCATGTTTTTCATTTTTGAAGAATCAATTTGGAACTATGTGAAAAATTTCCATGAAGTTAGGTAAAAAAATCTGCCTAAACTAGGTCAAATTTTCACTAAGTGTTTTAAGAAAAAGTGCATGACTTCATGAATTTATAACTCAAAATCCAAGAATTTATAGGACTTGATCAGTAAATAAAAGTTATATATTCCATCAAGATCTACAACTTTTATGTTGAAAATTTTCTTTGAATCATCTTGCATCTTGGTGAAAAGTTGGCATGAAGTTATGAAAAAATAAGACTTAAAAACACTTAGAAAAATTCTAAGTCTTGAAAAGTTTGACTTTTAAAGATGAATTCTGACTTTCTTGATTTATTGATGATCAATTTTCAAATTTTTGAATGTATTTATGAAATGTGATCTCTGAAACTCAATTTTGATCAAAAAGTCAAAGTTTAACTTTTGGTGTATCAGTTGACTTTTCATCAGTTGACTGAATTTCAACTATCAATCAATTGATCTTGAGAAATGAATTGAGATATGCAATTAAGTAAAAATGATGCATTTGAATCCTTGAGATCATGTTTCAAATCAATAAGTCATGTATTAGGTCATAAGTCAAAGATTAGTCATTCTCAATCAAAACCCTAACTTTGACCATTTTGTCCTTTTGATGATTTGAACAATTTTCTTGGGGAATTGTGATCCAAACTTGATCAATTGATACATATGACCTCAAAATGTTTATATTTGTCCAAAAGTTTGAAGTTTGACTTTAGGTTGACCACAATTGACTTTTTACCTAATATAGTTGATTTTAGGTCAGCTGATCAATTGATTGAGCAATTTTGTGATCCAAGACTTGAAACTTGACATGAACAATCTTAAGGGTCTATAATGATCCATGAAAGTCATTTGAAGTATTAGAAGTCCAATTGTCCTTTTGCAAACTCAAACCCTAATTTGACGTATCAGTGTTGAGGAGATGGCTTGACCTAGTCAACCCTTGTGCAAGCTTGAGCTTTTGAAGATCTCTATGAGAAATGTCTTGAGAAAAGATAGGGAAATTTTGGGGTGAAATAGATGCCCCTGTTTAATCTTCTTAAACATGAAGAGTTAGATTTGCGAGTCCGCCATTCATGACTTGAAGGTGGAAGATGATTGAACACCAATGTGCCTAGAAATTTGCATTCGACTATGTGTTAGTTGATTGTGTTGGGAATGGACTTAAAGATTCCACTCAGAGAAGTGATGAAGAGTTTGTCGGAGATGGGATTACAGATGCCATCCAGAGTGACTGTTGATAAAAACTGGAGGAAGCATCAGAATAAATCTCTGGTCGATTTATATTGAAACAACATATGTCTTTTGCCTATTTTCAACTGGAAGAAGCTAATCTAACCCAGAAGAGGTCTTTGTTCGCCTGTCTTTAACTGGAAGAAGTAAATCTAACCCAAAAGAGGTCTTTGTTAGCCTGTATTTAACTGGAAGAAGTAAATCTAACCCATAAGAGGTCTTTGTTCTCCTGTCTTTAACTGGAAGAAGTAAATCTAACCCAGAAGAGGTCTGTTGATTTCCTATCTTTAACTGGAAGAAATAAATCTAAACAGAAGAAGTCTGTTGAATACATGTCTTTAACTGGAAGAAATAAATCTAACCAGAAGAGTTCTGTTGAATTCCTATCATTAACTATAAGAAATAAGTCTAACCATAAGAGGTCTTTGTTCGCCTGTCTTTAATCTGGAAGAAACAAATCTAACCAGAAGAGGTCTTTTATCTTGTTGATTTATTTTTTCCTGCAAGGAAGAGGTTAGTTACACGCAGATGTATGCATGGCGTAATGATGTTCTCAAAATAAATGAGGTTATGCTATATGCATTTGTTATGTATGTGCTATGATGTATGAATGTTACTGAAATGTATTTTTGTCTAGGAAAATAAATCCTTGACAAATGCTGAAGAGTGTTAGGAAGAAAAATCTTGGACTACCGCTGGAGATGAAAAGTGTGTGCATCTTCGACTTTGTTTAGAGTGTTCCACTGAGGATTCCTGTCTCATTGTTTTGAGGAAATTCTGCAGGGAATGTCGATTTCCTCTTGAGGGATAGAGTTCAGGAACCTTGTTGTCCATTATTCTACTGGGGAATTATAACTTGACTGGGAAGAAGGAAAGTTAACTGGTATCTGGTCTAATTACAGGCTTTGCAGCAACTTACTGAGATAGTGTCGACTCCGTTGGGGACAAGGGGTTTTCTCCATTGATTTGTAATGGTCTGAGAAAAGAACTTGAGCTGGGGAATTTGTAGTCTGTTGAGGAAATAAACCATGTTAAGAGGAATATTTTATTGACCTTATTGGAGAGGTAAATTCTTTTGAAGATGAACTCCGGAAGGTTTCTGTTGCACCCCAAAATTTTCCCTCTCATTTTTCAAAGAATTTGCTCACAAGTTCTCCTTTGGCTCAAGACTGCATTAGGGTTGGTCAGCTCAAGACACCTCCATAAACACTGATGACCAAAATTAGGGTTTGATTTTTCACAAGGATTTCTGAACTTCCAATGCCCCATATGACTTTCATGGATCATTATGGACCCCCAAGATCACTCATGTCAAGTCTCAAACCTTGGATCACACTTTTGCTCAATCAATTGAGCAGTTGACCTAAAAATGAGTTGTATTGGGGAAAAAGTCAACCATGGCCAAGTTATAGTCAAACTTCATAATTTTTTATCCACATCAACATTTTAAACTCATATGTATAATTTTATCAAGTTTGGACCGCAACTCTTCAAGAAATTTGATCAAATCTCCAAAATGGCAAAATGGTCAAATTTAAGGTTTTGATTGGGAAAGGGCAATTTTTTATTTTTGACCTAGAAAATGATCAATTGGTTTAAGGCATGATCACAATATTCCAATTGCATCATTTTTACCTAATGACATGGCTCAAAACATTGCAAGTCCATTGGATTGATAGATGAATTTTGCAGTCAACTGATCAAAAGTCAAATGTATACTGAAAAGTCAAACTTTGACTTTTTGGTCAAAATCAAATGTCAAAGATCACAATTCATCAAAACATGTCAAAATATGAAACTTATTCATCAAGAAATCAAAAATTCAAAAATTCAAGTTGAAAAGTTAAAATTTCTAAACTTAGAAATTTTTCTAAGTATTGGAAATTTCTTATTTTTTCATAACTTTGAGCAAAATTTTCACCATGATGCAAAGTGATTCAAGAGAAACTTCCAAAATGAAATTTGTATATCTCCATGAAATATACAACTTTTCTTCACACAACTTCTTCCAAAAGTGTTTGGATCTCAAGTTATAATTTTGAGAACATGTGGTCATGAAACAAAACACTTAGTGAAATTTTGCCCTAATTTGGTCAGGATTTTGACCAAACTTCATGGCACGTTTCCATATAGTTCCAAGGGGAATATTTAAAAACAATTCAAATATGGATTGTAGAGCACATTACAAGATTTCCAAAATATCCAAGAACTCCTTGAGATCATTCTTGAGTAGGGAGAATCGAAGAGATGAAGTTAGGGTTTTATCACTTGAATTACAAGTTATTTTGTGATGAACCAAATTCAAAATTCAAACTATGTTGCATAAACACTACTTTGCAGGCATCAAACTTGTTAGGAACTCCATAATTAATGGTTTATACAGATATTAGAGGTCTCACTTCAAGCATTCAATGCATGGACATGCTTTATATCCATTTTTGGAAGAAATGTTACATTGCCATTTTGATAAAGTGAATTTTTGCACAAAACTTGTTCTTGAGCCTTGCACTTGTTCTATTATGATCAAAAAAGTCCTATAACTCATAAGAAATGGTTTATACACTTACAATCACCCAGCCCGTGCTTGTACCTCCTCTTGAAACTTGTTTCCCACTTTTCTTCAAAATCAACTAACCTAGCCAAAAGCTAAAAACTTGTACTTCTGATTGTCCAAAGCTCTCAAACACTTTTGTTTATACATACACAAACTATTGGCCACATATACACGAATTCTCATGCCCTGAAAATAGTTAGAACTCAAAATCACATTCCATACCTCCATTTTCACATAAACTGACCAAAAACTTGAAACTCATAACTCCCTCGTGCGTTTTCAAGCCTTTTGGTTTCTAAAGCTTCTAAACATCAAATAGAATTGATCTCACACCCTGTTACAGAACTGTAACACCATTAAAACCATCCTCCATTTTCAAAAACAGAGCTTTACACTTGGACTTCTCCAGAACTCTTCAGGCCCTTTTAGCTCAAGCTAAGCATTCCATTAGCTTCCTGGGAAATTGAGGAAGCTAACACAACCATTGGAACTCTTTGAAAGTTGCTCAAACATCAAACCTGATACCCTCTTGCAAGGTAAGTTTTCTAACTTTGGAACTTCTTATACAGGCATCATCAATGATTTATTTGTGAACAAAACATGTAGATATCATTTCCCTAAACTAACCATGTTCATAGTTTCCATTAATTTTGCTTGAGCTAAGAGAATTTTAAGATTGAAGTTCTAAGATTTTTTAGGGTTCAGATTAAGGTCAATAAAATTCATGCTTATCTTTGATCTATAGTTTTAATGCTTTACATTTTTGAAACCGTGAGGAAATTTGCTACATGTTTCATGTTTACAGTTTTCATTTTTGATGAGAAATGAACAAGTTACAGTTGGACTGGCTGGAGGTTGAAGATGAAGTAATCAGGGCGCGTTTTGTATCATATATTTATTGTTTTTCTTATGTTAACGGATGTATAACCACTCCATTGGTAGAAGCGTGCGCCTGTAACCTTTGGGACCTGGGTTCGAGCCCCAGTGGTACCTGTTGCACCCCAAAATTTGCCCTCTCATGTTTTCCAAAGTCTTCCCCCTGCATGGTTGATCACAAACCCTTGCCTAAGGAAAAAGAAATTTTTTTGAGTGGTGCTATAAAGACCTTTCGATTGGCATTCTGAAAGAGCCTTCGATTGGCATTCTGAAAGACCCTTCGATTGGAATTCTGAAAGACCTTTCGATTGGCATTCTGAAAGACCCTTCGATTGGCATTCTTAAAGACCCTTCGATTGGAATTCTGAAAGACCCTTCGATTGGCATTCTGAAAGACCCTTTGATTGGCATTCTGAAAGACCCTTCGATTGGTATTCTGAAGGAGCCTTTCGATTGGCATTATGGACAAGCACTTCGATTGACATTATGTCAAGGCCTTCGATTGGCATTCTGAAAGACCCTTCGATTGGTATTTTGAAGGAGCCTTTCGATTGGCATGCCAAGGGATCCTTCAATTTAGCATTGTGTCAAGGAAGCTTTGACAGGGCCATTTGATGAACTCCTTCCAGGCCATTCGAAAGAGGCCATCAAGATGGCAATCCAAAGTGTCCAGGTTCATTCAAGAGACATGAAGATTTCAAAAAAGGAAATTTTTTAATGTGTCTGATTCTTGTCTCATGGCTTTAATGGCCTGGTTAAATGGCTCTCTCTTACCGTTACAAGACCCTCACACTCATATAAATACAAGGGACAGTGGAACATTACAGAGAACGAACGAAACACAGAAAAAAACAGAGAACTTGGAGATACGCTTCCAAAGGTCATCAGCATTTTCAGAATTTTCCAAGCCAAAGCAGTCCTTCAGATCGAAGGTGCCCACGCCCAGAAGCCCTCAGATTGAAAGTGCTCCCATCCAGCCAGTACCCAAATCGAAGGTCCCAACTACTGGTAAGAGAGGGTAAAATATCAAATTTTGTGTTTACATAACATATCCATATTTATTGTTTCATTCGATTGTCATTTTAGACAGAATTCAAGGGCCTGGGTTTGGCCCCAGGTCATGTTCTTAGTTTGCTAACATTTGCTGCAGATTTAGCCTGGAAAGACTCAGCGCACGCAGGATCGAAGGGCCTGGGATTCGATACCAGGCCCTGAGTTTTATTTTGCTTCCACACTTTTGCAGGTATAGCATCCCAGATCGAAGGAGACACCTTCTCTGGATCGAAGCTTCCCATAGTCCTCCTGGATCGAAGAAGGAATTTTTCCCAGGATCGAAGGGAAATCCCCTTCCCTGGATCGAAGGCTGTTCATGCCCACTTCCTGGCCCAATCGAAAGAACCATGACCCTGTTTGGATCGAAGCTTCCCAGGCCTCCAAAATTATGTTTTTTTTTTATTTGCTGCCTTTTTTCTTCGTTTTTTTTATCCTTATTTTGACTATTTTTATTTCTTTTTTAATCAACATAAAGTCAAAAACACAAAAACATTAGGCTAGTTTTTTTTTCTATTAAATTAATTTTTTTAATTAATCTTTTAATTATCTTAACGTTTTTTTCAAAAACTAAAATTAAGTAGATTTAGATCATTTTCTCAAAATAAAATAAAACTCAAAAAATATTTTATTTTTAATTAATTAATCATTAGTTAGTCTTAATTCTTAAATCAAAAATGACAAAAAATATGCTTTATTTAATAAAAAAAAGGGTCAAAACCCAAGGACACTCCGATTCAATTTTTTTCGCGCGCTTTTATTTTATTGTAACTGACTACTGGTTTGTAATAGCTTAACTAAGTCTTTTTACACTTTACTGCTTTTATTCCCCCAATTTTTTGGACATGTAAATAATCCCCCTCCTCGAAGCCATGTAATAGCGTATGATTTACAATTCCCGCACTTTAAATTCCTGTACATATATTAACTGTTTAGATGTATGCTAACTAGGATTGCATGACAAGATTAACTCTTAACTTAAAATCAACAGTAGCTCACCATAACATGTACAAAGATAATATAAACGGAAAATTGACACACTTGCACATGCCACTCTTAGGGTACACCTCACTTGGTTGCCTCGAACGTGGTCATTAAGTATAGGATGTTTTAGAGGTCGCCCTCATGTCCAAAGATCAAAGTTGCCTCGAAATGGTTGCCTCGGAAAAATGATCTAAGACATTAGGGTTACCTCTAAAGCGTCCTAACATTGCTTTAGTGACCACACGTCCCTTAAATCGAATTGACCCGAAAACTCCAACGACGGTGCTACCTACTCCTCAATAGTGGGATAGCACTGTCTAAAGGATATTTGCACAATTTAATTCCTTTTTGAGTAGGTAGAGGTTCTTAAGTACTTGCTCCTTTTAAAACAAAACAAAAACTTTTCGCACTTACACTCTCTTCAAAAACAAAACTCTTTTCAAAACCCACAAACACAAAGAAAAGCAAACTTTTGAAAACATAGTGAGCAAGTACCTAAGAGCCCGTGGATAACCACGGATAGAAAGGGTGCTAAAACCTTCCCTTTCTATAATCTACCTCCCGAACCCGAGAAATATCTCGAAAAGGAATTTTTCTGTGCTTTTGTCCTTTCCTTGTTGGATAAAATAAAAGACGGTGGCGACTCTTGCTTACCGCGACACTTTGCAAAAACAAACGCAAACGCGAACCAGCATTCCAAAACAGTCAGTTCTATTCCCACCGATCACAGAACTGGCGACTCTGCGGGGGACTAATAAGTGAGGTATACCTTAGGATTATATCACTTATGTTTTCAATTGTATTGCTTTGTATGCTTTTAATTTTGTGGGCCTGTATCGGAGTTCTATAAATCCTCCACCCGGATTTAGGGAAACATTCATAGATAACAATACGTTGTGGAAACTGTGCGGGGTATACCGACACGGTTGAAGCAATAGCTATATTAGTGCGACATATTTGTGAGTACCGGTAGCCTTTGAGTCAATCAAAGAGAATACGGGGCCGCTGAGTGATGTCACTAAGCACTAATGACCTAGAACCTTACTTGACCATCTTGGCCTTTTTTAGGGGTAGTGAGATGACCGAATTTGGTACAGTTCGAAGTTGGTAGATACTCGATACTACACTCATTGAGGATTGTTTTCTTGGAATATTTTGGTCGCTAGTTCAGTGGCTAAACCAAAACGATGAACATAGAAAGCAATCCAATGATATTGAGCTCCTTAGAACCCGGTTACTATTTATAGGACAGGTTTTGAGCCAACTACACTCAAGAGGGTACTTACCTATGAAACTCCATGCCAGCCTAAACTTAAGGCTATATGTGTGACCTGTGTGCCTTCAAACTTGAACTACTTGCACATTCTTGTTATCTGACAACATGAGTTCCTTGCAGGTTTTATTTACAGTCCTTATCTAATAATCTGGATTTATTGCAGGGCTTATATACATCACCTCACACTTTTGCTTAAGCGCATAGCATATATATCATAACATCATGCCTTAACATTTCTTTAACCATTTCAAGGATCTCAAGGGTCTGTGATGCAGGTTATGGTAAATCAAATGGCTAGCAAGGGGCAAAGGGGATTTATTTTCCTCTAGCCAAGGTTGTCTAGAAATCCAAGTACGATAACTTGAGTCAGGGGCTATGACCCACTCGATATGGTGAGCTTGACTCTTGAAGAAGGACTCTTAACGACATGGAGTTCCTTCAATCAAAGCTACAAGATTCAAATTCTAACAGTTTCTTGTTTACCCCGCGAGATCCTTGAAAACATTGCATACATATATCATACATATCATTGCATAACAAGTCTTCCAGTACATGTTTCTCATCTTCTTCGCTATTTATTTCAGCAATCATCATGTCTTTTGAACCTTCCACTGAGAAAGCTATCAAGGCCCTCCAGGCCCAGAATGCCCAATTTCAAGAGTTGGTCATGAGCCTAGCTAAGGGTCAGCAGGACCTGAAGACCCTGATTCTGAAAGAGAAAAAGAAGAAGAAAAAGAGGACCATCCTGTTCAACACTGGACGCAGGTTTGGAAACGGGCTGTAGAGTGAAGTTGATCTGACCACCCCATCTGGAGAGAAAGACAATCCACAAGAAAGGAGGGCTCCTAGCCCTTTGGTCTCCGACAACGAGACGGACTATGATAAAGAACGGTATCCTCCTGCTGAGGATAAGTACAAACATCTAGAAGACCGTTTGAACGCTATGGAAATACAGAAGGTGCCCGGTCTAGACTTCAGAGATCTGGGTCTATCATCTGGGGTGGTGATTCCCCATAAATTCAAGGCACCTGCCTTTGCCAAGTATGACGGAGCTTCCTGTCCAAAGATGCACCTCCGGTCATATGTGAGGAAGATCCAACGTTACACTGCTGATAAGAACTTGTGGATCCATTTCTTTCAAGACAGTCTTTCAGGGACTCAGCTTGAGTGGTTCTATCAGTTAGACGGAGCCAGTATCCGCAGCTGGGAGGATTTGGCTACTGCGTTCTATAGGCAGTATCAGTATAACTCCGACCTCGCTCCTACGCTTACCCAACTCCAGGGTATGTCAATAAGGACGGGTGAAGGATTTAAAGAGTATGCTCAAAAATGGAGAGACCTGGCCGGAAGGGTACAACCACCTTTAGCTGATCGTGAACTTGTTGATATGTTTCTGGGGACGCTGTCAGGTCCATTCTTTAATCACCTGATAGGGAGTTCATCAGCGGGGTTCACTGAATGAATACTGACCGGCGAAAGGGTCGAAGCTGGTATCAAAAGTGGGAAGATTCAAGAAGCTACACCTTCTGATGCTCAGAAAAAACCCTACAATGGGAAGAAAGAGTCCAATGCTGTGTATGGTCAAAAGAGTCGTCATGACCAACACGTAGGAGAAATCTTGATCTCTAATCCTACGTCTGCTCAACAAAGACAGGGGCATCAGCGTAAGGAGGTCGCGCCTAAAAGACAATTCACTAAGATCAACATGTCACTGGGTCAAGCGCTACAACGCCTATTGGAGGCAGAGCTGATTACATTAAAGGCTCCTCTCCGGAACCCAAATACTTCCGCTCCTACCTACCATCCCAATGAAAGGTGTGCATACCACTCTGACAGTCCGGGACATGACACGAACAACTGTTGGGCTCTGAAGAACAAGGTCCAAGACATGATTGATGCTAAGGAGATCAAGTTTGACCCTCCGAAGACTCCAAACATAATCACTGCTCCCATGACGAATCATTGAAAGCTTTTGTTCATTTGAATTTTCAAGTTGTAATCTCTTTGTTATTCAAACAATTATCTATTAATGACAAACTTTGTTTCATTAATGCATTGCATATGTTTGTCTTGATTTGATCCAATCATTTTAATTACATTTAAACTATGCTTTTTACTCACTTTATGACATTCAACTCTTGCTAAAAGTTACAAGCCTTTAGAGGGAGGATAACGAAACAATGCCATAATCTCATACAGTATGCTTTTGAACATACCCTGCTGACGATGTACAGGCGTTTCTTTCAAATCCTATACACTGGAGTTATAAGGAAGATAATCCCTAGTCAACCCCTTCGAGCCAAAGAAGTAGAAGTTTTCTATTTTAACACAATTTGAAACCTTTAATCAAAACCTGGGGCAGGGTAGTCTCTCAGTTAATTCAAAAGATGCGTATTGAAGTCGCAAAAATCTCAGTTCATAATACAACGAACGACATCAAAAGAATTCCTCTAGAATCAAAAGACAGTGGTGGTTCCTTATTTCATAGGCAGTCAATCTCTCAAAAGAGAAAAGCCCACTGAGCTAAAACCTATAAAGGAGGCTTGAGAAAGCTGGGGCATCCCGCTGACTGTAATCTCGAAAACAGGAACAGTCAGGCAAAAGTTAGGGATAACAAATCAAAAGAACAAGGTCGCTAAAAATCCTCAACAACATGAAAAATGTTGCAAAAATGATGACTGCCTTCAAAAATCCAACTTGTGTGAACCATCACCAAAAACGTTGTTCCAGACTCATTTGGAGTTCAAACGCACAATTAACTGAGTTTAGGATTGAAGAACATCACGAAGAGCGGGTGGGTACAAATATAATTTGAGCCTTTATCCTTTGTTTCTTAAACCGTGAACCAAGCCATGTTACAACCCTTCAAAAGTCCTAACTGAAGCATGGGTTAGTTCGAAAGCATACTGTTACAAAAGGTATCCTGACTCCTGTAAGGCTTTGCCCAAAATATTGTGTTGAATTTTGTCTTATAAAGAGTTTTCTGCTAAAAAATGCATTTTTCAAAACTTCGAGACAAGCATAAACTTTGCATTATTTGAATATCACTGTTTGCATTTGGCTATTTTTTTGACAGCGGAGAAATTCACACAACGAATATGCGATGAACGAAAGCCCTCTTAGTGAACAAAATCACTTCAAAAAGGGTGACACTTCCATTGACAAATCTCCTATCAACAAGGGGGCATGGCATGATCATTGTCCATCACCTAGGGCAGTCCAATCAAGATTCCAGGAAATCTCTCAAAGAAGTGCAGAGTAACCAGGGGCAAGTCTCCATCTCCGTCACTTGGGGCATTGAACATCAATCTCAGTGAAGGGTTACGTACAATTAAACATTTTCTGGCAATGTCACAAACACTTGCTACTAGGGGCAATGACAAATCTCCCCAAAATCCTTCTCATAGGATGACATCCCAGCAAGGGTTTAATCTCTGAAAATCTTTCCCCAGCTGAATCAACCTCAAGAATCCTCGAGGACTTCCCCCAACGAAGATGTCACCTCTCTAGCAGACTGACGACAAGGTTTATTTCCCCAACAACACCAGGATTCCCCAGCTTGAGTTTGCCTCTCCGACTACTACAAATCAAAGGACCACAACTCCTCTTCCCCAGTAGACTACTCTATAATCTCCAGCAAGTTACTATGAAACCTGGAGCTGACCAAATGTCAGTTTAACTTTGACTCCCCAGTAGAGCAACAGACGACTAAGACTCCTAAACATTTTTCCCAAGCATAAATAAACATACTCCCCACAAAGTTTTCAATATCCCCCAGCGAAGTTCTCCTCAAAGAACAAAGCAGGGATCCCCGGTGGAAACATTTTGAGCAAAGTCCAAGACAAAATTACACTTCAACAACATTCATAACATATGCATACAAAGTACATATGACACAAATATCATTTTATTTTGAGAACACCATTACACAATGCATATATCATGACAATACATACATCATGACATTGCATACAACTAACTCTTTACCTTTTCAGGAAAGATCAATCAACAGGCAAAGATCATCATCTTCTGAGACTCCTTATAGATACAGTTCAGATGCGATCCAGATATGGCTGACATTCTGATACGTATTCCAGACTCCTTCAAGAGATAGTTCAGATGCGACCCAGATATGGCTGACATTCTGATACTTATTCCAGATTCCTTCTAGAGATAGTTCATATGCGACCCAGATATGGCTGACATTCTGATACTTATTCCAGATTCCTTCTAGAGATAGTTCAGATGTGACCCAGATATGGCTGACATTCTGATACTTATTCCAGACTCCTTCTAGAGATAGTTCAGATGCGACCCAGATATGGCTGGCATTCTGATACTTATTCCAGATTCCTTCTAGAGATAGTTCAGATGCGACCCAAATATGGATGACATTCTGATACTTATTCCAGACTCCTTCTAGAGATAGTTCAGATGCGACCCAAATATGGATGACATTCTGATACTTATTCCAGACTCCTTCTAGAAACAGTTCAGATGCGATCCAGATATGGCTGACATTCTGATACTTACTCCAGATTCATTCAAAATACAATCCAGATACGATCCAGATTCGGATGTCATTCTTTCACTCATTCAAAATACAGTCCAGATACGATCCAGATTCGGATGTCATTCTGTCACTCATTCAAAATACAGTCCAGATACGATCCAGATTCAGATGTCATTCTGTCACTCATTTAAATTACCGTCCAGATACGATCCAGATTCGGATGTCATTCTGTCACTCATTCAAATTACAGTCTAGATACGATCCAGATTCGGATGTCATTCTGTCACTCATTCAAATTACAGTCCAGATACGATCCAGATTCGGATGTCATTCTGTCACTCATTCAAATTACAGTCCAGATACGATCCAGATTCGGATGTTATTCTGTCACTCATTCAAATTACAGTCCAGATACAATCCAGATTCGGATGTCATTCTGTCACTCATTCAAATTACAGTCTAGATACGATCCAGATTCGGATGTCATTATGTCACTCATTCAAATTACAGTCCAGATACGATCCAAATTCAGATGTCATTCTGTCACTCATTCAAATACATTTCAGATAAGCTCCAGATGCAGACGCAATTCTGACAATCATCCAGACTCAACTCTATTCTCCAGCAGCTCCGGGATTTATTTTCCCCAGCTAAAACATCACATTCCCATATGTTGTACCCCAAAATTTTCCCTCTTATTTCACCAACATTTTCTCATCACAAGACTCTTGGAACTCAAGATCAAGTTAGGGTTTGCTCTGCTCAAGACCCCTCCTTGCACAGTTGACCCAAATTAGGGTTTGAGTTTGCACAGGGATGTTTTGACCCACAATGCCCAAAGTGACTTTCATACTTCATGTTGGACTCACAAGTTTGTCCTTACCAAGCTTCAGGCTTTGATTCAAAGTTTTGCCCAGTCGATTGGACAGTTGACCTAGAAATCAATTGTATTGGGGAAAAAGTCAACTGTAGCCAATTGAAAGTCAAACCTCATGAAATTTGACCCACATCAACATTATGAACTCATATGAACCATTTGATCAAATTTGGATCACAATTCCACAAGAAATTTGGTCAGATCACCAAAAGGGCAAAATGGTCATTTTTAGGGTTTTGACTGCACAAAGACAATTTTTGACTGTTTGACCTAACCAATGGCAAACCAAGCTCACATATGGACTCAAGGACCCAATTAATTTGTCTTTACCCATTCAACAAATTCAAAAGGTCTCAAATACATAGGATTGACAGATGAATTTTTCAGTCAACTGATCAAAATTTGACTGTATACTGAAAAGTCAAACTTTGACTTTTTGGTCAAAATCAAGTGCCAAGAGTTATTTTTCATCAAAACATGTCAAATTATGAAATTTTTTCATCAAGAAACCCAACAATGCAAATTAGGGTTTAAAATGGAAAAATTTCAGAACTTAGAAATTTTTAAAGTTATGAAAATTTCTTATTTTTTCCTAATTTTGTCCCATTTTTTCACCAAGATGCAAATGGATTCAAACAAAACTTACAACATGAAAGTTGTAGTCTATCACAAAATCTACAACTTTGATTCACAAAGTTTTCTCAAAAGAATCTTGTATCTCAAGTTATGATTTTTGGAACAAGGGTACCAAAAACTTTTAACTTAGAAGAAATTTGCCCTAATCTAGACAGGATTTTGACCCATCTTCTTGGCCATTTTTCACATGGTTCCACTTGGAATTTCAATTTGCATTACAAAGATGGATTGTATTACATTTTCCAAGCTATCCAAATTGCCCAAGAACTCCTCAAACACCCTTGTGGTTAGAGAGAATCGAATTCACAAAGTTGGCCAAAACTCACTTTTGTTCATGACCAATACATGTTCATAGCAAATTGCATTTTCAAATCAGCTTGTTTTATGCTAGCTTGCAGGCCTCAAAACCAACTTACACTTCATAATTTAATGCTTAACTATTGAATTAAGATGTTATCTTGGCCATTTGGGCATTACATGCAAAACTAATCCTTAATTAGAAAAAGCAAAGTTACCATTTTTGCCTAAAGTCACTTTATGTAAAAAAATGAATCCTTGAGACATGGGGCCAGATCTTTGAGGCAAGATTGAGTCCAAAAATTCCAGTTACCAAGAGCCAAAGTTGCAACATACTTGAGGGCTTGTGCAGGCCTATATCCACAACTTACATTTTCTTGCTTCAAGTAGAAGAAACATTGTAAAACATATACCAACTCTCTTTCCTGTTAACAAGAGCTTAAGAAAACTTTATACACAAGTTCCATACATCAAAACAGAGCTAAGACACGATTCATTCATCCCTCATACCTCCCAATACTCAGAATCCCTGTTTTGCTGCAAAATAGGGCAAGTTCTGCAACTTGACTTCTATAGAACAATCTACTCGTGCGTTTTTGCCTAAACCAGTGCAAACACCTTCCATTTCATCCATCTAAACTATTTCAAGCCTTAAACACCAACTGTAACACCTCTAATCCCATTTTACATTTCCATTTCAAAGCTTTGCAGGTGGACTTCTACAACACGATACAGGGTGTTTCAAAGCAAGCCAGGTATTGGAGAAGCTTCCTTGGACCTCAGGCAAGCTCAACAGAAGCTCAAACACCATTGAAGGTTGCTGCATTTCTCTACTCGATTCAAGCTGAAACAGGTATTCCATGGACTTCTATCTCCCTATTTAGGAATGGTTAGGCTTAGGTTTGTGAATGAAATATGTCCTACTCATAGCCCTGAAGCCATACATGTGATCAGTTTTCATTTATGTTAAGTGTGCTATGAGAATTTCAGCCATGAACATGTGAAAAAAGTTAGGTCAGATTTTAGGGCCAGAGAAATTCTCTCTGGTCTTTGAGAGTTAGATTTAATGCTTTATATGGTTGGATTCGTGTTTAAATTCTCTACAAGTTTCATGTTTTAAGTTTTGTCAAAAGATCAAAGAATCAGGAGTTGGCATGTTGCACAAGAGGCGCGCGCGTTTTCAAACAGAAGCTGGAGGTTGAAGAAGTTGGTGGCTTGGGTTGGGCCTGAGTCATTCTTGCTTTTTGCACCCTTTTTTTCAGTTTGCACCCCCTGGCCCATTTGATTAAATATTTGACATTTTTATGTTTTTCCTTTTTATTCTGACTTTATATTTTTTGTTCAAGCATAAAAAATACCAAAAATAATTTTCCACATTTTTTTCATATTTATTTGGTATTTATCTATTTTGTTTAGGCATATATGTATAAATAAACCTTTTCTTCTTTTAATAAAACTTAAAAATAATACAAAAAATATATTTATTTTTTATTTGTTATTTTTATTTACATTCAAAAACATTTTCTTGAAAAATATCCATTTTGTAAATAATTAATATTTTATCTTTGTACATTTAATAGATTTAATATATATATATATATATATATATATATATATATATATATATATATATATATATATATATATATATATATATATATATATATATATATATATATATATATATATATATATATATATATATATATATATATATATATATATATATATATATATATATATATATATATATATATATATATATATATATATATATATATATATATATATATATATATATATATATATATATATATATATATATATATATATACTTATATTTTATTAGATAATTAGGACAAAATAATACAAAATAATACATTTTTATTTTTATTAATATTTGACACCAAAAATAATTTTCTTTTACAATATACTTTTTATTTTTTGTACAAATTAATATATATTGCATATAATTAATAAATATTACTATTTATTCAAAAATTAGGGTTTTACCCTAAATGACCAAAATAATTACAATTTGACTTTTATTTTATTTTATTTATATTTCACATTAAAAATACCTTTTTCACATACATAAACAATCTTGTTTCTTTGCATAATACATTTTTATTTGATATTTATTTAATTGTATTTATTTAAATGTTGAATATGGACTTATACATTCGATATGGTTGTAATAATTTAGAATTTATTTCCTTGTCAAAATATCCCCAATTCAAATTTGTATCCCCATCCCCATAATCATGTTGTAATAGCCTAGAACTTTAAATTCTCGTACATTTAAAAGCTTTCAATTATGCCATGCCTAGACCTAGGGTTTGTATGCAAAATCAATCAACAAATAGGTTGACCTAATCCAAGATAAACATGCATGAAAAACAAACACAATGCACACTAGCACCCCTAGGGTTTCATCCACTTGTTGCCTTCAAAAATGGGCCATGGTTGCATGTTGAGTACTTTGGCAAAACAAAAACAAACAAAAAGATCATAGTCCCTCGATGACGCTATCGGAGTTGCCTAAAACAAAATGATCAAGTCCCTTAAAATTGCCAAAGACACTTGACACTATTGCTATCATGGTCTATACGATGACCCGCGCCTGTCCCATTTACATCCTAACACAAGGTTGTTCACCAAATACAATGGTGAAACAACACTGTTAAAAGGGTTAAAAAACATAAGAAAAATCTTTGAGTAAAATAGGGTAGACAACTCTTAGTTACTTGATCAAATTTGCAAAAAGCATCCTTGCTACTTTTCAAACACACATCTTAACACAATTTCAAAACAAACTTTCAAAACATTGAAAACCTTTCAAAAAGACAAACACCGTTATATACATTCAAATAAGAATCATTACAAAGGTTGCCACAACGATGGCCTCTTTTCAAAACATCTTCAAAAATCACACACAAAAGCACCATTTCAAACAATTGAAAATCAAAAGCAAGTGATCTAAGCAAGTAACTAAGATCCCATGGATAACCATGGATAGAAAGGGTGTTAATATCTTCCCTTTCTATAATCTACTCCCCGAACCCAAGAAAACATCTCAAAGGTCTTTCCTGTGCTTTTTGACATTTCCTTAGGATAAAATAAAAAGTCGGTGGCGACTCTTGCTAAACCGAAACATTTGCAAACACAAACGCAAAACCCAAGTTAGTTTTCCCACCGTATCACAGAACAGGCGACTCTGCTGGGGATAATTTTAAAAGTGGAGTAACCTTAGGGCTTAGATCACCTTTTGCATGATTAATTGTTTGCTTTGATTGCTTTAAATTTTTGGTTCTCTTGTTTGGGCTTGAAATCCTCCACCCGGATTTGGGAAACATTCATAAATATCAATACATTGTGGAAACTGTGTGGGGTATACCGACACGGTTGAAGCAATAGCTATATTAGTGAGATATATTTGTGAGTACCGGTAGCCTTTGAGTCAATCAAAGAGAATACGGGGCCGCTGAGTAATGTCACTAAGCACTAATGACCTAGAACCTTACTTGACCATCTTGGCCTTTTATTAAGGGTAGTGAGATGACCGGCTTTAGTGCAGTCCGAAGTTGGTAGATACTCGATACTACACTTATTGAGGGTTGTTTTCTTGGAATATTTTGGTCGCTAGTTGAGTGGCTAAACCAAAACAATGAACATAGAAAACAATCCAATGATATTAAGCTCCTTAGAACCCGGTTACTATTTATAGGACAGGTTTTTAAGCCAACTAAACTCAAGAGGGTACTTACCTATGAAACCTCATGCAAGCATGAAACTAGGGTTTTGTGTGACTTGCTTGTACATGTGTTTATGCATACATCATGAACATCATAAAGCATCATATGCATCCACTAACCATTTCAAGGGTTTGGATCTTCATCTTCGTTCTTGTTTTGTAGGTCATGGAATCTCTTCGCAGGAAAATAATTCAAGTCAACCTTGTGAGAATCCCTCCTCAACTCAAGGAGCTTACATCCAGAATTCCAGAAAATTCTCTCTTCAGTGAAAGAAATGGTAGACTTCTCAACCTAGTCAACACCAGCATTGAAGAAGACATGGTGAAAGTGTTGTTCCAATTCTTTGACCCCCTTCACCACTGTTTCACATTCCCCGACTACCAATTGGTGCCTACTTTGGAGGAATTTTCTCAACTCCTGATAATTCCTATTCTTAATCAACTACCCTACAACGGTACGGAAAAAGAACCAAAACCTGAAGATGTTGCTCAAGCATTACATTTGCAACCATCTGACATCAAGGGGCATTGGGAAACCAGAAGTGGTGTCAAGGGCTTCTTGGCAAAGTTCTTGTTTGAGAAGGCACAAGAGTGATGGAATTCCTTGGATCTGCAAGCCTTTAAAGAGATTGTGGCACTCCTTATTTATGGGTTGGTCTTGTTCCCAAACCCTGACCATCTTATAGATATGAATGCTGTCAAGATTTTCATGTCTAAGAATCACATACCTACATTACTTGGGGACATCCTCCACTCATTTTACACACGAACAATGAGGAAAATAGGTGTTCTCATGTGCTGTACTCCTCTCCTAGCAAGGTGGTTTATTTCTCACCTTCCACAATCAGTTTTGAATAATGAGCAGGGTTCAAGGTGGTCACAACGATTGATGGCCCTCACACATTTTGATGTACATTGGTGTTCTCGGTCCAGAGAAAATGTCATTATCATTGATTGTTGTGGTGAGTTCCCTAATGTCCCATTACTTGGCATTAGGGGAGGCATTACCTATAACCCTTGCCTAACCTTGAGACAATTTGGATATGCTCGGAGGGATGGCCCTTATGACATGCTGATCCCTGACCTAGTGTTTGACTTAAACAACGATGCACAAGGACTTCGACAGAGATTCATCAGAGCTTGGAGGATGCCTAACAGGGTGGATAGTAAGACACTGGGGCACAAGAACTCCATCCCTCTTTAGCCTTACCTCAAGTGGGTGCGAACCCGCTCCCATAATCTTATGATGCCATACCCTCACATCCTCCCCTTGATCAAAGAGCCTGTTAAGGAAGGAGAGGTTCCATACACCATCCTACATCCTGACATGCCAACATCATGGGAGGAAATGCAGAAGAGTTGGATCCAACTCAAGGAAGAACAGAATACTTTTGAAGCCAGCTTCTATGCCAGTGAGAAGAAGGTTTTGGAGCTTACCCGCCGACTTCACGAGGAGGAGACCCTCAACACTTACATCGCACCGAAAAGGATGCGCAACGTTTTTTACCTTAAGAAGCTTTGTAATATTTGGCCCATGGGGCATTTATGTACTGACAAAATTTCTTCTTATTAATATGACGTGTGTTCTTTTGTCTGCAACAACTTTGAATTTCTAAATCCTTGAATGCATTACATGAATAAACATATCATTCATCATATGCATAAACAGGTCTTCGCACCAGGTTTCCTTATCTTTCTGCTGTTTATTTCAGCAAGATGGATATTGAGCAGACGGTCAAAGATCTGCAAGCACAAAATTTGCAATTTCAGCAACTCCTCATGACCTTGGCAAATGGTCAAGAGGATCTTAAAGCACTGTTAGAGAAGAAAGAGCAGGAAAAAGGAAAAAATAAAAAGAAGCAAATCGGGGTAGCTACACTGGGAAGAAGATTTGAGAATGAAGCTAGGAGAGTTCTGGAATTCCCCTCAACGTCTGACGAAGGGACTGGCAAGGGAAAAGGAGATGCAGTACCCTCTGAGTCTGAGGCTGAAGAGGAAGAGGTTGAAGAAGATGAAGACTATTCAGAACAACAATACCCACCGGTCGATGACAAATATAAGAACCTGGAAGACAGACTGGCGGCTATGGAGTTGCAAAGGATTCCCGGGCTAGACTTTGAAGAGTTGGGATTGATTGCTGGGATTGTTATCCCTCCCAAGTTCAAGGTGCCGACTTTCGCCAAATACGACGGTCTGTCTTGCACTAAGATGCACCTGAGGTCGTATGTCAGAAAAATCCAACCTCATTCCTCTGATAGAAATCTCTGGGTACACTTTTTCCAAGACAGCTTGTATGGTACTCAGTTAGATTGGTTTTATCAGCTCGAGAGGTCAGAAGTTCATAACTGGGAAGACTTGGCAGCTACTTTCTATCGTCAGTATCAGTACAACGCTGACTTGGTGCCTACCCGTACTCAGCTGCAAAGTATGGGGATGGCCTCAAATGAGGGGTTTAAGGAGTACGCCCAGAAGTGGCGCGACCTGGCTGGAAGGGTGCAGCCACCGCTATCAGATAGGGAACTAGTTGATATGTTCTTGGGGACCCTATCTGGCCCTTTCTTCAACCATCTTATCGGGAGCTCCTCTGCGGGATTTACTGAACTGATTCTGACTGGCGAAAGGGTGGAAGCCGGTATTAAGAGTGGAAAGATTCAAAAGGATGCCTCTGCATCCACAGCTGTTAAAAAACCTTTCCCAGCAAAGAAAGAAGCATATGCTATATACTCTCAGAAGGGATTGGGAAGAACTGAGCGCCGGCCGACTGTAGGGGCCGTGATGATTCAAAATTCGTCAAATGATTAGCCTCGTAACAATCAGTCGAGACCTAATCAACAATGGGTAGAACGGCCACAACGGCAGTTCACCCGCATCAACATGACGCCCTCACAAGTTCTTCCCCATTTGTTGAAGCTAAATCTGACTAGTTTAAAGGAGGCGCCGAAAAACCCTAACACCACATCTCCATACTATCATCCCAACACCAAATGTGCTTATCATTCAGACAGCCTAGGGCACGACACCAACAATTGTTGGGCCCTCAAGAATAAGATTCAGGATTTAATAGACGCTAAGGAAGTGGAATTCTACGCCCCTGAAAAGCCGAATGTGATCTCTGCTCCAATGCCAAAGCATGGCCACAATGCCCATGCTGTTGAAGAGGATCTATTTGTTGCTACTGTTGATGATTTGATAACTCCACTACTGATAATCAAGTTGAATTTGCTGAAGGCTGGGATTTTCCCAGGTTGTGAAGAAGATTGCTGCCTTTGTTCATCCTTACCAACCGACTGTCCATTGTTGAAGTTAGGCATCCAACGCCTAATGGATAACCAAGAAATCCTTTTTGAAAAGACTCCTGTTACACCGACTCCTATCAATGATGTTTCAATAATAACCATATCCGCCAATCTTTCCAAGGTCTCCAAAAGACCTGATAAGATTACATCCGCTCTAAAGACTGCACCTTTGAAGATAACCATGCCCGGGCCCGTCCCGTACAAGTCCGACAAATCAATACCGTGGAACTATGGTGGAGAAATCTACTACCACGGTATTAAACAAATTGAATCAACTGAAGAGAGTTCTGATAAAGAGACTTCTGACATTGGAAACATTGCTGGAACGAGCAAAATCACCCGCATTGGAAGAATTTTCTCTCCAGAGATTGCCCCTCCAAAGGCAATCTTTGGACCCTCAGCTGCTCCTAAGGTTACCCCTGCACCGGTAAACATATCTGCAAGAACTCCAATTATTGAAGAAGTTGTAACTCCTGTGGTTGTCCCTTCTGCTGCTGCTGATGATAGGGGGAAAGGGATCCAAGAAGAGCCCGTCAGGACGAGGGTTCAGCCATTGGTCATCCCTGAAACCTCTCAAAAAGAAATGGAAGAGATTTTGAAAATAATCAAGAAAAGCGATTATGATGTTGTGGAACAACTGGGGCAAACCCCCTCAAAGATTTCAATGTTGGCCCTCCTGCTCTGTTCAGAGGCCCATGCTAAGGCCTTGATTAAGTTCTTGAAGACGGCCCATGTACCCCAAGAGACCTCGGCTGACTAATTTCAGGATTGTGTAGCCAGTCTTACTGCTGACAACGGCCTGGGTTTTTCTGACGCTGACCTAACTCCTAAGGGAAGGAAGCACAATGATGCATTACATGTTTCGGTTGAATGCCGAGGAACCACTCTCGCCCATGTCTTGGTCGATACTGGTTCTTCCCTAAATGTGCTGCCTAAGAAAGCTCTGGACCGGTTGGATTGTGAAGGCTTGGAGCTGAAACCAAGTAATATTATTGTCAGGGCCTTTGACGGGTCAAAAAGGATGGTGCATGGGGAGGTCGATATTCCCATCAAGGTAGGAACCGAAGTGTTCAACTCCACTTTCTACGTAATGGACATCCGCCCATTATACTCTTGCTTGCTAGGAAGACCATGGATCCACTATGCTGGGGCAGTCACCTTCTCTTTACATCAGATGCTGAAATACCCTGTTAAGGGTAAAATCATAACTGTACACGGTGAGGAGGAGTACATGATCAGTCATCTCAATTCCTTTCGGTATGTGGAAGTGGATGGCGAGTTCATAGAAACACCTTTTCAACATTTCGAGGAAGTTCCTCCTGAGGTGGCAGTAGCGAAGGCAGTGGTGGAGGTACCTATCGTTCCCAAGCAGGTGGCTAGGATGACATCTCTAAAAGACGCAAAGGTTGCGATTAAGGAGGGCAAGAGTGCAGTATGGGGACAATTGCCCGACATTCCCTATAAGACAGACAAGTTTGGGTTGGGGTTTACTGCTGCGGGACAAAAGGCTATGCGTCGCTCTAAAATTGAAAAAACACCCGTCAAGATTTCTCATCATGGAATCAATGCGGTAGAAGGCGAAGATGATGAGAGCCACTTTGAAGATTGGATCTTTCCGACGGTCGAAGGGGGTTTGAGCAATTGGGAAGCAAAAGATTTTATCCCTATCACCTTTATCAACCAGTAATTTTTTATCTTTGAACAATTTCCCATTTTTATTG
Source organism: Vicia faba (assembly GCA_948472305.1). Lineage (NCBI taxonomy): Eukaryota > Viridiplantae > Streptophyta > Magnoliopsida > Fabales > Fabaceae > Vicia > Vicia faba. Next base: position 258,740,519 of record OX451737.1, on the reverse strand, counting down.
TCTGTAATAATTAAAACAATTCGCACACTATTTTTCACCTCATGCCTTGCCCGGGGCATGTAGGTCCATTTGTAAGGGCTTGATTCTATTCATAATCATATGCCATGTTTTAACGAATCATTGGACGTTTTTCATTTATAAACTGCTGTGTTCATTTTCTTTCCTTTTGCATTTTTGTTTGTTTAAGGATGGCTATCCCTTACACACACCCACACTCACAAATGCAGGTACCCATCCACTCCGGATTCCATGGGTGACTATTCTGTTTTATCCTTCAATAACTCTGAAGATTTGGTCAATCAGGCTGAGTACGAAGTTGACGAAGATTGTGAAGTACCGGGAGAGTTAACCAGACTTCTACAACAAGAAGAGAGGGCCATCTTGCCTCATGAAGAGTTGCTAGAAACTATCAACTTAGGGACAGAGGAAGATAGGAAGGAAGTAAAAGTGGGTGCCAATCTGGAACAAAGTGTCAAGGAGCGCTTAGTACAGTTATTGAATGAAAACATTAAAATCTTCGCCTGGTCTTATGAAGACATGCTAGGGTTAGACACAGATATTGTGGTTCACCGTCTCCCCACAAGAGAAGATTATCCACCGATCAAGCAAAAGGTTCGTCGAATGAGGCCTGACATGTCTGAGAAAATTAAGGCTGAAGTAATGAAGCAATTCAACACTGGCTTTCTGGCTGTTACATCCTATCCACAATGGGTTGCTAATATTGTGCCCGTACCTAAAAAAGACGGAAAAGTCAGAATGTGTGTAGACTATCGGTATTTGAACAGGGCCAGCCCTAAAGATGATTTTCCGCTACCACATATCGACATCTTGGTTGACAACACAGCTCAGCACAAGTTTTTTTCCTTTATGGATGGATTCTCGGGTTACAACCAGATTAAAATGGCCCCCGAGGACATGGAGAAAACTATCTTTGTTACACAATGGGGTACCTTCTGCTACAAAGTGATGTCGTTCGGACTGAAGAACGCAGGGGCAACCTATCAACGCGCCATGGTGGCTTTGTTTCATGATATGATACATCATGAGATTGAAGTTTATGTAGACGACATGATAGCTCGATCACAAACAGAAGAAGAACACCTTGAACATTTGCAAAAGTTGTTTGCCAGGTTGAAGGAATACAAACTCAGACTGAATCCAAGCAAGTGCACTTTTGGAGTTAGGTCTGGTAAACTTCTGGGATTTATTGTCAGCAACAAGGGTATTGAGGTTGATCCTGCTAAAGTGAAAGCTATACAAGAAATGCCTGCCCCCCGTACTGAAAAGGAGGTTAGAGGATTCTTGGGACGATTGAACTATATTTCAAGGTTCATCTCTCACTTGACGTCTACCTGTGAGCCAATTTTCAAACTGTTAAAGAAAGATCAGGTAGTTGAATGGAACGACGATTGTCAAGTTGCTTTTGATAAAATCAAGGAGTATTTGCTGGAACCTCCTATTCTAATGCCACCCGTCGAAGGAAGGCCGTTAATCATGTATCTGACTATTTTGGATAACTCGATAGGGTGCGTACTGGGCCAACATGACGAGTCTGGTCGAAAAGAGCATGCCATTTATTACCTTAGCAAAAAGTTTACCGACTGTGAGACTCGCTACTCACTGCTCGAGAAAACTTGATGCACTTTGGTATGGGCTGCTCGCCGGCTAAGGCAGTATATGTTGACTCATACCACTTTGCTGATTTCCAAAATGGATCCAATCAAGTATATCTTCGAGAAGCCTGCTTTATCTGGAAGAATCGCTAGATGGCAGATGATCCTGACTGAGTATGACATCCAGTATATTACCCAAAAAGCTATAAAAGGGAGTGTACTAGCTGACCATCTAGCTCATCAAGCCGTTGAAGATTATCAGTCTATGAGATTCGACTTCCTGGACGAGGACATCATGACATTAGACAACGTCGAAGGTAACAGACCGTATGACGGACCTGAACAAGGATCCCGATGGACCCTGTACTTTGATGGTGCTTCAAATGCACTTGGTAACGGTATCGGCACGGTACTCATTTCTCCAGAAGGTTGCCATACACCCTTTACTGCCCGACTTTGTTTTAGCTGTACCAACAACATGGCCGAATATGAAGCTTGCATCTTTGGTCTCAAGGATGCTATAGACCTGGGGATCAAATCTTTGGTCGTATTTGGGGACTCGGATTTGGTTATCAGTCAAGTCAAAGGAGAATGGGACACCAAACATCCTAATCTTATCCCATACAAAGAACATGTCCTGACGTTGTTGCCTCGTTTCGAGCAGATCACCTTCGAGCATTTCCCGCGAGAAGAAAATCAGCTAGCAGATGCTCTGGCTACAATGTCTTCCATGTTTAAACTCAACTGGGATAACGAGGCTCCCCAAATCACCATCGAGCGAATGGATGAACCTGCGCATTGTCATGAGATTAATACCGAAGAAGTAGTGGAACAACCCTGGTTTCATGAAATCAAAAGATATCTCCAGACTAGAGAATATCCTGAAGGAGCTTCAGTCAATGACAAAAAGTTTTTAAGGAGATTTGCTGCCAAGTTCTTCCTAAGCAATGGCATCCTTTATAAACGCAACCATGGTTGTGTTTTACTTCGATGTGTAGACAAGGCTGAAGCAGAGTTGATCATGACTGAGATACACAGTGGCACATTTGGCACCCACTTGAGCGGACATACGATGGCTAAGAAGATTCTAAGAGCAGGCTACTACTGGTCTACCATGGAAGCTGATTGTCATCAACATTCCCGCACTTTCCACAAATGCCAAGTCTATGCCGACAAAGTACATATTCCTCCTATTCCTCTCAACATTCTGACAGCTCCTTGGCCATTCGCAATGTGGGGCATTGACATGATTGGGGAAATCAAGCCCACGGCATCCAATGGACATCGCTTCATCTTGGTCGCTATTGATTACTTCACCAAATGGGTCGAAGAAGCTTCCTTTGCCTCTGTTACAAATAATATGGTTGCCCGTTTCATCAAGCAGAACCTCATATGCCGGTATGGTGTCCCCGACATGATCATCACAGACAACGGCACAAATCTGAATAATACTATGATCACCGCTCTATGCGAACAGTTCAAGATTTATCATCACAATTCATCTCCCTATCGGCCGAAGATGAACGGTGTTGTTGAAGCCGCAAACAAAAACATCAAGAAAATCATTCAAAAGATGACCGTCACCTACAAGGACTGGCATGAGATGTTACCATTTGCTCTACATGGATATCGTACCACAGCACGTACTTCAACAGGGGCAACCCCATTTTCTTTGGTGTTGTTGGCTGAAGATTTTGATGATATTATTAGAAGCAAAGCAAATTGGACGTTTCGATTGAAATAAAGCAAAATGTCATGTTTCGAAATGGTAGAAGCAGTGTTTCGAATGGGCATATCAAAGTTTGGGGCTTCGAGTGACAGTTATGAGAATATATTCAAAGAAGCTTCGAAATGATAACAAGGCTGTGTCTAAGAAATGCGTTCGAAACGAAGCAGTGCCAAAACATTTGAAATTCAAATGTAAGCGGGATGTTCGAAATTTGAAATATATGCGCTGGAGCATTCGAAGACGCGTGGAAGCAGGAGAGAGGCATTGCTTTGCATGTTTTGAACGTGGCATAATCTTATAGCAAGACCGTTATGGTCGAAGTAGTATAAATAGAAGTCTTAGCATTAGGATTTTGTGTGTCATATCTATTGTACAAAAAAACTCAGTAAACATTCAAATTACCACATGGCTAGGGAAACGAATGCACGAGCAATGTACGTATGATAACACCAAGTGTTTATGATTTAATAGAAACTCTTTATCATTTCCAGTATTTTCCTTTATCTTCATGTCAATACCATTCAAATGCTTTTGCACTAAAATGTTTTCGTTCGAAGTCTTTTTACTGATGCCTTACATTTAAATGCTTTCTTTCCATTTTAAATACTTTACATTTCAGAAACTGTTGTACATTTCATGCCTTTATCTTTAAGCTTTTATCATTCAAACACCTTTTTTTCACTTAAAGTCATTTTACTGTTTTCTTGCACTTAAACGCTTTCTTCATGTTTCGAATCTTTTACATTCCAGAGAGTATTTTACATTACATGTTTTTATGCTTCGAAGTCATTTACATGTTTTTATGCAGTTTTTACATGTCTTTACAATTGAACTTCATTCATGCAATTTGGTTTCACGCACATTTACTTGATCATGCCTTTAGATTTTAATAGAGTAATCGAAGTAAGTTAAGCACCTACACAACATTCCAAATACCAACCATGAATACCAGTTCTATCATGAGAGTTACCCTAATGACCAATACATCCTAGGATCAATCTATTCGATCCTGTGAGTTACCAGAGAGATTGAATAACAGTCAGTAAGATTATTCGATAGTTTGGAGGACTAGCGGTTGTTTACCAGAAATCACTGTAAACAAATTGGCACACCTGGTGGGACGAGTAATTGGAAATTACGGAACTTAGAACAAAATAGAAATTGGTGGGACTTAACCATTGTAAAAATACCCTCTGAGTGATAAGTTTGTTGTTTTATGAACCTAAGGAGTGGTAAAATAACCAACAGCAAACAACCCTTATCCAGAAGAAAACGTTTGAACAAGATGTCTAATTCTAACAATCAACAAGGGGAACAAAATGCCCCACATACAACAGGCACTAATATGTCCGCTTCGATGGGAACATCTAATGTGATCCCTTCGAATGCACAGTCTGTTGCATCCTCTACCAGTAATATAGCCACTAATGGAATAAGTGGCATATCAACTAATAGTTCGATCCTAGGAAATACTGGAACCATTGGTTATCCTGGGGGATTCGTCCCACCATCAGGGACACAAACCCATTTCGCCACCCCACTAACTAGACCACCCGGTTTCGATGGTAATAGAACCAGAAATTCCTCGTATGGAATGCCAACATCTTTTATGGCAGGTTTACACAACTCCACATTGAATTCATCACCACAATTAGGGTATGGGTCTGGGGCAAATCAGTTTATGACAAATAACCAAGGGTCAGTGGGTTATAGTGCAATGCCCATTTTAACCACAGAAAACCAGTTGGCTTTTAGGCAATTGATGGATGACAGTAACCATAATATGATAGGGGTATTAGCACAAACTATACAGGAAATATTTGCCCCAATAGTGCAGAATGTGACTGTAACAAACAGAGAAAACGCAGATAACATGAGTCGAATAGCAGATTTCTTTGCTCCCCCAGAGAGGCGTAGGTAGAATCAGGCGGGAGTTCGAGCGAACGTACCTATTATGGAACAAGTTGCTAACGACCCAACCTACAGACCACCCAGAGAAGAAGTTAACTTGGGGGAAAGGGCACAAAGGCTAGAAGCCCCAATGATCCAAGGCCCACAAAGAGAAATTATGGAACCAGGGGCAAGGGTCTAAAGGCTGGAAGTCCCAGAGTTTCGAGAAGAACGACCTAGGGGGGTTGTCATGGTGGGTCGAAATCAAGATGCTGATGCAGTCGTTCATAGAATTCGAAACGATAACATCTTGGCAGAAAATAATTTAACCACCATGATAGAGAGAGTCATGGCCCAGAATGGCCTCAACACAAGAATTAGAAGGCCAAATTATGCTTCCCCTATATTAGATTACATAATGCATACTGATTTACCAAGGGGATATAAAGTCCCTAAGTTTACAAAGTTTGTTGGGGATACCAATGAGTCAACAGTCGAACATATAGCCAGATATCTAACCGAAGCGGGAGATATAGCCAATAATGAAGACCTCAGGATCAAATATTTCCCAAGTTCCCTGACTAAAAATGCCTTCACATGGTTCACCACTTTGCCTTCTGGGTCCATTGATACTTGGGCTCTTTTGGAGAGATTATTCCATGAACAGTTTTACATGGGACAATCAAAAATAAGTTTGAAGGAATTAGCCAGTGTCAAGAGAAAGTTCACTGAACCCATAGATGATTATCTGAATAGATTCAGGCTTTTGAAATCCAGATGTTACACAGTAGTGTCTGAACATGAGTTAGTCGAAATGGCCACTGGTGGCTTGGATTACTCTATTCGAAAGAAACTAGACACTCAATATTTGAGGGATATGGCTCAGTTAGCCGATAGGGTTCGACAGGTCGAAAGGCTAAAGGCCGAAAAGGCCAGAGTCTTTAAAAATAACAAGAAGGAAAGGATCTCCTATGTTGGACATGAGGAAGCAGAAGATTATCCTGAATTCGAATTCGAAGAGGTCGAAATCGACCTTGCTGAATTAAAACAGGCACCACCTTACTCCTGCAAATTATTAGTCCCCACAAAAGGGAAAGAAATTGTTGAAAATGAGAAAAGTGACAAATTCCCAAAGAAGGTTTATACCTTCGATGTCACTAAATGCGACGAGATTTTTGATTTACTTGTCAAAGATGGCCAACTCATTGTGCCATCAAATGTCAAAATACCTCCTTTAGATCAAAGAAAGAAAAGAGGATTTTGCAAATATCATAATTTCCTAGGCCACAAAACCTCACAGTGTTTTCTTTTCAGGGACCTAATTCAGAATGCAATTAAAGATGGCAGACTGAAGTTTGCTGATAAAGCAAAAATGAAAGTGGACGAAGATCCTTTGGATATCTCAGAAACCAATTACTCCGAGCCTGCATGCATTGGAGAAATTAACATGGTGGAAGTTGACTAGAGTGATGCCCCAATAGGAGAGAAAGGTACTGAAAACGAAAGTTGGGTGATAGTCGAAGTCAATAAGGAGGTCACTGAAGACGTCCACAAGCAACCAGAGACTTCTATTGAAGCAGCACCTTTAGCTGTTGCAAAAGAAATCCAGGCTACTGAAGGCCATGAAAACCAAAACCAAGAGTTGACACAGGTCACTGAAGGCCTGAGGCTGGAATTGGAGAAAGTCCAAATCACGAAGCCAACCTCCCCTCAGAAAGAAATATGGGACACTTTAGGGGAACCCAGTGGAAAATTTGACTATTTGGTCAAATATTCTGCCCCAGAGAGTTCAAAGGTCCACATTGAAGATATAAAACCCACAGGATGGGGAGATGACGAAGCTAAGGGGGAGGATATTGAGGTAAACATGGTGGATATGGAGAGACCTCGCTCTGAGATGGAGGAGGTAGAAAGATACTTATAAAAAGAGAAGTATAAAATGGAGGATAATCATGCTGGAGATGCTAGTCTCAAGGATTACCTCATGATGTGCCACAAAGGAGATACAGGAATGATATTATGCCCTAGGTGCAGCATCCTCTGCAATCAGAGAATCGCTGCAAACTTCGAAAGGGTACAGAGGGCGCGAACTGGAAACAACTGGCGCCAGGATAACCAGCTATTCAGGTGTTATCCTAAGGCTAGAGAAAGTTTGCTAGAATTTGTGTTTCGCTGCTACAAAGGGGCAACCAAGTGCTTGATATGCCCAAGGTGTTCCACTGTGTATGATCAAAGCATGGCCAGAGCCTTCGAAACAATCCCCTTCGCCCCTTGTTGGAACCATCAAGAAACTGTTCAATCGGGCCCACATTTCGATAGCAAATACAAACAACGAAGGCCTGATAGTCCTCATCCCAAGGGTGCTCGAAGAGTGACGTTCAAACTCCCTGCTGAAGTGCCGACAGACAGATGGATGCAAGTCAGGAATGACAAAGGCAAAGACAAATGGAGAAACACCGAACGAAACGCACGCCACGCTATGACATACAGAAGGCAATTCAACATAGCAAAGAGGGAAGCGGTAAGATTAGAGAACTACAAAGGAAGAAACCCCATGTCAAGATCCCAATGGCGAAGGCAACAGAGGATTCGAATGGCTGAGAGGGAAGCTGTGGCAAATAAAGGGGCAACTTCAACAAAGAACTAAGGTGAATCTAGCACCAACAAACCCACACCAAAAAATCAAACTAAAGACAAACCCCCAGTTAATAGGAGGCTCTTTTCTGAAGTACAACTAGATGAACCAAAGGAATACACTCCAGGTCCAGAAGAGGACGAAGATATGATAACGGATAACTTCGAATCAGAGGGGGAGTCTTCGTTCAACCTAAATTGCAACGTGGTATCTGTGCTTCCCTATGAATTTGGACAGGAAACTAAAATTGATGAATATGAGGAAGAAGATACCATAGACCTGATGAAGCATAGGCCTGTGTGCTACTATGTGATGGACAATGGGGCTGTAGAGGAGCAGAATGCATTCTTCGAACACCCAGAACCAGCTATGAAGAACCATCTTAAGCCACTATTTATTCGGGAAAAAATTAGTGCCCATGGCGTGAATAAGGTTCTAGTGGACGGGGGTGCTGCAGTCAACTTGATACCCCACTTCATGCTGAAAAGGTTAGAAATACGCGAAGGAGACATCAAGCCCCACAATATGGTTCTGTCCAATTATGAAGGGAAAGTAGGCAAAACACTGGGGGTGGTTCAATTGGACTTGACAATAGGCTCAAGCTGTAGGCCCACCATGTTCATGGTGATCGAAGCCAAGGCCAACTACAACTTGTTGCTGGGAAGGGAATGGATCCATGGCGTAGGGGCAGTTCCTTCGTCAATGCACCAGCGATTAGTTCTATGGAGAGAAGATGGGATCGTGGAAAACATCGAAGCAGACCAGAGTTACTTCATGTCAACAGTCAACTTAGTTGACAAGAGGAATTATGACAAACATCTGGCAAAGATTGCTCCTTGTGTCCCAAATGATGAAATCAACGAAACCAGAAACGCCCACTACTATATGACCCTTCGCCATGATGGCCTATACTGGGATAGAGGGATAATTAGTGACGACGAAGGAGTCGAAAGTACTATACAAGGACGGCCAGCAGGCTGAGAATTCGACAGCCTTACTCATGACTGAGTCCTCCTTTTTCGAAAGGATTTCGGCCTATATGGCTGAGAACGAATCAAAGGCGGCCTTAGAGGCTGAAATGAATAAACTGGCTGTAAAGATGAACGAAATAAGTGGGGATGGCTCGAAATGCTCACCCTTTAAAGAACTTGAGATAGATCAAAGGCTGGACACCATCTATGATAAAGAACCCTTAGGCTTCGAAAGGGACCCCATAGACTCAGGTGCCAAAATGTTGGCGCAGGATCCACTCGAAGAAGTAAACTTAGGGGATGAAAACACGAAAAGAATAACCTACATAAGTGCAAAACTTAGCCCAGGCCTCAAGCAGGAAGTGATCGAAGTCCTCAAGAAAAACAAAGATTGCTTCGCATGGGATTATGACGAAATGCCTGGTTTAAAGAGGGAGTTAGTCGAACACAGACTTCCAATCAAGGATGGCAAGAAGCCCATCAAGCAAACTCCTAGAAGATTCGCACCAGCGGTTCTCACGAAGATTAAAGCTGAGATCAAAAGTTTGTTGCATTGCAGATTCATCAGAACCACAAGGTATGTCGAATGGTTAGCAAATATAGTACCTGTTATTAAGAAAAATGGTTCTTTGAGAATCTTCATAGATTTTAGGGATTTAAACACTGCAACCCCTAAGGATGAGTACTCCATGCCTGTGGCAGAAATGCTAGTAGACTCTGCTGCAGGGTTCAAATATTTGAGTATGTTAGATGGATACTCTGGGTATAATCAGATTTTTATTGCTGAAGAAGATGTTGCCAAGACAACATTTCGTTGCCCAGAAGCCTTAGGCACCTACGAATGGGTGGGGATGCCTTTTGGTTTAAAAAACGCTGGGGCAACTTATCAAAGGGCAATGAATTAGATTTTCCATGATTTCATTGAAACCTTCATGCAGGTGTATATTGATGATATAGTGATCAAATCTATATCTGCAGAAACCCATTTGCATCATTTGGGCCAATCATTCGAACGAATGAGAAAACATCGCTTAAAGATGAATCCCCTTAAATGTGCATTTTTTGTGTAGGCTGGAGATTTCCTTGGCTTTGTGGTTCACAAGAAAGGAATTGAGATCAACCAGAACAAAACCAAAGCCATAATGGAGACGAAAGCACCTACGTCAAAAAGGGAGTTGCAATCTTTGCTAGGGAAGATTAACTTTCTCAGAAGGTTCATTTCGAATCTGAGTGGAAGAACCCAAGCTTTCTCTCCGTTGCTTCGTTTAAAGCAAGGTCAAGCTTTCGAATGGAACGAAGTCCACCAGGAGGCATTTGACAAGATAAAAAGATACCTCTCTCAGCCTCCAATCTTGTCTCCACCTTCATGGGAAAAGCCCATGAGATTGTACATATCTGCCTCTGAAGTTAGTATAGGTAGTATGTTAGCACAAGAAGATAGCAATGGCATCGAAAGAGCCATATACTATTTAAGTAGAGTATTGAATGATGCAGAGACCAGATATAGCAATTTAGAAAAGCTATGTCTCTGTTTGTACTTTTCTTGTATGAAACTCAAGTATTATATAAAGCCTGTTGATGTTTATGTTTCATCTCATTTCGATGTCATTAAACACATGCTTTCGAAACCAATAATGCATAGCAGAGTTGGTAAATGGGCTTTAGCCTTAACAGAATATTCTTTGACTTTCATGCCTTTAAAAGCTATGAAAGGCCAAGTGATTTCTGATTTCATTGTGGACCATTCATTGGTTGAGCAGACTGTCATGAGTTACGTCGAAATGCAACCATGGAAATTATACTTTGATGGTTCGACCCACAGAAATGGAAGTGGTGTTGGAGTCCTTCTAATTTCTCCTGAAGGAATTCCAACAAAATTCAAGTATAAGTTAGATGGTCCTCGTTGCTCGAACAACGAAGCTGAGTATGAAGCGCGCATTGTTGGACTTGAAGCTTTGTTGGAATCGGGGGCAACTAGAGTCGAAATTAAAGGAGACTCAGAATTGGTGGTCAAGCAAATAACAAAGGAGTATAAATGCATAAAGGAAAACCTGATGATATACTTCGTCATAGTTAACAGGCTACTTAGGAAGTTTGAATATATGGATATTCAACATATACCAAGAATAGAAAACCAAGAAGCAAATGACTTAGCACAGTTGGCTTCAGGTTATAAAGTTTCTGCCAAAAACTTTGAGGATTTAGTTGAATTAAGGGGTAGAGTTATGGATACTAGATTCACACGATCAGATCTAGAGAGTATGAAATTGGGTTATGCTGAGAAACAGGGATTCGAAATATTAGCCATAAACACTTTATCAGATGTAGACTGGCGAAGTCCACTGGTGAGTTATTTGACAAACCCAACTCTGAGTGTTGATAGGAAGATAAAATACAGAGCATTATCATATGTCCTCATGGGGAACGAATTGTTCAAAAAGACCCAAGAAGGCATATTATTGAAGTGCCTAGGAGAAAGTGAGGCATACTTAGCATTGTCAGAAGTCCACAATGGGGCATGTGGGGCACATCAAGCAGGTCATAAAATGAAATGGTTGTTATTTCGATATGGCATGTATTGGCCCAGCATGCTCAAAGATTGTATAGACTTTACTAAAGGATGTGAGGAATGTCAGAAACATGCAGGGATTCAACATGCCCCTGCAAGTGAGTTGCATTCAATCATCAAACCATGGCCATTTAGAGGATGGGCATTGGATTTAATAGGAGAAATAAATCCTACTTCGTCTAAAGGACAAAAATATATCTTGAAACACATTATCTATAGGTTCGGATTGCCAGAGAGCATAACCACAGACCAAGGCTTTGTGTTTACTGGTAGAAAAATGCAAGAATTTGCCCAAGAAATGGGGTTTAGATTACTAACATCAACGCCATATTATGCTCAAGCAAATGGTCAAGTCGAAGCAGCTAATAAAGTGATAATAGGGTTAATCAAGAAACATATTGGTAAAAAGCCAAGGAACTGGCACAAAACTTTAGACCAAATACTATGGGCCTGTAGAACATCTCCTAAGGAAGCTACTAACACCACGCCTTTCCAACTCACATTTGGTCATGATGCATTGCTGCCAGTAGAAATTCATCTACAATCAGTTCGAATTCAAAGACAAAACGAAATTCCAGCTGCATTATATTGGGAGATGATGATGAATGAATTAGTTGAGTTGGACGAAGTTAGATTACATGCATTGGAAATCTTGATGAGACAAAAAGAAAGAGTGGCCAGGACATATAACAAAAGGGTGAAAAGAAAAGCATTCATTATTAATGACTTAGTCTGGAAAGTCATATTGCCCATGGACAAGAAAAATAAAACGTTAGGTAAATGGTCACCTCATTGGGAAGGGCCTTTTCGAATACTAAAGGTATTCTCAAACAATGCATATGAAATCGAAGAGCTGATGGATGATAAACGTATCCTAAAGGTTAATGGGAAATATTTAAAGAAATATAAGACACGCCTGCAGGAGATTCGAATAGTAACAACGTAATCAGAATATCATAAAAATGCCAAAATGGCAATATGGGTTTTCCAAAATGGCGTTGTTCAAAGATTACATACAAAAAACCAAATTTAATCAAATCAACACTAAGATTTAGAAATAGGAATTATTCTTCAATCTGTTGAAGGTACTTCGAAAGGACTCAAGCCTTTATTGAGTAAAACGTCTTGCTCCCTCTAAGGTTGCCACTTCTCCTTTGAGTTGTTCTGCAGTTTCCATTTCTGCAAGCCCCTTATTGAGGAGCTCTTCGAATTGGTTACCAGCAGTATTGGTTTCGTAGGCTAATTGTTGTTCTCTAGCCTCTTTAACCTTCTGTTGAAGTTCCTGAATTTGCCTTTCCCAGAGAAGGATGGACTCAGCTCGAGCCTTATAATCAGTTTTTGCTTGCTTTAGATGCATGGCTTGATCCTCAGCTTCTTGAGAGAGTTTCGAAGCATGCTCATAAGCAGCATCCATTGCAGTTCGTTTTTCTTGAACCTTTCTGGCAGAAAATTCATCTGGGAGAAGGTACCCAGTCACGTTGTCCAACAAAGATTGAAGATCGAACAAGATAGTGCTAACTGGCAAGGAGCAGGTAGCAAGGTTGACTTTTGTAAGCAACTCCTTCATAGTGTAGCAAGTTGTGCTATCCTGTTTGAGCACTTCGAATAAATCCACATCAAGAATTGTTCTCCTGATCCTGTTAAGAAGTACAATTTTTTCATCTGTGGGCAACGGATGGCTAGTCGAACTTGTGCCAGCCCTAGCAGGTGGAATATCCCTTTGAGCCAGCTTCGCCTTCATGTACCCAATAGGGTCATTTCGTCTCAGGAGAGCAAGCTGCTCTTCAGTCATTCGGGACAAAGACGGTTGAGGGAGTTCCACACGCAGGGGAGTCACGTCCATTTCGACTTCCATGGGTTTATTGGTTGCGTCACCATCCCCTTCATTCGTTTCGTGCTCATTATCTTCTTCATCGTCATCCAAATCCACCACTTCGATATCTTCGTTTTCGCTGCTATTTGCATTGGACTTTGTCCCAGCAGTCGAACCATCGTTGGCATCTCCTTCCTCAGACCCTTCTTCTGGAGATTCTTCGTTTCTTTGATCAGAATCGGCTTTCTCTCCTTCAGTGTGAGTGTCCTTTGGATCCTCTTGAAGGGTTTCAAGAGGGGACTTTTGAAGAGAAGTTCTTTGTAAAGCCTCTGCAGATTCATGAAGTGTTGCTTCATTTGTTTCTTTTAGAGGAGGAGAAGTACTCTAATCATCTTGCTGCTCATAAGCCCCAGCCAGAACCGCCATATTGGAGGAACCTTTGTTCTGTACAAGGTTGCTGGAATCTCCTTGAGGAGAAGAGTTGATCGGAGCAGCAGCTTTTGATGGTGAAGTCGAAGTGGTAAAAGCTGGATTTAAAATATCCTGCAAGAAGCAAAAGAATATTAAAAGCATGCACCAAGGTAATGAGAAATTATTTTGTCAAAGATTTATAGTTCAATTTACCTGTGGACTCTCAGAAGAGAGGTTGCTAGCTATGCGTTCCAACATGACGTTGGAGGTCGAAGATGGAATTTTGGATTTAGGTGAGGGAGCAGCGTCCCTGGAATCGAGTCCAGAGACACTAGTTGGTACAACACTTTTTGAAATATCCTTCTTCTGCTTCTTCTTCGAAGCAGCTGGTAAATTCCCTCCAGCCTTGGGGTCTTCCCCAGTAGTGTTTGTTTTTCATTTCTTTGGAGTTGTTGGCGGGAGTTTGTTGGTCTGAAAAGATTTAAAACAATAAGTTAGATGCAAATCATGAAGCGTTAGTGTATTCGAACATTAAGGCTAAGTAATTACCTGTGGAGTTGGAGAACTGGTTATTACTGGTGTCGTTGTTGTTGTTGTTGCAGCAATTGTTGTTGGTTCGGATGGAGTCACATTGTCAATGGTTTCGATAGAGGCTTGAGAGGCGCTCCCTTCTTTTGACTTTGAAGCAGCAGTCTTTATCCTGATGGCTGAAAATCAAAACAATTAAGGCAAAAGTTAAAAATATAGAAAATGAGAAGCGTTTGGGATTTTCCCAAGCATTCGCACCTGTGCCTTGATCAGATTTAATCGACATGGCAGAAAGGTCATAGAGAAGATGTCCTGGGAAATCATGGAGCCAATGTCGAGCCCATGTCACAGTCTCAGATGGCTTTGGTTTCTTTTGAAGATATTTGAACATTTCTTTGCAAGTGAACCCCAAGGGTATGGAGGAAACCAAGCCAGAGCCAGTTCTGAGGTAGGTAATCTAGGAAATTTAGGTGGATGCATTTCGAATGCCAACCTATACCTATCCTCAGGTGACAACCCTGAAGGAAGTTTTAACTTAGAGACTTTTTCTTTGAATTTTTCCTTCAAGGTCTCAGCCGCTTGATGCACAGTGGATTCCAAGTGTGTGGGATCATAAGTAGTTTCGAAATAATTTTGAAAAGCTTTAATCTCTTTGCCATGAGTGAACATACCTTTCTTGGATGGTACCTGCACATCGAATGCATCAGTTAGTTTCTGCTGAATAGTAAGAGTATCGAACATATAAGTCTGATAGAACTTTGTCCACCATTCCAGAAACCCCTTTGCTGTAAGGTGTATAGGTTCGAAAGTTATTAGTTCAAAATGGGCGAAGCCTTGGTATTGTTCCTGCTGTAGTTTGGCTTCTCTTGCCTTGAAGGTTCGCCCAGAGGTAATGGCATTTTCCGTTTGGAATAGGGGTTCAGGAATTAGCTGGCACAAGCCAAATTGTCTCAAAACGAAGTTGGGCTGATAAGCAAAAAGGAAAATTTGATTCTTAGCAGGAGTAATTCTTGAAGAAATTAGTCTGGGTAGCAAAAAGGCTCTCCATACATCTTGAATTTCTTTGCTTTTGACAGCTTCTGAGAGAGCCATGGTGAACCATGAAGGTCCATGAGTCCTTGAAGCAAAAGGCGCCATGGTCTCTTCGAACTTATGCCTCTTGGAGAAAATCATGATATATTTTGAGAAGAGAACTTTGAAATCATCCTTATCGTCGTTTGGGGTAAGTCTTCGTAGCCTAGTGCCTTCGATAATTCTATCCATTATTTCTGGGTCTTGTTCAGGAATAGTGTTGGCAGTTGATAATGAAGGTTCGAACATGGCATTTAGCCATAACTGGAGTAACCAGAAAGGACCAGCTAGCAGGATGTTCTTGGAGGTGTGAGATTTCAGACTCGAAACAGCTGACCTTAGGCTTTCATAAAGATCAACTAATAGCAATTCGCTTAAACACACCCTCCGATTCTCATGCAAATATCTAGCTAGAGAAATAAACCTACTGGCTACCTGTAGGGATCTACTGCAAAAGACATACCTTGATAACCACAAGGTAAGGAAGGCAATGTGTTCCACATCCGACACACTGTCTCCTTCAGTGTGATAGTGGCTGATAAACTTTGAAAAGCTAGCTAGCTTGACTTCGAAGTCAATAATACTCGAATGCTCTTCATTGTCAGGGATATATGTTTCTCCTATTGGTGATAGCCCAGTAATGGCTGCTATGTCAAAAAAGGTGGGTGTAATCATCCCACCAGGGAGATGGAAAGTATTGTAAGTGATGTCCCAGAAATATAGGGACGCGAATAACAATGGGTGGCTATAAGTAAAACCTGGTTTCGACAGTTTAATCAAGTTGTAGATACCTAATTCTTCCCATTGCTGGGATTTCTTAGCTTCTACCTTATTAAACCAGTTATGATAAGCTGTGTCGGAGGTGGGTAAGATCGAAACGGTTTGAAGTTACTCTTTACATAATCTAGTACAAAAGGGTCCTTAGGAGGAACAATTGGATTTTCCACGGGGTTTGAACCAGAAGACTCTATTGTCTTAGGGGCGTCCATTTTATTAAACAGAGGTTTGAAATTGTAACAAACTGGGAAAAATTTTCTGGTGTCTTTTAAAATTTCAAAAACTGTAAGAGGGCCCATTAAAGCTAACCTCTTGCCAGCGGCGTTAGTAGGAATTAGTACCTGGGATGCATAAAGCATTTCTTTCTCTTTTGAGATCATCTGGGGAACAAGAACAGATTGACCTTGGTAGGTGCCAACCTTGCTTTCCATTGTGGTTCCTGTGGTCTTTCCTTTCTTTTTAGAAGCCTTTTTTAGTTGAGATGAAGTTGAAGAAGACATTGTTGGAAGAATGTTGGAAGTTTAGGGTTTCGGTGAGAAAAGAGGAAGGAAAGATTCAGAGTGTGGGAAGAAAAAGAAAAGACTAAGTTGATGGGTTTTTATAATGTGGAAGTTTAAGTATCCACTGAGTAAGATTGTGATACGTGGTAGTCGTGGGTTGGTTTGAAAAGGAGGTGGCGTAAAGTTAATATTGGTAATAGGTGTGATTAAATATTAATCATTGTTTTGTAACTGCACCATGCTGTGAAATAGTTCAAGGCGGTTAAGGAATCTGAAAAGCGTTGTGATTGACGTGACTGGAGTCATGTGCAATAAATGTTACGATGATTCGAAGGTCGCATCAAAATCTTGTGTATATGTTTAAAATAAGTATTTCTCAAAGGAATCGAAATACATATTTTAAAGGGGCATTTTGTTGGCTGAAGATTTTGATGATATTATTAGAAGCAAAGCAAATTGGACGTTTCGATTGAAATAAAGAAAAATGTCATGTTTCAAAATGGTAGAAGCAGTGTTTCGAATGGGCATATCAAAGTTTGGGGCTTCGAGTGACAGTTATGAGAATATATTCAAAGAAGCTTCGAAATGATAACAAGGCTGTGTCTAAGAAATGCGTTCGAAACGAAGCAGTGCCAAAACATTTGAAATTCAAATGTAAGCGGCATGTTCGAAATTTGAAATATATGCGCTGGAGCATTCGAAGACGCGTGGAAGCAGGAGAGAGGCATTGCTTTGCATGTTCTGAACGTGGCAGAATCTTATAGCAAGACCGTTATGGTCGAAGTAGTATAAATAGAAGTCTTAGCATTAGGATTTCGTGTATCATATCTATTGTACAAAAAAACTCAGTAAACATTCAAATTACCACATGGCTAGGGAAACGAATGCACGAGCAATGTACGTATGATAACACCAAGTGTTTATGATTTAATAGAAACTCTTTATCATTTCCAGTATTTTCCTTTATCTTCATGTCAATACCATTCAAAAGCTTTTGCACTAAAATGTTTTCGTTCGAAGTCTTTTTACTGATGCCTTACATTTAAATGCTTTCTTTCCATTTTAAATACTTTACATTTCAGAAACTGTTGTACATTTCATGCCTTTATCTTTAAGCTTTTATCATTCGAACACCTTTTTTTCACTTAAAGTCATTTTACTGTTTTCTTGCATTTAAACGCTTTCTTCATGTTTCGAATCTTTTACATTCCAGAGAGTCTTTTACATTACATGTTTTTATGCTTCGAAGTCATTTACATGTTTTTATGCAGTTTTTACATGTCTTTACAATTGAACTTCATTCATGCAATTTGGTTTCGCGCACATTTACTTGATCATGCCTTTAGATTTTAATAGAGTAATCGAAGTAAGTTAAGCACCTACACAACATTCCAAATACCAACCATGAATACCAGTTCTATCATGAGAGTTACCCTAATGACCAATACATCCTAGGATCAATCTAGTCGATCCTGCGAGTTACCAGAGAGATTGAATAACAGTCAGTAAGATTATTCGATAGTTTGGAGGACTAGCGGTTGTTTACCAGAAATCACTGTAAACAGGTGTATGGCATGGAAGTTGTTCTACCCATGGAGGTTCAAATTCATTCCTTAAGGATTATGAAAGACGCTGGTTTGAGTGAAGACGATTGGATTCAGACCCGACTTGATCAACTCAATTTGATCGACGAGAAGCGACTCACTGCTGTTTGCCATGGTCAGACGTACCAAAAACGAATGATCAAGGCTTTCAACAAGAAAGTAAGGCGTCAGGTATATCAAGTCGGAGATCTTGTAATCAAGCGGATCATGTTGCCGCAAAGTGATCCCAGGGGCAAATGGGCTCCTACTTACGAAGGACCGTTTGTGATCAAGAGCATCTTTTCTGGTGGTGCAATCATTCTGACCACCATGGACGGCGACGATTTGCCACACCCTGCGAATGCAGACATAGTCAAAAGATACTACGCATGAAACAACCCGACAAGTCGAAAACCCAAAAGGGCGACTTGGGAAAAAATGGGCATCTCGGTGGACCGAAAACCCAAAAGGGCGGTTCAGGAAAAAATTAGGGATAAAACAAAAAAATCTGTACACCCGGTAAGTTGAAAACCCGAAAGGGCGACTTGGGCAAAAAAGGGTTTCCCGGTGGATCGAAAACCCGAAAGGGAGATTCAGGCAAAAGTTAGGGAATTAAAGCGTATGACTGTGTCTCGCCGGATCACTTTAAAGAACAAACTCTTCATCAACAAGTTCCGAGCTTCTGATCAATTCAATCACCGGTGGACGAAGTAGTGAATGAACGAGATATTCAGAGTTGTGAAGGCTATAGCAGAATGGGAATCCCATGGAATCGTTACACATAGCCATCTTTCTTTTGTATAAAAATTTTCAATGTTTACGACAACATTCTCTTACTAGGATGTC
The DNA here is from genome assembly GCA_948472305.1 of Vicia faba. Taxonomy (NCBI): domain Eukaryota; kingdom Viridiplantae; phylum Streptophyta; class Magnoliopsida; order Fabales; family Fabaceae; genus Vicia; species Vicia faba. The sequence goes on along the minus strand of OX451737.1, from coordinate 258,721,583 downwards.
TGTCTCCTTTGTATAAAGATACTCATAAAAAGTTAATACAAATACCATTCCAAGTGCAGAAATTTGCTTTGTCTTCCTTTTCTTTTTACACTTATGTTTTATTTGAAAAAACGTCCAATGTTTTGTTAAATAGGCATATGCATTTGAACATAATCATTGCTTACAAATAAAAAAAATTAAGAAAAGATGATTGCTGATAGGTTGAAGGTATAGGTAGATATCTTGATGCCCTTTCAGAAGAAATCCCCAGTGGAATTAAAATTCAAGGTCCTCAACATAGTTAAAATTCAGAATATATTCCCCCTAACATAGTTAAACTTCAGGATCCTCAGCAGAGCAAAAGCTTTCTAAAAGCTGGATTCCCCAATTAAAGCGCATTCCAGAGCTTAATTCCCCTCAGAGTCAAGTTTCAAGATCCCCAGTGGAGCCCAAAAACCCTGAAAATCCTATCCCCAACGAAACTAGAATAGTGAACATTCTCCCCACAGAGATACTTCCCAACAGATTGAAGATTCTCAATCCCATTTCTCCAGCATAAGTCTCCCAGGCTTTAATCTTCCCTGTAGAGATTTTCAAAGCTTTCCTTGTTCCCCAAGCAGTCAGCAGTCAACAAGGATTTCTCATCTTCAGTAATCAAAAATTCTTGCAATCCCCTGCGACAGTCAAGGATTCACTTTCCCCGGCAGCAGTCAAAGAATCCATTATCTCCAGCTATCTGGATTTCATCTTCCTCAACAAGACGGCTACTTAGCTTGCATGCATAATCATGACATTCATATATCATAAACATTAATGAAATACAGTTCATTGCATCTTACATATCATACAACATAAATTTGTGTTCAGCGAACATTTTTACCCTTTTCAGGATAAGATTAAAAGGCTATCATTAACAATTATCCAGTTATAGTTTCAGATACGCTCCAGGCACGGAAGCCACTCTGTTACTCATTCAAGATTCAATTTTCAGATACAGTACAAATATACCCCAGACACGGCGGTCATTCTATTACTCATTCAGAATTTCAGGTCAGATACAGTACAGATATACCCCAGACACGGCGGTCATTCTACTACCCATTCAGACTTCAGCAATCCGATACAGACTATATACGCTCCAGACACGACAGCCATTCTATCTCTCATTCGGATTCATTTATCAACCTCGAGGTCCAGTGCATTCCAAACACGGATGCCATTCTGGTCCTTACATCAGCAGTTTGATTCTCTCAGTGCAGCCGCCACGGAAGTCATTCTATCATTTGTCCAGATCCCAGTTACAGTACAGATACACTCCAGACACGGAATTCATTCTGCTACTCATACAAATCTCAACTTCAGATACAGTCCAGATATGCTCCAGACACAGTTGCCATTCTGTCACTCATTCAGAGTTTATCCCCAGCACGCAGTTGCTCTATACACAGATATTCCACTGTTATCTGGATACAATACAAATACACTCCAGACACGGTAGTCATTCTGATATTCATTCTACATTCAAACACAGTCACAGCTCAAATACGCCCTAGACGCGGAGGCCATTCTTTTGCTCATACAAACTCAGACTCCAGATACAGTTCAAATGCATTCCAGACACGGATACCATTTTGATCCTCATTCTTCTGACCTACCACATTGCAATTCAACAAAGATTCTCGGATGGCATCTTTAATCCCATCTCCAGCAAGATTCTACCATCTCCAAATGGCATCATTAAGCCCATTCCCGCATCTATGTCTTGACGAGTGCAAATTTATGGGCACTCTAGTGTCCAATCCCCTTTTACCTTCAAGTCGCGAAAGGCAAACTTGCCAATCTAACTCTTCAGGTTCAACAAGATTGAATAGGGGCAACTGTTTTACCCCGAAATTTTCCTTCTCATTTCACCAACATTTTCTCATCACAAGACTCTTGGAACTCAAGATCAAGTTAGGGTTTGCTCTGCTCAAGACCCCTCCTTGCACTGTTGACCCAAATTAGGGTTTGAGTTTGCACATGGATGTTTTGACCCACAATGCCCAAAGTTACTTTCATACTTCATGTTGGACTCACAAGTTTGTCCTTACCAAGCTTCATGCTTTGATTCAAAGTTTTGCCCAGTCGATTGGACAATTGACCTAGAAATCAGTTGTATTGGGGGAAAAGTCAACTGTAGCCAATTGACAGTCAAACCTCATGAAATTTGACCCACATCAACATTATGAACTCATATGAACCATTTGATCAAGTTTGGATCACAATTCCACAAGAAATTTGGTCAGATCACCAAAAGGGCAAAATGGTCATTTTTAGGGTTTTGACTGCACAAAGGCAATTTTTGACTGTTTGACCTAACCAATGGCAAACCAAGCTCACATATGGAATCAAGGACCCAATGACTTTTTCTTGACCCATTCAACAAATTCAAAAGGTCTCAAATGCATAGGATTGACAGATGAATTTTTCAGTCAACTGATCAAAATTTGACTGTATACTGAAAAGTCAAACTTTGACTTTTTGGTCAAAATCAAGTGCCAAGATTTATTTTTCATCAAAACATGTCAAATTATGAAATCTGTTCATCAAGAAACCCAACAATGCAAATTAGGGTTTAAAATGGAAAATTTGCATAACTTAGAATTTTTCTAAGTTATGAAATTTTCTTATTTTTTCCTAACTTTGTCCCATTTTTTCACCAAGATGCAAATGGATTCAAACAAAACTTGCAACATGAAAGTTGTAGTCCATCACAAAATCTACAACTTTGATTCACAAAGTTTTCTCAAAAGAAGCTTGTATCTCAAGTTATGATTTTTGGAACAAGGGTACCAAAAACTTTTAACTTAGAAGAAATTTGCCCTAATCTAGATAGGATTTTGACCCATCTTCTTGGCCATTTTTCACATGGTTCCACTTGGAATTTCAATTTGCATTACAAAGATGGATTGTAGTACATGTTCCAAGATTTCCAAATTGCCCAAGAACTCCTCAAACACCCTTGTGGTTAGAGAGAATCGAATTCACAAAGTTGGCAAAAACTCACTTTTGTTCATGACCAATACATGTTCATAGCAAATTGCATTTTCAAATCAGCATGTTTTATGCTAGCTTGCAGGCCTCAAAACAACCTTACACTTCATAATTTAATGCTTAACCATTGAATTAAGATGTTAACTTGGCCATTTGGGCATTACATGCAAAACTAATCCTTAATTAGAAAAAGCAAAGTTACCATTTTTGCCTAAAGTCACTTTATGTCAAAAAATGAATCCTTGAGACATGGGGCCAGATCTTTGAGGCAAGATTGAGTCCACAAATTCCAGTTACCAAGAGCCAAAGTTGCAGCATACTTGAGGGCTTGTGCAGGCCTATATCCACAACTTACATTTTCTTGATTCAAGTAGAAGAAACATTGTAAAACATATACCAACTCTCTTTCTTGATAACAAGAGCTTAAGCAAACTTTATACACAAGTTCCATACATCAAAACAGAGCTAAGACACGATTCATTCATCCCTCATACCTCACAATACTCAGAATCCCTGTTTTGCTGCAAAACAGGGCAAGTTCTGCAACTTGACTTCTATAGAACAATCTACTCGTGCGTTTTTTCCCAAACCAGTGCAAACACCTTCCATTTCATCCATCCAAACTATTTCAAGCCTTAAACACCAGCTGTAACACCTCTAATCCCATTTGCCATTTTCATTTCAAAGCTTTGCAGGTGGACTTCTACAGCACGATACAGGGTGTTTCAAAGCAAGCCAGGTATTGGAGAAGCTTCCTTGGACCTCAGGCAAGCTTAACAGAAGCTCAAACACCATTGAAGGTTGTTGCATTGCTCTACTCGATTCAAGCTGAAACAGGTATTCCATGGACTTCTATCTCCCTATTTAGGAATGGTTAGGCTTAGGTTTGTGAATGAAATATGTCCTACTCATAGCCCTGAAGCCATACATGTGATCAGTTTTCATTTATGTTAAACGTGCTATGAGAATTTCAGCTATGAACATGTGAAAAAAGTTAGATCATATTTTAGGGCCAGAGAAATTCTCTCTGGTCTTTGAGAGTTAGATTTAATGCTTTATATGGTTGGATTCTTGTTTAAATTCTCTACAAGTTTCATGTTTTAAGTTTTGTCAAAAGATCAAAGAATCAGGAGTTGGCATGTTGTACAAGAGGCGCGCATGTTTTCAAACAGAAGCTGGAGGTTGAAGAAGGTGGTGGCTTGGGCTGGGCCTGAGTCATTCTTGCTTTTTGAACCCTTTTTTTCAGTTTGCGGCCCCCTGGCCCATTTGATTAAATATTTGACATTTTTATGTTTTTCCTTTTTATTCTGACTTTATATTGTTTGTTCAAGCATAAAAAATACCAAAAATAATTTTCCACATTTTTTTCATATTTATTTGGTATTTATCTATTTTGTTTAGGCATACATGTATAAATAAACTTTTTCTTCTTTTAATAAAACTTAAAAATAATACAAAAAATATATTTATTTTTTATTTGTTATTTTTATTTACATTCAAAAACATTTTCTTGAAAAATATCCATTTTGTAAATAATTAATATTTTATCTTTGTACATTTAATAGATTTAATATATATATATATATATATATATATATATATATATATATATATATATATATATATATATATATATATATATATATATATATATATATATATATATATATATATATATATATATATATATATATATATATATATATATATATATATATATATATATATATATATATATATATATATATATATATATATATATATATATATATATATATATATATATATATATATATATATATATATATATATATATATATATATATATATTTTATTAGATAATTAGGACAAAATAATACAAAATAATACATTTTTATTTTTATTAATATTTGACACCAAAAATACTTTTCTTTTACAATATACTTTTTATTTTTTGTACAAATTAATATATATTTCATATAATAATAAATATTACTATTTATTCAAAAATTAGGGTTTTACCCTAAATGACCAAAATAATTACAATTTGACTTTTATTTTATTTTATTTATATTTCACATTAAAAATACCCTTTTCACATACATAAACAATCTTGTTTCTTTGCATAATACATTTTTATTTGATATTTATTTAATTGTATTTATTTAAATGTTGAATATGGACTTATACATTCGATATGGTTGTAATAATTTAGAATTTATTTCCTTGTCAAAATATCCCCAATTCAAATTTGTATCCCCATCCCCATAATCATGTCGTAATAGCCTAGAACTTTAAATTCTCGTACATTTAAAAGCTTTCAATTATGCCATGCCTAGACCTAGGGTTTGTATGCAAAATCAATCAACAAATAGCTTGACCTAATCCAAGATAAACATGCATGAAAAACAAACACAATGCACACTAGCACCCCTAGGGTTTCATCCACTTGTTGCCTTCAAAAATGGGCCATGGTTGCATGTTGAGTACTTTGGCAAAACAAAAACAAACAAAAAGATCATAGTCCCTCGATGACGCTATCGGAGTTGCCTAAAACAAAATGTTCAAGTCCCTTAAAATTGCCAAAGACACTTGGCACTATTGCTATCATGGTCTATACGATGACCCACGCCTGTCCCGTTTACATCCTAACACAAGGTTGTTCACCAAATACAATGGTGAAACAACACTGTTAAAAGGGTTAAAAAACATAAGAAAGATCTTTGAGTAAAATAGGGCAGACAACTCTTAGTTACTTGACCAAATTTGCAAAAAACATCCTTGCTACTTTTCAAATACACATCTTAACACAATTTCAAAACAAACTTTCAAAACATTGAAAACCTTTTAAAAATACAAACACCTTTGTATACATTAAAACAAGAATCATTACAAAGGTTGCCACAACGATGGCCTCTTTTCAAAACATCTTCAAAAATCACACACAAAAGCACCATTTCAAACAATTGAAAATCAAAAGCAAGTGATCTAAGCAAGTAACTAAGAGCCCATGGATAACCATGGATAGAAAGGGTGCTAATACCTTCCCTTTCTATAATCTACTCCCCGAACCCAAGAAAACATCTCAAAGGTCTTTCCTGTGCTTTTTGACCTTTCCTTAGGATAAAATAAAAATTCGGTGGCGACTCTTGCTAAACAGAAACATTTGCGAACACAAACGCAAAACCGAAGTCAGTTCTCCCACCGTATCACACCATACATCATAATACATGCATATACGCATCATACGAATACAATCTCATTTATTTTGAGAACATCATTGCCTGATCCATATCATGCATTGCATATGACTGACCTTTACCTTTCAGGAAAGATACATCTAAAGTTCTCAATTACGTCGAAGACCCAACCGGTTCTTAAATCTCAGTTGAATTATCATCGGTTGAATTTCAGATAAAGTTCTCAATCTCGACAGTTTCCTCCATCATAGTGTGAACAGGTTCTATAACCTCAGCGGTATACTCCCGGTGGGCACGAGACAGTTCCTAGATCTTGATGAAGATGTTTCCCTACGTCATAGTATGGACGAGTACTATAACCTCAACGGTATACTCCATTGAGCACGAGGCAGTTCCTAGATCTTGATGAAGATGTTTCCCTGTGTCATAGTGTGGACCAGTACTATAACCTCAACGGTATACTCCATTGAGCACGAGTCAGTTCCTAGATCTTGATTTTCTCCTCCGTCATAGTGTGGACAAGTTCTATAACCTCAGCGGTATACTCCCGGTGGGCACGAGTCAGTTCCTAGATCTTGATGTTCTCCTCCGTCATAGTGTGGACAAGTTCTATAACCTCAGCGGTATACTCCCGGTGGGCACGAGTCAGTTCCTAGATCTTGATGTTCTCCTCCGTCATAGTGTGGACAAGTTCTATAACCTCAGCGGTATACTCCCGGTGGGCACGAGACAGTTCCTAGATCTTGATGAAGATGTTTCCCTACGTCATAGTGTGGACAAGTACTATAATCTCAACGGTATACTCCATTGAGCACGAGTCAGTTCCTATATCTTGATGTTTTCCTCCGTCATAATATGGGTAAGTTCTATAACCTCAGCGGTATACTCCCGGTGGGCACGAGACAGTTCCTAGATCTTGATGAAGATGTTCCCCCCCAATTGAATTATGAACAAGTTCTTAAAACTCAGCTGAAGCATTCTCTCAGTTGAAGTACAAGCAGGTTCCTAAATCTCAACAAAGTTAGACTTCCCCAGTGGAATCTTCTACAACAACAGGTATGCAAGTTCTCGCTAAGGAATCTCTTATGCGATCGACACTCCTGCAGATGGCATATATAAGCCCATCCTCCTACCAACAATCTCCAAATGGCATCTGTAAGCCCATTCCCGACGTCACAATGCTGATACTACATCATGCGAGTGCAAATTTCTGGGCACTCTAGTGTTCAATTATCTTCCACCTTCGGATCATGAAAGGCTCAAAAGCCAATCTATATCCTCAGGTTTAAGAAAATTGAACAGGGGCAACTGTTGCACCCCAAAATTTGCTCTCTCATGTTTTCCAAAGTCTTCCCCCTGCATGGTTGATCACAAACCCTTGCCTAAGGAAAAAGAAATTTTTTTGAGTGGTGCTTTAAAGACCTTTCGATTGGCATTCTGAAAGACCCTTAGATTAGCATTCTGAAAGACCCTTCGATTGGCATTCTGAAAGACCTTTCGATTGGCATTCTGAAAGACCCTTCGATTGGCATTCTGAAAGACCCTTCGATTGGCATTCTAAAAGACCCTTCGATTGGCATTCTGAAAGACCCTTCGATTGGCATTCTGAAAGACCCTTCGATTGGTATTCTGAAGGAGCCTTTTGATTGGCATTATGGACAAGCACTTCGATTGGCATTGTGTCAAGGCCTTCGATTGGCATTCTAAAAGACCCTTCGATTGGTATTCTGAAGGAGCCTTTCGATTGGAATGCCAAGGGATCCTTCGATTTAGCATTGTGTCAAGGCAGCTTCGACAGGGCCATTTGATGAACTCCTTCCAGGCCATTCGAAAGAGGCCATCAAGAGGGCAATCCAAAGTGTCCAGGTTCATTCAAGAGACATGAAGATTTCAAAAAAGGAAAATTTTTAATGTGTCTGATTCTTGTCTCATGGCTTTAATGGCCTGGTTAAATGGTTGTCTCTTGTCGTTACAAGACCCTCACACCCCTATAAATACAAGGGACAGTGGCACATTATAGAGAACGAACGAAACACAAAAAAACAGAGAACTTGGAGATACGTTGCCAAAGGTCTTCAGCATTTTCAGAATTTTCCAAGCCAAAGCAGTCCTTCAGATCGAAGGTGCCCACGCCCAGAAGCCCTCAGATTGAAAGTGCTCTCATCCAGCCAGTACCCAAATCGAAGGTCCCAACTACTGGTAAGAGAGGGTAAAATATCAAATTTTGTGTTTACATAACATATCCATATTTATTGTTTCATTCGATTGTCATTTTAGATAGAATTCAAGGGCCTGGGTTTGGCCCCAGGTCATGTTCTTCGTTTGCTAACATTTGCTGCAGATTTAGCCTGGAAAGACTCAGCGCACGCGGGATCGAAGGGCCTGGGATTCGATACCCGGCCCTGAGTTTTATTTTGCTACCACACTTTTGCAGGTATAGCATCCCAGATCGAAAGAGACACCTTCTCTGGATCGAAGCTTCCCATAGTCCTCCTGGATCGAAGAAGGAATTTTTCCCAGGATCGAAGGGAAATCCCCTTCCCTGGATCGAAGGCTGTTCATGCCCACTTCCTGGCCTAATCGAAAGAACCATGACCCTGTTTGGATCGAAGCTTCCCAGGCCTCCAAAATTATGTTTTTTTTATTTGCTGCCTTTTTCCTTCGTTTTTTTTATCCTTATTTTGACTATTTTTATTTCTTTTTTAATCAACATAAAGTCAAAAACACAAAAACATTAGGCTAGTTTTTTTTTCTATTAAATTAATTTTGTTAATTAATCTTTTAATTATCTTAACGTTTTTTTCAAAAACTAAAATTAAGTAGATTTAGATCATTTTCTCAAAATAAAATAAAACTCAAAAAATATTTTCTTTTTAATTAATTAATCATTAGTTAGTCTTAACTCTTAAATAAAAAATGACAAAAAAAAATATGCTTTATTTAATAAAAAAAGGGTCAAAATCCAAGGACACTCCGATTCAATTTTTTTCACGCGCGTTTATTTTATTGTAACTGCCTACTGGTTTGTAATAGCTTAACTAAGACTTTTTACACTTTACTGCTTTTATTCCCCTAATTTTTTGGACATGTAAATAATCCCCCTCCCCGAAGCCTTGTAATAGCGTAGGATTTACAGTTCCCGCACTTTAAATTCCTGTCCATATATTAACTGTTTAGATGTATGCTAACTAGGATTGCATGACAAGATTAACTCTTAACTTAAAATCAACAGTAGCTCACCATAACATGTACAAAGATAATATAAACTGAAAATTGACACACTTGCACATGCCACTCTTAGGGTACACCTCACTTGGTTGCCTCGAACGTGGTCATTAAGTATAGGATGTTTTAGAGGTCGCCCTCCTGTCCAAAGATCAAAGTTGCCTCGAAATGGTTGCCTCGGAAAAATGATCTAAGACATTAGGGTTACCGCTAAAGCATCCTAACATTGCTTTAGTGACCACACGTCCCTTAAATCGAATTGACCCGAAAACTCCAACGACGGTGCTACCTACTCCTCAATAGTGGGATAGCACTGTCTAAAGGACATTTGCACAATTTAATTCCTTTTTGAGTAGGTAGAGGTTCTTAAGTACTTGCTCCTTTTAAAACAAAACAAAAACTTTTCGCACTTACACTGTCTTCAAAAACAAAACTCTTTTCAAAACCCACAAACACAAAGAAAAGCAAACTTTTGAAAACATAGTGAGCAAGTACCTAAGAGCCCGTGGATAACCACAGATATAAAGGGTGCTAACACCTTCCCTTTCTATATTCTACCTCCCGAACCCGAGAAACATCTCGAAAAGGAATTTTTCTGTGCTTTTGTCCTTTCCTTGTTGGATAAAATAAAAGATGGTGGAGACTCTTGCTTACCGCGACACTTTGCAAAAACAAAAGCAAACGCGAACCAGCATTCCAAAACAGTCAGTTATATTCCCACCGATCACAGTACCCTTTTGTGATTTTTACATTTTTTTTGCTTTTCTGACTTTGTTTTTTGGCAGGATGCTAGGCCTCTTTGGGATTTGTTTTGTTTTTGTTTTTGCTAGCTAACCTCCCTGATTCATTTATACACTCCTGGTCCAATTTTATTTTATATTCTTATTTTTATTCTATTTATTTTCTTAATATATTTTTCTAATATTAAAAAAATCATAAAAAATACAAAAAAAATAATAGATTTATATTTTGACTTAGTTTATTTTATTTTTCTCACAAAAAATATTTTATTTACCTATACTTTATTTATTTTTATTAACTAGTCTTGTAAATTTAATTTAAAACTACGTTATTATTTATTTTCTTTTACACCAATTAAAATATATTTATTTTAACATTAAAAAGGCCAAAAATATTTTATAATACTATACTTTATTTTCAAGACAAAAATACCAAAAATACTTTTCTTATAAAACTTAATTTCTTTTATTTTTAAGTAATAGATTTAGGGTTTTGTTTAAAAATCTTTTCTTAATAAATTTAGGATTTACTTTTTATTATGTTAATTAATTATTTTTCCCCTTAATTAATTATGTTAAAACAATTTCCCTTTTCCTAAAGAATCCAAACAAATATCCATTTACTTTACATTTCACATTTTTGTACATTTATTCATTTTGTACATTATATTCATTTAAATTCTTGTACATTTATACCAATTCAATTTGGTTGTAATAGATTAATTTGGTTTATATTCTTGCAATCCCCATTTACAATTTGTACATCCCCTACCCACAAATATTGTAATAGCGTAGTAACTTTAAATTTCGCAGTTTATCGCTTTATATATAACATGCTAGTAATTAGGGTTTGTATGGAGAGACTAAAACCAATACTTAGAAAACCCTAATTCAAGACAAAATCAATCATGAAAACAATACACTTGCACACAAACATCCCTAGGGTTAACTCCACTTGGTTGCCCTTACAAAATGGCCATATTACGCATGTGAGGTATCTTAGCAAAAACAAGCAAAAAGTATAAGATCATAGTCCCTCGATGACGCTATCTAAGTTGCCTTTCAAATGATCTTAGTCCCTAAAAAATAATGCAAAGATACCTTGAAACATTGCTAATCATGGTTATACAATGACCCACGCCCGTCCTGTTTACATCCAAAGATAGGGTTACTTACCAAATCAATGGTAAGATAACAATATCAAAAGAAAAGAAAATGAACAAGAAAGACTTTTGAGTAGGTAGAATGCTCCTAATTACTTGCTCAATTTCAAACAAAACATCTTTGATATTTTCAAAACAAACACCTACACTTTCAAATATCTTACAAAACTTGAAAACATTTTCAAAAGATCAAACACTTTGTATACATTCTTACGAACGATAATCATTACAAAGTTTGCCTAAACAAATGGCCTCTTTACAAAATACTTTCAAAAATCACACAAAGCACAATTTCAAATGAAAAGCAAGTGATCTAGCAAGTAACTAAGAGCCCGTGCAAAACCATGGATGAAAGGGGTGCTAATATCTTCCCTTTTCATAATCTACCCCCCGAACTCAAGAAATAATCTCAAAGGTCTTTCCTGTGCTTTTTCACCTTTCCTTTTGGATAAAAGAAAAGTCGGTGGCGACTCTTGCTAACAGCAACATTTGTGATCAAACGCAAAACCTTCAAGTCAGTTCTCCCACCGTATCACAGTTTATTTTGTAGTTTAGGACCAACTCAGTTGGGGAAATGATTATCAGGAGACTGGAACTCCGAATGGGTACTGTATGAATTCAAATTTATGGGGATAGTCGATGGCAGTTTCGACCCATTTGGTGAAGTAGTCGATGGCAACGAGGTTGAAGCAATATCTATTGGAGGCAGTGGGCTTCAATTCTCCAATCATGCCAATGCCACACATTGCAAATGGCCACGGAGAAGTCAATACGTTTAGTGGTACCGTAGGCACATGAACCTTATCGGCATAGATCTGACACTTATGGCAAGTCCTTGAGTGTTGGTGACAATCAGTTTCCATTGTTGACCAATAATAACCATCCCTCAGAATATTCTTGGCCATAGTATGCCCACTAGAGTGAGTTTCAAATAGGCCATCATGCATGTCCTCCATGATCTCCTCTTCCTCCTTCTTGTCCACACACTGGAGTAGAGCTAAATCATGGTTGTGCTTGTACAGGATTCCATTGCTTAGGAAGAATTTGGCTGAAAACCTTCGCAGTAATTTCTTATCATTGATGGAAGCTCCTTCAGGATACTCTTGTGCTTCTAGATATCTCCTCACTTCATGGTACCATACTTTCTCCTCGTCAATGTCGATCTCACAACAGTGTGTCAGTTCATCAAATATTTTGATAGTAATTATGGGAACTTCGTTGTCCCAATTAACTTTGAACATAGATGACATAGTTGCTAAAGCATCTGCCAACTGATTCTCTTCTCTTGGTAAGTGTTCAAAGGTAACCTCCTCAAAGTATGGGATCAAGGCTAACACGATCTCTTTGTAAGGGATCGGGTTTGGATGTTTGGTATCCAATTCTCATTTGACTTGACTGATTACTAGAGTTGAGTCCCCCTATATGTCCAAGAACTTGATTCTTAGGTCGATAGAAGCTTTTAGGCCAAAGATGCATTCTTCATACTCAGCCATGTTGTTAGTACAGTCGAAGCATAGTCTGGCAATGAAAGGCGTATGGCCACCTTTGGGGGAAATAATCACAGCACCAATTTCGTTACCTAAAGCATTATAAGCTCCATCAAAAACCGTAGTCCATCGAGATCCTTGTTCAGGTCCGTCATACGGTACAGGCTTTTCATAATCAGTTACTAGCATGACATTCTCGTTCGGGAACTCAAAGTTCATGGATTGGAAGTCATCAACAGCCTTATGGGCCAAATGATCCGCTAGTACACTTCATTTGATTGCTTTTTGTGTAGTATATTGGATGTCATATTCACTCAAGATAATTTGCCATCTAGCTATTCGTCCGGAGAGAGCTGGCTTCTCGAAGATATACTTGATAGGATTCATCTTAGAAATTAATAAAGTGGTGTGAGTCAACATATAATGTCTTAGCCGACGAGCATCCCATGCCAAAGCGCAACAAGTTTTCTCGAGCAATGAATATCTTGTTTCACAGTTGGTAAACTTTTTGCTCAGGTAGTATATTGCATGATATTTTTGGCAAGACTCGTAATGTTGGCCCAACACACACACCATTGAATTCTCTAATACCGTTAAGTACATAATCATAGGTATTCCTTCAACTGGAGTGTGATACGGTGGTAGAACCGACTGTTTATACTGGTTTGTGTTTTTTGTTCGCAAATGTCGCGGTAAGCAAGAGTTGCCACCGACTTTTCTTTTATCCAACAAAGGAAAGGGTGAAAAGAACAGAAAAAGACCTTTTTTGAGATTTTCTGAGTAAGGGGGGTAGATTATAGAAAGGGAAGGTGTTAGCACTCTTTCCATCCGTGGTTTTCCACGGGCTTTTAGGTACTTCCTCATTTTTTTAAAAGGTTTTCGTGTTTGTGTGTTTTGAAAGGTTTTTGTTTGCTTTATGATAACCCTTGTATCAGTCCTCAACAGTGTAACAAAGTGTTTTTTTGAAAAAAGAGTTTTGAAAGTGTGTAAGTGTAAAAGGGAATCAAATTTGAGCAAGTACTTAAGAACTATCTACCTACTCGAAAAAGGTTGTTCTTTTCCTCCTACCCTTTAGATAGTACTATCCTACTATTAGTGAGTAGGTAGCCCTATCGTTCGATGTTGATGGACTATCGAAAGGGACGTTTATGGTCATTGAAGGCAACATGTAAGGATACCTTAGCATTTCAAAGGGTCTGTCATCATGTAGGCAACATCAAGTAACAAGATCATTTCTCGTAGGAAACTCGAGGGACATTTAGGGACTATTATCTTTATGATGATTTTAAACGGAGGGTCTTTGCTAAGATATCCCTATGTTTGAGGGACATGACCATTGTTTTTCCGAGGCAACCAAAGTGGGGAAGTACCCTAGGGGTGCAAGTGTGAGAAATGTGTTCACTTCAGTTATATTTATCTTGATATTAGTGACCTAATGATTAATTGATTAATTCTTGTCATGTACGCCTAATTTACTAACAATTTATATACAAGCATATAAGAAATATAAAAGCGAGAAATAGAGTTCCTACAACTATTACAAGGCTTTGGTGTAGTTACATAAATAATGACTGAAAAGCAAAGTGTAGAAATTAAAAATCTTAATTAAACTATTACAAACCGGGAACAGTTACATAATAAAATAATCGTATGAAAAATAACGCGCAAAAATTAATACTAGCCTATGTTTGAAACCCTAAATCTAATTGCTTAAATATTGTATAAATTTTTTGGAATTTAACCTAATCTCTAATTGATTTTAAATTAAAGAAAACAAATTAAAGTTAATTAAATTAATTTTCAAAAAATTAATTTTATTAAGAAAAACTCTAAGTCCTATTTTTTATGATTTTCTAATTTTAGAAAAAATGAATAAAGAAAAAACTCTAAGTCCTATTTTTTATGATTTTCCCATTGGTCGATGCTGATACTCTATGATTGTTCATATTGTCTTCTGTCGCTTACCTTGATCTCCTATATCTTGGTTAGGTGTTCAGTCGCTTTGGACGTCACTTTTTGTTTCTACATCTCACTCCCGCTTTTTTGTCTCGGGTGATACACTCCCCTTGGCTAAAGCATTTCTCTTCTTTTCCTTACTATTTTATGTGTGTGCTTCTTCAAGCTTGCTTGCTTTACCCTTGTACATACCATGTTCCCTTAGGATGTGCTTGCTCCGTTCGGATGCGAGTTAGACCTTAGGTTGCAAACCATGCATGCTAACATTAGGTAAACGTTTCCCTTTTGTAAATCCAAATCTTAGGACCACCATTGTATGATAACATTAGGTTAGAAATAGGCTAGCCTCCCTTAGAATCTTTTCTTCCCCTTTTGCATCCTTGCATTTTAAAACTAAAACTTCTTTTCTTAACAAATCAAAAACATGCCATTCTCACTTGAATCCTTTTTCAAGGTAACAAAATATGAACCAATTCAAACCTTTTTATGCGCCCAAGCACCTTTTCTCTAAAACCCTTTTCAGGTAAGGACATGATTAGTTTACTTCTGTGTCAACCCATAAGTCTCCAAAGGTCGAGCTGCGGCAGAAGGCGGAATTAACATTTTCCATAAAAAACATAAAACAAACAAAAACATGTGAGCTGAACTACGGTAGCTCTGATTCCTCAAAAAGGATATGTAGGCATTGGGGTAGGGCCCAAGCGAGTACAATTTTATTTTCCCTACATTCTTTTCTCATTTCTTTTTCATGCATTCTTCTGTAGCAATAAATAGTAAGCATATATTAAACACACCCATAAGATAGATAACAAGAGTGAATAATGTAGAGTACTACAGGCGTGTGGGGTGATAATAATTTTCCCTCGCGTAACAGACTCCCTTACCCGATCTCTCAGTCGCAAGATCGTGACTTCTCCCTTCTCAGGTTTTCTTGATGTTTACCTTTCCCTCCATATGGGATAAAATACGTTCGATGGCGACTTCATTGTTTGATGATTTTCAGCCAGTTGTTTCAGCTGAATTGCCTTAAACGGGTCTTTAAATAAACTAGAGGGATTCCTGATAGATATCAGTAACGGAGATCCCCATCATACATTTCTATTCCTGCTTCTCATGGCTTAAGAAATCAGTACTACTTCTCATGATATATAGAAAAGCATTAAAACGCAGAAATGAAGAATGAAGTCACGATGATACCTAAGGGAGTAGGTCTGTTGCCTCTTTAAAGCGCATGAGATAAGAAAACTCTACAAAACACATCCTTGGTCTTTCTCAATCAACCATCAATTAGGTATATTCGGGTTGCATCATAATGGATCGCAAAAATCATAGCACGAGCATCCATAAGATAAATGGAGTGTCAGGTGTAGGGGAGTTAAATCGGGTTATGATTAACCAAGGGGTGTACTTGATTAATCTCATGAGAGTAGATGCTCCTACCCTCAACCATGAGATCCTTTGTGCATGGAAGCACTTGGTATATGGACCAAGATGATTGATTAGGGTTATGATTAATTAAAGGTAAAACTTGATTAATCTCGTGAGAATGGCCATGCCCAAACTCAACTATGAGACTCTAATTTGATGATTATACATAATCAAATGATGATTAAAACATGTAAAAGCAATAAAATTCTAAACTACCAAGAAATAAAATTCTAAGATATTACAAACCATATGGGAATGGGGGTACAAGTTCATGAATGGGGGTGTATCAAATCAGAAATACGATTAGAAGTCTAAATAAAAAAGCAATATAACCCAATCGAAATATTAAATAACTAATTAAATTGAATTATCTTATTTAATATAGTTAATTAATAAATTAATTAATTCTATCAAATATTATATTACAATATAATTAATTATTTAAAACAAATATTTTTTATTATTATTAATTTTATTATTTTTGTTGCTAAAAAAAGTATTTAAGCAAACAATCATAAAAAAAAAACGACGGAATAAAAAAATAGAATTTGGGCCTGGAATAAATAATTTGTAGGGGATCTAGAAGCAAAAGTGCCTTAGGCCCAATAGAGATGGTCTGTCTGATCGAGTATGGCACAGTCCTAGGGAGCTCACGATAAAGGTGCGCAGCTAGAGCGTTGGATCAGATATGGAAAGATTTGAGGGTTGAGAACTGAGGGCGTACCACGAGGCTGGTGAAGAGCAACGCGTTAGATCTGGTGTGACCTCTTCATGGAGGTGTACCGTAAGAGCAAAGATCTGATTTGTTGATGAGGATCTAGTGAAGATCTGATGATGATCGAGTGACTCTAGAGTCAGGGAGCATGGTTGATGTGGTAGGAACACTTCATCGAATCATGAGGTTAACCATAAAGTGATGACAATTGTCATCACCTAATTAATTCTTCAACAATGATTATTTAGATAAAACAAATGAGATTAAACAAAAGTTAACAAAAGCAACAGAAATCCATCTCTCTTTCTATGTTTTATGTTTACTCTCTCTTATCTCTCTATATTGTTCATCAATAATCAATTAAAAATACAGAAAAGTAAGAAAGGAGAGATCTGGAGCGGCGTTGATGATGAACGAGGATGGAGGCACGCATGAAGCTCGCGGTGGCGCTGATGAAGATTGACGTTGCCGCCTCCATGGATGGTTTTGATCTCCATTTTTCTCATATCAATCTCTTTGTCTCTTCTTCCTGAACACTAATCTTGAGTTTGATTTTGGAGATGATTAACTGTTTCGCGTAGTTCTTGAAAGGGATAGCCGAAACCCTAACATTCGGATTCGGTAGAAATTAATGACAATGATGAAGGTCGTTTGAAAATGAACGATGACGAATTGATTCTAAGTTTATCTCGGTGAGATCTCTCTGATATCTTCTTCTCTGTTTCAAAATTTGCTTTTTTTTCCTCTTCTCTCTCTATAATCAGAAATTGCAATTTCTTAGAAGAAATTTTCTGAAGGGTTTTTGTTGTGGAAAGTGATGATAATGTTTTTTAGGGTTTTGTATGCTTTATAGATCTATGTGATATTTGTAAGTGAAACTTGATTAAGCTTTTCTAGTTTTTGGATTTTGCGGAGCTTTTTCTCTGTGGTTCTGCCAGAAAGTCAAGAATGAATCGAATCAACGTGTAATTGTTGTTTTATAGTTATGTTATGAGTTGAGAAGTTAGTTAGAACTTGATACAATCTTGGCCTTTGATTTTAAAGGTTTGTTACAAGTATTGAAGGGTGAGGATTGATTCTGAAATAAAGCTTGCTTGAGAAGTTTGTTACTTTGCTGAGCTGTAATTCTGATATTTTTTTTCTGCTACGTTATATCTCTGTTTTGATATTTTTTATTATGACTTCCCTCACGATTTCCTGATTTTTTGAGCTGGCTTTGAAGTATTTTCCTGATTATTATTATTTGGTGAATCTGTTTGCTGCAGTAATTTGCTTGTTTGGGCTGGACTGTTGCGATTTTTATGAATCCTGTATTGCTTTTACTTGCTGAACCGTGATGCTATTTTTGTGAAACTTATGCAGTAAATTGTTTTTTTTCTCAAACTCTCTATTGTTAACCAAGCTATTTATGATTTTGCAGTAGATAATTAGGCTCGTGATTGAACTTTATACCTTTGATTATGTGAAATAAAACTATTTATGAGGCTTTGGCGTTGCTGGGTTGGAACTTGCGATTTCAGTACTGAGTTATGTGATGTTATATTTGATATTTTGGCATTTTAATGAATTTTCAAAAAATATTATCTCTTTTGATACCTCCCTTTGTGAACTAAAAATGATTTTTTTGATTTGCAAGAGGATAAAATAGGTCCATGATAAAACATGAATCTGATTTGTTATGAACCAAATGGGTATGAGGCTTTATTGTTGGATTTGTGAACATGATTTGAAAGAGAATTCCTAAACCATAAACAGATTCCTTCAAGCAAACCCTAATGATGAAATTAGAAAAAAACTCTTTGAAAATATCTTTTTTATACTCAAGTTTTGTTTCTTGTCTTCTAACATCTCTTTTTTGTTTCATGAGAAAGCAATGATGATGTGCAATAGTGGTGAGGATTAGCAAGGGAGAAATTGTGGCATGGCTTGGAAGATTTTTAGAGGGAAACATGAAGTAGGGAAGCTTGAAGATCTCATTATCAATCTTAGGTTTAGATTAGGAATTCCACTATATATTGAAAAAGCTTAGGCATTAGGAACATGTTTTGTAATCTAGAGGCTAGGAATTTGAAAGCTCTTGTAATCTTGACTTTGGTCTTGTGATTAAACCTCAAAGTTTGATTTTTGAATGACGATGAAAGATGTTGTGAATTAAATATTGGAAACTTGGATACTCTTGAATCTTTATGTAAGCTTGCTATTTTCGTTGAAAATTATGAACAAATACTTGAATCAATATCGTTACCATGATAATACCACTTTAATTTAAGCAAAAATAATTGTTTATGTGTTCATGTAGAATTTGAACTGTTTACTCTTTGAATCCAAGTCAAAACTCCACATTTGAAATTCTTGATTCAAAACTTGAGTCATCTTGACACCTTATAATTCTTTGAAAGTTGAATGATAGATACCACTTAAAAGTCTGTTCAATTATTACCAATTTGCACTTTATTAAAAATGGGCACGAATTTGAATCCAAATGAGTCTTCTCACGCTTGAAATCTCTCCCATGTGGAATTTGAATTTGTATGAGAATGAATCTTTTGAACTCAAATAGTGAATATAGGATGAGGTTGAATGAATAAAATTGAAACTTTCATTTTATATTGAAATCTTGGATGAACTTGGATCTAGGATGTCATGTAGAACTCTTGAAATTTGAATAAAAATCATGATTTTATTTTAAGATCAAACGCAAATCTTGTATTTGAACTTGGCTCCAACAACTTGTAAACCATATGCAATTCAGAATGTCTTCATTGAACCTATATCAAAGAACTTCCAATGGTAAAAGACCTTCTTAGCTCTATAAACTAAATTTAGATAAAGATCTAGCTTATTCAAACTTGAGTGAAGATAAGAGTCGTTAAAGTCATATAAACCCTACTTAACTGAGAACTACAGAGAAATATACTTTGACCCAAGACTTTGGTGACTTTTGGAGAAGGAAAGACCTAAGCTTAATGAGAAGAGAACTCCAGGACCAAAACCTTAATCATTGTTGATCTTGTGAACCAAGTTGTCTTATAACAACGAGATAACACTCATGATACCAATGTTGTAAGAATTCTGACAAGAGAGTCGTCACATACTTCAGTCATCAAACCCTTGCACAAAAGCCAAAGGATGAGAGAAAATTTAATTCAAGATTCAACACTTTTAATTCTCAATTATTTGATGACACAAAGAATCAAATGAGTTGTCTTAAGGTTTTGAGAAGCCTTGGTAACCTGAATACATGAGAGAGAGGATATAAGGACCTATTTGGTACTGATTGACAATATAACCGAATTCCACAACTTGAAGAAAGCCAGGAAGATAAGAATATCTTGATCCTGTCACAATGCATGAATGTATATGATGAAACATAAGACATAAAAAATATAGAAATCAATAGGGTAAATTTTGGGGTGCAACAGCTACCCCTATTCAATAATCTTAAGCTTGATAAGTGAGAAAATCAACAACCTTCAAACGTTCAGAGTTGAAAATGATTGAATACGAAAGAACCCGAAAATTTACACTCTTGAAAAAAAAAAGCAAAACCCCCCAAAGACAAAGAATTCCAGCAGACGTGGGATTTAGAAGGCACCAAACGAAATTCGATTTAGCAAAAAGAGGGTATAAATAAAATTGGCCCTTCAAAGATATGTGTCAGAATGTAGTTGTAACGCAGACTTTAACAAAGTTGAGACAAAACTTAAACTTAGAAGAGTAGATGAAACTAAACTTCATAATAATGTGTCAGGATAAAATCGGACCACAAAAGGGGTGAGATAAGACTCAAACCACAGAGAATAGGCAAAACTTGAAGAAGTGAAAAACACAAGAAGGGGGGTTGAATTGTAAAACTTGAAATCAAATGCAGACAACACGTTATTTTGATCCTGGTTCGTTTGGTCTCAAACTACTCCAGTCCACCCGTCAAGGTGATTTTGCCTCTCTCCAACGAGGTCTTAATCCACTATATTCAACTGAATATTACAACTGCTTTAACAACTGCTAAAGCCTTCTTGAGTCTAAACCACAGACCGGTTTCTCAAGGAAATTATTTCTTACAGATAAATGAATACTATGTGTGTTGAATGTTTTCTACAAAAACTTTATATCACAACTGTGATAATACACAAATTAAGCTTATGTGAAACTAGGATGCTATAACTATAGAGTAAGCAATTTGAGAGATATAGCAAGCTATATGAGTGAGGATGAAGATGATTTGCTTTAGGCGTGTAAAGAGTTGTAGAGCATTATCCAATTCATTTCTCACTGACTTGTTTATATAGCCTTGGAAAAGATACGTTGTAGTCAATTATTCCATTTCAATGCCCATTACGTTCTTTCCATATTGAGAAGATCTTTGTCTTGGAATAAAGCCGTTGGTAATAAAGTGTCTTGAATGCACAGTACCGTTGTCAATTCAGCGTGTTATTGGCTTTAGCTTATTCTGACGCTTCTAGGTGTTGATGATATTGTTTTGGTCTTGATCAGAGTTTAGAGTATGTTAAGCGCAGATCTGTTCATCAAGCTTCAGCGTAAGCATATGCTTTGATCTTCTGATGCTGGCATATGATATTGCATCTTCTGATGCTGGCATATGATATTTCATCTTCTGATGCTGATGTTGACATTCTTATGCTGATATCTATCAGAGTTTCTGTAAATGCACAATATAATTTTTAGGTAGCATATATGTCTCATATGAATTATACAATTTATTTAATCTTGCATTTTGTTATCATCAAAACTTTAACTTAGGGTAGTAGATTCAAACTTTGTTCTAACAATCTCCCCCTTTTTGATGATGACAAAAACCGGATTTTTTTCAATTGAAATTTAATGAAAAAAGTACCAGAGATAACCAAATAATATATTGTATCAGAGATAAACAGAAAGGTATCAAAGATAAGAAGATAGGGAATAAAAAGGTATCAGAGTTATGATCAGAAAAACTCCCCCTGAGTTTATTACTTCCCTTTAATTCCATGAGTCCTTTAGCATCAGATCTTTATTGAACTTTCTTTGAGCGTCAGATCTTTCCTTTACCAGAGCAGAGCTTCAGTGTATTAGAGTTCATCAGATTCTTATACCTGTAAGCTTATGCAGAACAAAGAAACATTCAAGTATATCAGAGTGATAGAATGTTTGAGACTTTTGTCTCAGTAATCCGTTATTGAAAAATATCATTCTTTCTCCCCCTTTTTGTCAGCAATCAAAAAGTGCAAGTAATTTAAGTTAAAAACGATCAGTGCAGAAAAACAATTGTATTCAGTTCAGAGCTCAGAAAATATTACAGATAACATGTAAAGAAAACAATGAAAACATCAAGAAACAAAATCTAAGGAGGGGGTGGAAGGCGTGTGAACAGAGCTTCTAGCATGTTCTTAATCTGATCAGTGGTTTCCTTCTGCTGATGCACCATGTTGGCTACTGAGTCAATCTTACTATCCTGAACATCCATCCTTTCCTTCAATCGTTGATCATTCTCATCCATTCTCTCCTACAGTCGAAGATCATTTTGCTTCAGCTCTTCAAGAGTCTGCCTGTCCAATGCAGCTTGAGAGGTGTCAGAATCAGGATGCTTCTGAGAGCTTTCTGCAATAACTTCTTCTTGACTTAAATCTTCAGTTGGAATCGTCTGTTCTTCTGCTGGTTGAATTGTTGAAGCTGGACGCTTTTCAGACCGAGGCTTACTGTACAGATGAAGAACTTCATCCTTCAGCAGCTGACTCAAAACTGGACCTTCCATTTCTTTCAGCAGATTGCTGAAGTTCTGTTGAGCCTGTCCATAGCTTTGGTCCTGCAGCTTAAAGGTTTCAGCGCATACCCATCTTCTGAAGAGTGTCCAGAGGTGGTCTGAAACAGCGGGATCAATCACTTCCAGACTAGCCTGTTTTAGAGAAGAAATCCACTTCTGCATATCTGTTTCAAAATTCAAGATGCTAGAACCAACATCTGGTTGTTTGGGTTTGGGAATGGCATTTTTATTGATAATGGCAGCAAGGCGTTCAAGGACTGTTAGATCAATGAAGGTCTTGCTGTGGTCATCTGGATTTTTCTTGGGTGAGGGAGTAGGAGAATCAGGAATGATTATTGGACTGGATGGGGTATTAGGTGGAGTAATTTCTGGTGAGGATGGTAGTTGAGGGATATTAACAGTGGTACCACCAGGAAATTGCATGGCTAAGGGTCGTGGTTCAGAGGATTCAGATGATTGAGGTTCAGGGGATTGAGCCTCAGAGTGTTGAGACTCAGGTTGTGGAGATGATTCGTGTTGAGGTGAAGGTGGATTAAGTTTTGGTTGTGGAGATGGAGGTTGTGGAATTTCTGGTTCTGGTGAGTGTGGATCTTCTGGTATTGGTGAGAGTGTAGTTTCTAGTTGTGGTGAGTGGGGAGTTTCTGGTTGAGGATTTGGATTTTCTGTATGGGGAGCGGAAGAGTGTTGATCTATTTCAGAAAGAACTTCTTCAACTTCTGGTTCTGTTGAGGTTGTAGGTTTTGTATTATGAGGTTTGGCGCGGGATCTTGAGGGTTAATGACTCGGAAGGGTCAAACTCAGGTTCAGTATCATCAATGGTTGGAATGGGAATTGGGATTTCAAATGAAGCTGGGGTTGGAATAAATGTTGGAACAGCAGATGAATTTAAAACATTAACAAAAGACATATTACCTCTCTTCTTTGGGGTCTGCTGAGACGATCCTTCTGATACAGCCTTTCTCTTCTTAGTCTTCTTCAGAGTAACCTCTAGTGTTTGCTGGTGCAGATCTTTAATGTTCAGATTAGGATATGTGCCATCAGCTTTACAAGCATCCAAGTATCTGAGAACAATGACTGGTTTAGAGTCAATCTCAGAGAATATAGGAAAGTTGTCCAGAGGGACTCTTTTGCTGGTGATTTCAGCATGAGGAGTGACGCTGGGCTCCTTCCTTATGTTCTCTATCAACTTCATCTTCTTCAGATTCTTGGCATTCAGCTGCTTGCCAACAGAAGGTTCTAGAGAGCTTATTTCCCGTGCCTCTGTCAAGTGTTCAATCAGCTTATTCTCCGTTAGAATATCTGATATCAATCTGCCGAAGGGTATCCAATCCCTTTTAGTCCTTTCTTCTTCTCTCGTTTCCTTGACGCTTGTCTTCATATGATTGAACAAAAGATGAGCTAGGTTGATCTTGGACTTCTTTGCAATAAAATAAATCAGGAATTGTTGATCTATGTTCATATATTCAGGAGAGCTTGTAGGCTTCCTGTGGTTGAAGCAGCCCAGAATAATCTTTGCCCAAATTTTGTGCTGATCTTTCAAATCTCTTATTTTGCTGGAGGGAACCCCATGTGTGAAAATCTCTCTTGCAACTAGGGCAAAGTTTGCACATCTATCTGCCATGTCAATACAGCGAATACCACCACCATTGTATCCAATCAGCCTTGCAATGTGATCTTCAGTAATCACAATCTTCTTTCCCATGATATACGAAGTAACCTGATGAGTTGAGGAAGACGCATGTATCCAGAATTCTTTAACCAAAATGGGGAACGTTGGACCCACCAACCTATCAAAGTACCTTTCCCAACCTTGTGCCTTAATTTCTTCAGACAAATCAAAGCCATTTTCCTTCAAACTGTTGAAATCTACGATCAATTCTGACAGAACTTCCAAGTTCTTGACCGAAGTGAGGAGCGTTCTGAAAGGAATCTGATACTGTTCAGAAGAAGCATCTTGCTGGGAACCTGCAGATGGAGTGCTAGAGGATGCCTTGTTCACACAAGGGTTTTTTTGAGAAAAATCTTGAAAAGGGTTTCTTTGAGAAAAAAGATGAACACACAGTAAGAACACAGAAATATTTTGAAGATTGTAAGTGACGGTGAAAAGTGAATGAATGATGTTAAGGCGTTTAAATAGGTTTCAAAAAAAAATTTTTGAACACATAAACATTTTAAGAGAGAGAATTAAATCATGATTACTCGCATTTAATGTTGGCTGATTTTAGGGGATTTAGAAAGATATTTGGAACGGTTACCCATGACATGTGTCTCAATGCATCCAATCAGCGCTTTGCCTTCTCAGAAGCGTGCACGCGTGTTCTGCCTCAGGAATTAGCTGATGACTGGATGACACTTGTTTGATTTAGTGAACAGCACATCTATCCTTGAAATGAAACGCTCAGATCTTTATGGATAGAATCTGATACAATCTGCATGTCTAAATTTCTGAAAGAAGATTGATCAGAAGTTCACAGTAAAATAAAACAAATTCTGAAGGTTAATATATAAAATTAAAACATTTTCACTCTGGGCAGAGCTTCATGCTGAGATGTTTCAGAATGAAGTTGAACCTATCTTTAGAAAGTGGTTTTGTGAAAATATCAGCCCATTGATGGTCTGTATCAATAAAGTTTAAGTTTAAAATGCCTTTCTGAATATAGTCCCTAATGAAATGATGTTTTATTTCTATATGCTTAGCCTTAGAATGCAAAATTGGATTTTTACTTAAGCAAATGGCAGAAGTGTTGTCACAGACTATATGAATGTTACTCTAAAATATCTGGAAGTCTTCAAGCTGACTTTTCATCCAGAGCATTTGTATGCTGCATCCTGCTGCTGCTATGTATCCAGCTTCTGCTGTTGATAGCGCAATTGTGGATTGCCTTTTGCTGGACCAAGAGATCATATTTTCTCCCAGAAACTGGCAGCTTCTAGAAGTACTTTTACGCTCTACTCTGTCTCCAGCAAAGTCAGCATCACAATAACCTACTAAGCTGTAATCACTAGATTTTCTATAAAATAAACCCAAATTAGTAGTACCTTTCAGATACTTGAAAATTCACTTAATAGCTGTTAAGTGAGATTCTCTAGGATCTGATTGGAATCTTGCACAAATGTATACACTGAATAAAATATCAGGCCTTAAAGCCGTCAGATAAAGAAGAGAACCAATCATACCTCTGTAGACATTCTGTTATACCTTTTTGCTTACCTCTTCTCTTTCCAGAATGCACGTGGGATGCATTGGAATCTTTGATGACTTACATTCTGAGAGATCAAATTTCTTCAGAAGTTCTCTGGCATATTTGCTCTGATAAATGTAAGTTCCCTCTAGATTTTGATTGATCTGAATTCCCAGAAAGAATTTCAGTTCCCCCATGAGGCTCATCTCAAATTCTGCCTGCATACACTTAGCAAATTTTCTTCCAAGAGAAGGATTAGTAGATCCAAATATAATATCGTCAACATAAATCTGACACACTAAGATGTCATTCTTAACTGTCTTACAGAATAAGGTTGTGTCCACTTTCCCTATGGTGAATTCCTTTTTTATCAGAAAGTTACTTAGTCTTTCATACCAAGCTCTGGAAGCTTGTTTCAGACCATACAGTGACTTCTTTAGTTTGAAAACATACTCTGGATTTTTTGTACTTTCAAAACCCGGGGGTTGGTGCACATAAACCTCTTCTTCTATATAGCCATTTAAGAATGCACTCTTGACATCCATCTGATATAGAGTGATGCCTTTATTAACAGCAAAAGAGATTAAAAGTCTGATAGATTCTAACCTGGCGACTGGAGCAAAGGTTTCTGTATAGTCTATCCCCTCTTGCTGACTATAACCTTGTGCTACCAGTCGTGCTTTGTTTCTGATGACTTCACCTTGTTTGTTCAGTTTATTTCTGAACACCCATTTTGTTCCAATGACTTTGAATCCTTTTGGTCTGGGAACTAGATCCCACATGTCATTTCTGGTGAATTGATTCAACTCTTCTTGCATTGCTAGAATCTAGTCGTTGTCCAGAAGTGCTTCATCAATTAAAGAAGGTTCAATCAGAGAAACAAGTCCCATGAGGGATTCTTCAGAGTTTCTGAAGCTGGCTCTTGTTCTGATTGGATCTTCCTTTCTTCCTAAGATTGTTTCTTCTGGGTGATCCATGCTGCTTCTGGGTAGTCTTTTCTGAGGTTGATCAACAGATGTTGCTGGATTGCTCGTAGTGCCTCTTTCTGATGTTGAAGGAGTGTCTTTGTTGAGAGCTTCTAATGACTTGTCTTCAGAACCTGTGAATTCAACTTCCATACCTGCAAAGACTTCATTCTGCTTTGACTTTTCAGAGTCAAGCTTATCATCAAAACGAACACTGATTGATTCTTCCACAATCTGTGTTTCTATATTGTATACTTTGTACCCTCTTGAGCGTTCAGATTGTCCTAACATAATACACTTCTGTGCTTTAGAGTCAAACTTGTTCAAATAATTTTTTGTATTTAGCATAAAACAAGTACATCCAAATGGATGAAAATATGAAATGTTGGCTTTTTGTTCTTCCACAATTCATATGGAGTCTTTTCCATAATAGGTCTTATGGAGATTCTATTCTGAATGTAGCACGATGTGTTTATTGCCTCTGCCCAGAAGATCTTAGCAACGTTTGTCTCATTGATCATGGTTCTGGCCATTTCTTGCAATGTTCTGTTCTTTCTTTCTACAACTCCATTTTGCTGGGGAGTTCTAGGACAAGAGAAATCATGCAGAATGCCTCTGTCATTAAAGAATGACTCAAAATCTTTGTTTTCAAATTCTCCACCATGATCATTTCTGACTTTAACGATTCTAAGATCCTTTTCATTCTGAAATTGGTTACAGAAGGTGACAAACATAGAGTGTGACTCGTCCTTGTGTCTTAAGAACTTTACCCATGTCCATCTGCTATAGTCATCTACGATTACTAACCCGTACTTCTTGCCACTGACTGAAGCAGTTTTAACTGGTCCAAATAAGTCAATGTGCAGAAGTTCTAATGGCTTAGAGGTGGAAACAACGTTTTTAGATTTGAAAGCAGGTTTTGCAAACTTGCCTTTCTGACATGCTTCACACAGAGCATCTGAATTGAACTTCAGATTAGGAAGTCCTCTGACCAGATTGAGTTTGTTAATCTGAGATATTCTTCTCATACTAACATGCCCCAATCTTCTGTGCCAGATCCATTGCTCATTGTTAACAGACAGAAGACACTTTACATTCTGACTTTTCAGTTCAGAAAGTTTGATTTTATAAATGTTGTTTTTCCTCTTTCCATTAAATAGGATAGTCCCATCTTTCTGGCTAACAGCTTTACATGATTTTTGATTAAAGATTATATCATAACCGTTATCACTTAATTGACTTATGGATAACAGATTATGCATTAATCCATCTACTAATAGAACATTATTTATAGAGGGAAGATTTCCATTACCTACTGTTCTAGAGCCAATGATCTTTCCCCTCAGATTGCCTCCAAAGCCTACGTGGCCTCCAGGCTTAAGTTCCAGGCTTTAGAACATATGCCTTCTTCCCGTCATGTGTCGTGAGCAGCCAGAGTCCAGGTACCATGACTGGTGTTTCTGATTTGCTGCTAAAGATATCTGCAACATGTATTATTTTATCCTTAGGTACCCATATTTTCTTGGGTCCTGATTTGTTAGCTTTACTAAAACTCTGGTTGAATTTTGGTTTCACAGAATAATTACTACTAGTATATTTAATGTCATATGTGTGACCATACACAAAGTGTGAATTCAGAGGAGTGTGTTTAATAATTAGATCCATGGCATTCTTTGGTGTAGGTACCTTACCTTGGTATCCTATTCCCTTTCTGCCGTTTCTTCTAACTCCATAGATCATTGAAGCCATTTTGCTTCTATTTATGCTTTTAGCAAGGAACTTCTGAAAGCTGTGATCATACTCCTTGATGATCTCATCAGCGCTGCTGGGAGTTTCAGAAATTGTTTCCTTCTGAGAGTTTTGTAAAATATTTTCTAATTTTGAAAACTGACTAAAACCCGAGTAGGTATAAAAGAGACATCTCAAGTTGATGGACATATCAAATGAAAGTCGTAATACAGTAAACAAGCACTGTCAAAGGTTCAGTAATCAAAAAATGATAAACACCTAAAGAGTGAGATATGGGTTTCGACCAAGGACATGGTAAACGAACACCTATAGGAGAGTCCAGGGAAAGAAATAAAATAAGATGAAACTCGACTCATAATAACTAGTTAGGTAAGACAAACTAGATGAGTACCAGGGAAAAACAAACTGGATTTCATGCACAGGCGAAGAGATCAATACTTGACCTAAAGAAAAGTGATGAGAGCGCACATTTCTCATAGCACTTGCTAGTCTCAGACCATGGATAAACAGTAAACAAAAACTGATAGAAGAATCTAAGGAACAAAGGAGATTGATTTAAACCAAGGATGCAGTTAAACAAACACTACAAAAATACTCGGTAAACAAAAATCGATAAAGGATTCAATAAGAACACTGATGGAAGTCCAAGGTATGAAAACAAAATGAGATAACACTCGACTCGTTATAACTAGTTAGATAAAACTAAACTAGATGAGTACCAGAATGAAAACTTGATTTCATGCATGGGTGAGGAGACAAAACTCAAATCTCGACCCAAAGCAAGGTGATTAGGGCGTACTACTAAAAACCTGTTGAAAATAAATATCAAGATGAAACTGATATTCAAAAGGTACATCAATAGATATTGGAATGAACCAACGAGGGTAGTAAAGACTGAACCCGAGAAAACTGCGTCAGGGTAGTACTGAACTATAGTCAAGAGTAGACACTCAACCATTCAAATCATCAACAACTATTTGTATGGGGTGAAACTGAGATGCTGAGGATGAAGACATCGTTGGGGATATAATATGAAGTTTTAGCAAATTCACTAGGGAAATCAGAAACAATAATTGCTTATGTTCGGATGCATGTTTGAGTTTTTTATAGTGTAATGCTCCATATAATGGAAATGCTACACATTTTGGTAAATGCAATGTAATGATACATGTTTAGAAATACACTGGGGAAAGCACGTCAATAATCAGCTGCTGGGAAGACAATGAACTTTCGAACAATTATCTTTATACATCTGAACTTCTGTAGAGAAAAATCCCTCTTAACTTCAATGGGGAAATGAGATTCGGAACCATCGACCTCTGAAGATTGATATCGCTGGGGAAGTAACTTCCTAGAAAAAATATTGCAAAAATAAATTGCAGTTCAGAGAAAATCTTGACCTCTAATCCACCTCTTAACTTTCTGGGGAAAAGATCCAACATTTCTTTCTATGAATAAAGAGAACCTTGCTGGAAACTGGGACCTTCTGATGTAAGTCCTCAATAAAAGCGACTCCAATTGGGAAATCATAGAAATTCTTAAATAAAAATAATTTTCCCAGACCACACTTGAGATACTACCGCTAGGGGTAACAATCTTCATTGGGGAAGAGAAAGGCCTCTTTGAACCATAAGCTTGAGGTTCAAAATTCCACTGAGGAAATATTTCAGCAATACTCTATCACTAGGGATAAGGAGACCTAAGTGACATTCATCTATCCAAACTGCTCCAGAAAGACAGGAGACCTGCTCCACGGGGGCACAATAAGCATCGTGATCAAATATCTCTTTAAGAAAACCCGATAGGGGAAAACTTCCCTTGGTAGAAAAGATATGAACTTCATGGTGACGACGAACAACAACCTTGTTGGAGAGATAAGTACCAACCAGGAGATGCATGGTGTCAACTTCAAGGGGATTACACAGAGATATGCTGAAATGGACTTCTTTGGAGATAAGCCCTCTGGATGGGATAAACTCTTAAACAAACTCTTATTGAGAGCTCCGAATTCAGTGGGGATTACACAGAGATATGCTTTCACTGGAGATAATGGATTATGTATGGGCGAGAGTACGCCTTCACTAGGGATGAGTGATTCTATCTTGAGCAGAAGTGAGCATTCACTGGGGAAATTGGGTCCTACTCTATAGAAATCCTCATGTTGGTCTACGAACCCTTCTTCATTCGTCAGCGGGTATGCTTCTTGTCACAAAAGACCAACAATACTTGCAAAAAGAAAAATTATAGCAATATTCCCTAGGTGTGGAATGGCAACCTCTGTTGAGGGATAAATATATTGAACTACCGACCACTGGGTAAAAACTGCGATGCAAGATTGCAACTTCATCATGAAAACTCCGAGGAGGAATGCCACTGAAAATTAAACTTTAGAGAGGAAACAATAAAAATAAATTGCAATCCACTAAAAAGAAACCATCTTGACTTCAAACAACTCCTAAATTTCTAGGGAGAAGATCCATTCTCATCCTGCAGAGAAATGAGGAATGCTTCACTGAGGAATAAAGATCTTTGAAGAGAAACCCGTTGGCAGACAGACATTTGCCAATTAGCAATGGATCTTTTACTGGGGAAAGGAACTCCTCTTAGGAAACAACATTTCCATCACAAACCTCGTATGGGTAACAACCTTGCATTCTCTTTACGCTCCTGCTCGTATTCTGCTGAGGATAACAATCCGAACATCAATTGGAGATAATGATCCTGACTTCTAATGGAGAAACATCAATAAATGGACTTAAGTCTCTGATGAGTCGAGGATAACGATCCTGACTTCCCGGCATGCTTTTCAAACTCACAAATTGTTTAGCCTGCACCTGGACTTAATTTGATCAACCCTTGAAGAGGAAAAAATGCCTCTGCATAATTTCTTGCCCCAGTCTGTAGGGCCTTTGAAAAAATTTCCTTGAGAGGACTTCATAAGATATGTACCATCAAGATAAACAGCCCCAACATTGTGAACTTTAGAACACTGCCCTGACTAACCAGTGTTGAATATGGTTTCAACCATGCTTGAGTGAATGCCTATGCATCTTCATATTCTAAAAATATTCTCCTTAATCAATGGATTCTCAAGGAAATTTGTCAAATCTCGACATAACTGCCCTAGTTTGACTGCACTTTGAGGGATCAAATCCCGACTTGAGTGCCTCGGATTGGCTGATCACTTACTCAACAAAGTATTCAACATGTTTGCCTCGGCTCAATAAAGTCTTGACAAACATTTTTTTATCTCATGCTCATGGAGAAATGAGAAGCTCGCAGAGTTTTGAAGACAACACCTCCTCAGGGTAATTACTTACATCTTGAAAGTCGGATACTTCATAACCATACTTCTCAACTTGAACTGTTTTGTTCTCCAACCGGATACTTGACGAGATATTTCCCTCGAGACCAACTGAAAGTAATGCACCATTGCTCGACAGAGACTCTGGGCAATCAACTTTTGCAATCTGCTTCAGATCATTTGTTGAACTGGTATTATTTTACTCAACAGAGTCAATAGAAGGTCTACCCCAGATTAAGATCCTTTTTCAAAATGATTTACCTTTCAACGGTATCCTGAAGCAATTTGACCCTCAAAATAATCAAGCTTCCATCAGATGCTTATTATGCAAGCTCACTTGATGTTTAAGCACTTGTTCATATGCAAAGAATGTTTATTCTAATAATGATAATTCTAATGCAAATCTCATGTTTGTCTTGAAGTTTAAAAAACTTTTATTGAAAAGATTAATCATCAAAAAACATTTATGCGAAAGAAATTAAAAAGATGGTGTGATACCAACTCAAAAGTTTTAGCAATCCTCATAGGAGTCAGATTACCATATTCTCATTACAATGCACTTTCGAATCAACCCACACTTCAGTTAGGACTTTTAAGGGTTGTAACATGGTCCGGTTCACGGTTTTTAGAAAAAAAAGGATTTAAGGCTCAAAATATTTGGTGCCCACCCATTCTCCATGATGTTCTCCATTCCTACGTTCAGTTAAATCAATAAGAGCACTCATCTCTCAAGAGGAGTTTACAATGGTTGAGGAGTCAAGCGAGGTTTTTTGGATACGTCAGTCACTCACCTTTTCCGTTCTTGGTGTCTAATCACACGACTTGGTTTCTGTCTGAGGATTTTTGGTAATCCTTTTTTGTTTTTCGTGCTTTTGTTTTCCCTAAATTTTTCCTTGATAAATTCTTTTCGAATTTGACTTTGAAGTCCAACGAGATGCCCTGACTTTTTCCTAAGCAACCTGTTTTTCAAGATTTGACTTAGCGGGGCTTTTTGTCTCTTTCTTTCATCATTTCCTTTTGAACAAGTCCTGTGACTTCGAGTCATTTTTGACTTATTGAAAGTGATTGTGACTGTCTGAGTCCTTAGTAGATGAGGGATAACCATTGTTGTATCGTCATCTTTGACCTCCTGATATGTGAGAGACACCCATTGTGGTATCGTTCTCTTTGATGCATGTTGCTGATATATAAGGGTTAACCATTGTGGTATCCTTAGATGTGTACTCCTGATGAATTCTGAATGCTCGATTGGATTAACTGAAATCTACCCTGCCCCGGGTTAAATGTGAGTGTTTTTACAAGAAAAGAAACTCCTACTTTAAGGCTCAAAGGGGGTTAATGAGGGTCTATCTCCCTTATATCTCTGGTGTTTAGGAATTTAAATAAGGCATGTACATCGTTAGTAGGGTTTTACTCAAAAGCACACCATTTGAAATTTTTGGTATATTACTCATTATCCTACCTCCATAGGTATTTTGCTTTATTTAAAAAGAGTTAAGTATAAAAAAGCAAAGAAAAACATTATTGAGTGAATACGAATGGATTAATTCAAGACAAACATATTCAATGCATTATGGTTAATATTCGAAAATAAGCAAGTTTTGCATACAAGAAAGTACTGAACCAAACAAGAAAGATTACAAATGAGAATGCAAATGTAATTTGAAAATGACATGTTGAGGAGACTAGTCTCCGTATGGACTTTTTGCTTCAAATGAAGCTATGGAAATCTTGACATTTATTGAGTCGAAGGAGACATCAAATCTGAATGGCTGGCCCAAAATTGATAGCCTTTACGTCAAGTAGGTCTTGCACCATGTCTTTGAAGGACCTGAAGTATTCAATGGAATGACCTAGTTCCCCAGTGTGGTAATCACATCAGATTCCCTCAACAGATGTGGTGAATGCTTTATCGAGCGAACTTGCATAAACTGCATCACAAAGTATCTTCTACCACAGAGAAAAAATGTCAACAATCAGTCGTTGAATTCTGGAGCATCTTCTACTATGCAAAAGAAGCACCGTCTTCTATTACATATAAGCAAAAATTCAGAAACTATACCAAAAGAATCTCTACTACACAGAAGATAGTAAACTCTGAATGTAAAACTCGACCGTTGAGGTATTTTTCTTCTACACAACAACAGGTGTCCAAGAACCCGATATCTTATATTTCTTCATCACGGAAGCATCACCCATCTTCTACTACACAAAAGAAGTATTCAGCTGAGGAGAAAGAGTATGAAACAGTTTTCTAAAACATGGACTGAACCTTGGAAAAGAAGCCAGAAAAGTGTCAGACTTCATACTTCAACCCCTTACAGTCCTCAATATCATAACCAGGTGCCCCATAATGGGAGATACATCTAGCATTTACATCAAAATCAGGAGAGAAATTTGTGGGAGGATGACCCAAAGCACAAAGCTTAAACAACCGAGATTCCATCACACGAGGAAGTAGCTGATGTAAGGTATAAATATTGTATCAACATACTTCTCAAGTTTCTTCTGTCTTTGCTGATAAGCTTTGCCCCATGGGTTCACTTGGAGACAAAAAACTAGTTGCTAGCAAGACAATCTGGGAACACGAAGTTCTGGGTGAGACCCACAAAATGTCTCTCGATTTGAAAAATGACTCATAGGTTAGGGGATATATGACATCTTCTGTTGCAACAACATATATAGGATCACTTTCCTTTGCTGACAATGTCTTCAAAACTTCCATTCCCAACTCAACAAAGTCTCTAACTGGTTATTTTTCCCCTTAAGGATTTCTGACTATGGGCCATTACTTACATGTCCCTAATAAACATCCCTGTCTGATTTTTTATCTTACCTAATTCCCCATGAAGTCATTCCATGGCTTTCTTGGATCACGGTGCGATGAGAGGTCAAGATTTGCAGTTCTAAAAAGAATACCAGACCTAAATAAGAATTCCCCACTCTGAGTACCTATTATGGATGCATGAGGTGAATGAGTGGATGAAATTCCATGTTCAATCATTTTCAAGGAACCCACGTGCTTTTAATTTTGATTTTTATCCAATAAGAGATGGAAAAACATAACATAATGTTTATAAGAACGATTCCTTGGAAATAGAAAGAACATATGTGTTAACCTTTTTTTCATGCATACATTTTTTACACATTTCTTTTTTGTGAAAGTAAATATGCTATGATGCAATTGCAATACCATAGATTAAAAGTTCAGCATAACAATTATACAATCCTCTGCATAACTGATGTATAAATCTGCTGAATAATCTGAGTATCACAGGATCAAAGGTTCGACACCAATTTTAGAACACAAAAGAACCAAGTACCATGAATAACCATTGTATAATATCTGAACAAGTTAAATACATCAGGATCAAACGTCCATAACATAACCAAAGAACCATGGTCACCAACAGAATAAAATGGTCACCATTAGAACATAGTCATCATCTATACCTAAAAAGAATATTTCTGCCCCACTCACGGGTCAAATCTAGGTCAGGGTAAGGCAAGGGTAACTCGGAATCATGGGTCCGCCTGAGGCCACTATTGTCGAAACACCTACGTGAAACGATAGCAGCTCATTTGTACCTCAACTTAGCGTGTACGACATGACTATACTAGAAAACCAAATTCGACTAGTCGTTCATGTTCCACTTTATTCCTAGGGTTCTTATGGTCATCACTTGGCCTGTATATTGGGCCTTTTACCTCTTGAAACACCCACCCAATCATGAAAATAGAGCCAGCACAGCAGTATCACCAATATATGGAAAGCGATAAAATGCAATGCAAACATATGCTCAGATAAACATGTAAAAAATGAACAAGCTATAAAGCATAAAAATAAACACCCGACATGGACCAACAATTGGTCGATCAATATTCCCCAGTGAAATCTCCAGCTAAAACAACTGGTTGAACAATCATCGGATATAAAATCAATGAATTCGTCATCGAATGTTTTTAATCCCGCCTAAAGGGAAAGGTAAACATCGAGAAAACCTGAAGAGGGAGAAATCACGGTCTTCCAACCGAGAGATCAGGTAAGGGAGTCGGTTACGTGAGGGGAAGGTATTAGCACCCCTCACATCTATAGTACTTTACAGTATCCACTCTTGTTGTCTAATATAATGGGCGTGGTCAAAATCTATATCTAAGGCTTAAAGCTAAAAAGGGAATGAATGCAAAGAAAATGTGGTAAAAAGAAAGGAATATTTACAAAGATATGCTCGATTAGGCCCCACAAAAGCCTCTGCCTACGTATCTCTTTTAAGGAATCAGAGCAGTCGTAGTTTGGCTCATATGTTTTGGTTTGTTTGTATTTTTTTAGTTAAAAAGAAAAAGCAATAATCGAAATGGTAAAACATCAGATACAATGACAAAACATCAACAATAATGTCAAGACAACGACAATAATGGAAAAACATCAACAACAATGGCAGAATATCAACAATGATGGAAAAACATCAACAACAAAGGTAAAGCATCAACTACGATTGAAAAACACCAATAATGACAAAACACCACACCTAACAGTGATATCGACGATCAAAGTAGGATAGAAAACATAAGTAATGGCGAAGCATTAGCATAAAGATGACAAATCATCATGGTGAAGATAGTAAGATATCACAACAAAGATGGCAACACATCTTGGTAAAGATGATAAGACAACGTAACATGGATGACAAAACATCACGATAGAGATGATAAAACATCACAAAGTAGATGATAAAACATCACACCTAACAATGATATCGAAAATCAAAGTAGGATATCAAACATACACGATGGCGACACATTGATACAAAGATAGCAAAATATCACGGCAAGGAATGACAAAACATTACAATTTAGATGATAAAACATCACACCTAACAATGATATTTAAAATAAAAGTAGGATAACAAACATATGTGATGGCGAAACATAGACACAAAGATAGCAAAATATCATGGTAAACGCGGCAGATATCAACTTGACAAGATTTAAAATAGAGCCAAAAGGCACACAAACAATTAAGATTGGTTTGTATTTTTTACCTTGAAGAAGGATTTAAGTTCATTAGAGATGTTTTATGATTTGCCAAGAAAAAGAAATTTTTTGTTTTAAGATGCAATATGCAAAGAAAAGAAAAACAACTAAGGGAGACTATCCTAATCTCTAGCCCTAGTGTAATCATACAATGATGGTCCTACAGTTGAGTTTTGAAAGGTAAATCTCTTCCCTATGATAGCATGCATGGATAGATATCCTACTGTCTAGCTCGAGGACTATTCCTACACGAGCAACCCTAAGGAAACATGGAATATCAAACATGTGCTTTGGCAAAAGCATACAATCAGGGTATACTGACTCAGGGGATGGGGGTATGAAGAGAAATGTTTTAGCTAAGGGGAGTGGATCACCCGAAGAAAGCAAGCGGGAGACTGATGAAATAAAAAAGAAAAGAATTACTTTAGCTAAGGGGAGCAAATCACCTCAAGCAAACAAGTGGGTAGTGAAGTATCAACAATGGACATTGCGAACTCCTGACAAAGTGTGGGGGTTGGTTGCGAACCCTTCTCCATACGACATACTCGATACACAAGATCTGCACAAATCCAAAGGGTCGACGTACAACATGATCTAAGGATAACATGGACTAGAATGTGCGGGGGTTGTCTACTAACCCTATTTGCGTGTCTCCTTTTGAGGACTTATTGGGGTGGGGGACATGCGAGCATAAATGTAAACACATCTTCAGAATACCCACTTCAAAAGTAGGGTTTTAAACAAACACAAGTTGCAAACAAGGCATGTATGGGGAATTTCCTTAAACAGGTCTTTAAATAAACTAGAGGGATTCCTGACAGATATCAGCAACGGAGATCCCCATCATACATTTCTATTCTTGCTTCTCATGGCATCAGAAAGAAGTACTACTTCTTATTATATCTAGAAAAGCATTAAAATGCGGAAATGAAGAATGAAGTCACGATGATACCTAACAGATTAGGTTTGTTGCCTCTTCAAAGCGCATGAGATAAGAAAAATCTACAGAGCGCCTCCTTGGTCCTCCTCAATCAACCATCAATTAGGTATATTCGGGTTGCGTCACAATCAATCGCAAAACTTATAGCACAAGCGTCCCCAAAATAAATGGAGTGTCGGGTGTAGGGGAGTTAAATCGGGTTATGATTAACCAAGGGGTGTACTTGATTAATCTCGTGAGAGTGGATACTCCTACCCTCAACCATGAGACCCTTTGTGCATGGAAACACTTGGTATATGCAAGATGATTGATTCAGGTTATGATTAATCAAAGGTAAAACTTGATTAATCTCGTGAGAATGGTTATGCCCAAACTCAACTATGAGACCCTTTAAGAAAAGCTTGGTATGTGGACCAGAGGGAGCCATATGCTCTAATTTGATGATTATGCATAATCAAATGATGATTAAAACATGTAAAAGAAATTAAATTCTAAACTACCAAGAAATAAATTTCTAAGCTATTACAAACCATATGGGAATGAGGGTACAAGTTTATGAATGAGGGTGTATCAAATCGGAAATACGATTAAAATTCTAAATAAACAAGCAATACAACCCAATCGAAATATTAAATAACTAATTAAATTGAATTATCTTATTTAATAGAATTAATTAACAAAATAATTAATTCTATCAAATATTATATTACAATCTAATTAATTATTTAAAACAAATATTTTTTTTTATTATTATTTTTATTATTTTTTGTTGCTAAAAAAAGTATTTAAGCAAACAATCACATAAAAAAAGAATTAAAAAAAAAGAATTTGGGCCTAGAATCAGTAATTTGTAGGGGATCTAGAAGCAAAAGTGCCTTAGGCCCAATAAAGGTGGTCAGTCTGATTGATTATGGCACAGTCCTAGGGAGCTCACGATAAAGGTGCACAGCTAGAACATTGGACCAGATATGGAAATATCTGAGGGTTAAGAATTGAGGGTGTACCGCGAGGTTGATGCAGAGCAATGCGTTAGATCTGGTGGATCTGTTGTGACCTATTCATAGAGGTGTACCGTAGGAACAAATATTTGATCTATTCATGAGGATCTAGTGAAGATTTGTTGATGATTGAGTGACTCTAGAGTGAGGGAGCATGGTTGATGTGGTAGGAAAACTACATAGAATCATGAGGTTAACCACAAAGATGATGACAATTGTCATCACCTAATTAATTCTTAAACAATGATTATTCAAATAAAACAAATGAGATTGAAAAAAATTAACAAAATCAACAGAAATCCCTCTCTCTTTCTACGTTTTCCGTTTACTCTATCTTCTCTCTCTATCTTTTTCATCAATAAACAATTAAAAACACAAAAATAAGAGAGGAGAGAACTGGACCGGCAGTGATGATGAACGAGGACGGCGACACGCATAAAGCCCACGGTGGCGCTAATGTAGATCGATGGCAGCGCCGCCGTGGATGTCTCTGATCTCCCCTTTTTTCACATCAATTTCTTCGTCTCTTCTTCCTGAACACTAATCTTGAGTTTTATTTTGCAGATGATTAACTGTTTCGTGTAGATCTTGAAAGGGGTGACCGAAACCCTAATGTTCGAATTTGAAGGAAATTGATGATGATGATGATGAATGTCATTTTAAAATGGACGATGATGACTTGCTTATACGTTTATCTCGGTGAGATCTCTCTGATATCTTCTTCTCAGTTTTGCAATTTGCTTCTTTTCCTCTTCTCTCTCTCTATAATCATTAATTGCAATTTCTGAGAAGAAATTTTCTGAAGGGTTTTTGTTGTGGAAAATGATGAAAACATTTTTAGGGTTTTGTATGCTTGATAGCTCTATGTCATATTTGTGAGCTAAACTTCATTAAGCTTTTTCTGGTTTTTGGATTTTGCTGAGCTATTTCTCTGTGGTTCTGCCAGAAATTCGAGAATGAATCGAATCAGTGTGCAATTGATTTTTTATAGTTCTGTTATGAGCTGAGAAGTTGGTTAGAACTTGATACAACCTTGGAATTTGATTTTAAAGGTTTGTTACAAGGATTTGAGGGTGACGATTGATTCTTAAATAAAGCTTTCTTGAGAAGTTTGTTACTTTGTTGAGCTGTAATTCTGATATTTTTTCCTGCTACGTTATATCTCTGTTTTGATATTTTTTGTTATGACTTCACTCATGATTTCCTGATTTTCTGAGTTGGCTTTGAAGTATTTTCCTGATTATTATTATTTGGTGAATCTGTTTATTGCAGTAATTGCTTGTTTGGGATGGACTGTTGCGATTTTTATGAATCATGTATTGCTTTTACTTGCTAAACTGTGATGTTGTTTTTTTGAAACTTGTGCAGTAAATTGTTTTTTTCTCAAACTCTCTATTATGAAGCAAGTTGTTTGTGATTTGAAGTAGAGAATTATGCCCGTGATTGAACTTTATACCTTTGATTATGTGAAACAAAACTATTTATGAGGTTTTCGCGTTGCTGGGTGGGAACTCGCGATTTTAGTATTGAGTTATGTGATACTATACTGTGATATTTTGGCATTTTACTGAATTTGCAAAAAACCTTGTCTCTTTTGATACCTCCCTTTGTACCTCCCTTTGTGAACCAAAACTGATTTTTTTGATTTGCAAGAGGAGAAAATAGGCCAATGATAAAACATGAATCTGATTTGTTATGAACCAAATGGATATGAGGCTTTATTGTTGGATTTGTGAACATGATTTGAAAGAGAATTCCTAAACCATAACCGGATTACTTCAAGCAAACCCTAATGATGAAATTGGAAAAAACTCTTTGAAAATGTCTTGTTTATACTCAAGTTTTGTCTCTTGTCTTCTAACATTCTTCTCTTTTTTGTTTCATGAGCAAGCAAAATGATGATGGGCAATAGTGGTGAGGATTAGCAAGGGAGAAATTTTGGCATGGCATGGAGGAGTTTTAGACGGAAACATGAAGTGGGGAAGCATAAAGATATCATTAGAAATCTTAGGTTTATATTAGGAATTCCACTATATATTGCAAAAGCTTAGGCATTAGGAACATGTTTTGTAATCTAGAGGCTAGGAATTTGAAAGCTATTGTAATCTTGGCTTTGGTCTTGTGATTTAAACTCAAAGTTTGATTTTTGAATGATGATGAAAGATGTTGCGACTTAAATATTGGAAACTTGGATACTCTTGAATCTTTATGTAAGCTTGCTATTTTCGTTGAAAATTATGAACAAATACTTGAATCAATATTGTAACCATGATAATACCACTTTAATTTAAGCAAAAATCATTGCTTATGTGTTCATGTAGAATTTGAAATGTTTACTCTTTGAATCCAAGTCAAAACTCCACATTTGAAATTCTTGATTCAAAACTTGAGTCATCTTGACACCTTATAATTCTTTGAAAGTTGAATGATAGATACCACTTAAAAGTAAGTTCAATTATTACCAATTTGCACTTTATTAAAAATGGACATGAATTTAAATCCAAATGAGTCTTCTCACGCTTGAAATCTCTCCCATCTGGAATTTGAATTTGTATGAGAATAAATCTTGAATTTTGAACTCAAATAGTGAATATGGGATGAGGTTGAATGAATAAAATTAAAACTTGAATTTTCCATTGAAATCTTGAATGAACTTGGCTCTAGGATGTCACGTAGAACTCTTGAAATTTGGATAAAAATCATGATTTGAGATCAAATGCAAACCTTGAATTTGGACTTGGCTCCAACAACTTGTAAACCTTGTGCAATTCAAAATGTCCTCATTGAACCTATATCAAAGAACTTCCAATGGTAAAAGACCTTCTTAGCTCTATAAACAAAATTTAGATAAAGATCTAGCTGATCCAAACTTGAGTGAAGATGAGAGCTGTCAATGCCACATAAATCCTAATTATCTGAGAACTACAGAGAAATATACTTTGACTCAAGATTTGGTGAATTTTGGAGAAGGAAATCCCTAAGCTTGATGAGAAGAGAACTCCAGGATCAAAACCTTAATACTTATTGATCTTGTGAACCAAGTTGTCTTATAACAACGAGATAATACTCATGATGCCAATGTTTTAAGAATTCTGACAGGAGAGTCGTCACATACTTCAGTGATCAAACTCTTGCACAAAAGCCAAAGGATGAGAGAAAATTTAATTCAAGATTTAAAACTTGTAATTCTCAATTATTTGATGACACAAAGAATCAAATGAGATGTCCTGAGGTTTTGACAAGCCTTGGTAGCCTGAATACATGAGAGAGAGGATATAAGGACCTCTTTGGTACTGATTGTCAATACAACCGAATTCCACAACTTGAAGAAAGCCAGGAAGATAAGAATACCTCGATCCCGTCATAATGCATGAATGTATATGATGAAACATAAGCCATAAAAAATTTAGAAATCAAGAGGGTAAATTTTGGAGTGCAACATCCGTTATATAGCACGTTCAAGCCAAGAAACCCAAAATACTTCAAGAAAGCTAGCATCAATAAACAAACCAAACCAGATACAATATCTAATATTAAAATGAAAAAATAAATCGCAAGCTATATGCGCTCCAAGCTAATGTCGTGCACCG
Organism: Vicia faba; assembly: GCA_948472305.1. Lineage (NCBI taxonomy): Eukaryota > Viridiplantae > Streptophyta > Magnoliopsida > Fabales > Fabaceae > Vicia > Vicia faba. The sequence continues at coordinate 258,679,155 of OX451737.1, read as the reverse complement.
AGCAATGCTACACAAGAAAATAGTAAAAATCAGACAAATGTGTCGCGATGAATCTCCTTCCAAAACTTGCTCAATGTCACAAGAAGAGTTAGAAAATAACAAGGAATATTAAATGTAACTCAACAATCGACATCACAACTCAAAATGGCATATTATCATGCATAACGCGAAATCAAAAAAGTAACGGGAGCACAAAATCAAATACGAGGAAGCATGTGCATCATAACATAAGTCACACGAAATGTCGGTTTAAAAAAATCAAAACTCAATGCATATGACCAAGATATACCAATGCAAGTGTAATAATGTGTGAACTAACAATTAAATGTATCTCGAGTGCAACATAGAAAGACCGGGCAACAACATATGCAAACTTGGAATTAACCGGTAAAACGCATCGGAAGTGAGAAAACTCATCATTAACGGTCATGGCATGTTTAGATATGTACAAATGAACATCAAATGACAATTAGAATGACTTGTTCATGTGGAATTTAAAACGGGATATCATTATATACATACATGAATTTAAGCAGAAACTTGTATCAGAAACAAGAAATCTCATTGTAAATGCTCATGAAATGATCAATTATATACAAGCAAGTATCAAATGGAAATTAAAACGACATATGCATGAACATAAATTTCGGACAACATGTTTACCGCACATGAGATGCCCAAAAATATCGTTTTAAAATCCACCGGAAACAACACAAATGTCAAGCAAACATCGAGTAATGACAAAACACATTCTGGTACATACTAAACCGTATTTTTTGTGAACTTTTATTTAAGGGAATGCACCACATAATTCACAACATCGCTTGAAAACTAGGATTAAAATCGTTAAGACTCAATGCCAATAGTCTACAAATGTCCAATTATGAATGAACATGTACCAAACGCAATTTGAAACGCAAAACACAAGCAACTTCATTATTCTGGGAAGCAACTCATTAATTCGTAAAATAGCTTAGAAAACCGAATTTTAATCGTTAAAAATCCACACAGGTATCACACAACAACTAAAACAATATCGATTATGTGTTAAAAAATAATTAATCATCAATTACAATGCATTCAATTATTCCAGGAAGCATTACGCATGAGTCGATGCACATCAAAAATTAAATTCCGAAATTCATTCGAACGTATCGAAAACAATTATTTGACTCATGAAACATCGCCTAAAATTCTCAAATGAATTATAATGAGATAAATCCCTACCGGTATCGATCAAATCCTCCACAAATCAAAAATTATTTTACGCATCGAAGTCAACTTAACGTATCAAGATTAAATTTCGATATGAAAATCAACAATTATGCACAAGGCACCGAATCAGAATCCAATTTTGACATGTTAATTTGGAGTTACAAGCAATTTATCGATTTTGACACGTAAAGCTTCATGAGATTCTCAAACAATAAATCAACTACACATTTATGCAACATTCACGATTCAAGAATCAACTTAATCCACAATTCTCAAATAAGCACTTATCATAAAATCAATTATCCACACAAGTGATTAATTCCTCAATTTAACCAATTCCGGATTTAATCATCATCAACAATTCAATTAGAAATTAATTCCAAGAATTAAACAAGATTAAACTCATGAAATCAAATAATTCAAGAAAAAGCACTTGTGCACAAAATCAATTATGTAAAAGCTCTTAAATCAAGAGAATGAGAAATTACCAAATCCAAGTAGAAGAGGAGAAGAGGAGGATGTTGGACCAGAGAAGAAAATGCGAAGACGGAGGGAGCTATCTTTGTCTGAAATCGCGACGGGAGGAAGAAGGAACACCGAAAATGGTCGGTGACTGAGGGAGGACGAGTTGCTGGAGAAGTCGCTGACAGTAGCACGACAAGGCAGAGGGGATGGCCGCGAGTTAATGGTGGTGGCAGGAAGATGCTGGCAGAGGGTGTAATGGCGAGAGAGAGAGAGAGAGAGAGAGAGGATCTTGGAGGGAGATTTGAGTTTTTGAATTTCTTGAGAGTAGAGAGAAAAGTAGAGAGTTATGTGAGTTTTTGGGTGAACTTTGCAAATGATTGGAATCTTGTGAAAATAGAGAGGAAAAAACAATATATAGTCTTGACAATTGGGCCTTGGTTTGAGTCAAGAGAAAGCCCAATTAATTTCTTCATAAAGCTAAATTTTCAGTGTCAGCAAACATATTCGCACGGACAATTCATGAACTCAATAATAATCGGTGCGGAATCTCGACATGAGACCAACAACAAAATCGTAGATGACGAAATTTGTGACGTTATTCTGAAAGAATCGTCTTGATACGATAAAAACGAGCAAGTATGAATTTTCAAGTGGCGAGAACGTTTGACACTGACACCTTCTTTTTCAGTAATGCAGAATTTTTCACTGTTCAGTTTGAGAAGCGATACATCAAACGAAGTCTTTGAAGCTAAATCCGAACTCGAGATCTAAAGCAAACTTGTAGCCAATATCATTTGTGAAATTATGCCGAAAGAATCGTCTTGATACGATAAAAACCGAAAAAGTTATGACTTTTACAATGTCGAGAAATGGAGGAATAAAAATTCAGTTCAGCATAATAATTTCTCTGGTAATTCGCATTTCCGAGGGCCTTCCTCAAACAATCAGCCTTCGACTCGAACATTCAAATTGAATATGACATCAAGACGGGTTTTTCACCCAAATAACCACTAAAAAAAGTTGATCCGGGCGGAAGTTATGAATTTTTGAACGTCTGAAAAATAACGGTTCAGCACACCTTATCTTTTCAAAGTATCTGCATATTCGGAGACCTTCCTTACTGAATCAGCTTCAGAGCCGAATGTACGAACTGAAGATGGTATTAAGATAGTTTTAATGCCTCAAGAACTGCTCAAAAACAACATTCCAATTAGAAGTTATGAATTTTCGATTCCCTACGAAACGGTGGACCAACAATTAAATTTAGTACATTGTCTTCAAAGAATTAAAATTCTCGAGATCTTCTTCACAAAATTAGCCTTCGATCTGAACACGAGAAATGATAAGAAAATCAAGACGGTCTCAATGCTCGAAGGATCAACCGAAAAGACTAAATCGGATGAAAATTACGAATTTTTGAACACCCGAGAAGCAGATAACCAATCATTAAATTCAAATATCATTTCAGGGAAATCAAATTCTTTGGAGACTTTCTTCACATAATTGGCTTCTGGTCTGAACACATGAAATGAAGAAAATACCAAGACAATTCTAATTCCTGAGGAACCATTTCAAAACAGTATCCCAACTGTATGTTGCGAATTCCTAAGCTTAAACCAGCAAAAATGATGTTTCTAATTCGCATCGTCTCAAATTCACTGAAACACCTGATTCCTCCGCAATTCAGAATGTGTTGAAATACATGACAACTTGACATGATGATGGCTTGACTTATTATTGAATTGATAGCTTAAAAAACATGTAGAACACATTTAAACCTTGAAAAACCAGAGCTTTGTCTTATTACTGCCCGACGAAACAATCTTTTTGTGTGTAGCTTCTGAAAAGAAATGCATTGATCCCATGACCATTTACTGATTAATAATGCATGCAATGCCTAAAATGACCTAATGAGAAGTATGTACATGAACGATGCGAGATGCATAAGCCAGATGATACTTATAAAGGGGTAGGACAAATTTGGGGTATGACAAGCCCAAAAATAAATTGTTTGATTTATTTTTAATAATTGATTTATGTGTTGAATTATGCTTGTAATGCCTTATTAGTGAGTTAGGGGTTTGGAGGCCTTGGGAAGGATAATTGTCTTAAACTATGGGGAAGTGTAGTATTGAAGGGGTGTGTGAGTAAAAGTGTAGAAACATGAGTGTATGAAGAATATTATTTATTATTATTATTATTATTATTATTAGCATAATAATTATATTATTATTAAATAAAATTATTAATAAGAATTAGAGTAAGGGTGTTATAGTAATTGTAGGTGGGCTAAGTAGGGGCATAAGGCGAAACTCCTAATGTGATCCAGTGATAAAATAAAGAAGGGAAGAGAATGGGATCATTCTATTAATCGTGAAATTTGGGAGAAACGGAGGAATGGGAAAAGCAAGGAAAGGCTATGTTAAAGAGAAGTTCTACCCTTGTTAGAGGCAAGCTTTGGAAAATCAAGGTAACGGGGGAGAATGGGTTCTCTAATTTTGTGATTATAGCATGAGAGGATAGTGAGGGTTCCTTTTCCTCTTAGGTTTTCTTAATTTTGTATTCCTTGTGTGGTTCGTTTGATTGTGAATATTAATGTTGTGATTTTATTTACATTAAATTGTGTTGCCATAATTGTGATAATTGTGATATGGGATTCTTGATCATTGTGGATTTTTATGGGAACAACCTTAAAAAGAATAGATTAGAAAAAATAGGTTTCCCTTAGGTATTGGGTTGCAATCCTTAGAGTTGATAATGAAATTGGTAATAGAATGTATTATTAGTAGCAATAGTAAAGGCCTATGTTAGAATGGTTAAAATTAGGATTTTGAGGATATATTGTGTTGGATTCGAGTGGAATAGGGTCGTGTTAGTGTAGGAATTCACAGCCATGAGAAATACAATGTAGCAGAAAAATTCAGCATAAAATAGCATGAGTACCTGAGCACATGGGGGGTTGACCTGAGCACACCCAAGGCAGACAGAATTCCTCAAATTTAACCAATGCATTGACCTGAGCATAGGGGAGGGTCGACCTAAGCAGTCCCAAGTGACATCTATTTTTTGACAGATTTTTCTAAAGGTCATAACTTGAGTTTCCATACTCCATTTGATGCGCCGTTCAAAGTGTTGGAAAGCTAATGAATTGAAATATACCTTGTAATAATAAAATGATTCATAGGATGTAGTCTTATAGTGCTTGAATTAGGATTAAGTGATGAATTATGTAGTGATAACATAGGAAGTATGCTCTTTGCTATGAATTGACGTAACCATGTCTTGATACAACTCGATGGGTGTTTTTTTTACGATGATATAGTGTCATTATGATAATGATGTATGATTCCAATGATGTTTTGATGATAATGGTGAGCTATTCTTTGTTGTGAATTATTTTGATGCCTTTGTAATGGCTTGTAATTGTATGGACATTCATGAGGAATATCGGTGATTCGGAAGGAATCATGGTGAGTATGTGACTCATGGGTGATCATGAGGATTATATGTTAGGAAATAATATTTGTGGGTTTTGTGCATATTATATATATATATATATATATATATATATATATATATATATATATATATATATATATATATATATATATATATATATATATATATATATATATATATATATATATATATATATATATATATATATATATATATATATATATATATCATGCATTCATTGTGTCGTGTTGTGATGAGATGGGCCTAGGTGGGAATCCTTGTTGGGTGCCTAGTCTCGTCCGGACTCTTGAATAGATTTGAGTGGATATAAGTCAAGTTCAAGGGGAACATGGTTGGCTTATCCGGATTCCAATAGAAATCAGGGTCATATGAATGAACTGTATTGGTTGTGTTGGTACTGCATGCATGGTGTAGAGTCCATGGGGTCATATTTCATACTATGATGAGCTATGTGTAATGATAGTGCTTGTTTGTATTTGTGATAATTGGATGTGCATTGTAACCATATGATTGTATGTGTATTCATTTACTACTCCTTGGCATGCGATTTCTCACCATTTAAATAATTGAATATAATTCTCACCCCTTTTTTGTTGTTGCGTTTGTGCTCCTTGGGGAGTACAGATAATCAGGTACCTGAGTAGTTCCTAGACGCTTGTGTTGATTTTCGATCGAGTCGTAGGAGTCACTCTGGTACGTAACACCGGGATGGGAGTTTAGTTCTATGTTGTTTCTTTTGAATTGTTGTTACGTATCTTTATTTTCAAAAATATGTTGGACCACCAAGGAGTGGGAGTTTTATTTGATTTGGAGCCTTGAGGGCATGGTGTGAATTATTTGAAAATATTTTTCCACTATTTTAATCTAATCTATTGAGATACTATGCTATAAAGTGAAATAATACTTCTATGATTTTGTTTATTTGAGAATGTGACATCCCACTAATGAGTACTATAATTTGTCTACAAAACTATCTTATTTGAAAATCTAGTCATTTATTGATTTAATTGAAAAAGGGAAAGTGAGGTGTTACATTTTCCAACTCAACATTCTTTTCTTGAATGATATTTCTACCTTCCAATATGTGTAAAACTACCCGTGCGTTAAGCTTCGAAGCCTATGTTCATCATATGGTACAGAAGATGAACCAATGTTTAAGTTTTTCCTCCTTATTCCAGTGTGCGATCTTCTATAATCCATTTAAAATTATTATCAAACAACATATATGGAATTGGACATGTTAGCTTAATATGACACAATTTCCATATTCTCCGAGAAACATGATATCGCAGAAGTTCCATGGACATGTTGTAGTAGATAAAATTTTAGGTAGACAAATACATTACACATGCAATGGATGATTCATCTAAATTCACTGTATACCTATGTGCTTTTAGCATGCAAAAAATTCCCTTATTTGTTCATCTTAGCATCTTGTTCATACTTTCAAACAAATAAGTTCTACCATGTCCTAGGTTATCATTATGGAGCAATAAAGTTTCCCTATATTTAACCTAAATTAAAGTTCTGGAAAAGACCTCCCATTAGGTGAGCTAGTTTGTGCTAGTTGAGATCTCATGTTCTTGACTTTCTAGCTTTCCCCTGGGCATGCTAGGCGGAAAATGGCATTGCCAAGTTGCACTTAGAAGGCCCGCATTTTTGTGTCTTCGTATTTTTATTTTTATCAAAGTGATTGAATTGAAATAACCTAAGAAAATTTTAAAATATGGTTGTGTTTCCTCCTAACAAGTGCCTGTTTAATGTCAGTAGCTTGATAGTGATATGTTTCATGTGACACCAATTATCTTGTAACTTACCTCAGAATCTTTTATCATGACCATTTCTTCTCCTTTGTCAATATCTACGAGTATCCTCACAGTTTTCATGAAAGGTCTTTCTAAGATGAGAGGGTATCTTTTTCTCTTCCTTAACATCCAGTATTACAAAAATCTACAGGAAATGAGAACATGTCTATTTGTATCAGTATAACTTTGGCTGCTCCTACTGATTCCCTACATGTTTATATGTCATTTTTTAGTTCTCTTGCATATAGCTTTGTCTACACATACCTAAATATTGACACTTGCACCTAAGTTAGTAAGTACATTTCCTATTTTTATATTATCTATAAAGATAGGTAATACAACTAGTCTAGGATCAGCTTCTTTCTTGGGTAGGTCCTTCAAATTTTCCTTGCAAGCTTCATCATTCAATCCTTTTTCCTCCGGTTCTTATGTTCCTTATTCCTTAGCTTTGACAATAATCAAATCATCCCCAAGAACAACAATGTAGTCTTCCTTTTGGTTATTCTTTATGTTGGCACTAAATGTGTTACTTGGGAGATCTAAGAACTTCTTGGCTAATTGACACACCTATGTTTCAAGGTTTTTAATGGAGGATTCATTATTTTTGTGGTTGGCCAAAAACTCCTGCAGAAATTGAGTAAGTGTATCCTTCATCTTTAATATTATGTCTTATTATGGAGATGCTTGTGAATAGTTCTAAAAAGGTTGTATATTGAATAGACCAGCCTCAAATCTCCATCCTTGATTAAAATTGTTGTTATGAGGGAAGTTGTTATTCTGATATTGCCAAGGATTTTGATTGCCTAAATAATTTATTTCACCATCACTAAGGGGGAAAATACAGTTGGAAGATCTTCGCGGCAAAGTGCACAAAATATGGTATACCTTTGTTGAGGTAATTAATGCATTTCCTTTAGTTGTTGTGGGAGCTTTGAAAGTTATTTGGTTAGTTCATTCACTATTTTGAGTTATTGACATGTTTTGGACAAGAATGGCATCATTATTATTCAGTTTTATGAGACCATTCTTCCTTCGAGAGGGGTTTTTGTTGTGTTGTCCTTGATGACCATCGAGCGTCATTCACTCAATGATTTATATCGTTCACACTTTTAAACATTAGAGACCTCTAGTAGTAGCTTCTAAAAGCAACTTTGGTTTTTGTTGAAGTACATTCTAAAGATGTGTATCTGCATGACTTTTACAAAACTGTGGTTTGGACATTGTCGCAACATGGACTTGTATCTTTCCCATATTTCACATAGAGTTTATGTTACCCCTTGGGGAAAAAACCATGATGGTTGTTTTGGCTTCCATGAATTTTTTGTATGGAAATAATCTATGTAGCAAATTTTCCTCTAACAAGTTTCAATTTATCATCATCAATATAAGTGTGGAAACAATCATAAGAATACTGCCTCATCCTCATTTTCTAGAACTTTTAGTGTATCACTAATTTTGTAGAATATTATGAGGTGCGTGTATGGATATTCATGATCTAATATTGCAAAAGGGTTACCATACAAAATCAACAATAATCTCGTTTTAATTTTACTTTGTCGAACATTCCTTTATGTTCTAGCGAGATGAGCCAGACGTTGGGGACTAGGTTAACATGGTGTGTCACCATTGTTGTTTCCATTACTGGTGTTGTTGTTGATGAAGTCAGACACTATTATTTGTTGTGATGATACATGAGAGTCTTATAGATATATCCCATTGGCTTTTTTTTTTCTTTTTCATGTTTTTACTAAGGTTTGTGTGTGTGGTTCACTCGATTTCACAAAAGAATAACAATGCTTCTGCAGGAACCTTGCCTCCCAAAAACTAGCAAAAAAAGACTAATTCTAAAATTTAATGGGTTAGTGTTTATAAATAAAATAAACAATTATTAATAGATATACACAGACTTAAAAAATAGTTAAAATTATAAAAGTATACTATATCTTTAGAGGTAGCACTAGTCATCTGCAGCAACACCATTTTGTTAGGTTAGCAGCAGAAGTATGTTTTACAATTATCGTATCCAGAGACTGGTGGTTTTAAAGACCTTTCAACCACTTTTTAAGATTTAAAGTGGAGAAAATGGGTGTGTATTGGTTGTTAAGCATGAAGGTAAATAACATAAAATATAAGACATAAAGTAAAATGGAGATTTTGATGTTAACCGTGAGAAAACCTTGTTGGGGGTAGATTTCATCATTACTTATCTTTCATGCACATCCATAGGTCATTAATATGCTCCTCTACTCGGATAATAATACTTCCACATGTTACCCTTATTCATATCTATTTTAGATTTCCACTCCGTGTGAACACTGTATTACCTAATAGTCGATATCTTGAACTATTAACCAATACAAAGCATTAGATCCCAACAGTCGTAATATAGTGAGACTCCACACCGATCCTGCTACAACAAGTGTGAATATCAAACCTAACCCTATGTCTAGGCATTAGAATTCAATAGATGACCATCTTGTATCTAGTAATTTCAAGCACCTGTGGATGTCGAGTCACGCCATGAAAACATGTTTTAGGTTGCAAAGCTAAAATAAGCATTAAGATTGAAGAGTCGCCAATATTAAGACATGACTAGAATTACATAGAAAGCCATGATTTATTTATTACATGAATATATTAGCTACACCTAACCCCCAACAAAGATATTTTAGCTACACTTACTCATTGTTAGCGTAATAGCAGGTAACTCCAAGATGTCGGCCTTGGAAGTGTGATATGCATTGTCACCTAAGTAGCGCTTTCGCCTTTAAACCTCATATCTTATTCTCCTATTATAGACCAAAATGAACCTACTCCAATTTTTCACTACCTTGATCCACTAAAACCCATTTTACATTGAACTGGAAGTTATTATTTATAAGTAAGATTATGAGGATATCACTAGGTGCATCGTCCTTGTGCCTACCTTGTTATACCAACTCTGACCAGCCAGCTTTTCTTCTTCAGTAAGCAATACATGCATGTGTTTCACGTGTCTCTGGTCACCTTTGCTCTTATAGCGCACCACCTTTTTCACTAGAATGTTAAGCCTTACTTTACCATGAAGTACTTGCATCTGGTTATGCCATCTGGCATTGTCCCCACTTAGCGTGCCTATGGTTTAGACCTAGCAAGCCTTGCTTCTTTCAGATTTTTACTTTTCCTATTTTATGCATGTTGAATCATGGGTTTCCATTTCATTTCACATGTTTTTGATTAATGCATACAAGAAAATTCCAAACAGGTAAATCTAGGGTTTTTGTATCAATTTCTTGTGAAATTAATCAATAAGTACCGACATATTTAATGTAAATATGGAATTTATCAATATCCTCTCGAATCTCGCCTCAAAGACATTTGAACCCTTTTGGAATTCACATGCTACCCAGATGTTAAATTGTATCAGATGGACGTTAAGTCCTCTTTCCTTGATGATTTTATAAATGAAGAAGAATATGTCTCTCAGCCTCTTAGTTTTGAGGACCACGAAAATCTTGACCGTGTTTTTAAACTAAATATGGCCCTCAATGGTCTCAAACAAGCTCTTAGAGATTGGTATGAGCTCGTAGACACTACTTTGATTATAAAGTATAAAATATCACATTTTCTTTAGTTTAGTTTTATGTAGATGATACTATTTTTGGTTATACTAATAAGTTTTTGTGTAAAGAGTTTTCTAGTACTATGTAAGGTAAGTTTGAAATTTCATTAACGGGTGAACTCACACACTTCTTGAGTCTCCAAATCAAGAAAACCAACAAGGGAAATTTTATAAGTCAAACCAAATACTTCTCAGAATTTCTTAAGAAGTATGAGTTGAAGAATGATAAGTCCATATCTACACCAATGACTTAAAACCTTATCATTGACAAAGATGGAATTAGAAAGGAGATTTACATAACCAAGTATCATGATATAATCGAATCATTTCTTTATTTAACTTTAAGCCGGCCTCACATTATGTTTAGTATGTGTATGTGTGTTGTAACACCCCATTTTCTAGAAATTATTTTATTTGATTTAATTATAATTTTGTGGTATTTATTTAATAATTCATTGTGGTTAATTAAATAAGATGGGGGTAAAGGTGTGTAACCATATGGTGAGGTGTATAAGTAATTAGATATTGTTAAAGTAATTGAGAATTATTTTATTAATTTAAAATTATTATTCGATTGTATTAATTAAATTAAATAAGAAAATAGATGTTGTAGTAACATTGAGGACAATGTGGGAATTAGAGAGGAACTTAAGGGCGAAGTAGTAATTTGATGGTTTAATTTGAGGCGAAAATAGGTGAAGCATAATTAGAAGGATTAAAATTAAAATAAAAAGGGAGAATTGGGAGAAGTTGAGTTTTTTGACAGTACGTGAAAACAAGTTTTGAGAGGTAAGGCATAGGAGGAACCTCGTTGAAGGCTTGAAGAATTGCTGAAAAAACTTAAGGTAAGGGTAGGTTATTGCATTTCAATGGTGATTGATATGGGGTAGGGTAGAAGATTGGGTTTTTGATGTTGTTAGGGTTGTAGATTCATGGTTTTGATAAAAGTCTTGAATGGTGATAATTGTGGAATGTGATTGTGTTATAATGCTGATTTTATATGATTGATGATTAAATATAATGATATGTAATCGATGTTGTGTTGTGTTCTTGAGTTGGCTAAATATGGATGCATTAGGGCATGAGTTTGAATGATGATATCATGAAGAATAGATGTCAACCAAGTTGATGTGATGATATCTAATCCTTTGGAATTGATGAATGTTGATTTTTGATGTTTTTGGGTGACTACTTTGGGACTGATATGGGTTTTGGGGTATTAGAATCGTGGCTGCATTCGTAATAGGAAATTGGGGTTCTTGGAAAATTTTCCCAGTGCAATCGATTGCATCAGTTAAAATTTTTGGAAAAATTGCCCATTGTAGTCCCAGTGCAATTGATTGCATGAATTGAGATTTTGAAAAATAAAAGGGTGCAATCAATTGAGGAAACGATTGAATGGCCTGGAAAGTGAAATTTATGTTTTGGCAGTTATGACGTATGTTGATGTCAATTGATTCCAGTCCTAGTGTAATCGATTGCATCAGTTGCATTTTTGAAAATTATTTATTTTGAACTATGATGTGTCTTAACATTTTACCTCATAACTTTTGATTCGTAAGTCCAATTTAGGTGTCGCTTGAAGTGTTAGAAAGCTAATGCACATGGCTATAATACAAAAATGATTAATGAAACGTTTGATTAATATCCATGTGTCTATTATATCGATGTTTGTAAATGCTTGTATGATCAATTAGCGAATTGTGAAGTATAATAATGAAATATCGATGGTATAATGAAGTAACATGATTGAGTGTAGACAGTCGCGCAAATGTAAAGTTATTTCTATTGATGTTATTTTTTAATTATTATGAGTGATTAGTAATACTATATGTTATGACAAAGTTTTACTATGTTATTATGTTGATGTTGTTACGATGATGTTTCTAAGGTGTTGATGTTGGTGATGTTTCTATGGTATTGATATTGACGATAATATTGTGATAATGTCTTAACGATGTTGCATGTCCAGATATATACATGTTATGTTGATGATGATTATGTCGTTGATGACACACTTGACTAGCCGATGTTGAACATAAGTGTGATGTTTTTAATGTTGCATGTTGTGAATCATGCATCCATGTTGTGGAACTTATGTTTTAAATTATGTTGTGGCCTTGTTTCCTATGCTGATGGTTCTAGTGCGAGTATCTAAATCCTTTGTTTAGGGATTTAGTGAAGTGTTACCTATGGTGATGGTAGCGATTTGGTGTACTCCAGTTCCAAGAGGGAATCGGTCTTATGATGGGGATCATGGAGTGAAATGAATCTAAGGGTTCATATTATGGTACTACATTCATTGAGTCAGTGTCATTGCATAACATTTATGTGGCATTGCATAATCTTTTGATGATGTGAGATGTGTTAAATATTGATACGTTAGGTGACTACATGTTGATTTCTATGATGAAAGTTGTATGTGTAATAATTATGATGTGTGGGGTGTGAGTTATGAATTGTTAATGATGTTACATGATTGTAAAATAATGATTGCAAATCTCTTTACTTATATGTTTCATAATTGATTGTGATTACTCACCCTTTCTGTTTGAGTGTTGCCTCCACGTGGGTAAGGTGCAGATATCTAGGAGTAGCTTGCAGAGGTAGTGAAGATATCTCTTGGAGTATTTAGTAGTTTTTCCGTTATTCATATGTGTCTTGCTATGATATATAACATATGGTTGGGATCGCTTGATTTAGATTTTTTATATCATATTTATGTTGAAGTATTTACAAGGATTTTTGAATTGTTGAATTAGTTTTATTTCAACTCTTTTATGAGACTAAATGTCATGAGTTTGAAAGTTGAGGATATTTAATTGATGATGACTATGTTGTGATGTTTTTAAATATGTATTGAAGTTGTATGAATACTGTTGTACCCCAAAATTTGCTCTCTCATTTCATCAAATTTTCTCATCACAAGACCCTTGGAACTCAAGATCAAACTAGGGTTTGCTCTACTCAAGACCCCTCCTTGCACTGTTAACCCAAATTAGGGTTTGAGTTTGCACAAGGATATTTTGACCTACAATACCCAAATTTACTTTCATGCTTCATGTTGGGTTCACAAGTATGCCCATACCAAGTTCTAACCCTTGATTCAAATCTTTGCCCAGTCAATTGGACAGTTGACCTAGAAATCAACTGTATTGGGGGAAAAGTCAACTGTGGCCAATTGACAGTCAAACCTCATGAAATTTTACCCACATCAACATTATGAACTCATATGAACCATTTGATCAAATTTGGATCACAATTCCACAAGAAATTTGATCAAATCACCAAAAGGGCAAAATGGTCATTTTTAGGGTTTTGATTGCACAAAGGCAATTTTTGACTGTTTGACCTAACCAATGGCAAACCAAGCTCATATATGGACTCAAGAACTCAATGACATTGTCTTGACCCATTCAACAAATTCAAAAGATCTCAAATGCATAGGATTGACAGATGAATTTTTCAGTCAACTGATCAAAATTTGACTGTACACTAAAAAGTCAAACTTTGACTTTTTGGTAAAAATCAAGTTCCAAGAGTTACTTTTCATCAAAACATGTCAAATTATGAAACTTGTTCACCAAGAAACCCAAAAATGCAAATTAGGGTTTAAAATGGAAAATTTTCATAACTTAGAATTTTTCTAGTTATAAAATTTTCTTATTTTTTCCTAACTTTGTCCCATTTTTTTACCAAGATGCAAATGGATTCAAACAAAACTTGAAACATGAAAGTTGTAGTCCGTCACAAAGTCTACAACTTTTATTCACAAAGTTTTCTCAAAAGAATCTTTTATCTCAAGTTATGATTTTTGGAACAAGGGTATCTAAAACTTTTAACTTAGAGAAAATTTGCCATAATCTAGGCAGGATTTGAACCCATCTTCTTAGCCACTTTTCACATAGTTCCACTTGGAATTTCAAGTTTAATTGCAATGATGGATTGTATTACATGTTCCAAGCTTTCCAAATTGTCCAAGAACTCCTCAAACACCCTTGTGGTTAAAGAGAATCGAATGTTGGAAGTTGGCAAAAACTCACTTTTGTCCATGACCAATACATGTTCATACAAACTTGCATTTTCAAATCAGCATGTTTGGTGCTAGCTTGCAGGCCTAAAAACTAAATTGCACTTCATAATTTAATGCTTAACCATTGAATTAAGGTGTTATCTTGGCCATTTGGACATTACATACAAGATTAACCCTTATTTGGAAAAAGGTAAAATACCATTTTTGTAAAAGTGCACTTTATGTCAAACCAAAATCCTTAAGGTATGGGGCCATATCTCGGAAGCAAGATTGAAGCTATCAATTCCAGGAACCAAGAGCAAAAGATGCAGCATGATAGGAGGGCTGGTACAGGGCTATAACATCATTTCCATTCTCTTGCTTCAAGTAGAAGAAAACTTGCAAAACACAAGCAACCCCTCATATCTGTTAACAGAATCTTACAAGAACTTTATGAACAAGTTCCATAGATCCTAACAAGCCTAAAGCACGACCATTTCATCACTCATACCTCCTCATACTCAGAATCACTGTTTTTCTGCAAAAACAAGGCAGGTTCTGCATTTTGCAAGCCACAACAAAATTCCATCGTGCGTTTTGTCCCAAGATAGTTCCAACACCTTACAATCAACTCACCTAAACTATCCCAGGCCCCCATTGCAAGCTGTAACACCTCTAACACACTTTGCCATTTTCATTTCAAAGCTCTGCAGGTTGAGTTCTACAACACGATTCAAGTTGTTTCAAAGCAAGCCAAGCATTGGAGAAGCTTCCTTGGACCTCAGGCAAGCTCAACAGAAGCTCAAACACCATTGAAGGTTGCTACATTGTCCAACTCAAAGTCAACCGAAATAAGTATTTCATGGACTTCTATCTCTCTATTTAGGAATGGTTAGGCTTAGGTTTGTGAATGAAATATGTTGTACTCATAGCCCTGAAGCCATACATATGCTTAGTTTTCATTTACATTAATCGTGCTGAGAGAATTTCACTCATGAACTTTCTAAAAAAACTAGGTTAAAAATTAGGGTCAGAGAAATTCTCTCTGGTCTTTGAGAGTTAATCCAAGTTTTTTATATGCTTGAATTCGTTATTTGATGCTCTACAAGTTTCATGTTGTGAGTTTTGTCAAAAAATCAAAGAATCAGGAGTTAGCCATTGATGCACAGAAACGCGTGTTTTGTGAACAAGAGGAAGAAGAAGAAGTCTGGTGGGTTGGGCCTGAGTTATTTTTGCTTCTCACACATGCTTATTCAGTTTGCACCCCCTGGCCCATTTGTTTGATATTTATCCTTTTTGACATTTTATTTTTTATCTTGACTTTATTATTTTTTGTATAAATATAAAAAATGCCAAAAATAATTTTCCATTTTTTTCATATTTATTTGATATTTATTTTATTTTACTAAGTATATATATGTAAATAAACTATTTTCTTTTTTTAATAAAACTCAAAAATAATACAAAAAATATACTTATTTTCATTTATTATTTTTATTTACATTTGAAAACCTTTTCTTGAAAATATCCATTTTTGTAAATAATTAATTTTTATCTTTGTACATTTAATATGTTTAATAAATATATATATATATATATATATATATATATATATATATATATATATATATATATATATATATATATATATATATATATATATATATATATATATATATATATATATATATATATATATGCTTATATACTTGTTATTAAATAATTAGGTTAAAAAATACAAAAATATCACATTTTCATTTTTATTAATATTTTACACAAAAAAAAACATTTTTTACAATATACTTTTATTTTATTAATATATATATGTATAAAATTAATAAATAATATTATTTATTAAGAATTGGGGTTTCTTGCCCTAAATAGGAAAAATAATTAAAATTGATCTTTTTATTTTACTTTTCACATTGAAAAATACTTTTTACATACTAAAAAACATTTTGGCATAATACATGTTATTTACATTTATTTATTGTATTTATTTCAATTATTGTACATTTAAATATTATATCTTGTACATTCAATTTGGTTGTAATAGTAATCTAGAGTTTAATTTCTTGTCAAATATCCCCAATTCAAATTTGTACCCCCCCTCCCTATATCATGTTGTAATAGTATAGCATTTAAATTCTCGCACATTTAAAAGCTTTCAATTTTGCCATGCTTAGACCTAGGGTTTGTATGCAAATAAAATCAACAATTAGTTTGACCTAATCCAAGATAAACATGCATGAAAAACAAACACAATGCACACTTGCACCCCTAGGGTTTCATCCACTTGTTGCCTTCAAAAATGGGCCATGGTTGCATGTTGAGTACTTTGGCAAAACAAAAACAAACAAAAAGATCATAGTCCCTCGATGACGCTATCTGAGTTGCCTAAACAAAAATGATCAAGTCCCTCAAGAAAATTGCCAAAGATACTTGACACTATTGCTATCATGGTCTATACGATGACCCGCGCCTGTCCCTTTAACATCCTAACACAAGGTTGTTCACCAAATACAATGGTGAAACAACACTGTTAAAAGGGTTAAAAAACATAAGAAAGATCTTTGAGTAAAATATGGTAGATAGCTCTTAGCTACTTGATCAAGCTTGCAAAAACATCCTTGCTACTTTTCAAAACACACTCCACAACATAATTTCAAAACCCTACTTTCAAATATTGAAAACCTTTCAAAAGACAAAAACACCTTTGTATACATTCAAAC
Organism: Vicia faba; assembly: GCA_948472305.1. Classification (NCBI taxonomy): domain Eukaryota; kingdom Viridiplantae; phylum Streptophyta; class Magnoliopsida; order Fabales; family Fabaceae; genus Vicia; species Vicia faba. The sequence continues at coordinate 258,661,845 of OX451737.1, read as the reverse complement.
AAGAATCATTACAAAGGTTGCCACAACGATGGTCTCTTTTCAAAACATTTTCCAAAATCACGCACAAAGCACCATTTCAAACAATAGAAGTGCAAAGCAAGTGATCTAAGCAAGTAACTAAGAGCCCATGGATAACCATGGATAGAAAGGGTGCTAATACCTTCCCTTTCTATAATCTACTCCCCGAACCCAAGAAAACATCTCAAAGGTTTTCCTGTGCTTTTTGACCTTTCCTTAGGATAAAATAAAAAGTCGGTGGCGACTCTTGCTAAACCGAAACATTTGTGAACACAAACGCAAAATCCAAAGTCAGTTCTCCCACCGTATCACAAATACTATGAATGTGTATGTTTATAAAAAAATTAATATCATATGTTATAATCCGTGTTACGGAGCAGTATTGGCTTATGATTTTTTATTATGATGTGTGACACCCTTGTGTGGCGATTCTAATTAATTTATTCGTAAATTATATGTGAGGTTTAAAAGGGTGTTACATGTTGTTGTACCCAAAAAATTTCCTTCCATTTTATTCAAGACATTCTCCTAGGGTTCTCAAACGCTCAAATTTACTCAAGAATTGATCAGACAAATTCTCCTCCTAAGCAATGGACTTACAACTAGGGTTTCATTTTTCTCAAGAAAGTTTGGGTTTCTAAGGTCTCCAGTAGTTTTCATGGTTTCTTATATGTCTCTCATAATGCTCATACTAAGTTTCATGTCTTGCATCATAAGTTTGTTCAATCAACTGCTCATGTAACACCCTCTAATCCCACATAGCCTAAATAGCATAATTAGAGTAAAATAACATGCATCTCAAAGAGGGTGTCACATTTTGAATTCACAAAATATCCAAGAAATTCAAACATGCATACTGGTCACGATCATAACACGTATTCAAACTTCATGTTTTCAAAATCATGCACATCACAACGGAATAATTCTTTACTCAAATAATAATAATAACAATAATAATAGTAATAGTAATAATAATAATAATAATAATAATAATAATAATAATAATAATAATAATAATAATAATAACAATAATGATTATATCTCATACTATAATCATAAATTCTCATAACAAGTCATGGATCTAAAATCATTAGGCACTGAGGCCACTCAACATAAACTCTCAACATACAATTCAAATAAGAGGAATAACAATATCTCTTCAAATAAACATGAGTTCAACCCCCCCCCCCCCCCCCCCCCCCCCGTGTTACATGGGCCAGAGAAATGACTCACTACCTAGGGATAAACAGGTAGATAAGGATCTAACTCCTCCTACTAATCCTGGCAAGTATCACCACTATCCTCGGTACCTGCGCGACATCGCATAGAACATCATTACAACAGAAGGGTGAGATATCACATCATTATGGATATATATAATATAAACAATGTATATAACACACATACATTCCAAGAATTCATCACACTTCGTATAATTATCTATACACGTGGCTTTACCAATACAAGTACCAAGATAATTATATCCAAGTAGAATAATTCACACAATCATCACATACATTGCGATCATCATCAAAGTCACGATTAAACCAATTATCACAAACATTACACATTCAAATATAAACATCAAATAACAACAAATGTGACTCCAATGCGACTCATGCATGCGGTACCATCGTGAACATTAAGTTCACCTCGCTCCCGAATCAATATTTAGAACCAGATCCACGCTTCCGATCTAGATAAGACCAAAGCCCACCAATATAAACATATAGTTCACCACTTCTATTTCCACACAAGTATCAAAGAAACCAATATGAACATATAATTCACCGCTTCTATTTCCACATAAGGATCAAAGCAACCAACCGGAGTTCAATCTCCCCATGCATGCATGTGCAAACATAACCAATTATATGCAAATTAAGACTATCACCAAACCTTAATCATATCACATATCATAATAATCCATCAAAATGAATTATCCACCATTGCACAAACACACATATATCATCAACACAATGCAATCATTTAACATTCATCAATCACACATATCATAAATAGCAAACAATGCCAAAACATGTTATTTCCATTCATCATCCATTCATGAAACAAAAAAAATAATATCCAAACTATTATTCCAATCATCCAATTCCAACAAACCTAGTTATATACTATAGTTTATTGCGTTATCTTTCTAATGATTTAAACGACGCCTAAAACGGAGTTACGCTTCAAAAGTTATGGCCGTTACAAAATCTGCCAGAAAACTTGCTATATGATTCGACGCAAAACCATGTATGAGTCGACGAAAAGAATGAGTCGACGCAAAAGAAATATAATTCGATGCAAAACTGTGTAACAACACTTCCTTGCCTGGTAGGTTGTCTCGCGCCGACCCCTCTTCAGTTTGAGTCGACTCAAACTTCTAAAACATGGTTTTCCTGCATTTTAACTTAATTTCCACACGATTTTTATTATCAAAAACACTACCCATCACTACAAAACATCATGTTTTCCAATTTTATCAATAATCCATCATTCTAACATGAAGGTACTCATTTTATTCCATTCAACACATCAATTTCTATCAAATCTATAGATTTTTACACAAACCCTAACATGTGAGAGTTTAGATCTAGAAATTGAAAATCAAATCACACCTAGCATGTTACTACCCATTGCATACCATACACACCCATAATAATAAGGATTCTCCCCCTTACCTCTTGAAGATTCACCTCTAGGTTTTGCCTCTTCTCTCTTCCTCTTTCTCCTCTTCTCTTCTTGTTCTTCTCTTCTTCTCACAAAATGAGAGTTATAATCTATTATCTCTTATAACCCTTACTAACTATAGTTCTATTATTGGGCTTAGTAATTCACACCTCCTTATTACTTCTATTTCTCATTATTAGGCCCAATTAGTTATTTTCTATTCTTACTCATAAACTCAATTATTCGAATAACACATATATTCTAATAATTCAAATATTGACCAAATCACGAAATTAAATTAATTACCATAAAATATAATAATTAATAAAAAAAATTAAATAATACTAAATATAAATTGGGATGTTACAGCTCAGATGACTGAAAATCAACTACATTGGGCAAAAAGTCAACTATGGTCAACATACAGTCAAACCTTAGGATTTTTTGTTAACATCAAGATTTTGAAGTCATATTCATCATTTTATCAAGGGTTGGTCATGGTTCATCAAGAAAAACTCTCAAATCATCAAAAGTCAAAAGTTGTCAAATTAGCGTTTTCTTAGGAGAAGTCAACTGAACTTTGACCAAGCATAACTTTCACATGTTTCATCAGATATTCCTCAACCAAAGCTCATTGTGAAGGAAATTAAATTCTCTACAACTTTTTTTTATCTAAGCTCAAGTCCAAAAAATGCTTCATTTGAGAGATATGGGCCAATACATTATAGGTCATTTCAAAAGTCAACAAAAAGACACTTTTTGTCTAGGCAACTTACATCAAGATAAATTCTTCAAATGGAAAAATGGTCAAAACGGGGCTTGTAGAGGATATCTTGAGATTTCCAAAAAGTCCAAGATCACCTTAAAATGATAAATATTGATAGAGTTATGATTGGTGCAAGTTAGGAAATTTTGAGCAAATGCATGAAGTTCAAATTGAGAAAACTTGAATTTTTAGGCTAGTGGGCTATTGTTTCAAAGTCCAAACGTGCTTTGCAACTTAAAGTGAACATCAAGACTTGTTAATACACCTCACTTTGGTTTATTATATTTATTTTTTATTTTTATTATTTTAAAAGTCAAAATAAATAAAATAAGACAGGGCTTATTACAAGAGTCCAAGCCCATGTTATTTTGACCTAAATTCAACTTATATATTCTCTTCATTCATACAAACCAAGGACCACGAAAACTTGTGCAAGAAACAACTTCCAAAATTTCCAAAAAAGATCAAAATTGGGGCAAAGTAAGAAAACTAATTGCAGCAACTTCAAGGCCTTCTAACCATTCCATTCACTTCCAGGATGATCATTGGGTAAGGTTGGATCATTTGCAACGATCCAAAGGGATCAAAACACCCCTGCATGCATCATCGTCTTATTATTATTTCATAAATTCATATTCCAATTTTCTTGTTGTTTTGATTGAAGCTACTGTTATTGATGCATTTCTAAGATTCATTAGTGCAGGACTAGACCATCGCAGACGTCCCATGCTGTCGGAATCGTGCATCACCATGATTGCACTGATTCCATGTGTTTTAGCCATATCTCTCGTTACAATGCGATTCAGCCTAAATTAATCATTCCATTGAATTCGCAGACCTTGATTTAGGGGGGTAGGGTCCCCCTGGATTACTAATATTTGTTGTTTCGCAGGAATATAAAAAGAAGGTACCAGAGCTAGGGCTCCGACACCTCTCTGGTTCATGCAATGTTTTTTAAATTATATATGTTTTTTTGTTTTAAACAATGGATGTATCACCACCCCAGTAGTTAAAATGTGCGCGATAAGGCTTTACTATGCAAGGGAACGGATTCGATCCCTACTTTTGGCATTTTGATGTTTTTCATATTTTTCCATGTTTTGTAGGCATAACATACTAAGCGTGTTGGTTTCCCTTCTCCAAAACAGGTGCGCGCCTAGCCTAGTGGTGAACATGCTAGCTGAAAGTGCTGAGGGCGTGGGTTCAACACCCACCCCTGGAAATTTTGGTTTATTCTCTATTCTTTTTACTCTTTTCCTTCTTTTTCCTTTAATTTCACTTAAAAACCCTAAAATTCATAAACCATAAACCTTTTTTAAACAAACTTAATTTTTCAAGACCTTTTTACAAACCCCAATCAAATTAGGTTTTAGTTTTTTTTAATTTAATTAACCAATTGTTTTTTTATTATTAAAAATTAATTAGACTTTTTAGGTTTATTTAATTAATCGTCAAAAACCTTTTCATCAAAAAATCACCAAAAACACTTTCGTTTTCCTTTTTTCTATTTTTACATGTTGCGTAGTTTATTCTTCTCCCATTTTTTCTCGATTATTGTAACTGCTCACAGTTTGTAATAGTAATTATGGTATTTTTCGTGTTCTACTATTTTGTAACTGCCCTGAAACATTGTAATAGTCTAGGGTTTTCTTTCCGCATTTACTTTCCGCATATTTACCTCTTTCTTATTTTACTATATTACTGTTAGTAAGTAGGCTTATATGGAAAGATTAAAAACAAATGGTAGCTAATCCTAACACAAAGATAAACATAACTGAAAACAAATCACTCGCACACTTGTACCTCTAGGGTAACCTCCCTTGTTTCCTTCGGATTAAAAAACAGTCAAGTCCCTCGAACGTGGGGACGCTTTAGCAAACACCCTTGAAAATAAATATCATAGTCCCTTGACGACCCTTTCGATGTTGCCTTCGGTAAATAATCTAGTCCCTTAATGATAATTGCTAAAGCATCCTTACTAGTTGCCTTCGATGACTGTACGATGACCCACACATGTCCCTTCACATCCAACGATAGGGCTTCCTACTAACTAATGGTAGGATAACACTATCTAAAGGAGGAAGAAATTACAAGAAATACCTTGAGTAGGTAGACCGCTGTTAATCGATTGCTCATAAACATTTCAAAAAAAATATTTCAAACAGACATTTTCAAAATATTTTCAAAACACTTTGTACGCTTTCTCGAGGACAGATACGAGAATCATTACAAAGTTTGCCTCATATTGGCATTTTGAAAATAATTTCAAACATACACAACACAAAGAAATTTTCAAAGTGAGCTAAGCGATTAAGATCCCGTAGGTAACTACGGATGAAAAGGGTGCTAACACCTTCCTTTTTCATAATCTACCCCCCAAACTCAAAAGAATCTCGAAGGTCTTTTCTAATCTTTTCACCCTTTCCTTATTGGATAAAAGAAAAGTCTATGGCGACTCTTGCTATCCGCACTTTTGCGATAAAGCACAAAATAAGTCAGTTCTCCCACTGTATTACAGAACTGGCGACTCAGCTGGGGAAAACTAAAAAGAGGGATTACCTTTAGAGTTTAGATAACTTTATCTGCTTTCTTCTATTGCCTTGTCTGCTTTATTTTAAAGGGGTTGCTTGGGTTTACATATCTTGCAAATATCCTATACCCGGATCTGGGGTATCGTTAGGTAAGTAGCTATGGATCATGGAAATTGTACGGTGTAGACCGATATGGTTGAAGTGATGGCTACATTAGTGCGGCACTTTGGTTTTCACGGGTGTCCCTCGAGTCAGTCGGGGAGAATACTAGGTTGCCGCGTGGTGTCATAAGCACTAACTGACCTTTAGAACCTTAATTGACTGTTGGAGCGGTGTAGCGGCAAGAAACAAAAGTTTTGGAAACATTTATCTGGGAATTTATCGTGTCCACAGAGATTGGTTATTGAATTTCCATTAAACAAATCTCTCGTTAATTCGTTTGGGGATAAATGGGTTTGTAAAGAAAATGTTATCAATAGAAAATAAATGTAAAACAAAAGTAAAAACTAAGGAAGAACTTATTAAGCATGCATATAATCTACTCATCACAGAGTTAAATTTATCGACCAATTATATTCAACCTAACAATACTCATCAATGTCACCACGTATCACTCACAACCTAAGTCATTTCTAACCCATATTGAGAGACCGACTGTATCACTAAGGAAATGATCTCTCTACCTCCTCAACAACACAGAAGACAACTTATATAATCACACTGACAATATCTCAACACAACACAATCACATAGAGGCATTAAGCTTTGATACCCAAGTAGATGCCATCTCTAAATCTATCTCTAGAGTTCAGAAACTAACAGATAATCATCCTAGATAAGAATCTAAAAAGTATATGTCTATAACAACTCAAATCCCTAGCACAAAGCAAAAATCTAAGATAATAATTGACACAAATTTGTAAAGCAAGTTTAATATAACGTCATGGGCGACAAATATACATGAGTTCAAAGTAAATACATTTACAAACTCAACATATAAAGAATACAAAAAGAGGAAGAGAAATGAACCATAAATCTCCTGGTTTGTCAGCGCCGATTGATGAGCAATTCACCCCGGATCATCTGTATGCAAGCTTCAATGTTATTTTCTAAGCTAATTATATCACCAAATGAAGGGTGATGGAGTTGGGATCAAAAATACCCAAAACCATACCCAAAAAATGTGTTTTTACACCTAAATACGCATTTCTGACTGTCCAGCATTGCTCGGCGACCAAAAAGTGATGCCTGGCAACCAAAATAACGTTTTTCCACGCTACAACTCGCCTAGCGTCGCCCGGTGACGAATGACGGAAGGTTGAAAAACCAGCACAACATTCTACATTATTTCGGCCATAACTTTTGAACCGTAACTTCGATTTGTGCCCAGTTCGAAGTATTGGAAATCTTATTCAATGCTCTTTCTAACAATGACAAAATATAAACCAAATTTATGATTTCTTATTATTTGATTTTGAGCCTTATTCATTGACGAGTTGCTCAAAATCGAACTTTTGAAGTCATGTCTTCGATACTTTATTGCTCATGCTCCAAATATGCATCAATACCTATAAAATGAATGGAAAACTATCAAACGATACACTTTATACACGAAAATGCATTATACATAAACTAAACGTATTTATACACAGAGTTAGGTTATTCAACTGATATTAACAACCAAGAGTCGATAAGTGCAACAAAAAGTATATACAAAATAACTACACTTTTGCACTTATCACTGACCCAACTTAGCCATTAGAAGGTAGTAAGATGCCGATTTTGGTGTAGTCCAAAGTCGGTTGATACTCGATGCTACACTCATTGAGATTCGACTCTCGGGATATTTCGGTGGCAAGTCAGTTGCACTGCTGAAACAATGCTTATGAGAAACGTCACTGATATGAGACTCCTAGAACCCGGTTACTATTCTTAGGAAAGGTTAAGCCAACTGAACTTCAAGAGGTTACTTACCTACAAACCCCATGCAAGCCTTAAACCTAAGGCCCTTGTGTTCTTTGTTTGTGTTTGTTATCTGTACAGACATGACATCATGACATCATACCATAGCATTTTTCTGACTATTTCAAGGATCTCAAGGGCCTGTGATGCAGGTTTATTTTGAACCAGACTGCTAACAAGGGGCAAGGGGATTTATTTTCCTCTAACCATATGCCATCAAAGACTAAGGTGTATTCTTTTGAGTCAAAGGTTAGGACCCACTCGACATGGTGAGCTTGACTCTCATAGAAGGACGTTCAAAGACACAAAGTTCTTCCGTCAAAGTTGCAGCCAGGATCAACTTCTAACATTTCCTTTTGTTTATCCCGTGATATCCTTGAAAACATTACACCCACATATCATGCATTTAATTACATAACATGTATTTTCCCTGTACATGTTTTCTCATCTTCTTACTATTTATTTCAGTAAAAAATGACCCTAGAACAAACTATGAAAGAACTTTAAGCTCAGAACGCTCAGTTTCAGCAAATGTTCTTGGACTTAGATAAGGGACAAGACGAGTCGAAGACCCTCATCACAAAAGGGAATAAAGAGAAGACTAAGAAGCCTGCAGTATTTCTTAATATGGGCAGAACATTCAAAGGTCCGGTCAAAAGGGCTCTAGATTTTGAGGTCCAGTCAAATGAAGACGATAACCAAGAAGAAGATGACAAGAGTGTGAAAGTTGAAGAGAATAACAACCTTGGTTCTGGCCAAGATTCTGATGAAGACTATTCTACTGAACAATATCCTCTCGCTAATGACAAATACAAGCAGATGGAAGACCGACTTAATGCTATGGAGATCTAGAAAGTGCATGTGCTGGATTTTGAAGAGTTAGGGCTTATCTTAGGGGTTTTCATCCCTCACAAGTTCAAGGTCCCCATCTTTTCCAAATATGATGGTATATCTTATCCTAAGCTTCATTTGTGGTCTTATGTTCGGAAGATTCAACCCCATATTGTTGATAGAAAGTTATGGGTTCACTTCTTTCAAGAGAGCTCATCTGGGACACAATTGGAATGGTTCTATCAGCTGGAAGGAACCAACATACACACTTGGGAAGACTTGGCTGCTGCTTTTTACAAGCAGTATCAATATAATGTTAACCTTGCACCAACTCGTATGCAACTACAAAGTATGACTATAGGCTCTCGTGAAGGGTTTAAAGAATATGCCCAGAAATGGAGAGATTTAGCTGGAAGTGTTCAGCCTCCTTAGTATGATAGGGAGCAGGTTGATATGTTCATGGGCACTTTGACAGTGCCTTTCTTTAATCATCGGATCGGGAGTTCTTCATCTAGTTTTACCGAATTGATATTAACAAGTGAACATGTCGAAGGGGGTATCAGAAGGGGAAAGATTTAAGTAGTTGTGTCTTCAAGCACTATAAAGAAGATGTTCAATAGTAAGAAGAAAACAAATGTTTTTTATGGCCAGAAGGGTCGTGCTAGAAATAACCGTAATCAGTCTGTAGGAGTTGTGCTAATTTCTAATCATGCGCCCGTACAACAGCAACAACAAAACAATCAGTATAGGTCAGACGCACCTAAAAGACACTTCACCAAGATTAACATGTCGTTATCTCGGGAATTACAACACTTACTGAAGGTGGAGTTAATAACATTAAGGGATCCTCCTCAGAATCCCAACACCTCCTCTCCTCGTTATAATCCTAATGTGAAGTGTGCTTACCATTCCAATAGCCCCGGGAATGACACCAATAGCTGCTAGGCCTTGAAAAACAAAATACAAGATATGATTGATAATAAAGAAGTTAAGTTTGATCCTCCTGAGACCCCCAATGTAATTATTGCACCTATGTTGAAACCCGAAAAAGGCATAGGTGCTATTGATGATGTCCTTTTTGTTTTTATTGTAAGTGAATTGGCTACTCCCCTCTCGATTATCAAGAAGAATATGTTGCAGGCCAATTTATTTCTGGGTTGTATTGAAAGATGTTACTGCTGTACAACCCAACCAAATGGCTGCAAGTTGCTGGAAGAAGGTATTCAGCATCTAATGGACAATCACATAATTTTGGTTGAGAAGATTCCGTCTGCTGAGAATTTGTTGCAAGACTTGGAGCTGGAGAGGTATCTGTAATATCCGGCACTTCTATCAGGATCACTTCTAAGGGTCCTATAAGGATCACTGCAAAACCCAAAGTTGTTCCCCTGATAATCACTTCACTCGGACCTATTCCATGTTTTTCGATAAAGCTATCCCTTAGAACTATGGAGCTGACGTCTACTACCACGACGTTAAACAAGAACTATCAACTACTGAATACGAAGATACTGAAGTTACTGACTCCAAAGTTAACAATAATGCTGGGACTAGTAAGGTTACTAGAAGCAGAAGGGTGTTCTCTCTAGAAATCTCTCCAAAGACTACTGCTACACCAGTTAGAGTTATCGCGACCGAGTCAATTACTGAGACTCGGGACAAAGAGAAAATGACGGAGCCTTCCCAGACAGAGGCACCTAAAGAAGTTACCATTGATGATACTTCCAGGAAAGAGTTGGAGGAGGTATTAAAGATTATCCGCAAAAGTGATTACAAGATTGTTGAATAGCTGGGGCAGACCCCCTCTAAAATATCCATGTTATCCCTTTTACTGTGTTCTGAAGCCCATGCCCAGGCTTTAGTGAAGTTCTTGAAGTCTACCCACGTGCCACAAGAAATTTTTGCCGACCAATTTGAGAATTATGTGGCTATTCTAATGACTGATAATGGGCTAGGTTTTTCCAATGTTGACCTGACTCCTGAAGGAAGAAACCATAACAAGGCCTTGTATGTCTCTATTGAATGCAGGGCACTACTTTATAGCATGTATTGGTTGATACGGGTTCCTCGCTGAATGTCTTACCAAAGGGTGCTCTCGACAGGCTTGACTGTAAAGGGGTTGTGCTGAAACCTAATGATATTTTGGTGAGAGCCTTTGACGGTTCAAAGAGGATGGTACATGGAGAGGTAGATCTCCTGACTAAAGTAGGTTAGCAGGTCTTAGAATCTACCTTTTATATGATTGATATTCGACTGGCTTATTCTTGTTTACTTGGACGCCCTTAAATTCATGGGGCAGGTGTTGTTACCTCTACATTGCATCAAAAACTGAAGTACCTCGTGAAAGGAAAGGTTGTTACAGTCTATGGTGAAGAGGAGTATATGGTTAGTCACTGAAACTCATTTAGGTATGTAGAGATGGACGGTGAATTCATCGAGACTCTCTGTCATACTTTTGAGGTTGTCCCTTCTGTTGCTACCGAAAATGTTTCTACTATTCCCAAGGTTACCAGGATTCCATCCAGAATGGCTTCTTTAAGGGATGCTAGAGTTGTAGTAGAAGAAGGTGGTTGCACTACTTGGGGTCAGCTTTCTGACATTCCGTACAAATGTGATAAATTTGATTTAGGTTTTACTGTAGAAGCTCAGAAGACTATTCGCCGCGCTCGTGCCGGAAGACCACCATTATGCATCAGCAACAACAGAGTCAACGCAATAGAAGATGATGACAGTGACTACGACCTAGACAGTTGGATCTTTCCCACCATCGGCAACTAACTCAGCAACTGGAAGACTGAAGACCTTATCTCAATCTCGTTTAGTCAGGAGTAATAGCTACTTTCTATTTTATTGCTTTCAAAGTTTTTGTTATGTAATTTTTAAACAATGACTTTAAGCCTTGTGCTTTACCCGGGGCACAATAGTCCATTTGTTAAGGGTTATCATTTCATTCGCATATTTTCATTTAATAAAGCATTGGACATTTTGCATTAAAATTATGCACTCTTTGTCTTTATTTTTTACACTTTTAAAATAGTTATGTGTTCTTACACACACACAATAAATTGCATATCCACATCCACTCTAGATCCCGTTGATAACGATTCTGCTAGTGCCACTTATGACTTTGAAAATCCGATTTACCAAGTCGAGGACGAATGTGAGGAAGATTGTGAAATACCTAGAGAGCTTTCCAGACTCTTAGTGCAAGAGGAAAAGGCTATACAACCGCATGAAGAGCCAGTCGAGGTTGTAAACTTGGGTTCTGAAGCAGACATGAAAGAAGTCAAGATAGGTGCCAATCTAGAAGGCAGTGTCAAGAACAGGTTAATTCAGATGTTGTATGAGTATGTTGAGATCTTTTCTTGGTCGTACAAAGACATGCCAGGGCTCGATACTGATATTTTGGTTCACCGTCTGCCGATGAAATAGGGTTGTTCTCCAATAAAGCAGAAAGTTCGTCGTATGCGTCCTGAAATGTCCGAGATGATCAAGGCTGAGGTTATGAAGCAATTCAATGCAGGTTTCTTAGCTGTTACATCATATCCTCAGTGGATTGAAAATGTGGTCTCAATACCAAAGAAAGATAACAAAGTGCGTATGTGTGTAGATTACAGAGATTTGAACAGGGCAAGCCCCAAGGATAACTTTCCGCTTCCATATATTGATGTTCTGGTCGACAACACTGCTCAGCACAAATTATTCTCCTTCATGGATGGCTTCTCAGGGTATAATCAGATCAAGATGGCGCCCGAAGACATGGAGAAGACTACTTTTGTTACACAGTGGGGCACTTTCTGCTACAAGGTTATGCCTTTTGGGTTGAAGAACACCGATGCAACATATCAGCTGCCATGGTAGCTTTATTCCATTACATGATCCATCACGAGATAGAGGTTTACATCGACAACATGATAGCCAGGTCTCATACTTAAGAAAAACATCTTGACCATCTACACAAGTTGTTTGAGAGGTTGAAAAAGTACAAGCTAAGGTTGAATCCGAGCAAGTGCACCTTTGGGGTAAGATCCGGTAAACTCCTAGGTTTTGTGGTCATTGGAAAAGGTATTGAATTTGATCCTGCTAAGGTCAAAGCCATTCAAGAAATGCCAGCTCCCCATACTGAGAAGGAAGACAGAGGTTTCTTGGGATGACTGAATTACATTGCTCGATTTATTTCCCATCTGACCGCTACTCGTGAGCCAATCTTCAAGTTACTGAGGAAAGATCAAGTAGTGAAGTGGAACAACGACTACCAATTAGATTTTGACAAGATCAAAGAGTACCTCCAAGAACCTCTAATTCTGATGCCACCAGTTGAAGCAAAACCTCTGGTCATGTACTTAACAGTGCTAGAGAATTCAATGGGGTGTTTATTGGGCATCATGTTGAGTCTGGTCAAAAAGAGCATGCAATATACTACCTTAGAAAAAAGTTTGCAGACTGTGAAACAAGATACTCACTGCTCGAGAAAACTTATTGTGCTTTGGCATGGGTTGCTCGTCAACTAAGACAATATATGTTGACTCATACCACTTTATTAATCTCTAAAATGGATCCCATAAAATATATATTCGAGAAGCCCGCTCTCTCCGGAAGAATAGCCAGATGGCAAAAGGTCTTGATAGAATACGACATTCAGTACACCACTCAGAAGGCTATCAAAGGAAGTGTATTGGAAGATCATTTGGCACATCAAGCTGTAGACGACTATAAATCTATGAATTTTGAGTTCCTGGATGAGAATATCATGCTAGTTATAGATTGTGAAGAACCTGGACCATACGAAGGACCTAAGCCAGGATCCCGATGGACTATGGTTTTTGATGGAGCTTCCTGTTGGTGTAAGCCCTAGAGGCCAATACTTTTGGTACTTGTATCGAATTATTTATTAATAATAAAAGGCATTTCTTTATTATGTTTGCTTTCCAAAATAATAAAGTCCCTAGAATGGTTTATTTGTTTAATGAAATGTTAAGTGTGACTTAATCATGAGATCCCATTAAACATAAGAAACTATTCTTAAAGTATCCGTAGTCAAGCTTTAATGTGAAGTGGGATAGTGTGATCGGTGGAAATAGAACTGACTGTTTTGAAATACTGGTTCACGAAATGCCGCGGTAAGCAAGAGTCGCCACCGTCTTTTATGTTCTCCAACATGGAAAGGACAAAAGCACAGCAAAATTCCTTTTCGAGATGTTTCTCGGTTCGGGAGGTAAATTTATAGAAAGGGAAGGTGTTAGCACCCTTTCTATCTGTGGTTATCCACGTGCTCTTAGGTACTTGCTCACTATGTTTTCAAAAATGTTTTGCTTTTCTTGTGTTTGTGGGTTTTGAAAAAGTTTGTTTTGAAAACTTCTAGGTAACTCTTGTATCAGTCCTCAAGAGCGTATGAAGTATTTGTTTGAAAACTTTTGTCAGAAAAGTGTAGGTGCGAAAAGTATTTTTGTTGTTTTGAAAGAGCAAGTACCCAGGAGAAATCTACCTACTCTAAGGAATTAAGCTGTGTAAGAGTCCTTTAGACAGTACTATCCCACTATTGAGAAGTAGGTAGCACCATCGTTGGAGTTATTCGGGTCAATTCGATTATAGGGACATGTGTGATCACCAAAGCAATAGTAGGACGCCTTAGCGGTAACCCTAATGTCCTAGATCCTTTTTTATCTGAGGCAACCGTTTCGAGGCAACTGGATCTTTAGACAGGAGGGCGACCTCTAAAACACCCTATACTCAATAACCACGTCGAGGCAACCAAGTGAGGCGTACCCTAGGAGTGGCATGTGCATGTGTGTCAGGTTTCATGTTAAGATTATCTTTGCACAAGTATTATGGTGAGCTACGGGTTGATTTTATTTTTCAAGCATGTCTTGTCATGCATAGTTAACAGTTAATAATTGCGGAAAATAAATTGCGGAAAATAAATTGCGGAAAGTGAATCTACGCTATTACAAGGCGCCGGGTATTTACATCGCCAAAAACATAACCCTTGAAAAATAAATGCGAGAAAATAAAGAAAGCGATAAAAGGTCCTAATTAACACTATTACATCCTCGGAGCAAATACATAAATATGATAAAAAATATTATGCGCGAAAAGAAATTAAATCGGGAAAAGTTTTAGGGTTTTGACCCTTTTTGATAAAAGAATGGAATTTTGGTCCTTTTTTGCATTTAATTAAACCTAAAACTAATTAATTAAATAAAAGAAATGTTTTTTATGTTTTTTATGTTTTAATGAAATAAAAGAAAAGAAATTAAATTGTCAAGAAAATCCTAATTCTAGGTTAATTTTATTTATTGTGAAAAAAAAGTCAAATTTAACCTAACTAAACTAAATTAATTTGTGTTAGTATTTATTTACAAAATAATAAAGTGAAATTAATAAATAATAATAATAATAATATTTTATATTTTTTAGTTGTCTGAATTTATTATGAAAAATATTAATTTGTTAATTAAATACTAATAATAATAATTAATAATAATAATTAGTAAAAGAAAATAAAAGGAAAAGAAAATAAAAAGAATAATAAACCAGGGGGGTAATGGCCCAATAGGAGGTGTGGATTGCAGTTCTGGCCCATTAAGCTACCAAGCCACGTTTGACTTTGGAGATCCCCTATGCACATGGTTGACTGGGAGCATGATGGTCATCCAGCTTTGGACCATTGGATCTGTGATAGTGGCCACTTGGCGCCTGGATGCTTGAGACGTATGGTGGAACGCCTTTGAAAGCCTGCACATGAACATATTAAGCAAAATAACATAAGCGTTTGGGTGGACCTGGGAATCGAACCCAGGTCCCAATGATCAACGTTCAGCGCATCTACCACCAGGCCATTTGCTTGCTTTGATATTATAATGAACAATGAAATTAATATATAAAAACAACAATTATACTGGAAAGTAAATAAAATGCGCGCTATTTTTTGAATGGCCCAACCATGAAGCAACACGTCATTGTCTTCCTCCTGATGCCTGTACAAAAAACAAATGGATAGCGGGGGTTTTTAACCCCCACAACCTGCAAGGACGAAAAATAGCGACTAGGCCTATGAGCAATATAAATATTTCGCGAATATGGCTTTCAATTCGTCTGGTTGTAACGATTTCAACCATAGGTCTTAGAGGTCCCAATTTTGCCTGGATAGTAAAGCCCCAATCTGGAAGCTCAAGAACCCTAAATTTCTTCAATGGTAACTTGTGATTCTGGGTATTATAATGCAATTAAACTATGCCATTAGTTTCCTGTGAGTTCTAGCAACACGAAACACACAAGAAATCATGTTAATGATGCATAAATCATGAGTTTCGATTATGAAAAAAATATGCAAACCGTGAATTCATTCTTGACAGTTTCTGTAGCTTTAGCGTGTGATTTTGATTGCAAAAGGTCCCTGGGAGTTCCTGCAAGGTATTAGAAACAAGAAAAAGCTTTGAATCGTGCTGGAATGTGGAAATCAGTTTTCACTTTTCTTTGATTTTTTTTAATGTTGCTTATGGCTTTCTTGCAGCAAAATCACGTCCATGGCATTAGGGTTGGCTTGTGCATATATAGTAGAATGAAACTAGGTCAAATCCTTGAGCAAAGATCCATGAAATAATGGTTTGAATATTTGATTTGCAATCATATATTTTTGAATCTTTTTGATTGGAAAAGCTTGCCAAACTTGGAGATTATTGTCCCCTTGATTGATACACGAATTTTCCAACTTGATTAGGTCATTCTTGCTTCAAAAAAAGATTGAAAAACCATATCTTTGAATTTCTTACAATTTAAATTAATTAAATGAATTAAAATCAATTAAAAATCCAATTAATTAATAAAAATAAGAAAATAAATTTAAATAGGCTTGATGGGTCGTGCATAAGTCATGGATAAAGTTTCAAGAAGAAATTTGAGGCCCATTAGCAAAAAACAAAATGTTTTGAGCAAAGTTGACTTTTGCAAATTCACAAAAATTTTCCAACTTCTCCAATGCATATCTTGCTCAATTTTGATCATATGGACATGTTCTTGGACATTTTGGAAAGGTCTTGAAGTCCTCTAACCAATTCCTTTGGTCCCACGTCATTTGGATTTACCAATCTCATGTTATGGTCCTTGACTTAAAGTGCCTTTTTGTTGACTTTTAAAATTGACCTATAATGTAGAAATTGATAACTTTTTGTGAGGGAATTTATTGGACTTGGAGTGTGAAGATGAATTGTAGGAAATGTCATCCCCTTCAAAATGTGAATTGGATGGGATTTTTCTGATGAACCATGAAAAAGTTATGCCTTGGTCAAAATACAGTTGACTTTTCTACTGTCCAAAAATAATAACTTTTTGCATCTTGATGATTTTTGAGCCATGCTTGTGGAATCATGATCAAGACTTGATCAAATGATGATTGTGGACTCAAAACAAGATGTTGACCAAAAAGTTTGACTTTTTACTGCAAAATGACCATTTTGCCCCTGCAGTTGACTGTTGATCAAATAGGGCTTTTGACTGTGCAAATTGGCATTGTAAGTCTTGAAACTTGGTATGTAGATGCTTGGCAATGTATGGAGGCCTATGAGACTTGATTGAGCCATGGAAAACCTCAATTTCCTTGGAAGAAACAAAACCCTAATTTTGACTGGCTTAGGAGATGGTTTGGACTGTGCAATCCTTGAGTAGACTTGAGCAATTTGAAGATGACCCTTGACAAATCTGGAAGAATATGGGAGGGCAAATTTTGGGGTACAACAGATAGCATTAAAGCATTAATATTATTATGAAGATAGATTGATGATCACATCTCATGGATCATAGATAAGGAGTTATCAAGTCTTGACATAGGTATGAATATTTGGAGTAATATTTATACTGAATTGACCTGCTATGAGAATACTACATAGAATGTTATGCAAAGTGTCATAAGTTATTCTCATGATGATAATGGTGTATACCACCCTTCGACCTGAAACCACTATGGACCCTAGATGTAGAGTCGAGTACTTTATTGTTGATCAAACGTCATCCGTAACTGGATGACTGTAAAGACGGTTGATGCGTACTTCACAAAGCATGCTAAGGGACATGAGTGACCTAGATGGAATTTGCTCATCCTGCATAACAGGATAAATGTCTAAGGACCCAATATTGAACTGGACAAGGGTGATACAGTGTATTCCTTGTGTTCAATATAGACATGAGGGCAAAAGGGTAATTGTACAACACAAATATTATCACGGAAAAGGTTTGGTCAGATCACATGGCATTTTCGTGACTTGGGTAACAGTGATGTGTTGCTAGATACCGCTCACTGTTTATTATATTTAAATGTGTGATTTAATATAATTTCCAACGTCGCGAAAACCTACAGGGTCACACACATAAGGACAGGTTGATGAGAGATAGAATAAATAAGGAACACCGTAAGGTACAGTACACTTAAGTGTAATACGGAAAGTGGTAAGGTACCACGTGGATAAGTGATATATGGTACATCATAAGGTATGATGTCCATAAGCTTAATTGGGCTTTTAGCTTATAGCCTTAATTGGGCTTTTAGCTTGTAGCCACACGAGTGATTCTATAAATAGATCCCTTGTGATGAAGCAATTTCACTTGATGCAATTTCGTTTTTGATTCTCTCTCTCACTCAAAGTTTCTGTTCGTGATCAGCTAGCACTGTGACCGGAAGCGATATGTTCGTGTGGACTGATTAGAGGCGTTGTTCTTCATCAACGCTCGTGATCACAACATCAAAGGTCTGAATCGCCACAAGAGGTAAATGTTTCTATCACTGACCATGCTCATTCGTAAGGACCGTTAAAGGAAAATTTTAAATTCTGTTGCGCTTTTGATCGCAATTTCCTTCAGTGGTATCAGAGCCACTTATGAAACCATGGATCTGATAGTTGTTTATGTTCTATATTTTCTGTTTTGATTCGATTAAAACCAGAATGAATTGAATAATAAACGAGTAATTATATTTGGCATCTATTGTGTACGATTTGGATGATTGATGTTGACTATGCTTCAGAATCCGACATTAGTATGGTGAAGCAGCGATACATCGATCGTCCATAGGTTACACAAATAAGATCGATCAATTTTATATATGATATAAATAAATATGATGCAACGATGGTATATGGGATATACTGTTTCTGTTTCGTTCATTCAAACACTTGATGATTGTTATTCCTTTGACCGATCACTGTTCATATGGTTCGGAATCTGACATTAGTATGGTGAATCAATGGCATGTGATTAATCATACTGAATTATCAATCGAGATGTGTTTGACAGCATGAAACTGTTGCATTAGGGTTCATGATGGCACAAGGGTTGTGTTGTTGCAGAGTTATGCGATTAGGGTTGTGAATGCACAAGAGTTGTGCGAAAATGACGCCGATTTCAAATGAATTGTTCATTAAAATTTTGCGCCGGGGCGCTGCCCCCTTAACTATGCGTAGTGTGATCAATCGTCGAAATTTAATTTGCCTTTTTTTTAATTAACAAAATTTAAACTAATAATAAAAGTGTGTTTATTATTATTGTCTTGTGGTGATCAGTTATGGCCTTAGTTTTTTTTCCTTTATTTTGTTTTGGGATTGTAAAATACGGCCTGCGTGTCGTGCCTCTCTCTAAAATTCTTGATGTAACTTCTTTTCTCATCTCACTCCCTCGTATGTAAAATGAGTTTCTTTTATGTAATGTAATATTATGAAGAAAGAGAAGAATACAATATCAAAGGAGGATAACCTTGGAGATCTTGCTTGGAGAAGTTTAGATCGTTATTAGGTTAGCTTAGGTTCTCTCATTGGCTTGGGAGAACAATTGCGCTAGGGGCCATAACTGTATCCTTTTATGTATATTGATGCATGTGTTTGTATGTTGATGCATGAGAGAGACGAATTGCATGTTAAGCCGGTGAGATCAAACTAATAAAAAAATCCCTCAAGTTAAATATTAAGTTCATGCTTTCCAAGTTTTAGCACTCATCAAGACTAGTATCGAATAATGTAGGTTTCGCCTACGCGAGGTGCATGTTCTATATTAGTAAGGTGCGATGGGATAATTATAATATCCAACTGCTAAAACAATGGGTCAAACTTAACTAAAAACATTATAATAAGATTATACATGTTTATAAGCAAGAGTTGGGAATGATTCATATGTTGAATTAGAATAAGGAGTTATTCACCCAACTGAAAATATTCGAGAGTTGTATGAGATACAATTGGAAGGAGTTCCTACCTAAATAACCTAGTTTTGTGTAATCAACCTAACGCTGACTTAGAACGAAGTGAAATGTGGATCTCGACCCACTAGAAAGTCTTCCAATGGGATTTTCCGAATCAAATGATGAGGGTCATTTGGTTTGAGTAAAATAGTGGGAGCATATTTGATTAAAGGCCTAATTAAATATGTTATTTTAATGATACTTATATTTTCATTTTTTTTTGTAGATTACCATGACAACAAACAACCATATTTTGCGATCAATCCTAGATAAGGAAAAATTGTCTGGGACAAATTTCCTGGATTGGCACCGAAATCTGAGGATTGTCCTCAAGCACGATAAGAAGCTGTATGTCTTGGAGACACCTATTCCTGAAGAGGAACTTCCTAGTTCGGCACCTAAGGCAGAAAGAGATGCTTATAAGAAGCATCTTGATGATGCTAACGAAGTCGCTTGTCACATGATAGCTACTATGAACTCGGAGTTGCAAAAGCAACATGAGAACATGTCAGCGTTCGATATGATCGGACATCTGAAAATGCTCTATCAAGAGCAGGCAAGAAATGAGAGGTTTCAGGTTTCAAAGGCCCTTTTAACAGCAAGTTATCTGAGGGAAACCCTGTAGGTCCCCATGTACTCAAAATGATTGGGTATGTGGAGAACCTTGAAAGGTTAGGGTTTCCGCTTGGAAAGGAACTTGCAACTGATTTTATCTTGCAATCATTGCCAGATAGCTTTAATCAGTTTGTCATGAATTTCAACATGAATGACATGGATAAGAGTCTTCCAGAATTGCTAAGCATGTTGAAAACTGCTGAGCAGAATATGAAGACAAAAGGGAAGTCCATTCTGATGGTCAGTAATGGAAAGAAGCTGAACAAGAGGCCTACCAAGCAGGTTGGTAAAGGGAAAGGCAAGGAATTTGCCAAGCCTAAACCTATTGTTCCTGCTTTGAAGCCTAGTGGAGGCATAGCAAAGGAGGGCACTTGCTTCCATTGCGGTAAGACCGGACATTGGAAGAGAAACTGCCCAAAGTACCTGGAAGATAAGAACAATGGAGTATGGACTTCAAATTTAGGTATTTTTGTTATTGAAATTAATTTATCTACTTCTGCATCATGGGTATTAGATACTGGATGAGGTTCTCACATTTGTACTAATGTGCAGGGGCTAAAAAGGAGTAGAGATTTGGCAAAAGGTGAAGTTGACCTACGAGTTGGAAATGGAGCAAAGGTCGCTGCTTTAGCCGTAGGAACTTATGTTTTGACTTTACCTAGTGTTTTAATAATTCAGTTAGAGAACTGTTATTATGTACCTGCAATTAGTAGGAATATTATTTCCGTTTCTTGTTTGGACAAGTTTGGTTTTTCATTTATAATAAAGAACAATTGTTGCTCTATTTATTTGAATGATATATTCTATGCTTCTGCGCAAATGAACAATGGACTATATGTCCTTGATCTTGAAATGCCAATTTATAACATTAACACTAAATGGATTAAACCTAATGAGTTAAATCCAAGCTACCTTTGGCACTGTCGCTTAGGCCACATAAATGAGAAACGCATTTCCAAACTCCATAAAGATGGACTCTTGGACTCTTTTGATTATGAATCATATGAGACATGCAGATCTTGTTTAATTGGAAAGATGACAAATTCCCCATTCACAGGAAAAGGTGAAAGGGCTAATGATATTTTGGCCCTCATACATACTGATGTATGTGGACCACTGAACATACCAGCCAGAGGAGGTTTTCAATACTTCATCACATTTACTGATGATTTCAGTAGATATGGTTATGTGTATTTAATGAAACACAAATCTGAAACCTTTGAAAAATTCAAGGAATTCAAGAATGAAGTACAAAACCAACTAGGTAAGAATATTAAAGTTCTTTGATCAGATCGAGGCGGTGAATATTTAAGCCTAGAGTTTGATGACCATCTAAAGGAATGTGGGATTTTATCCCAACTTACTCCTCCCGGAACACCACAATGGAATGGTGTATCTGAGAGAAGAAATCGAACCTTGTTAGACATGCTCCGATCCATGATGAGTCACGCCGATCTTTCGAACTCCTTTTGGGGACATGCACTATTGACTGCAACTTACACACTTAACCGGGTTCCATCCAAAAAGGTTGAGAAGACACCATATGAGATATGGAGTGGTAAGAAACCACATATGTCTTACATGAAGATTTGGGGTTGCGAAGTTTATGTGAAACGATAAATTTCAACTAAGCTTGAGCCCAAATCTGACAAATGCTTATTTGTGGGGTATCCTAAAGAAACAAGAGGGTATTACTTCTACAATCCTTCCGAGGGCAAAGTGTTTGTCGCTCGAACTGGAGTTTTTCTGGAAAAGGATTTTATTTCCAAAAGAATCAGTGGGAGGAAAATGGAGCTTGAAGAAATTCAAGAACCACAAAGCATTGATACACCTATGGAGGAATTAGAGCAAGAAACACAAGTAGTTGTGGAAGAGCAACCTGCTCAAGTAGAACAAGACCAGCGTAGGTCAAGCAGGATACGTCAACAACCTGAGAGATATGGATATCTCATAAGTGATCAGGGTGATGTATTACTCATGGATCAAGATGAGCCTGTGACCTACCAAGAGGCCATAATTGGTCCTGAGTCCGAGAAGTGGCTAGAAGCCATGAAATCTGAAATGGATTCCATGTACACAAACCAGGTTTGGACCTTGGTAGAGCCTTCTATAGGAGTTAACCCTATAGGATGCAAGTGGGTCTTCAAAAAGAAGACTGACATGGATGGTAAGGTACATACCTATAAGGCAAGACTGGTTGCAAAAGGCTATAAACAAATTCATGGGGTGGACTATGATGAAACCTTTTCACCAGTTGCAATGCTTAAATCTGTTCGGATTTTACTTGCTATCGCTGCATATCATGATTATGAAATATGGAAGATGGATGTCAAAACTGCTTTCCTTAATGGGAATCTTCTTGAGGATGTGTACATGACACAACCTGAAGGATTTAACATACCAGAGGAAGCCCAAAAGATATGTAAGTTACAACGATCAATTTATGGATTGAAGCAAGCTTCCAGAAGCTGGAATCTTCGTTTTGATGAAACAGTAAAACAATATGGATTCATCAAGAATGAAGATGAGCCTTGTGTCTACAAGAAAGTTAGTGGGAGCATGATCGTATTCCTGGTATTATATGTAGATGACATATTACTCATTGGAAACGATGTCCCTACCTTGCAACAAGTGAAGACTTGGTTAGGGAAATTCTTTTCAATGAAGGACCTAGGTGAAGCAGCCTATATATTAGGAATCAGGATCTATAGAGATAGGTCACAAAAAATGCTTGGCCTAAGTCAGAGTACATACATAGAAAAAGTGTTGAGACGCTTTAATATGCATGATTCCAAGAAAGGATTCATACCTATGCAACATGACATGTGTCTATCAAAAACACAATCCCCTTCAAGTAAGGAAGAAAGGGATCGCATGGATAAGATTCCATATGCACCTGCAATAGGATCTATCATGTATGCCATGCTATGTACTCGACCAGATGTCTCGTATTCTTTAAGTGCAACGAGTAGGTACCATTCTAATCCCGGTGATGCTCATTGGGTAGTTGTCAAGAATATCCTTAAGTACTTGAGAAGGACTAAGGATTCATTCTTGATATATGGAGGTCAGGAAGAGCTTGCTGTAATTGGATACACCGATGCTAGCTTCCAGACAGATAAGGATAACTTTAGATCGCAATCTGGTTATTTGTTTTGTTTAAATGGTGGCGATGTGAGCTAGAAAAGTTCAAAGCAAGATACAGTTGCTGATTCTACAACCGAGGCTGAGTATATTGCTGCCTCAACTGCAGCAAAGGAAGCTGTTTGGATCAAGAAGTTCATTAGTGAACTTGGCATAGTCCATAGCATTGTGGATCCCATTGATCTCTATTGTGATAACAATGGTGCTATCGCACAATCTAAGGAGCCTAGATCTCACCAACGATCCAAACACATACTTAGGCGTTATCATCTCATTCGATAGATAATAAAACGGGGAGATGTGAAAATATGCAGAGTACCTACACTTGACAATGTTGCTGACCCATTAACAAAGCCTCTTACGCAGCTGAAGCATGATGGACATACTAGATCTATGAGTATTAGGGGTATGCCTGATTGGCTCTACTGCTAGTGGGAGATTGTTGGTGTAAGCCCTAGAGGCCAATACTTTTGGTACTTGTATCGAATTATTTATTAATAATAAAATGCATTTCTTTATTATGTTTGCTTTCCAAAATAATAAAGTACCTAGAATGGTTTATTTGTTTAATGAAATGTTAAGTGTGACTTAATCATGAGATCCCATTAAACATAAGACACTATTCTTAAAGTATCTGTATTCAAGCTTTAATGTGAAGTGGGATAGCATTAAAGCATTAATATTATTATGAAGATAGATTGATGATCACATCTCATGGATCATAGATAAGGAGTTATCAAGTCTTGACGTAGGTATGAATATTAGGAGTAATATTTATACTGGATTGACCCGCTATGAGAATACTACATAGAATGTTATGCAAAGTGTCATAAGTTATTCTCATGATGATAATGGTGTATACCACCCTTCGACCTGAAACCACTATGGACCCTAGATGTAGAGTCGAGTACTTTATTGCTGATCAAACGTCATCCCTAACTGGATGACTGTAAAGACGGTTGATGGGTACTTCACAAAGCATGCTAAGGGACATGAGTGACCTAGATGGAATTTGCTCATCCTGCATAACAGGATAAATGTCTAAGGGCCCAATATTTAACTGGACAAGGGTGACACAGTGTATGCCTTGTGTTCAATATAGACATGAGGGCAAAAGGGTAATTGTACAACACAAATATTATCACAGAAAAGGTTTGGTCAGATCACATGACATTTTCGTGACTTGGGTAACAGTGATGTGTTGCTAGATACTGCTCACTGTTTATTATGAAGGGGTGAAAAACACAAGAAGGGGGGGTTGAATTGTAAAACTGAAATCTTAAAGCAATTGACAAGATATTTTTATCCTGGTTCGTTTGATCTCAAACTACTCCAGTCCACCCGTCAAGGTGATTTCGCCTCTCTCCAACGAGGTCTTAATTCACTATATTCAACTGAATATTACAGACTGCTTTAACAACTGCTAAAGCCTTCTTGATTCAAACCACAATCCGGTTTGTCAAGGCAACACTTTCTTACAAAGGTATAAAGCGAATGTGTGTGAATGTTTTCTACAAAACTTTATCACAACTGTGATGTATACACAAATTAAGCTTAGAAACTAGATTGCTAAACACTAATGGAGTATCAGAGTTTGTGGTTTAGCAAAACTGGTAGATGAAGATTATTGTTCAGCTTTGTGCGTGTAGAGAATTGGAGAGCATTAACCATTATAATCTTCGAAGCCTTGTTTATATAGCACTTGAGAAGATGAACGTTGAATGCAATATTCTTGATTCAATGCTAATAACAAGCTTTCCTTTTTGAGCAGATCTTGTCTAGAATGATGCCGTTGGAATTAATTAGCGTTCAATGCACAGTACCGTTGCTTCTTCAATGCACGTTCTGGCTTGGCTCATTCTGATTCTGCTTCGCTGCTGATGAACTATTGTTTTTGTATCAGAGTGTTTACGCGCAGTTCTGTTCATCAAGCTTCAGCATGTACGTGAGTTGATCATCTGATCTTGATGTTCTGATTCAGCAACTTCTGATGCTGGTGTATGAAACCAAATTCTGATGCTGAAGAAGTGATCTTGCTTATTTTACTCAGCGTATCTGCAAGTCAGAGCATAGTAATTTTAGGCAGCATATAGTTCAAACATGAAACATACAAATACTATATCTTTTCACTTTGTTATCATCAAAACTCAATTATACGGTAGTAGATTCAAACATTGTTCTAACAATCTCCCCCTTTTTGATGATGACAAAAACTAGATATTTTAAATGAAAAATAACGAGAAAAGGTGTCTGGGAAATGTTTCAGAGTTAAGAAGTAAGGAGAAATCAGAGTTAAGAGATACTCCCCCTGAGTTGATTACTTCCCTTTGATGATACGTGTTCTTCAAGATCAGATCTTTGTCTTTCTTTGAACATCCGATTAAGAGTCCTTGACTTATCAGGGAGCAGAGCTTCAGAGCTTTTCCTGTCAGAGCTTTGCTTTGGATCAGAGTATTTGGTCGATCAGAACTTCATATTTGATCAGAGCAACATTGATCAGAGCTTCTACATTTTGATCAGAGCTTCTAGTCTTCATAGTGTTCAGGAGCTTCCTTGTGCCTGTAGACTTAAAACAAAACAGAAAAACATTTCAAGTAATAGAGTTAGAATGTTTGAGAGTTTTTGTCTTAGTTAGCCGTTATTGATTTTAAATATCATTCTTGTTCTCCCCCTTTTTGTCAGCAATCAAAAAGTGTTGGTGATGTGCTAAAACAGTTTAGATCAGAAAAACAAATTATATTAAAATAGTTCATAATCAGAGCAAAAGAACATTACAAAACATAGTCAAAACAGTACATCAGAAAATGAAGAAAACATAGAGACTGTCATGCATGAAAAAAAAATTTAAGGTTGAGGGGGCATGCGTGAGAACAGGCTTTCCAGCATTGCTTGAATCTTTTCAGAAGTTTCATTCTGCTTCTGAACCATGTTGACAACAGTGTCAATCTTGATGTCCTGTACATCCATTCTTGCTTTCATCTTCTGATCATTCTCTTCCATCCGCTACTGTAGACGCAAGTCATTCAGCCTTAATTCTTCCAGAGCCTGCCTGTCCAAGGCAGCTTGAGAAGAGTCAGAGGGAGGAAGCTTCTCAGAACTTTCAGCGACATCTTCTGCTTGACTTTCAGCCTGAATGGTCTTGTCTTCTTCTGATGGTTGCACCTGTGCAGCTTGCTCTTTCTCAGACCAAGATTCACTGTCCAGAGGGAGCACAACTTCTTGAGGCAGCTGACTTTCAACTTCCTTCAGCAGCTTGCTGAAGTTCTGTTGAGCCTGCTCATAGTTGACGTCCTGCAGCTTGAGAGCTTCAGCACGTACCCATATTCTGAACTGTGACCAGAGCTGATCAGAAGCAGCTGGGTCGATCATCCCAGGACAGACTTGCTTCAAAGAAGCAATCCATTGCAGCATACCTGTTTCAAAATTCAAAATACCAGAGCCAACTCTGGTTGCTTTGGTTTGGGTATGGCAATTTTGTGTCTTAGATCAGCAAGACGTTCAAGACTTGTTAAGTCAATGAAAGTTCTGCTGGGGTTTTCAGCGGTTTTCTGAGAGGTTGTTTGTTTTGGAGGAGGGTTATCAGAATCAGAGTCAGATATTTCTATTGGAGTGGTTGGAGTTTTTGGAGGTGTTGATTCTAATGAGGATGGCAACTGGGGCCTGACAATAGTGGTTCCACATGGCAACTGGATTGCCAGCGGTGAAGGTTGAGGTGAGTGGGGGTCAGAATGATGAGGAGAAGGGGTTTCATAGCGGTGAAACTCTGTTTGGGGTGCAGGTGGATTATTTTCTGGTTGAGGAGGTGGAATCTCTGATTGCTTAGGGACCAGAGGTTCTTCTGTGAGTGGTTGTTGTGATTGTGGTTCTGGTTCTGGTTGTTGTTGTATTTCTGGTTCAGGTTGTGGTTCTGGTTGTGGAGGAGGAATATTTGGTGGTTCAGAATTTGGTTGAGCAGAAGCATGTTCACGCTCAATATCAGCTAGCACTCTATCAAGTGCTGGTGTTGTTGAAATAGTTGGTTGTTTGGGAGTCTTAGTTCTGGGTCTTCTGAGTAGTAAGGCCTCAGAAGGGTCTTCTGGTATGGTTTCATCAATGGTAGGGATTGGAATGGATATTCTGTGAGAGGTTTGAGAAGGGGCAACAGATGTTGGAATAGTAGATGAAATTGAAATAGGGGCAGCAGATGAAATACCTCTTTTCTTTGGAGTCTGATGAGATGATCCTTCTGCTTTCCTCTTCTTTGTCTTCTTCTGAGTCACTTCTGGTTGGACTTGACTCAGATCTTTGATCTTCAGCTTTGAACCTGTATCTTCTTCCTTGTATGAATCTGGATACTTGAGAAACATATCAGGTTTGGATTCCATTTCAGAAAATTTTGGGAAATCACTCAGAGGCACTCTTCTGCTGGAGATGTCAGCAGTTGAAGTAGCTCTGGGTTCCTTCCTAATATTTTCTATCAGCTTCATCTTTTTCAGGTTCTTAGCATTCAGCGGTTTTCCAACAGTTGGTTCAATAGTGCTCAGCACTTGAGCTTCGCTCAGATACTCTATCAGCTTATTCTCTGTCAGAATATCTGATATGAGCCTTCCAAACGGTATCCAGTCCCTTTTGGTCCTTTCTTCTTCTCTTGTTTCTTTGACACTAGTCTTGAGATGGTTGAACAGGAAGTGTGCCAGATTGATCTTTACCCTCTGATCAATAAAGTAGATCAGAAATTGCTGATCCACGTTTATATAATCAGGAGAACTTGTTGGTTTCCTGTGATTGAAGCATCCAAGAACAATCTTGGCCCATACTCTGCAGTGATCCTTCAGATCCTTAATTTTGCTGCTGGGAAATCCAAGAGTGAAAATGTTGTTGGCTACCACACCTATATCAGGGCATCTATCAGCCATGTCCACACAACGGACTCCACCACCACTTTGACCGATTAGCTTTGCAATGAGATCTTCAGAAATCACTATCTTCTTTCCCATGACAGAAGAGATGACTAGATGTTTATGAATCTTGGCGTGAATCCAAAATTCCTTGACAAGCTCTGGGAATGTTGGTCCAACCAACCTATCGAAATACCTCTCCCACTTTTGAGCCCTAATTTCTTCAGTTAGGTCAAATCCATTTTCCTTCAAACTTTCAAAGTCGATGATTAACTCAGAGAGAACTTCAAGATTCTTTACCGGTGTGAGAAGAGTTCTGAGGGGCACCTGATATTGTTCAGAGGTTTCTTTCTTCTGATTGCCTGCAGAAATGCTGGAGGATGCCATTGTTCTCACAAAAAAACTTTGAGAATGATTTGAGAGAAAAAGGTTTGTAGGAGATAAACTCAGAAATATGCAGAAAATGCTTAAGAGATTATGAGAAAGCGTAAAGAATAAAAATGAAGGATTAATGTGCTTAAATAGAGTTTTCAAAAATTATTTTGAAAAATTAAACGTTTTTAAGAGAGAGAAAAAAAATAATGATTGCCATTTAACAAGCGTGATTACTTTTCATTAAATGCTTGCTGATTTTGGGGGATTTGAGAAAGATACTTAAAAACGGTTACCAGACATGTGTCTCAATGCACCCAATCAGCGCTTTGCCTTCTCAGAAGCGTGCACGCGTTCTGCTTCAGAGATTTGCTGATGATTGGATGACACTTGTTTGATGTAGTGATCAGCACGTCTGTCTTTGAGATTAGACTCTCAGATCTTTAGACTTGCATCTGATACAATCTGCATGTTCTATCTTTCTGAAAGAAGATTGATCAGAAGTTCACAGTAAAATAATTACATTCTGAAGATAAATACATGGAATTAAAACATTTTCATTCTGGGCATACTTTCATGCTGAGATGTTTCAGAATGAAATTAAACCTATCTTCTGAAAGGGGTTTAGTAAAGATATCAGCCCATTGATGGTCTGTATCTATAAATTTCAAGTTTAAAATACCTTTCTGAATATAGTCCCTAATGAAATGATGTTTTATTTCTATATGCTTAGCTCTAGAATGTAAAATAGGATTCTTACTTAAGCAAATAGCAGAAGTATTATCACAAAGAATAGGAATGTTACTCTCAAAAATCTGGAAGTCTTCAAGCTGACTTTTCATCCAGAGCATTTGTGTGCTACATCCTGCTGCTGCTATGTACTCAGCTTCTGCTGTTGACAGAGCAATTGTTGATTGCCTTTTGCTGGACCACGAGATCAGATTTTCTCCCAGAAACTGGCAGCTTCCAGAAGTACTTTTACGTTCCACTCTGTCTCCAGCGAAATCAGCATCACAGTAGCCTACTAAGCTGTAATCACTAGATTTTCTATAAAACAAACCCAGATTAGTAGTACTTTTCAGATACTTGAAAATTCGCTTAACAGCTGTTAAGTGAGATTCTCTAGGATCTGATTGGAATCTAGCACAAATACATACGCTGAATAAGATATCAGGTCTTGAAGCTGTCAGATAAAGGAGAGAACCAATCATACCTCTGTAGACTTTCTGTTCTACACTTTTGCTTACCTCTTCTCTTTCCAGAATGCACGTGGGATGCATTGGAATCTTTGATGGCTTACATTCTGAGAGGTCAAATTTCTTCAGAAGATCTCTGATGTATTTGCTCTGATGAATGTAAGTTCCCTCTGGAGTTTGATTGATCTGAATTCCTAGAAAGAATTTCAGTTCCCCCATGAGGCTCATCTCAAATTCTGCCTGCATACACTTAGCAAATTTTCTTCCAAGAGAAGGATTAGTAGAACCAAAAATAATATCATCAACATAAATTTGACAGACTAAAATGTCACTCTTAACTGTTTTACAGAATAGAGTAGTGTCCACTTTCCCTCTGGTGAATTCATTTTCAAGCAGAAAGTTACTTAGCCTTTCATACCAAGCTCTGGGAGCTTGTTTCAGACCATAGTGACTTTTTCAGTTTGAAAACATGTTCTGGATGTTTTGTATTTTCAAAACCTGGGGGTTGGTGAACATAAACTTCTTCTTCTATATAACCATTTAAGAATGCACTTTTGACATCCATCTGATACAGAGTGATGCCTCTATTAACAGCAAATGAAATTAAAAGTCTGATAGATTCTAACCTGGTGACTGGGGCAAAGGTTTCTGTATAGTCTATCCCCTCTTGCTGACTATAACCTTGTGCAACCAGTCGTGCCTTGTTTCTGATGACTTCACCTTGTTCATTTAGCTTGTTTCTGAACACCCATCTTGTTCCAATGACGTTGAATCCTTTTGGTCTGGGAACGAGATCCCATACGTCGTTTCTGGTGAATTGATTCAGCTCTTCTTGCATTGCCAGAATCCAGTCATTATCCAGAAGTGCTTCATCAATAGAAGAAGGTTCAATCAGAGACACAAGTCCCATAAGAGTTTCTTCAGAGTTTCTGAAGCTTGCTCTTGTTCTGATTGGATCTTCCTTTCTTCCTAGAATAGTCTCTTCTGGGTGATCCAAACTGCTTCTGGGCAATCTCTTCTGAGGTTGATCAGCAGCTGTTGTAGGATTTCTAGCATTGCTCCTTTCAGACGTTGAAGGAATGTCTGTGTTGAGAGCTTCTGATGACTTGTCTTCAGAACCTGCAAATTCAATTTCTATACCTGCAAGATTTTCATTCTGCTTTGACTTTTCAGAGTCAAGCTTGTCATCAAAACGAACACTGATTGATTCTTCCACAATCTGTGTTTCTGTATTGTATACTCTGTACCCTCTTGAGCGTTCAGAGTATCCTAACATAATACACTTCTGTGCCTTAGAATCAAACTTGTTCAAATAATTCTTTGTATTCAATATATAGCAAGTACATCCAAATGGATGAAAATACGAAATGTTGGGCTTTCTGTTCTTCCACAGTTCATATGGAGTCTTTTCCAGAATAGGTCTTATTGAGATTCTATTCTGAATGTAGCACGCTGTGTTTATTGCCTCTGCCCAGAAAGTCTTAGCAACGTTTGTCTCATTGATCATGGTTCTGGCCATTTCTTGCAATGTTCTGTTCTTTCGTTCTACAACTCCATTTTGTTGGGGAGTTCTAGGACAAGAGAAATCATGCAGAATGCCTTTGTCATTAAAGAATGACTCAAAATCTTTATTTTCAAATTCTCCACCATGATCACTTCTGACTTTAACGATTCTAAGATCTTTTTCATTCTGAACTTGGTTACAGAAGGTAACAAACACAGAGTGTGACTCGTCCTTGTGTCTTAAGAACTTTACCCATGTCCATCTGCTATAGTCATCTACG
This sequence comes from Vicia faba, assembly GCA_948472305.1. Taxonomy (NCBI): domain Eukaryota; kingdom Viridiplantae; phylum Streptophyta; class Magnoliopsida; order Fabales; family Fabaceae; genus Vicia; species Vicia faba. The sequence continues at coordinate 258,629,855 of OX451737.1, read as the reverse complement.
ATTACTAACCCATACTTCTTACCACTGACTGAAGCAGTTTTAACTGGTCCAAATAAGTCAATGTGCAGAAGTTCTAATGGCTTAGAGGTAGAAACAACATTTTTGGATTTAAAAGAAGGTTTTGCAAATTTGCCTTTCTGACATGCTTCACACAGAGCATCTGAATTGAACTTCAAATTAGGAAGTCCTCTGACCAGATTGAGTTTGTTAATCTGAGATATTCTTCTCATACTAACATGCCCCAATCTTCTGTGCCAGATCCACTGCTCGTTGTTAACAGACAGAAGACATTTTACGTTCTGATTCTTTAGTTCAGAAAGTTTGATTTTGTAAATGTTGTTTTTCCTCTTTCCATTAAACAGGATAGTCCCATCTTTCTGACTAACAGCTTTACATGATTTTTGATTAAAGATTATATCATAACCGTTATCACTTAATTGACTTATGGATAACAGATTATGCATCAATCCATCAACAAGCAGAACATTATTAATAGAGGGAAGATTTCCATTACCTACAGTTCCAGAGCCAATTATCTTTCCCCTCTGATTGCCTCCAAAGCCAACGTGGCCTCCAGGCTTAAGTTCCAGGCTTTGGAACATATGCCTTCTTCCCGTCATGTGTCGTGAGCAGCCAGAGTCCAGGTACCATGACTGGTGTTTCTGACTTGCTGCTAAAGATATCTGCAACATGTATTATTTTATCCTTAGGTACCCAGATCTTCTTGGGTCCTGATTTGTTAGTTTTACCAAAACTCTGGTTGAATTTTGGTTTCACAGAGTGCTTACTACTAGTATATTTGATGTCATGTGTGTGACCATACACAAAGTGTGAATCTAGAGGAGTGTGTTTAATGGTTAAATCCATGACATTTTTAGGTGTAGGAACCTTACCTAGGTATCCTATTCCTTTCCTGCCGTTTCTGCTAACTCCATAGATCATTGAAGCCATTCTGCTTCTATCTATGCTTTTAGCAAGGAACTTCTGGAAACTGTGATCATACTCCTTGATGATCTCATCAGCGTTGCTGGGAGTTTCAGAAATTGGTTCCTTCTGAGAGTTTTGTAAAGAGTTTTCTAATTTTGAAATTTTATCTCTCAGCTCAGAGTTTTCCAATTTGAGACTCTCAGACTTATTAGAGTCAGATTCAAGATTCCTTTTCAGGTCTCTGAATTTAGCTCTAATCTGCTGATAACGTTCCAGAATTTCATTGAGGCTTTCAGCAAGTTCAGCCTTTGTAAAATTAACAGCGAAGTTAGGGAATACCTCTTCTGTGTCTGATTCTGAGTCTGATTCAGAAGCTTCACTATCATCTGGAATGTTAGCCATGAGCGCTATGTTTGCCCTTTCATCATCTGATTCTGAGTCAGCTTCAGACGAGTCAGAGTCATCCCATGTGGCCATGAGACTTTTCTTCTTCTCTCTTCCAAACTTCTTTTTGGGCTTTTCCCTCTGAAGCTTTGGGCAGTCACTCTTGTAGTGTCCTTGCTCATTGCACTCGTAGCAGATGATGTCTTTTGTGTTTGGCTTCTTGCTACCGGAGGAGCCTTCAGATCTTCTGTATCCAGAGGAAGAATCTGTCCTTCTGTATCTGGAAGAAGACTCGTTCTGATCAGATCTTCTGGGATTCCTGAACTTCCTTTGTCTTTGCTTCCACAGTTGATTTACTCTTCTAGAGAGAAGGGAAAGTTCGTCTTCTTCTGATGAGGATCCATCATATGTTTCTTCAACTGCCTGCAAAACTTTAGATTCAGATTTTCTGTTAGATTTTAAAGCTAAAGGCTTACCTTGCTTCTGAGGCTCATCAGCTTCTAGCTCTATCTCATGACTTCTGAGGGAGCTTATAAGTTCCTCCAGAGTGATTTTGTTGAGATCTTTCGCTAGCTTCAGAGCAGTAACCATAGGCCTCCACTGCTTGGGTAAACTTCTGATTATCTTCTTGACATGGTCAGCAGTAGAGTATCCTTTGTCCAGAACTTTGAGACCAGCTACCAGAATCTGGAATCTAGAGAACATAGTTTCAATGGATTCAGATTCTTCCATTTTGAACGCCTCATACTTCTGAATGAGCGCCAGAGCTTTTGTTTCTTTGACTTGAACGTTGCCCTCATGCGTCATTCTGAGAGAATCAAAGATGTTCTTAGCTGTGTCTCTGTTGGAGATCTTTTCATACTCAGTATAGGAGATGGCACTGAGGAGGATGGTTCTGGCCTTATGGTGATTCTTGAAATCACGCTTTTATTGATCAGTCATTGATTTTCTATCAATCTTCTGACCAGTTGCATTCACAGGGTGTGTGTATCCATCTGTCACCATATCCCACAGATCAGCATCATGTGCTAGAAAGAAGCTTTCAATTCTGTCTTTCCAGTAATCAAAGTTTTCTCCATCAAAGACTGGAGGTTTGCCGCTGAATCTGTCTCTGTCCTCATTGTTGTCATTGCTGAAATGAGAGTTGTTTCCTGCCATTGTGTTTTTCTGACGCTGGATCTTGTACTGACACGGTTAAGTGTTTTAGCTCAGAACCAGGCGCTCTGATGCCAATTGAAGGGGTGAAAAACACAAGAAGGGGGGGGGTTGAATTGTAAAACTGAAATCTTAAAGCAATTGACAAGATATTTTTATCCTGGTTCGTTTGATCTCAAACTACTCCAGTCCACCCGTCAAGGTGATTTCGCCTCTCTCCAACGAGGTCTTAATTCACTATATTCAACTGAATATTACAGACTTCTTTAACAACTGCTAAAGCCTTCTTGATTCAAACCACAATCCGGTTTGTCAAGGCAACACTTTCTTACAAAGGTATAAAGCGAATGTGTGTGAATGTTTTCTACAAAACTTTATCACAACTGTGATGTATACACAAATTAAGCTTAGAAACTAGATTGCTAAACACTAATGGAGTATCAGAGTTTGTGGTTTAGCAAAACTGGTAGATGAAGATTATTGTTCAGCTTTGTGCGTGTAGAGAATTGGAGAGCATTAACCATTATAATCTTCGAAGCCTTGTTTATATAGCACTTGAGAAGATGAACGTTGAATGCAATATTCTTGATTCAATGCTAATAACAAGCTTTCCTTTTTGAGCAGATCTTGTCTAGAATGATGCCGTTGGAATTAATTAGCGTTCAATGCACAGTACCGTTGCTTCTTCAATGCACGTTCTGGCTTGGCTCATTCTGATTCTGCTTCGCTGCTGATGAACTATTGTTTTTGTATCAGAGTGTTTACGCGCAGTTCTGTTCATCAAGCTTCAGCATGTACGTGAGTTGATCATCTGATCTTGATGTTCTGATTCAGCAACTTCTGATGCTGGTGTATGAAACCAAATTCTGATGCTGAAGAAGTGATCTTGCTTATTTTACTCAGCGTATCTGCAAGTCAGAGCATAGTAATTTTAGGCAGCATATAGTTCAAACATGAAACATACAAATACTATATCTTTTCACTTTGTTATCATCAAAACTCAATTATAGGGTAGTAGATTCAAACATTGTTCTAACATATTATATTTAAATGTGTGATTTAATATAATTGCCAACGTCGCGAAAACCTACAGGGTCACACACATAAGGACAGGTTGATGAGAGATAGAATAAATAAGGAACACCGTAAGGTACAATACACTTAAGTGTAATACGGAAAGTGGTAAGGTACCACGTGGATAAGTGATATATGGTACATCATAAGGTATGATGTCCATAAGCTTAATTAGGCTTTTAGCTTATAGCCTTAATTGGGCTTTTAGCTTGTAGCCCACACGAGTGATTCTATAAATAGATCCCTTGTGATGAAGCAATTTCACTTGATGCAATTTCGTTTTTGATTCTCTCTCTCACTCAAAGTTTCTGTTCGTGATCAGCTAGCACTGTGACCGGAAGCGATATGTTCGTGTGGACTGATTAGAGGCATTGTTCTTCATCAACGCTCGTGATCACAACATCAAAGGTCTGAATCGCCACAAGAGGTAAATGTTTCTATCACTGACCATGCTCATTCGTAAGGACCGTTAAAGGAAATTTTTAAATTCCGCTGCGCTTTTGATTGCAATTTCCTTCACTTCCAACCCACTTGGTAACGGAATCAGGGTTGTGATTATCTCTCCCAAGGGTTTCCATACACCTTTCACCTCCAGACTTTGTTTTGACTGTACCAACAACATGGCCGAATATGAAGCGTGCATCATGGGTATCAAATCTGATATTGACCTAAGAATCAAGTTCTTAAATGTATATGAGGTTTCAGCCCTAGTCATCAGTTTAGTCAAGGGAGAATGGGATACGAAGAATCCAAATCTCATTCCTTATTGGGAGCATGTATTGGCATTAATTCCGTACTTCGAGGAAATCACTTTTGAACATATCCCACGAGAAGAGAATCAGTTGGCAGACGCATTGGCAACCATGTCATCTATGTTTAAATTCAGATGGGAAAACTAGGCTCCTCGAATTAATATTGAGAGACTGAATGAACCGACACTCTGCTATGAAGTTGACAACGACGGAGTTGAGAAGAATCCTTGGTTTCATGAAGTTAAAAGGTACCTCGGGGCCCAAGAATACTCTGAGGGAGCATCTTTCAAGGACAAGAAATTCCTACTGAGGTTCTTTGCTAAGTTCTTCCTGAGCAACGGAATTTTATACAAGCGCAACCATGATTCGACTCTGCTTCATTATGTAGACAAGAAGAAAGTATAGAAGATTATGGAATATATGTACGAAGGTATCTTTGATACTCACTCCATCAGACATACGATGGCTAAGAAGATTCTGAGAGCGGGTTACTATTGGTCGACTATGGAAACCGATTTCCATCACCATTCAAGAACCTCTCACAAATTCCAGATATACGCCGACAAAGTACACGTGCCTCTGGTTCCTCTAAATGTCTTGAATGCTCCTTGGCCATTTGCAATATGGGGAATTTATATGATTGGAGAGATTAATCCTACTACTTCCAATGGACATCGATTCATTGTCGTCGCTATTGACTATTTCATAAAGTGGGTCGAAGTAGCCTCATTTGCCTCCATCACTAAGAATGTAGTGGCTCGGTTCATTAAACATAATCTTATCTTTCGGTATGGCATCCCCGAAAGGATCATCATGGAAAATGGTACTAACCTGGATAATACTATGATCACGGAACTTTGCACGCAGTTCAAGATCAAACACCACGACCCTTCTCTATATCGACCGAAGATGAATGATGCAGTGGAAGCCGCCGATAAAAACATTAAGAAGATTATATAGAAGATGACGGTTGAAGCTACCGGCATAAAACACAGAGCCGCCACCGAACTTTATTTATCCCGAAGGAAGGGGAAATATTGATAAAACCACAAGGGAATGGATAAGATGGTCTTGCGACCAAGAGAAAGGGTAATGGAGTCGGTTATGCGAGGGGAAGGTATTAGCACCCCTCACATCTGTTGTACTCAACGGGATCCATTTTGTTTGTTTGTCTTAAAGGGTGTATTTATCTACAACTATACTTGCTTAAGGGGACAAGAATGGTTTTTTATTATTGCGTTTGTGAGGGTTTCGCGACCCTTTGCCTACGTATCCAATGAAGGAATCATAACACCTTAGTTCCTCTAGAAAATGGTTGGTTTGTTTGTGTTTTTTAGTGGGCGATGCTAACGCATGCATTCTAGAAATAGGCACGGCCGGTATCACAGTAGAACGGAGATAACATGCCCTTTGGGGAAGTTTTGATTGGTTGAGTGTTTTGTGAGTTTTAGAATAAATAACAGTAATGATTAGAAAGCGTATTTGGATTTTTGATTTGCGAAAGTTAAGTTTTAATTTAATTAGGGAAAATGAAATACAAAATAAAATTCTAAGGGGAAAGTCTACCCTAATGTTGTCATATAGTTTATGGACTTAATGTTGAGTTTTCAATGGGGATATTCTATCCTAAAGTTGACATGTAAAGGTTTCATTCCTAAGGTCTAACTCAACATAGAATGATCAGATGTAGTTTAATCATTCGAATGGAGTTTCCTTAATGGAGCATAAATCAACAAGGAAATCAAGAAAGTAATTATCACACCACAATATCATGCAAAATAATCGAGTATATTTTTTTTTTCAAAAACATCACATAATAATTTCTTCCAAAGATTTATCAAGAATCGTGGAAAAATAATGAACAAAACTGATCATGAAAGTGAAAGAGATAAATAATAAATCAAAATTATAAAATAAGCTCCAAAAATTAATCATGCATTTTCACCATTTTATTATTTTCTATCATACATATAAAAAAATGGAAGGAAAATATTGAAATGGAATATTAAAGCAAAATAAAGAAAATGGGATAAAATATCCAAACAGGGAGGGGTAAAGTTTGCTTCAGGGGTGTTGGGTTTAAGTTGTTAAAAAGAAAAAATGGGTTTAGGGGAATTTTGCGAAGCCCGTGATTTGAAAAAAAAACACCAAAGGACAAAGAAGCTAGGTCGGACCGGGTCAAAGGGTCCGGACCCAGCGAAACTAAAACAAACTTATGGGTGGAAAAGAAAAAAAAACCTAGCCATTCTTCCCTATTTCCTCTGCTTTCATGGAACTCCTCCGATTAACCTCCTTCACGAGTCACCGTGTCGCGCCGGTCATCGCATCATAACTAAACATCTCCGCATCCTCGTCTTCTCCGTTGTTCTTTCAATTTTTCTCTTTCAGAGAACGGTTGCGCATTCTTCTTCCGCCATCTCTGATCCAAGACACCGTACAACCATCATCCTCATCACCATCTCTCTCACGACCTCCCCCGAATACTACTTTAAATTTCAGAAAGTCAAAAACGAAATATGCGACGGGGTGAATCGCCTCATAGTTTGTTGCACTTCTTGAAGGCGAGAGTGAGAGATCTTCAAGAATTTCAGGTAACAACAAGCACCCAAATTTATTCTTCTTATCTTCCTTGTTCTTTCTGCAATTTCGGTTACTCTGCCTTGGGTGATTTGTATTGAGATCGTTGTGCGTTCTTGATGTTATAGAAGTTGATACAGTGGGATGTTTTCGAAGTCGTTGAACTATGATGATTCGTGAAAGATTAATGAATATGTAGTAGAGGATTTAAGGTAATGAAATTAAAATGACGAAGTTGTTACTTGCGGAAAATGGAGGACGATTATGAAGTTCTGAGAGGTAGAGCGAAGAGGGTTTTCAAGCGGTGAGTTTCCTGTTTTTTTCTCTTTTATGGCCTTTTTACGAAGTTTTATGGTGTATCATTTTTTTTATAGCTCAGTTTTACAGTTTTAACAAACTCTGCATTTCTATTATTTTCTATGACTTCCTCACAGGTTCTTGCTCCCTCGTTTCTTATCAGTGACAACTACCTAACACTCTCTCACAACTCTGTTCCAAGGCTTAGCAAAAAAAAGAAAACAAGTATGTTGACATCATCATAGCAAAGCGACAATCAGTACTTTTGAGGAAAAGAAAAGAACTTACATACTTGGAGCTAGTCCAAGGATTTGACTGCTGATGATAAAGTAACAAAGAAAACCAGAGGTATGCTTCTTAGCTCCTTCCCCTTTAGCTAGAATAGTGATTTTTGGCCATTTGGAATATGAGCATGGTTCTTTTCCTGTTGTAGGTTTATTGATTGGTTGCAGATTGAAAGTGGAGTGTGTTTTGTTTTAGGTTGTGGAACGTTGTAGTTATGGTAATGGCTACTAGTTACTGGTGCATTGGTAAGGTTTGAAAAAAGAAAAAATGAAGTGATATCATTTTTGTGTAGAGGTTTTTTTTGTTGATTTTCCTGCAGGTGTGATGTGTGTATTAGCTTTGGGAATTTTTATGTGTAGGCCTTGATTCTCACCTTGGTTATCCTCTGTTGTCTTTATAGCAGATAAAAGGTGGAAATGGGGGGAAATTTGAATAGTTTAAACTATCCTTAGTGTGCTGACTTTGGGCTTTAGGATGCAGGTTTGGGTTTGCCTATTTAGATATCATTTTCAGGTTGTTTGGAGCAGGTGTGACACAAATTTTGGCATGTTCTGTTTGGCTTTGTTTATACAGACTGTGCAGTTTAGGGGCAATAGCCTATGCTTGGACTGTATGCTTTGGGTGACATCTTTCTTTTCCTCTTTTATCTTTCAATGATGTAAAGCACATCTGCTTTTTTTTCTCTAATATTTCTGAAGGGTTTGTCTCTTTGAGACATGATGATGCATAGGGCATCGGGCCTGTTTATTAACCTACTGTGTTTCTATGAACTGCTATCATATATTTGCTGATTTTGCTGCTTTATTTGGCTATTATGTCGCTGCTGTTGACCGTTGCTTTTGTATGTCTGTTTTGGGATGTTGGCTTTTTTGCTATTTCTAGTTACTGCTGTTTCTGCTTGTGTAGGCTGCTGATGTGCTATTTTTGTGTTTATGGGTTTGGTTGTTTTTGTTATTTTGGCAGTTTGTTGTTTCGTATTTACTGCCTGTTTAGCAGTTTTGCTACTTGTTTGTTGGCAATTTTTCCTTTTCTCCCTTTTGTGAACCAAAGAGGACACCCCTTTTTTTTGTGATTTGTAATTGGGAGAAAATGACCCATGATTAAAAATAAATCCCTTTTTAACTGATTCCAAATGCAAACCCTCATGATGAGCATTTTCACTTAACAAATAATTTGTTTGAAAATTCTCATATGTTAATTGCTTGCTAATTTTTTCCCTTTGTCTTGTTTCATGAACACGAGAATTGGATGACCAAAGCGAAGTTGAGAGATGAAAAGGGCATGGCTATCAAAGAGTGCGGACGAGTTTCTTGACGAGGAAGCAACAAAAAGTTAAAGAAGAAACATTTAATTCCTTTTTTTGTTTTGTAAATAGCAATTGTAACTTGTGATTTCATATTTGTGACATGCCTTGTAACTTGTCTCAAAAGTGTAATGAGCACAAACTTGAATGAATTTATTAATGATGAACTTTGTTGTAGGAATCAAATATCTCTTGAATCTTGTTTGAACTTTGAAATTATATTTTAAATAATTTGAATGCACACTTTGACTTTGTAACTTAAACTTCAAGAAATCACGAACAAATGTTGTAACTTGTATTTCAAGCAATCATGCGCCTTATCTTCCAGATTCCAATCAAACTCTTGCACAAAATAAATGCTTAAGAATTTAATTCCCCTTGGTTAATTCGAACCTAAAACAACAGTCACTTAAACATTAATCTTCATATCACGCCTGAACCAAACTTTCACTTTTAAACAGAACTTTAACTTTGAGACTCACATCACAAGTAACTTGTAACTTAAGCAACCAAAACATGCCTTGACGGTCATGAACCCCCAAGCTTATTTCTTGTGCCCAAACTCCACAGTCGTCAACTTAAACTTCAAACTCTCGAATCAGTGACTTGGAGACTTTTAAGAAGAAGGCTTGAAATGAGAGAAGATGAACTCCTTGACCTAATGCACTGAACTTTGAGCCATCTTTAAGACAGGCGAAAGAAACATCTTCTCAAAAACAAAGGACCCAAAACCCTAGCATCTCGACCAACAAAATAGGGAAATAAACCCTAATCCATGCTCTGATGAATTCGAGCGAGAAACAGCCTTGTAACTTGATGACAAAAACTTCATGATACCACAAAAATCCATCCCACGATCCATTAATCGAGAACCAGATGCGTTTCCCTTTTACCTGACAAGAGAAATTCAAAACAAAATTAGACAAAAAGAGGGCACAACCCTAATACCTCAAACTAAGGGGCTTTATTCCATGAGATACGGGATACACAAATGACTTAGTGAAAACGGTGCAAATGGGATGCAAAGTTCAAAACCAGACAAAAGTAAAAGAGGTAGGGAAAATTTGGGGCACGACAACGGTGACATATAAATATTGGCATGAGATGTTACCATTTTCTCTTCATGGCTATCGCGCTTCAGTACAAACATCAACTGGGGCAATCCCGTTATCTCTAGTCAATGGTATGGAAGTTGTCCTACCTGTCGAAGTTCAGATTCCTTCTTTAAGGATTATGAAAGATGCAGATTTAGACGAAGATGAATGGATTCAGACTAGGTTGGACCAGATAAGTTTTGTCGACGAGAAAAGGATCGCGGTTGTTTGTCTTGGTCAGATGTACCAGAAGCGCATGATTGAAACCTTCAATAAAAAGGTCAAGCATCGAGTATATCAGGCTGGTGACTTGGTAATAAAGTGCATCATCCTACCACAAGGTGATCCCAGGGGAAAATGGACTCCCACCTATGAAGGGCCATTTGAAATCAAGAAAATATTTTCTAGTGGTTCTATGATACTTACCACCATGGACGATGAAGACTTTTTGCACCCTGTGAACGCGGACATAGTAAAAAAATACTACGCATGAATATGACTCGCTAGGTTAACTTTCCTAGGCAAAAATAAGGGCATCCCGACGAACCAAAAGGGTTTTGGAAAAAATTAGGGATATATATAAAGATTATACACCCGGCAAGCCGAAAACCTAAAAAGGCGGCTTAGGAAAAAAGGGTATCCCGGTGGACTGAAAACCCGAAAGGGCGGTCCAGGTAAAAGTTAGGGAATAAAGAGTACGACTATGTCCCATTGGATCATCTAATTACAACAATATTTGTTACCAACGTCAAGTTCAAACGGTACAGATCAATTCAGTCAACTTCTTCCAACAGCAAGGGATGAGATGCTTGAAGACCTAAAGGCAATAGCAGAGTTGAAACTCGATGGGGTCGTTTATACATAGCTATATGTTTTGTTTTACTTTGTACTCTTTTCATTTTACGACGATTTCCTCTTACTAGGATTTCTGTCTCTATGTACAAAAACCACCTGTTTATAGGCAAATTAAAAATACAAATACAATTTCGAAATTCAAATTTTGTTTTATCTTTTCTATTTTGTTTTCAAAAACGTCCAATGGCTAAATTGAATGAACATATGCATATGAATATGATTACTATTAACAAATATATGCATAAAAACAGGAATCAACATTTACTAAAGACTCTAGGAATTGGGATAACGTTCAAGTCGTCCACAAATCCCCATAGAGCAATCTCCATGGTATTATCCCTACAGAGTTACCTTCACAAGCTCATCCCAGACTGAGATACATTCCCCTGCAAGTCTAATATGTCTCCAGGCAAGAATTGGGGCATCTTCCAGCAGTTCACATAATCATACTTCCCAACAAATCCCCATAGTGGATAAAGGAGTCTGATCATTTCTCTAACATATAATGGAAATTTCCTCTGCACAGCCTACGGAATTCCAATTCCCATCAGAAATGATTCCCTTAGTACGGTTCACATGAATTTAATTCCCAAGCTGACTTCATTTCTCCAACATTACAAAATCTCATGCAGGATTCTCTTCTTCGACGTGGTTTATTCCCCCAGCAGAGTTTATTTCCCCAATGCAATTTAATTTCCCAAGCAGAGTTCATCTCTCCGATTACTGCAAATCCCCGACAAGATTCTCTTTTCCAGTAAAGTGTAGTCCATGTTGCTATCCCCAGAGAGTTGCTACGGAATCTGAAACCGAGTCAGACATCATTTAACTTTATCTTCCCTCAGAAGAGTTGACGTCCATATCAGAAACTTGGCCATACAGCACTTCTGAAGGTTATTCATCTCTTTCATCCCTAGTCATGGTATATAAGAACTAAATTCCCCAGTAGAGCGATGAGCGACCAAGGTTCCTGAACTCTTCTATCTCCAAGCAGGAGTCAAACATTCCCAGCAGAGTATCCTCAAATAGAAAGCATGAATCCCCAACAGAGACATTTTAAATGAGATTTAAGATTCACATCCTTCATCCACGGTGGAAGTCAGGGATTTATTTTCCCCAACAAAGATGTTACACAAAGCTACTGATACGCCTCAACGACATCTCACATCCATACATCATTTACAAGTATCATAGCATATGCATACGAAACGTATATAACACACTCTCATTTACTTTGAGAACATCATTACACAATGCATTACATACATCATGACATTGCATAAAGACTAATTTTATCTTTTCAGTTAAAGTTCACCAATAGACGAATATCATCAGCAATTTTCAAAACAGGTCCAAGATTAATTCCCGAAACAGGATGGGGCAACTATCTATATGACCAAATCCAAGATTAATTCCTGAAACAAGACAGGGCAGCTATCTGTACGACCAGGCGATATGAATTCTCGAAACAAGATGGGTTCTCCAGTAGAAGGAAAGTCAAAGATTAGCTCCTGAAACCGGACAGGGAAACTATCTATATAACCAAGCAAAGATTAAATCCTGAAACAGGACAGGGAAACTATCGACACGGTCAAGTGGTATGAATTTTCGAAATAGGACGAGTTTACCAATAAAAACAGACTGTAGATCAATTCTCGAAACTGGACGGGGCAACTATCTACATGAAGAGCATTTACCTCAGAGACTAAATATGACGAACACTCCCCTCAGAGACTGAATTTTGACAAGCATTTCCATTAGAAACTAAATCTGATGAACACTTCCCTTAGAAATTAAATCTGACAAGCAGCTACTTAGGCACCTTCCCTAGAGGTTCATTCTGGAAAGTATTCTTCAGATGCAGTCAAGCGTAGACTCATTCTTATACTCCTATCGAAATTCATTGTGATAGAATCTATAAGCCCATCTTCGATGACATCCCATCATCTTTCCGAATGGAATCTTTCAAGCAATATTATCAACCAACAGTGTTACCTCCTGCACAAGCGAGTGAAAATTTTTGGGCACTTAAGTGTTCAATCCTCTTCTACCTTCAGATCACGAATGGAGGATGTGCCAATCTAAATCCTTAGGTTTAAAAAGATTGAATAGGGGCAGTTGTTGTACCCCAAACTTTTCCCTCCATTTTATTCAAGACATTCTCCTAGGGTTCTAAAATGCTCAAGGTTGCTCAAGAATTGATCAGACAAATTCTCCTCATAAGCAATGGACTTACAACTAGGGTTTCATTTTTATCAAGGAAGTTTGGGTTTCTAAGGCCTCCAGTGGTTTTCATGGTTTCTTATATGTCCCTAAGAATTCTCATACTAAGTTTCATGCCTTGCATCACAAGTTTGCTCAGCCAACTGCTCAGATGACTGAAAATCAACTACATTAGGCAAAAAGTCAACTATGGTCAACATACAGTCAAACCTCGGGATTTTTTGTCAACATCAAGATTTTGAAGTAATATTCATCATTTTATCAAGGGTTGATCATGATTCATCAAGAAAAACTCTCAAATCATCAAGTCAAAAGTTGCCAAATTAGGATTTTCTTAGAAGAAGTCAACTGAACTTTGACCAAGCGTAACTTTCACATGCTTCGTAAGATTTTCCTCAACCAAAGCTCATTTTAAAGGAAATTCAATTCTATATAACTTTGTCTCTCTAAGCTCAAGTCCAAAAAAAAAATCTTCATTTGAGAGATATGGGCCAATACATTATAGGTCATTTCAAAAGTCAATAAAAAGACACTTTTGTGAAGGCAACTTGCATCAAGATAAAGTCTTCAAATGCAAAAAAGATCAAAAGAGGGCTTGTAGAGGGACATATTGAGATTTCCAAGAAGTCCAATATCACTTTCAAATGATAAAAATTGAGAGAGTTATGATTGATGCAAGTTGGGAAATTTTGAGCAAATGCATGAAGTTCAAATTGAGCAAACTTGAATTTTTGGGCTAGTGGGCTATTGTTTCAAAGTCCAAACGTGCTTTGCAGCTTAAAGTGAACATCAAGACTTGTTCATACACCTCCCTTTGGTTTATTATATTTATTTTTTATTTTTATTATTTTAAAAGTCAAAATAAATAAAATAAGACAAGGCTTATTACAAGAGTCCAAGCCCATGTTATTTTGACCTAAATTCAACCTATATATTCTCTTCATTTATACAAACCAAGGACCACGAAAACTTGTTCAAGAAACAACTTCCAAAAATTCCAAAAAAGATCAAAATTAGGGCAAATTAAGAAACCTAATTGCAGCAACTTCAAGGCCTTCTAACCATCCCATTCACTTCCAGGAAGATCATAGGATAAGGTTGGATCGTTTGCAATGATCCAAAGGGCTCAAAACACCCATGCATGCATCATCGTCTTATTACTATTTCATAAATTCATATTCCAATTTTCTTGTTGTTTTGATTGAAGTTAACGTTATTGATGCATTTTTGAGATTTATTAGTGCAAGACTGGACCATCGCAGGCATCCCATGCTGCTAGAATCGTGCATCACCATGATGGCACAGATTCCATGTGTTCTGGCCATATCTCTTATTACAATGCAATTCAGCCTAAATTAATCATTCCATTGAATTTACAGACCTTAATTTAGGGGGGTAGGGTCCCCATGGATTGTTAATATTTATTGTTTCGCAAGAATATAAAAAGAAGCTACCGGAGAAGACGACCGGAGCTAGGGCTTTGGTGCCTCTCCGGTTCATGCAATGTTTTTTATATTATATATGTTTTATTTTGTTTTAGATAATGGATGTATCACCACCCCAATGGTTAAAACGCGCGTGATAAGGATTTTCTATGCAAGGGAACGAATTTAACTCCTGCTTTTGGCATTTTGATGTTTTTCATATTTTTCCATGTTTTGCAGGCATAACATATTAAGCGTGTTGGTTTCCCTTCTCCAACACAGACGTGCGTCTGGCCAAGTGGTGAACATGCTGGATGAAAGTGCTAAGGGTGTGGGTTCAACACCCACCCCTGGCAATTTTGGTTTATTCTCTATTCTTTTTACTCTTTTCCTTCTTTTTCCTTAAATTTCACTTAAAAATCCTAAAATTCATAAACCATAAACCTTTTTAAACAAATTTAATTTTTCAAGACCTTTTTACAAACCCTAATTAAATTTGGTTTTAGTTTTTTTTTTTAATTTAATTAATCAATTGTTTTTTTATTATTAAAAATTAACTAGGCTTTTTAGGTTTATTTAATTAATCGTCAAAAACCTTTTCATCAAAAAATCACCAAAAACACTTTCCTATTCTTTTTTCCTATTTTTACATGTTGCGTAGTTTGTTCTTCTCGCATTTTTTCTCAATTATTGTAATTTTTCACAGTTTTTAATAGTAATTAGGGTTTATTTTCTGCATTCTATTATTTTGTAACTGCCCCGAAGCATTGTAATAGTCTAGGGTTTTCTTTCCGCATTTACTTTTCGCACATTTACCGCTTTCCTATTTTACTATGTTACTGTTAGTAAATAGGCTTGTATGGAAATATTAAAAACAAACGGTAGCTAACCCTAAAGTAAAGATAAACATAACTGAAAACAAATCACTCACACACTTGCACCTCTAGGGTAACCTCCCTTGTTGCCTTCGGATTACAAAACAGTCATGTCCCTAGAACATGGGGACGCTTTAGCAAAGTCCCTCGAAAACAAAGATCATAGTCCCTTGATGACCCTTTCGATGTTGCCTTCGGTAAATGATCTAGTCCCTTAATGATAATTGCTAAAGTGTCCTTACCAGTTTCCTTCGATGACTGTACGATGACCATGTGTGATACGGTGGGAAGAACTAACTGTTTTTGGAATGCTGGTTTGCGTTTTGCGTTTGTTTTTGCAAAATGTCGCGGTAAGCAAGAGTCGCCACCGACTTTTATTTTATCCAACAAGGAAAGGAAAAAAAGCACAGAAAAATTCCTTTTTCGAGATATTTCTGAGTACGGGGGGTAGATTATAGAAAGGGAAGGTATTAGCACCCTTTCATTTGTAGTTATCTACGGGCTCTTAGGTACTTGCTCATCATTTTCAAAAAAAAGTTTTCTTTGTGCTTGTGGGTTTTGAAAAGTTTTTGTTTTTAACTTCGATTTAACTCTTGTGTTTGTCTTCAAGAGTGTAATGAAGTGTTTTGAAAACTTTGTTTGTAAAAGTGTAAGTGCGAGAAAAAGTTTATTTTGGATGAGCAAGTATCTAAGAACTAATCTACCTACTCAAAAATGGAATCGTTCTATGCTAATTTCCCTTAGACAATGCTATCCCACTATTAGTGAGTAGGTAGCACCGTTGTTGGAGTTTTGGGGTCAATTCAAATGAGGGACTTACGGTCACTAAAGCAATGTTAGGACGCTTTAGCGGTAACCCTAATGTCTTAGATCATTTTTTTGAGGCAACAATATCCGAGGCAACTATTTTGAGGTGACTATGATCTTTTAGACAAGAGGGCGACCTCTAAAATACCCTATACTCAATGACTGTGTACGAAGACAACCAAGTAGGGTGTACCCTAAGAGTGCGCATGTGCGAGTGTGTCGTTTTTAGTTATTTTTTATCTTTGCACATGTTAAGGGTGATCTAATTTGATTTTAAGATTAGGCATTCATTCTTGTCATGCATACCCTATTATCAAACATCCAGCAGTTATATTTAGCAGAATTTAAAGTGCGGAAATTAAATTACAAGGCATTGGGTATTTACATCACCAAAAACAACCTTTTGAAAATAAAATAAAGCGATAAAATAAATAAATGGTCCTAATTAACTATTACATACCCGAAGCAGATACATCAATAATTAAATAAAAATAAAGCGCGACACAAAAACTAAATCGGATGCGAATTAGGGTTTTGACCCATTTAAAAGAAAATGTGTCTTTTTTGGTTTTTGTTGTTTTTAAATTAGGAAAGAAATTAAACCTAAATTAATTACTAAATTAAATAAAATAAAATAATTAAATGAAAAATAAATTATTTTTGGAGTTTTTGATTATTTAGGAAAGAAATTAAAAATGATTAAATTAGTGGTTAATATCTAATTAAATCTAATTAATTATTTATTTTACAAAAGGAATTAAATTTTTCTAATTAAAACCTAATTAATTAATAAATTTATTAAGAAAAATAAAAGTTTAAAATTTGATTTGAAATAAAAAATATTTTTTGTGATTTTATTTAATAAAAAAGGAATTTTGTGATTGGTTAGCAATTAAATAAAATAAAATAAAAGTACATAAAATAATTAAATAAAATATAAAGGGAATGAGGAATTGGGCCTGTTTTTGTGGTGTGAGTAGCAATTCCTTGGCCCATTAGTGCTGGCCTTTTTGACTTTCTGGAATCCAGTATGCATGCTGTGATACGGTGGGAGAACTGACTATGGTTTTGCGTTTGTTTTCGCAAATGTTTCGGTTGAGCAAGAGTCGCCACCGACTTTTTATTTTATCCTAAGGAAAGGTTAAAAAGCACATCAAAAACCTTTGAGATGTTTTCTTGGGTTCGGGGAGTAGATTATAGAAAGGGAAGGTATTAGCACCCTTTCTATCCATGGTTATCCATGGGCTCTTAGTTACTTGCTTAGATCACTTGCCTTTTGTTTTCAATTGTTTTAAATGGTGCTTGTGTGTGTGGGTTTGAAAATGTTTTTTGAAAAGAGGCCAATGTGGTGGCAACCTTTGTAATGATCCATGTTGGGATGTATACAAAGGTGTATGTCTTTTGAAAAGGTTTTCATTTGTTTTTGAAAGTTGTTTTTGAAAGTGTTGTGAGGTGTGTTTTAGAAAATAGGCAAGTGTTTTGTTTTTGCAAGTTTGATTCAAGTAACTAAGAGGCTATCTACTCCTAAATTTCTCAAAGTTTATTGCTATGTTTTAACCCTTTTAATAAGTTTGTTCCACCATTGTATTTGGTGGACAATCTCATGTTAGGATGTGAAAGGGACGGACGCGGGTCATCGTTTAGACCATAATTGCAATGGTGCCAAGTATCTTTGGGCATTTTCTTTAAGGGACTTGATCATTTGTTTGGCAATATTTTAAAAAAAATGTTATCGAGGGACTATGATCATTCAATTTGTTTGTTTTGCCCAAAGAGACCTAACATGCAATATGGCCCAATTTTGAAAGGCAACAAGTGGAATACCCTAGGGGGTGCAAGTGTGATTTGTGTGTCCATTTTCATGCTTGTTTGTCTTATATTAGGTCCAACTATTTTGTTCATTTTTTATTCGCATATAAACCCTAATTCTAGCATTGTATTTTAGAAAGCGATAAAGTGCGAAATTTAAATTCCTACGCTATTACAACACAATAATATAGGGAGGGGGGGTACAATGTTTCAAATGGGGAGGTATTTAGACAGGAAATTGAATCTAAGCTATTACATCAATATTGAATATTTGCAAGGTAATTTAATTGCATAAATAAAATAAAAATAGAACAAATATGCAAGAATGCAAAAAATGGTTTTTTATATGTATGAAAAAAAAGATTATTGATGTAAAATAAAAAGAAAATAAATAAAAAAATATATATTATTTTTGGAGTATTTTTGAATTTAGGGCAAAAACCCTAATTCAAAGGTATTATTTATTAATATATGCAATATTTATTATTTATACAAAAATAAAATAAGAAAAGAGATATATTTGTAAAAATGATTTTTTTAGTGTTTAATATTAATAAAATAAAATATGTATATTTTTAGTATTTTATTCTAAGTATATTAATAAATATATATTTATGTATTAAGTTCAAAATATGTATTATATATAAAAAATAATAACATTTAATATAAAAATAAAAAGGGTATTTTTTATACAAAATATTTTCAGGAAGTAAAAACAAAATAAAAGTGTATAAAAAATATATTTGTATTATCTTAATATTTTAAACAAAAAGTATATATGTATATTTACTTATTTATGTATAAAACAATCAAATAAATACTTAATAAATTCAAAAAATGATAGGAAAAATATTTTTATATTTTTAACATGCTGAGAAAAAATAAATGAATCAGTTAAAAAAAGAAAAAGTCAAAAATATTAAAAAATGAAGCAAATGGGCTCAGGGGGTGCAAAAGTAAATGTATGGTGCAAAAAGGAATAACAAAACAGGCCCAGCCCATGAAACACCTTCTTCAACCTCTGAACAAAAATTTGTTCAAAAACGCGCGCAAGAAGCTCTATTTGAATATCCTGACTCTTTGATTTTTTGAACAAACTTCCAACACAAAAAATGTTAATCATGAAACCACGATTCCAAATATATAAAGAACATCTCCTAACTCTCAGAAATGAGAGAGAATTTTAACAATCCCAAATTCTGACCTAAGTTTTCTACCATTTTCAGACTTTAAATTCTCACAGCTCAGGCAAAAGAAATGAAAAGTAAAAGAATGTACGTGTTCAGTGGCATGAGTAGAACCTTGTTTATTCACAAACTTAGAGCTAATGATGCATAATAAGAGAGATACGAGTTCACCAAGATACCTGTTCAACTGAAGTTCTATCTTGCAATGTAGGAACTTTCAGTGCAAGATGATGATTGGAAAAGCTTCCTTGAGGTCCAGGGATGCTATTCCAATGTTTACTTTGTCTTGAAAGCTTCTGAATCGAGCTAGAGAACTTCACCTGCAAGTCAGAAATGTGAAAATGGTGGAAGTGGTTAGAGTGATTATAGGTCGTGCCTTTGCTTTTGGTTAGCTTGCATAGATGGTATGGAAGGTATGTGAACTGATTTGGGCAAGAGAGCTCAAGAGAAATGAGAGATAGCACTCAAAATGCAGGGCCTGCCCTGTTTTTGCAGTTTTAGAGTGATTCTGAGATGGAGAGTGTTTTAAAGGCTAAGGGCTCGTGTATTAGCTTGGTTGTGTTGTGTGAAATGTGTTTGATAGCTTTGTTCTTGTGTTCTTTTGCTGATATGGAAGTTGGTATCAGTTATGCAATGTTTCTTCTAACTTAAGCAAGAAATGGCAAGTTGTGTTTCTAGGTCAGTAGAGGACCCCTAATCCTGCTGTAAAGCTTCTCTTGATCAGAGTGATTTGTTCATAATCTTGTGCTAAAGAGATTTGGTTTGTACTTGCTTGATTTACCAATTGACATAAAGCATGACTTTTCAAAAATGGCTATTTTGCTTTATCTAAAAATGGATTAAACTTGTATATAATACTTGAACTCATAGAATAACACTTTGAAACAATGAACAAGCATTAAATTATTGAGTGTAACTTGGTTTAAGGACCTGTAATCAAGGGCATGCTGGTTTTGAGAAGTTTGCATAACTTATGAACATGAAAAATGGCCAATTCAAAAGTGAGTTTTTGCTATATTGTGAAATTCGATTCTCCCTAACCATGAGGTTTTTTTATGAGTTCTTGGACATTTTGGAAAGCTTGGAATGTGTACTACAATCCATCTTTGAAGTGCAATTTGAAATTCCAAGTGGAAGTGTATGGAAAATGGCCTTGAAGTGGGGTAGAAAAACTTGTCAACATAGGTCAAAAATTCACTAAGTTAAGAATGGTTTAGTGCCCTTATTCAAATATTTGTAACTTGAGATACAAGCTTCAAATGAGAAAACTTTGTGAATCAAAGTTGTAGATTATGCAACAAGCTACAACTTTCATGTTTTGACTTTTGTTTGAATCCAAATGAATCATGGTGAAAAAGTGGGGCAAAGTTGGGAAAAAATTAGGGTTTTCCATAACTTAGAAAAATCTAAGTTATGAAAAATTCCATTTTAAACCCTAATTTGCATTTCTTGGTTTCTTGGTGAACAAGTTTCATGATTTGGCATGTTTTGATGAAAAATGAATCTTGACTCTTGATTTTGACCAAAAAGTCAATGTTTGACTTTTCAGTTATACAGTCAAAATTGATCAATTGACTGGGAAATTCAACTGTCAATCTTGTGTACTTGGGATCTTTTGAGCTTGTTGAGAATGTCAAGACAATTCCATGGGGTCCTTGAGTCCATATGTGATCTTGGTTTGCCATTGGCTAGGTCAAACAGTCAAAAATTGCCTTTGTGCAGTCAAAACCCTAAAAATGACCATTTTGCCCTTTTGGTGATCTTATCAAATTTCTTGTGGAATTGTGATCCAAACTTGATCAAATGGTCCATATGAGTTCATAATGTTGATGTGGGTCAATTTTCATGAGATTTGACTGTCAATTGGCCACAGTTGACTTTTTCCCCAATACAGCTGATTTCTAGGTCATCTGTCCAATTGACTGGGCAAAACTTAGAATCAAGACTTGAAACTTGGTATGGATAAACTTGGGAGTCTAATATGAAGCATGAAAGTCATCTTAGGCATTTTAGGTCAAAACATCTTTGTTCAAACACAAACCCTAATTTGGGTCCATCAGTGCAAGGAGAAATCTTGAGCAGAGGAAACCCTAATTGGATCTTGATCTTCAAAGGTCTGGTGATGAGAAAATGTTGAGGAAATGGGAGGGCAAATTTTAGGGTACAACAGTTTCCCCTGTTCAATCTTCTTGAACCTGAAGAGTTAGATTGGCAGGTTTTCCTTTCGCAACTTGAAGGTAAAAGAAGATTGGACACTAAAGTGCCCAGAAAATTTGCACTCGCATGTTGGAGTCTCAACAATGTGATGTCGAGAATGGGCTTACAGATGCCATTTGGAGAGATGGTGGATAGGGAGATGGGCTTATAGATGCCATCTGGAGATGTGACAGAAACTTGTCGGGAATGGGCTTATAGGTGCCATTTGGAAGTGTGGATCGCATAAGAGATTCCTTAGCGAGAACTTGTGTATTTAAGAAAGACAGATGTTTTCCTGGCTTGTTACAGGTGTTTGATCTTCAATCTCTTTATGCAGATATGCCCTGGCTAGATACAGGTGTCGAGTCTACAAATGGTTGCTCACAGATGTGCCCTGGCTGGATACAGGAATCGAATCCGGAAATAGTTGTCAACAGATATGCTCTGGCTGGATACAGGAATCGAATCTTCGAACTCTTCCTACGTGCCCCGGCTAGATACAGGAATCGAGTCTGGAAATGTGGTCAACAGATATGCCCTGGCTAGATACAGGAATCGAATCTGGGATTCTTCAGACGCGCCCCGGCTAGATACAGGAATCGAGTCTGGAAATGTGGTCAACAGATATGCCCTGGCTAGATACAGGAATCGAATCTGGGATTCTTCAGACGCGCCCCAGCTAGATACAGGAATCAAGTCTGGAAATGTCGTCAACAGATATGCCCTGGCTAGATACAGGAATCGAATCTGGGATTCTTCAGACGCGCCCCGGCTAGATACAGGAATCGAGTTTGGAAATGTGGTCAACAGATATGCCCTGGCTAGATACAGGAATCGAATCTGGGATTCTTCAGACGCGCCCCGGCTAGATACAGGAATCGAGTCTGGAAATATGGTCAACAGATATGCCCTGGCTAGATACAGGAATCGAATTTGGGATTCTTCAGACGCGCCCCGGCTAGATACAGGAATCAAGTCTGGAAATATGGTCAACAGATATGCCCTGGCTGGATACAGGAGTCGAATCTGGAAACGTTGTAGTTGAAGGTAGTTGTCTTTGGGATTGTCTTTTTCCCTGAAAAGGCAAAAACATAAGTTGTATGCAATGTCATGATGTATGATATGCATGATGCCACGCTGTTCAACATGAGATAGCGTGAGCATGCACTTTATCATGTATGTAAGTCTGATGTATGAAATGTGAAATGTTTATGAATGTATTTTCGTCGTAGGAAAATAGATTCTTGACGATCGACCGGAGAATTGCTCTGTGGAAGAGATACTTTGCCGAAGTTTTGATTGGAGTCCTGCTGAGGACTTTGATGATGGATTCCGCTGGAGATAATGATGATAAACTTTGCTTGGGGAACAACAAAGACAAAACTCCTGCCGGGGACTGAAAGAACCTTGTCGAGGGCGATCTTCCATGGCAATTAGCTGAGGATAACCCAGTTATAAGCCTTTGTGAGGAATAACTCTGAATAAAGCTCGGGAGAGACGTCCGTATTCTGCAGGGAACAAGCTTCCAGAATCTACTGGGGATAAGCTTTTAGACCTGCCGGGGAAAGTATTGCTGAATCTTGTCTTACTCTGCGGGGAGCTGAGATCACTTGGTCACATTCTTCAGTCGAATTTACCTTGGTACCTTGGCAGACAAAGCAACCAGACTGCATCAGACAATTTCACATTGCCCCTGTTTCTGATGTCACCTGTAATTAATCTTTCGTTTCATGTGCAAATATTTATGAATCAGCAATTTAATGTCAAATACATATATCAAAAATGAACATTGGACGTTCTTCGCAAGACAAAACAGAAAAAGGAAAAACAATGGCAATTTGTATGGACTAGTGAATTAATATTGATTTGAATTTTGCCTGTGAATAGGCGTTTTTTTTTTTTGTACAAGAGGCTGACATCCTAGTAAGAGAATGCCGCCGAATAATCACAGAATTGACAATTTTGAAAAGAAAACAAAACAGCTATGTGAACAATCCTACTGGGTTCCAACTCTGCTATTGCCTTTATGTCTCCAAACGTCTCATCGCTTTGCTGCCTAGTTGAAGATGAAGCTGATTGGTCGATGCCGAAGTCTGAGCCAGATAGTTGACGCTGAATTCCAGATACGAAGTGATCCAATGAGACATAGCGTTACGCTTTATCCCTAACTTTTGCCTGGACCGCCCTTTCGGGTTTTCAGTCCACCGGGATACCCATTTTTGCCCAAGCCGCCCTTTCAGGTTTTCGACTTGCCGGGTGTACAGATTTTTTCATTTCATCCCTTAATTTTGCCCGAACCCTTTTGGTTCGCCGGGAAGCCCTAATTTTTGACTAGGTATGTCAACCTAGCGGGTCTTTTATTTATGCGTAGTATTTTTTCACTATGTCTGCATTGGCGGGGTGAGGAAGATCGTCACCGTCCATGGTGGTTAGGATCATGGCTCCTCCTGAGAACACATGCTTAACCACAAATGGCCCTTCGTATGTAGGGGTCCATTTGCCCCGGGGATCACTTTGAGGAAGGATGATGCGTTTGATTTCCAAGTCCCCAACTTGATACTCTCGTGGTTTGACTTTCTTGTTAAATGCCCTGATCATCCGTTTTTGATACGTTTGACCATGACAGATAGCGGTGAGTCTCTTTTCGTCAATCAGGTTTAATTGATCAAGTCGAGTTTGGATCCAGTCATCTTCACTCAAGTATGCGTCTTTCATTATTCGGAGAGAGGGTATCTGGACTTCAATTGGCAAGACTGCCTCCATGCCATAGACCAAGGAGAAGGGAGTTGCCCCGGTTGACGTCCTTGCTGAGGTACGGTACCCATGAAGAGCGAACGGTAACATCTCGTGCCAATCTTTATAAGTCACTGTCATCTTCTGCACAATTTTCTTGATGTTCTTATTGGCTGCCTCTACCGCCCCATTCATCTTCGGCCGGTAGGGAGAAGAATTGTGGTGCTGTATCTTGAATTGTTCACAGAGTTCAGTGATCATCTTGTTGTTGAGATTGGTACCATTGTCCGTAATGATTCTTTCCGGGACGCCGTACCGACAGATCAGATTATGTCGGATGAAACGTGCCACGACACTCTTGGTTACTGTGGCGTAGGAAGCTGCCTCAACCCACTTCGTGAAATAATCGATCGCCACCAAGATGAAGCGATGCCCATTGGATGTCGTCGGTCGGATCTCGCCGATCATATCAATGCCCCACATTGCAAAAGGCCAAGGTGCTGTCAGGACGTTCAGAGGAACTGGAGGAATATGTACCTTCTCAGCATAGATTTGGCATTTATGACAAGTTCGAGAGTGTTGGTAACAATCAGCTTCCATTGTGGACCAGAAATATCCTGCCCGAAGGATTTTCTTAGCCATGGTGTGTCCACTGGAATGCGTTCCAAATGTACCTTCATGCAGTTCTATCATGATCTTCTCTGCTTCGGCCTTATCCACACAACGTAGTAGAGTTGAATCATGATTCCGTTTGTAGAGAATGCCGTTGCTGAGGAAGAATTTTGCCGCAAACCTCCTCATGAATTTCTTGTCATTGACAGATGCACCTTCAGGGTATTCCTGAGCTTCCAAGTACCTTTTCACCTCATGATACCAAGGTTTCTCAGTCACCTTTTCAGCCTCAAGCTCGCAGCAGTATGCCGGTTCATCCAACTTCCAGATAATGATCCGGGGAGCCTCATTGTCCCATTTAACTTTGAACATTGAAGACATCGTAGCTAGTGCGTCCGCTAGCTGATTCTCCTCTCTCAGGAAATGCTCAAAAGTTATCTCTTCAAAGTGGGGAAGCAAGTTTGACACATACTCCTTGTAAGGAATAAGATTTGGGTGTTTCGTATCCCACTCGCCCTTGATCTGATTGATCACGAGAGCGGAATCTCCGAAGACACTCAGAAACTTGATCCTCAAGTCGATTGCAGCTTGCAGACCCATGATACATGCTTCATATTCTGCCATGTTGTTGGTGCAGTTGAAGCATAATCGGGCGGTGAGTGGAGTATGAGTTCCTTTGGGAGATATGATTACAGCGCCGACGCCGTTACCCAAAGCATTGGAGGCTCCATCAAAATGCATAGACCATCGGGATCCTTCCTCAGGTCCTTCATCCGGTCCAGGTACTTCACAGTCAGTTACCACCATGATGTCTTCATCCGGAAAATCAAAGTTCAATGATTGGTAATCGTCCACAGGTTGGTGTGCCAAATGATCCGCCAGTACACTTCCCTTAATAGCTTTTTGAGTTGTATACTGGATGTCATATTCTGTCAAGATCATTTGCCATCTCGCTATCCTTCCAGACAGAGCAGGCTTTTCAAATATGTACTTGATGGGATCCATCTTTGAAATTAATAGAGTAGTGTGAGTCAGCATATACTATCTCAGTCGGCGAGCAGCCCATACTAGAGCGCAGCAAGTTTTCTCAAGCAGTGAGTAACGAGACTCACAGTCGGTAAACTTTTTGCTCAAGTAATAAATGGCGTGCTCTTTTCGGCCAGACTCGTCATGCTGCCCCAGCACACACCCCATTGAATTATCAAGTACTGTCAGGTATAATATTAGAGGTCTTCCTTCCACTGGCGGCATAAGAATGGGTGGCTCTTGGAGATATTCCTTTATCTTTTCAAAGGCAGCCTGGCATTCGTCGTTCCAGCGTACTACTTGATCTTTCTTCAGTAATTTGAAGATTGGCTCACAAGTAGCAGTCAGATGTGAGATGAATCGGGCAATGTAATTCAGTCGTCCCAGGAAGCCTCTGACTTCTTTCTCTGTCTTCGGAGTCGGCATCTCTTGAATGGCTTTAACCTTGGCAGGGTCCACTTGAATACCCTTATCACTTACAATGAAGCCTAGCAATTTTCCGGACCTTACCCCAAAGGTGCATTTATTGGGATTCAACCTCAGCTTGTATAACTTGAGTCGGTCAAACAGCTTCCTCAAATGATCAAGGTGCTCCTCCTCAGTTTGAGACCTCGCAATCATGTCATCAACATATACTTCAATCTCATGATGGATCATATAATGAAATAAAGCAACCATGGCACGTTGATAGGTTGCCCCAGCATTTTTCAATCCGAACGGCATGACCTTATAACAGAAGGTTCCCCACTGAGTCACAAAGGTAGTCTTTTCCATATCTTCCGGAGCCATCTTGATCTGATTATACCCTGAAAAACCATCCATGAAGGAGAAAACCTTGTGTTGAGCAGTATTGTCGACAAGAACGTCAATGTGAGGTAGAGGGAAATCATCCTTGGGACTGGCCCTGTTCAAATCCCTGTAGTCGACACACATCCTGACTTTACCGTCCTTCTTCGGTACTGGCACCACATTGGCAACCCACTGAGGGTAAGAAGTTACTGCTAGAAATCCGGCGTCGAATTGCTTCATAACCTCAGCCTTGATCTTTTCGGACATCTCTGGGCGCATACGGCGGACCTTTTGCTTTACCGGAGGGCAGTCCTCCTTGGTTGGCAGGTGATGAACTACAATGTCGGCATCCAAACCAGGCATATCTTCATAGGACCAAGCAAATATCTCCATGTAATCTTGTAGCATCTGGACCAATCGTTGCTTCACGCTGAGCTCTAGATTGGCACCAATCTTGACCTCTTTCATATCTGTCTCAGTTCCCAGGTTAATTGTTTCCACCGGCTCTTCATGTGGTTGAATAGCCCTCTCTTCCTGGAGTAGCAGTCTTGCGAGTTCACCAGGCACTTCGCAATCATCTTCACTTTCGTCCTCGGCCAAGTTGATCGGATTCTCGAAGTCATAACTGGAGGTAGCAGAGCTGTTGCCAGTGAGATCCAGAGTGGATTGAAACCTGTATAAGTGAGTGTGTGTAAATATAGCTGTTTTGCAATATATATGTAGGTGTTTAGGTATTGGCTTGCATTTTTGGTAAATCCCAAGTGTATGTGTGAATGTCATGACTGATGTCATAACATTCTAGTTCAGTTTGTACTGACTCATTAGGTACCTTTGCAGAAAAATATTGTAATTGAAGTACTGATGTTTATAAGTGTGTATCTGAGCATTTTGCAAAATGATCACATTTTGCTAAATCAGTAGACAGGTTTTCTCAGATGTCATAACAGATGTTATGACATCCTGTTCTGAACTAACAGGTTTGCAAGATGGATAAGTCTGAGTTTTTTTCAGGAAATAACTCAGTCTTTCCTGAACAGAATCCTGCGTTTTCTGAGGGGTAACCTAGCTCAACCCTAACCTGGTTAATAAAGTCCTGTGACCTGGTCTTTAGGTCAAACGGAATTAACCCTAGGTTTTTGTGGAAACCCTAACTGAAGTTGCAGCTGCTATATATTCAACAGAGTTGCTGTTTTTCAAAGGATCCCTCTTGATTGATCAGAAGATCATTTTGTAATCTGTATAGATTTGTTTATTGTACTCCAAGCAATTATCATTGTGATAAGTGCCTTGGAATAGGTTTCTAATTGTAAGGGTTGTGTAGCACTCAAAGCTTTGAAGCAAGAGTGTTTGAATGTTCCTTGACTAAAGCTGTGAAGCAGAGTCAAGTTAGTTGTGTGCATCACTCAAAGCTGTGAAGCACGAGTGATTGTGTTGCTTGATTAAAAAGCTGTGAAGCTTAATCAAGTATTTGTTTTTGAAGAGTGTCTTCATCAATTCTTAAGTCAAATTGGTTTATGTATCACTGCTGTGATTGAGGGGGAGTGAGTAGGAACTCAGGTTTAAGCTGTACTTAGATTGGAATTGCATTGGGTAGGTCTTAAGTGAAGGAGATAAACTGGTTGGTTTATTCCTGAATTAAAATCTCTTATAGTGGATTTCCTCCCTGGCTTGGTAGCCCCCAGAGTAGGTGTTGTTGCACACTGAACTGGGTAAATAATTAACTGTGTTCTTTACTGCTTTTGTATTTACTGTCATATAGTAAGTCAGATACGGTGTCATAACATTGAACGTGACATTGAGTATCTGCAGCCAGAATTTCAATTGGCATCAGAGCAGGCACCCTGCCTGTATTACTGGGTGAGATCTAGGGATATCACTTTCTGGCACTATGGACAAAGAAGGAGTTTTTGGAAATAGACCACCCATTCTGGATGGAACTAATTATGACTACTGGAAACCTCATATGATTGCCTTCCTAAAATCTCTGGACAAAAAGGCTTGGAGAGTTGCTGACAAAGGATGGATTCATCCCACCATAACTGAGAAAGATGGGACAATCAGTCTGAAGCCTGAGGAAGATTGGAGTAAAGAAGAAGATGAGTTAGCTCTGGGAAATTCAAAAGCTCTAAATGCCTTGTTCAATGGAATTGATAGAAACATTTTCAGACTAGTACATCAATATGAACTGGCCAAGGAAGTTTGGGACACTCTCAGAACTACTCATGAGGGCACTTCCAAAGTAAAAATGTCAAGGCTTTAGATGTTGACTACCAAGTTTGAGAATCTAAAAATGATGGAAGATGAAACCATTCATGAGTTTCACATGAACATCTTGGAGATTGCCAACACCTCAGGAGCACTGGGAGAAAAGATGTCAGAAGAAAAACTGGTAAGGAAGATTCTCAGATCCTTGCCTAAAAGATTTGCAATGAAGGTAACTGCCATAGAGGAAGCCCAGGACATTAGCAAGTTGAAAGTGGATGAACTTATTGGGTCTCTTCAGACTTTTGAGATGGGAATCACTGATAATGGTGTCAAGAAGAACAAGAGCATAGCACTTATGTCCAACACTGATGTTGAAGAAAACATTTCAGAAGCTGTAGCCATGCTTGGAAGACAGTTCAACAAACTCATCAAAAGAATAGATCCAAAGTCAATGTCTAATGTTCATAACATTCCCTCTAACATTGACAGTTCCAGCAGAAGACCAAGGTCAGAAGAGAAGGGAATTCAAGGCAGAGGAATTCAATGCCATGGTTGTGAAGGATATGGGCATATTCGAGCTGAATGTCCTACCTTTCTTAAGAAACAAAAAGGAATGACAGTTACTTGGTCTGACTGTGATTCAGAAAGTAATTCTGAAGAAGAGACTACCAAACGAGTTACTGCTTTAACTGGTGTTTGTACCTCTGAAAGTGACATCAGTGATGAAGAGGTGACTTTTGAAGAACTGGCTGATACTTACAAGGAATTGTGTATCAGAAGTACTGAAGTATGTGTGCAGAATGAGAAACAATCAAAACTCATCATAAAGATGGAGGCTGAAAAAAGGGCAAACCTTGAAACTATAAGTCATCTAGAAGGAGAAGTTCAATTGCTGAACTCACAACTGAATCAAATGACCAAATCTGTCAAGATGTTGACAAATGGAACAGACAAATTGGAAGAGATCCTTCAGGTTGGACAAAATGTGGGAAATAAATCTGGACTAGGATTTATGGAAGCAACGAAATCTGGTTCTGGTAAGCAAATGTCAAAACAGAGGTCTCAACACAACTCTCGACATCAGGAACAGAGACATATGAGGAAAAGGTACCAAAGATGGAAATGTCATCATTGTGGTAGATATGGCCACATAAAGCCCTTCTGCTTCAGATTACATGGATACCCTAATCAGAACTCAGGTGTCAAACCTAAGTCTAAAAAGGTACCACATGCTCCTCAATGGAAGAAAAAGGCTACTGCACTGATAGCTCACACTTCCCTGAGGGTCTCTGCAAAGGAAGACTGGTACTTTGACAGTGGATGTTCCAGACATATGACTGGAATCAATAACCTCCTCAATAATGTTAAGCCTCACACCACCAGTTTTGTGACCTTTGGAGATGGGGCTAAAGGTGAAATCAAAGGAGTCGGTGATTTGGAATGCCCTGGAGTTCCAAGTCTGAATGAAGTACTGCTGGTGAAAGGGCTGACCGCTAATCTCATTAGTATCAGTCAACTGTGTGATCTAGGATTCAAGGTCAATTTCTCAAAATCTGAATGCCTTGTAATCAATGACAAACAAGAGATAGTAATGAAAGGAGTCAGATCCAAAGACAACTGTTACTTGTGGGAGGCTGAGAACACTAATTTCTCATCTGTGTGTTCCATTGCAAAAGAAGAAAAATAGGTGAAACTATGGCACCAAAAACTTGGCCATCTTCATCTAAGGGGTATGAAGAGGATTATCTCCTTGGAGGCAGTCAGAGGGATTCCAAAACTGCAAATTGATGAAGGAAGAGTTTGTGGTGAATGTCAGGTTGGTAAGCAGACTAGGATGTCACATCCAAAGTCAAGACATCTGACCACCTCTAAGGTTCTAGAACTCCTCCATATGGATCTGATGGGACCAATGCAAGTAGAGAGTCTTGGTGGTAAAAGATATGCCTATGTGGTTTTGGATGATTTTTCCAGATTCACCTGGATTAATTTCATTAGGGAAAAATCAGATGCATTTGAAGTTTTTAGAGAACTGTGCAAGAGAATTCAAAGAGAGAAGGAAGGATGTATTGTCAGAATCAGAAGTGATCATGGCAAGGAATTTGAAAACAGCAAGTTTGATGACTTCTGTTCTTCAGAAGGAATCAGTCATGAGTTTTCTTCTCCTATAACACCTCAGCAAAATGGAGTTGTGGAAAGAAAAAACAGGACCATACAAGAATCTGCCAGAGCAATGTTACATGCCAAAAGACTTCCTCTGTATTTTTGGGCTGAAGCTATGAATACAGCTTGCTATGTTCATAACAGGGTCACCTTGAGAAAGGGAACCTCATCCACCATATATGAACTCTGGAAAGGAAGAAAACCAACTGTGAAGTACTTCCATGTGTTTGGCAGCAAATGCTATATTCTGTCTGATCGTGAACAAAGAAGAAAACTGGACCCCAAAAGTGATGAAGGCATATTTCTAGGATACTCCTCAAACAGCAGAGCTTATAGAGTATTCAACTCCAGAACCAAAACCATGATGGAATCAATAAATGTTATAATTGATGACTATCATGAAGAAATAGATGTTCCTTGTACTGTTGAGACATTCTTTGAGACTTCAACCCAACAGAATGACCTACCCAACTCCACCACAACAGAATCTGAATCAAAGGAAGCTAGCAAGATCCCTTCCATCAGAATTCAGAAGGATCATCCAAAAGAGCTCATCATAGGAGATCCCAATAGTGGAGTCATCACAAGATCTAGAGAAATCATCTCAAACTCTTGTTTTGTGTCCAAAATGGAACCAAGAAATGTCAAGGAATCCTTAACTGATGAATATTGGATTGGTGCAATGCAAGATGAACTGAACCAATTCAAGCAACATGAAGTTTGGGAACTGGTTCCTAGACCTGAAGGAACTAACATCATTGGGACAAAATGGATATTCAAGAACAAGTCAGATGCTGAAGGAGTTGTCACCAGAAATAAGGCAAGACTTGTTGCTCAAGGATACACCCAGGTTGAAGGGGTTGATTTTGATGAAACCTTTGCACCTGTAGCCAGGTTGGAATCAATCAGACTCTTGTTGTCAATTGCTTGTCTTCTAAAGTTCAAGTTATTTCAGATGGATGTGAAAAGTGCCTTTCTAAATGGGTACTTAAATGAGGAAGCTTATGTGGAACAACCTAAAGGTTTTGTGGATCCAACCCATCCTGATCATGTCTACAAATTGAGAAAAGCTCTATATGGCCTGAAACAAGCTCCTAGAGCATGGTATGACAGGTTAACAAAGTTTCTCTCAGACAAAGGCTACAGAAAAGGAGGCTTGGACAAAACTCTCTTTGTCAAAACTGAAGGAGGGAAGTTGATGGTTGCCCAAATATATGTTGATGACATAGTGTTTGGAGGAATGTCAGAACATATGGTTAAACACTTTGCTGACCAGATGCAGGCTGAATTTGAAATGAGTCTCATGGGAGAACTAACTTATTTTCTTGGACTACAAGTCTCACAGATGGAGGACTCAATCTTCTTATCTCAAAGCAAGTATGCTAAGAATATAGTAAAGAAGTTTGGTATGGAGAATGCAAGTCACAAAAGGACTCCTGCTCCTACTCATCTAAAGCTTTCCAAAGATTCAAGTGGGGTTAAGGTGGATCAAAGTCTGTACAGAAGCATGATAGGAAGCTTGTTGTACTTAACTGCCAGCAGACCTGATATTGCCTTTGCAGTTGGAGTTTGTGCTAGATACCAAGCTGATCCCAAAGTCAGTCATATCAATCAAGTGAAGAGAATTTTGAAGTATGTAAGTGGTACTTACAACTATGGATTGATGTATACTCATGGCTGTGAACCAGCTCTGACTGGCTACTGTGATGCTGATTGGGCTGGTAGTGCTGATGATAGAAAAAGCACCTCTGGAGGATGTTTCTTCTTGGGAAGTAATCTGGTTTCCTGGTTCAGCAAGAAACAGAATTGTGTGTCTCTTTCCACTGCTGAAGCTGAATACATTGCAGCTGGTAGTAGCTGCTCTCAAATGATATGGATGAAACAGATGCTCACTGAGTATAATGTCACACAAGATGTCATGACATTGTACTGTGACAATCTGAGTACAATCAACATATCCAAGAATCCCATTCAGCATAGCAGAACCAAACATATTGACATACGACATCACTTTATCAAAGACCTTGTAGAAGAGAAGACAATCAAATTGGAACATGTTTCCACTGAGCTACAGCTGGCTGACATTTTTACCAAGGCTCTGGATGCAAATCAATTTGAAAACTTAAGGGGTAAGCTGGGTATTTGCCAACATGAGGAATTGTAGCAATTAATTTTGCTTAAAACAAGGATCAAAGGAGTTATGCCTGTTCTGATTGGTTTAAAATTGTATTTTCTCATTTCCTACAATTCTTTTAAGAAGTTGAATAGACACTCTCTTGCTTCCTTCCTCTCTCGTCTCCTCATCAAAACCCAGTCTCTCAATCAGAAATTTCTCCTCAGTTGTTGTTGGTCCTCTAAAACTGTCAAAATGTCTCAAACACCATCATCATCCAATACGACTATTTCAACCTCTTCCTCTGATCAAGATTCTGGGACAATCTCTTCTTGTCTGGACTCTGACGTTCTGGAGATCTCTTCTCGTAGAAAAGTGGGAACTAACCCCACCAAGGTCAAAGAGTTGAGAACAAGACATGCAGGAAAGCCCCAAGCTTCTGCCTCTGGTAATCCATCTCATCCTTCTTCTTCAGTTCCCCCTGAAATTGCAAATAGGGAAGGGACAGCCTATGTTAATCAAGCAATAGCAAAAATTGTTTCAAGAATTCTGAACGAGAACCACTCAGTTCCTGGCATTTCTGTTCCTCTGAACCAAGAAAGCTCAAATGCTGAAACAAATCCAGATGTCTCTAAGAATGTTGAGACATCAAACAAAGAGAAGAATGCTGACATTGCTCACAAGAAAAGAAAGAAGCCTGAATCCTCTGGATCTGATGACAGAGCTTGAAGGTTGGTTGCTGATATCTGGTGGAGTTTGGAAGTGTATTCAGTTGTTTTCTGCTGCTGCTCTTATTATTTTGTTTTGGATAACTGTATAATTTTATGAACATGTATCTTTGGCCCATTTGTGGCTAAAGAGGGGGAGAATATTTTGTTACTTACTTAATTAGTACTTGACATTCTATTTTTCTGCTGTCACTTATTTCTGCTGCTATCTATCTCTGATTGCTTAGGGTCTGTGATCGGTGGATCTGGAACTGACTGTTTAACGCTGGTTCGCGAAATGTCGCGGAAGCAAGAGTCGCCACCGTCTTTTATTTTCTCCAAATGGAAAGGACAAAAGCACAGAAAAATTCCTTAAAGAGATTGCTCTCGGTTCGGGAGGTAGGTTATAGAAAGGGAAGGTGTTAGCACCCTTTCTATCCATGGTTATCCATGGGCTCTTAGATACTTGCTCACTTGTGTTTTCAAAATGGTTTGTTTGCTTTTCAACTGTGGGTTTTAAAAAAGTTTCTTTGAAAATTTCAGTTCGACTCTTGTATCGGTCCTCAAGAGTGTTTGAAAAAATTGCTTTCGAAAGCTTTTTGAAAAGGTGTCGGTGTGAAAAGTATTTTTGAATTTGTTTTTGAAGAGAGCAAGTATCTACGAGAAACTACCTACCCTAAGGAATTCGTCTGTGTAAATGTCCTTCAAAGTAGTGCCATCCCACCATTGAGAGGTAGGTAGCACCACCGTTGGAGGTGTTCGGGTCAATTCGAGTTTAGGGACATGGTGATCACCAGAGCAATAGGAAGACACCTTAGAAGCTACCCTCATGCCAGGTTCCCGGATCATGAGGACTTACTAAGACATCCTCTACTCGACGATCACCTTTCGAGGCAAGGCAACAGTGAGGCGTACCCTAGGGGTGGTGTGTACGATTCGTGTGTCGTTTTCATTTGTATTTGTCTTGTCATGTCATTGGTGTTCTACGCTTGATTTTATTTAGACATTCATTCTTGCATGCTTTGTTTAACAGTTAAAAATTGCGAGAATTATAAAGTTCTAAACTATTACAAAGGCGCGGGTCCACATCGCCAAAATTAAACCGGACCCGATTTGACGGAAAATAAATAAAGCAAATAAAGTAAAGTGCAAGAGGTAAATGTTACAAGGCTTCGGGAGAGGTACATAATTATTTAAATGAAATAAAATAAATATGCGAAATAAAAGAATTAATAATATGGGCGTTGGACCCTTTTGCAAAAATTAAAGTTAATGAGGAATTACAATTAAAATTAAAAGGAAAATGTTTTTGGTATTTTTATGTTTTTTAGGATTTAATATGAAAAAGAGAATTAATTAAAATCAAAATTGAATGCAAACCCTAATTCTAATGGCTTTTAAATTTATTATGAAAGTATTAAAATTTAACCTAAATTAAACCTAAATTATTTATGTACAATTTTAATTATGAAAATAAATAAATAAATAATATTATGGTAAAAAGGAAAATTAAAAGGAATAAAAATTATTAAACCTAATTCTATATTTTTTATATTTTTATGGTGAAAAGGATTAATATTAAAACCCTAGTTTAAGGTTAAATTTATTTACATGCAATTTGTTTATGAAAATAATTAATATAAAGTATTTATTATATTTTTTGTCCTTTTTTTGATTTTCAGGCATTTTTTATATTTTGGTAAAAATAATTAATTAAATGAAAACAACAAAGAAAATAAAATAACAATTGAAAATAAAATATAATGAAAATGTGGAATTTGCAAACCAGGGGGGATTCAGTCCCAAATTAGGAGGTATGATCCAAGAAATTTTGGCCCATTAAGCTTGATCCATTTGACTTTTCCATGCAGCGTGCACATGCGTTGACCATGGTATATGATGTGCCTTCAATTTTGCACCCTTGGATTGCTTCTGATGGACGCGTGGAAGGAGAGATTCTTGAGGTGTATGGTGCGTCTTGGCCTTGAGCGCTGCATGGGAACGGTTAATGAAAAATAACATGAGAAATTATACAGACCTGGGGCTCGAACCCAGGTCTTGGATGTTGAAGCAATGAGCGTTCGCCAGCTGAGCCACTGAACCTTTTTGATATATTAGTAACAAGTAAATAATATAAAAGAAAAGCGAAACATTAGTGGATTAAAGCGCGCGAGATTTAAATTAGCCAATCGTTGGCAGCCACGCAGTCGTCTTCCTCGCGTGCCTGAAACACAAAATATAAGGCAACGGTTTTACGTGCGTTGTCTAAGGTCAGTTTCGAGAAAATAACGACTAGAGCTATGGTGTCCATAAATTAATCGCGAGTGGTGCTTCCTGTTCGTCCAGATGCGTCAAGTTCAATGGTTTTGGTCTCGTCCCCCAATTTTGCTTTATTTCAAAAGCCCTAATTCTAAGCTCTGCAAACCCTAGAAATTGAACATGGTGGAATCGCCTACAGCTTGCAAAAACTCAATTAATCGCATGGGTTAGTTTGCAAATGTTCCACTGATCATGAATATATAGTTAGAATGCCATGAATGTGCATAAATAATGAAACACGATAATGAAAGAATATGGAACAAGAGGGACTTCTGTATACCGTTCCAAAGCGCAAAGCTTGATGTTCTTGATTGGAATATGATCAATGATCTCCCAGGAAGCTATTGGAATAGTTTTTGTGCCTTGAATCCCCCTGTAACAATGATTTCAGAATTGCTTTTTTTGACAAAAATTCCAAGTTTTTCAATGGCCTTTGAGCGCAGCTTTGTGTCTCTAGATTAGGTTTATGATCAAGCCTTTGTAGTGAATGCATTAGGTCAAAAATATTGATCAAATCTCTTGTAATTCATTGTTTTGAATATTTGATTTCTTAAGATCTTTTCCATATCTTTTTCACATGTTTTTGTATCAATTAGCATCCAATTAAGCCAAATCTTTCCATAACTGTACAAGCACGAAATATTGAGTTCAAAACATGTATAAAAAGATTGGTTAGGGTGGATTAAAGATTTTTCATATATTTTAAATGATTTAAATGAATTAGTATAAATAATAATTCAAATAAATAAATAAAAAATGAGAAAATACTTCCCTTTGGGCCAAGTGGTCGTGCACATGCTTAGAATGATGAATCATGGAAGAAAAATGGGCCCATTAGCATTTTTAGGTCATTTGAATCAATGTTGACTTTTCAAAATATCCAAACATTTCCCAACTTCCACAAGGCATAACTTGCTCAATTTTTAAGCTTTTCTCATGTTCTTGGACATTTTGGAAAGGTCTTTGAGTCCTCTAACCAATGCCTTTGGTCCCATGTCATTTTGATTTACCAATCTCAAGTTATGGCCTTTGACTTAAAGTCCCTTTTTGTTGACTTTTGAAAATGACCTATAATGTTGAAATTGATAACTTTTTGTGAGAGCATTTCTTGGACTTGAAGTATGAAGATGAGTTGTAGGAAATGTCTTTCTCTTAAAAATGAGCTTTGGATGGAATTTTTCTTATAATCCATGTGAAAGTTATGCCCTGGTCAATTTCAGTTGACTTTTTCAGCTGTCCAAATAAGGAAACTTTCGCATCTTGATGATTTTCTGCGCCAAATTTTGAGAATCATGATCAAGAATTGATCAAATGATGTTTGTGGCTTCAAAATGATATGTTGACCAAAAATTTGAACTTTTGACTGTCAAATGACCATTTTGCCCCTACAGTTGACTGTAGTGCAATCTAGGGTTTTGACTGTGCAATTTTGAGCTAAATGTCTTGAAACTTGATATGAGGATACTTGACCATATTTGTAAGCATGTGAGACTTGATTGGGCCCTTGAAAACTTCATTCTTTTGATCAGAACACAAACCCTAGTTTTGACCGTATAGGAACCCTTTGCACTGTGCCACCCTTAGGGAGTTTTGTGACTTGGCTTGACAATTTCTTGAAGAATATGGGAGGTAAAATTTTGGGGTACAACAGTTGCCCCTGTTCAATCTTCTTAGACCTGAGGATGCAGATTGGCTGACGTGCCTTTCGTAATCC
Source organism: Vicia faba (assembly GCA_948472305.1). NCBI lineage: Eukaryota > Viridiplantae > Streptophyta > Magnoliopsida > Fabales > Fabaceae > Vicia > Vicia faba. The sequence goes on along the minus strand of OX451737.1, from coordinate 258,592,256 downwards.
GAAGGTGGAAGATGATTGAACACTAGAGTGCCCAGAAATTTGCGCTCACTTGTTAGCAGTGTGATGGGGAATGGGCTTATAGATGCCATTTGGGAGATTGCTGGATAGGATGATGGGCTTATAGATGCCATCTGGATGTTGATCGCGTAGGAGATTCCTTAGCGAGAACCTACATACCTGCAAAAACAGAAAATGAGTACCTGACACGTTGCAGGAGCTGATTTTAGATGCTTGGTATAGATGTGTCCTGACTGGTTACAGGAGCTGAGTCTGGAGCTTCAAACAGCGATGAATGAACCAGGGATGGTTACCACCTCAGCCTGAATGGTAAGGGAACCTTGGGCGACTTTAACTTCAACAACGCTCGTTGAGAAAAAATCTTGGGTGTCTTCTACTGGGATAAGAATCAGGGAGATCTTAGGGTCGATCTGACTGAACCAGAGAAGGCCTTTGACTGGATAAGCATCAGGAAAATCTTAGGGTCGATTTGACTGAACCGGACAAGGTCTTGGAATATCTTCAACTGGATAAGCATCAGGAAAATCTTAGGGTCGATCTGACTGAACCAGAGAAGGCCTTTGACTGGATAAGCATCAGGAAAATCTTAGGGTCGATTTAACTGAACCGGTCTAGGTCTTGAAATGTCTTCAACTGGATAAGCATCAGGGAGATCTTAGGGTCGATCTGACTGAACCAGAGAAGGCCTTTGACTGGATAAGCATCAGGAAAATCTTAGGGTCGATTTAACTGAACCGGTCTAGGTCTTGGAATATCTTCAACTGGATAAGCATCAGGGAGATCTTAGGGTCGATCTGACTGAACCAGAGAAGGCCTTTGACTGGATAAGCATCAGGAAAATCTTAGGGTCGATTTAACTGAACCGGTCTAGGTCTTGAAATGTCTTCAACTGGATAAGCATCAGGGAGATCTTAGGGTCGATCTGACTGAACCAGAGAAGGCCTTTGACTGGATAAGCATCAGGAAAATCTTAGGGTCGATTTAACTGAACCGGTCTAGGTCTTGAAATGTAGCTTGAGAACTTAACTGGATCTTTCCTGAAAGGTAAAGGTCAGTCATATGCAATGCATGATATGGATCAAGCAATGATGTTCTCAACATAAATGAGATTTGTATGATATAATGCGTCTATGCATGTTATAATGATGTATGTGATGTTTTATGTATGTTTTTGTCTAGGAAAGTGAATCCTTGACGGGTGTCGGGAAGTCGCTCCTGGGCTGATATTGTAGAATAGATTTTGCTTCCGCTGGGGATGATAACTGCAAGAATACCAGTAGGAGAAGACGACTCCGTTGCGGAATAAACTTGGCAAATGGAAGATTCTGCGGGGAGAAAAGACATGCTGGGAAGCAATACTCTGTGGGCATAGAGATACTCTAGCGACCATGCTGGGAAGCAATACTCTGTGGGAAGAGGGATGCCTTGCTGAGTGTTGATAATAGTTTGCTGGGGATAGGAAGACTTTATCGACGACGCTCTTTCCGTGGCTTTTGGCTGAGGATAACCCAGTTATATCCTGTTAAGGAAATAACTCTTCGAATAAAGCCGGACGACGCGTTCGTGCTCTGCGAGGGATAAGCTTCCAGAATTTATTGGGGATAAGCTTACTGCTTGGGGATATGAATTCCAATTTTCCTGGGGAAACTGGATTGGACTCTTCTGGGGAGTTTTGGAATGTAATTTTGTAAGTTGAAAGGGGGAACCTATGTAGGGTTGCATGATGATGAGTTTGTGTAAAACTGTATCTGAAATGGAGAAGGAACCCGGGTAGGGTTACTCTGATGATGAGTTCGTGTAAAACTTCGTTTTTTGGAAAGGGAGAACCTTTGTAGGGTTTCTGGGTGACGAGTCCATGTAAAACTGCGTCTTGAAGAGAGAGAACCGGTGTAGGGTTGCTGCAGGATGAGTTCGTGTAAAACTTCTTGACGAACCGAGGTAAGGTCATCTTGAGATAGGTCCATGTGAGACTTCTGGCGGAACCGGGGTTAGGTTACTTGGATAAATTTGTGTAAAAACTTCTTGATGAACCGGGGTTAGGTCATCTTGAGATAGGTCCATGTAAGACTTCTGGAGGAACCGGGGTTAGGTTACTCGGATAAGTTTGTGTAAAAACTTCTTGATGAACCGGGGTTAGGTCATCTTGAGATAGGTCCATGTAAGACTTCTGGAGGAACCGGGGTTAGGTTACTTGGATAAGTTTGTGTAAAAACTTCTTGATGAACCGGGGTTAGGTCATCTTGAGATAGGTCCATGTAAGACTTCTGGAGGAACCGGGGTTAGGTTACTCGGATAAGTTTGTGTAAAAACTTCTGGATGAACCGGGGTTAGGTCATCTTGAGATAGGTCCATGTAAGACTTCTGGAGGAACCGGGGTTAGGTTACTTGGATAAGTTTGTGTAAAAACTTCTTGATGAACCGGGGTTAGGTCATCTTGAGATAGGTCCATGTAAGACTTCTGGAGGAACCGGGGTTAGGTTACTCGGATAAGTTTGTGTAAAAACTTCTGGATGAACCGGGGTAAGGTTGCTTGTGTGTAAAACTTTGTCTGAAAATTGAGAAGGAACCGGTGTAGGGTTGCATGATTTTGATTAAGTGGATGATTGTCCTGTTTGGTTTCGGATGTTAACCCACGATCTGGAATTTGTAAAGGTAGATGGTAATCATCCTTATGTTGATCTTTTCTTTGTACTTTGGTTGACAGAGCACTTGGATTGCCTGGATAACTCATTATTGCCCCTGCTTCAGAGATGAGGGAAGAGGATACCTGTGTGGGTGATTGACAAATCTTCGGGTAGACAAGTGACGAGAGGCTGGGACATAGTCGTACGCTTTGATCCCTAAATTTTGCCTGGACCGCCCTTTCGGGTTTTCAGTCCACCGGGATACCCATTTTTGCCCAAGCCGCCTTTTCAGGTTTTCGACTTGCCGGGTGCACATATTTTCATTTTCATCCCTTATTTTTGCCCGAACCCTTTTGGTTCGCCGGGAAGCCCTTATTTTGCCTAGGTGTGTCAACCTAGCGGGTCTTTGATTAGGCGCAGTATTTTTCGACTATGTCCACACTCTCAGAATGTAGGGAGTTGCCCCTGTCAGAAGTATTTTGTCATGCCCCCAGATAATGGGCAATGCTCTTACTGTGCCCCTTGATTGGAGGTATTTCTGTTCACAAGGTGTTCATCATGCGAATTTCCCTGCTGTTCAAACAAATAGTCATATGCAAACAAGGTTATTTTAAGAATGCAAAAGCCTATGTCTGTCTTGAATTTTGAAAATGCATTTTTTGTAATACAGTGCGGTGTCAACTCAAGATTTTACAGCAAACCTTCAGGAGTCAGGATACCTTCGTAACAGTATGCTTTCGAACTAACCCATGCTTCAGCTAGGACTTTTAAGGGTTATATCGTGGCCGGGTTCATGGTTTAAGAAACAAAGGATAAAGGCTCGAATTTTATTTGTACCCACCCTCTCTTCGTGATGTTCTCCAAACCTAAACTCAATTGATCATACGTTAGACCTTGTTCGAGTCTTTGCTCTGATATTCCAATGATGGTTCGGATGTTGATAACTTATTTTGAATAGGCAGTCATTCCTTTTTGTTGAGGGTTTATAAGACCTCTCTCTTTTGATTTTGTTATCCCTATTTTTTTTGCCTGAACTGTTTCCTTTTTGGATTTACAGTCAGCGGGATGCCCCAGTTTCATAAGTCCCTTTTTATAGGTTTTGACTTCTTGGGCTTTTCGTTTATGATTTTTTTTTTGATAATGACTGCCTGTCCTTTATGATTGTTCTGAACCATCACTGTCTTTTGTTTTGTAAAGACTTCCTTGGTGCCATTCGTTATGCGCTTGGATCAACTGAGAGAACTACCCTGCCCCAGGTTATGATTACGGGTTTTAAATTTCGAAAAGAAAAACTCCTACTTCTTTGGCTCAGAGGGGTTGACGAGGGATTATCTTCCTTATAACTCCAGTGTTTAGGAATTGAAACAATGCCTGTACCTCATCAGCGGGGTCTGTTCAAAAGCATACTGTATATCGTGGTATCGTTTTCGTCATCCTCCCTCAAGAGGCTTAGAATTAATGAGAGTTGATCATCAGAAAAAATATGAAGATAATTTGCATTTAGTGAATACGAATATATTGTTTCAAAACAGACATATGCGATGCATTAATGAAATAACAGTGTTTAACATGAGTAAATGTTTGAACAAAAGAAAACTGCAACTTGAACATTCGAATGAACAAAGATTTTCCAGTCTCAGGATTTGTCACTTCAAATAGTGAGTCTTGCAGGGGTAGTAGAAGAACTCGGCTTGACCATCTTGTGCGAACTCTAATGCCCCTTCATCAATCAGGTCCTGGATCTTGTTCTTCAGAGCCCAACATTCATTTGTATCATGCCCCGGGCTATCAGAATGATAAGCGCAACGAGCGTTGGGGTTATACTTTGGTGACGTTGTATTTTGAAACTTCGGAGCCTCTTTTAGAGTTACCAGCTTGGTCTCCAGCAACTGTGGCAATATCTGGGATAAGGTCATGCTGAGCCGAGTGAACTGCCTCCTCTCGCTCTTTCGTTGGCTGTGATGTTGAATTTGTGACACTGGAGCCAATGGAGGAGCTCTCCCCTTACCTCCTTGTCTCAAAGGTGGTTGAGCGATGACTGGCTTTTTACCCTTAGACTTTTGCCCCAGTTGGTTGCCCTGAATCAGTTGGTTGACGAGAAACCAGAGCTCATCTTGTCTTTGAGCTAACCCTTGAATGGCAGTCACCTGCCCCAGCATCTGGACCTTCAATGCATCCATCTCAGCTTGTAGGTGTTTCAGCCTTTCATCCTCAGCACTGTTCCTGACAAAAGTCTCCATGAGAAGTGTCCTTACCTCCTCCTGCCCCTTGGATAGATTCAGGAGGATTTCCCTGAACTGAGTCTCTTGAGCGAGAAGGTCCTGGTTATCTGGTTGGAAGGCCATTGCTGAAATAAACAGCGAGAGAGGTAAATAACCTGCAACAAAGATACCTGTTATGTAATGATGTGTATGACATGCATGCAATGTTTTCAAGGACCTCGCGGGGTAGACAAGAAAATTTGTTAGCATTTGGATCCGGTAGCTTGATTGAAAGAACTTCGTATTTGTTGAGAGTCTTTCTTCCAAGGGTCAAAGGCTCACCATATCAAGTGGGTCATAGCCCCTGACTCAAGTCATCAACCTTATTTTGCTTTCCAAACAACCTTGGCTAGGGGAACCTTCTTCAGGAGTCAAAGCTCACCATATCAAGTGGGTCATAGCCTCTGACAACCTTGGCTAGAGGAAAATAAATCCTCTTTGCCCCTTGCTAGATGTTTGATTCATCCTGTCCTGCATCACAAACCCTTGAGATCCTTGAAATGGGTTAGGATGTATGCAATGGTATGATGTCATGATGCATGGGGTAATGTAGGTAACCCTGTTATGAGTCCCAATTAAGGACTGTTAAACCTGAACCTGCAAAAAACTCAAGTAAAACCTATCATGAGTCCCGATTAGGGATTAAACAAAACCTGCAAGAAATTTAGTAAGCCCTGTTATGAGCCCTAATTAAGGACTGTAAACCAAAACCTGCAAGAGACTTAGTTCCCTCTGTTATGAGCCCTAATTAAGGACTATAAACAAAACCTGCAAGTAGTTCATGCGTCAGATAAAGCATGCAAGTAGTCAAGTACGAAGGCACGCAAGTCACACAAGAGAAAGCCCTTAGAGTTTAGGCCAGTATGGGGTCTGGGTATTACCCTCTTGAAGTTGGTGGGCTCAACCTGTCCTATTAGAAGTAACCGGGTTCTAAGGGTCCCAATATCACTGGATTGCTTTCATTGTTCATCGTTTCGATTTAGCCACTGAACTGGCGACCGAAATATTCCAGGAAAGCAACCCTCAATTGAGTGTAGTATCGAGTATCAACCAACCTCGGACTACACCAAAGTCAGTTATCTCACTACCCTAAAGAGGCCAAGATAGTTCAATTAAGGTTCCTAAGGTCTGTTGATGCTTCACGACACCACGCGGAGGCCCCGTACTCTCCTTGACTGAACTCAAGGGTTACCGGTACACACCAAAGTGCCACATCAACATAGCAGACTATTTCAACCATGTCGGTATACCCCGCACAGTTACCTCACAGCCTTGTTGCTACTTTCTAAGAAGGTATCCCCCAGATCCGGGTTAGGATCTATAGAACTCCCAAGACAGTCCCACAATTTAAAGCAAGCAAGGAAAACAATTGAAAACACAGTTATGACCTAGCCCTAAGGTACACCTCACTTTAAAAATTAGTCCCCAGCAGAGTCGACAGTTCTGTGATCGGTGGATCTGGAACTGACTGTTTAACGCTGGTTCGCGAAATGTCGCGGAAGCAAGAGTCGCCACCGTCTTTTATTTTCTCCAAATGGAAAGGACAAAAGCACAGAAAAATTCCTTAAAGAGATTGCTCTCGGTTCGGGAGGTAGGTTATAGAAAGGGAAGGTGTTAGCACCCTTTCTATCCATGGTTATCCATGGGCTCTTAGATACTTGCTCACTTGTGTTTTCAAAATGGTTTGTTTGCTTTTCAACTGTGGGTTTTAAAAAAGTTTCTTTGAAAATTTCAGTTCGACTCTTGTATCGGTCCTCAAGAGTGTTTGAAAAAATTGCTTTCGAAAGCTTTTTGAAAAGGTGTCGGTGTGAAAAGTATTTTTGAATTTGTTTTTGAAGAGAGCAAGTATCTACGAGAAACTACCTACCCTAAGGAATTCGTCTGTGTAAATGTCCTTCAAAGTAGTGCCATCCCACCATTGAGAGGTAGGTAGCACCACCGTTGGAGGTGTTCGGGTCAATTCGAGTTTAGGGACATGGTGATCACCAGAGCAATAGGAAGACACCTTAGAAGCTACCCTCATGCCAGGTTCCCGGATCATGAGGACTTACTAAGACATCCTCTACTCGACGATCACCTTTCGAGGCAAGGCAACAGTGAGGCGTACCCTAGGGGTGGTGTGTACGATTCGTGTGTCGTTTTCATTTGTATTTGTCTTGTCATGTCATTGGTGTTCTACGCTTGATTTTATTTAGACATTCATTCTTGCATGCTTTGTTTAACAGTTAAAAATTGCGAGAATTATAAAGTTCTAAACTATTACAAAGGCGCGGGTCCACATCGCCAAAATTAAACCGGACCCGATTTGACGGAAAATAAATAAAGCAAATAAAGTAAAGTGCGAGAGGTAAATGTTACAAGGCTTCGGGAGAGGTACATAATTATTTAAATGAAATAAAATAAATATGCGAAATAAAAGAATTAATAATATGGGCGTTGGACCCTTTTGCAAAAATTAAAGTTAATGAGGAATTACAATTAAAATTAAAAGGAAAATGTTTTTGGTATTTTTATGTTTTTTAGGATTTAATATGAAAAAGAGAATTAATTAAAATCAAAATTGAATGCAAACCCTAATTCTAATGGCTTTTAAATTTATTATGAAAGTATTAAAATTTAACCTAAATTAAACCTAAATTATTTATGTACAATTTTAATTATGAAAATAAATAAATAAATAATATTATGGTAAAAAGGAAAATTAAAAGGAATAAAAATTATTAAACCTAATTCTATATTTTTTATATTTTTATGGTGAAAAGGATTAATATTAAAACCCTAGTTTAAGGTTAAATTTATTTACATGCAATTTGTTTATGAAAATAATTAATATAAAGTATTTATTATATTTTTTGTCCTTTTTTTTATTTTCAGGCATTTTTTATATTTTGGTAAAAATAATTAATTAAATGAAAACAACAAAGAAAATAAAATAACAATTGAAAATAAAATATAATGAAAATGTGGAATTTGCAAACCAGGGGGGATTCAGTCCCAAATTAGGAGGTATGATCCAAGAAATTTTGGCCCATTAAGCTTGATCCATTTGACTTTTCCATGCAGCGTGCACATGCGTTGACCATGGTATATGATGTGCCTTCAATTTTGCACCCTTGGATTGCTTCTGATGGACGCGTGGAAGGAGAGATTCTTGAGGTGTATGGTGCGTCTTGGCCTTGAGCGCTGCATGGGAACGGTTAATGAAAAATAACATGAGAAATTATACAGACCTGGGGCTCGAACCCAGGTCTTGGATGTTGAAGCAATGAGCGTTCGCCAGCTGAGCCACTGAACCTTTTTGATATATTAGTAACAAGTAAATAATATAAAAGAAAAGCGAAACATTAGTGGATTAAAGCGCGCGAGATTTAAATTAGCCAATCGTTGGCAGCCACGCAGTCGTCTTCCTCGCGTGCCTGAAACACAAAATATAAGGCAACGGTTTTACGTGCGTTGTCTAAGGTCAGTTTCGAGAAAATAACGACTAGAGCTATGGTGTCCATAAATTAATCGCGAGTGGTGCTTCCTGTTCGTCCAGATGCGTCAAGTTCAATGGTTTTGGTCTCGTCCCCCAATTTTGCTTTATTTCAAAAGCCCTAATTCTAAGCTCTGCAAACCCTAGAAATTGAACATGGTGGAATCGCCTACAGCTTGCAAAAACTCAATTAATCGCATGGGTTAGTTTGCAAATGTTCCACTGATCATGAATATATAGTTAGAATGCCATGAATGTGCATAAATAATGAAACACGATAATGAAAGAATATGGAACAAGAGGGACTTCTGTATACCGTTCCAAAGCGCAAAGCTTGATGTTCTTGATTGGAATATGATCAATGATCTCCCAGGAAGCTATTGGAATAGTTTTTGTGCCTTGAATCCCCCTGTAACAATGATTTCAGAATTGCTTTTTTTGACAAAAATTCCAAGTTTTTCAATGGCCTTTGAGCGCAGCTTTGTGTCTCTAGATTAGGTTTATGATCAAGCCTTTGTAGTGAATGCATTAGGTCAAAAATATTGATCAAATCTCTTGTAATTCATTGTTTTGAATATTTGATTTCTTAAGATCTTTTCCATATCTTTTTCACATGTTTTTGTATCAATTAGCATCCAATTAAGCCAAATCTTTCCATAATTGTACAAGCACGAAATATTGAGTTCAAAACATGTATAAAAAGATTGGTTAGGGTGGATTAAAGATTTTTCATATATTTTAAATGATTTAAATGAATTAGTATAAATAATAATTCAAATAAATAAATAAAAAATGAGAAAATACTTCCCTTTGGGCCAAGTGGTCGTGCACATGCTTAGAATGATGAATCATGGAAGAAAAATGGGCCCATTAGCATTTTTAGGTCATTTGAATCAATGTTGACTTTTCAAAATATCCAAAAATTTCCTAACTTCCACAAGGCATAACTTGCTCAATTTTTAAGCTTTTCTCATGTTCTTGGACATTTTGGAAAGGTCTTTGAGTCCTCTAACCAATGCCTTTGGTCCCATGTCATTTTGATTTACCAATCTCAAGTTATGGCCTTTGACTTAAAGTCCCTTTTTGTTGACTTTTGAAAATGACCTATAATGTTGAAATTGATAACTTTTTGTGAGAGCATTTCTTGGACTTGAAGTATGAAGATGAGTTGTAGGAAATGTCTTTCTCTTCAAAATGAGCTTTGGATGTAATTTTTCTGATAATCCATGTGAAAGTTATGCCCTGGTCAATTTCAGTTGACTTTTTCAGCTGTCCAAATAAGGAAACTTTCGCATCTTGATGATTTTCTGCGCCAAATTTTGAGAATCATGATCAAGCATTGATCAAATGATGTTTGTGGCTTCAAAATGATATGTTGACCAAAAATTTGAACTTTTGACTGTCAAATGACCATTTTGCCCCTACATTTGACTGTAGTGCAATCTAGGGTTTTGACTGTGCAATTTTGAGCTAAATGTCTTGAAACTTGATATGAGGATACTTGACCATATTTGTAAGCATGTGGGACTTGATTGGGCCCTTGAAAACTTCATTCTTTTGATCAGAACATAAACCCTAGTTTTGACCGTATAGGAACCCTTTGCACTGTGCCACCCTTAGGGAGTTTTGTGACTTGGCTTGACAATTTCTTGAAGAATATGGGAGGGCAAATTTTGGGGTACAACAGAGTCTTTAGCCAAAAATCTGCCAAAGGGGGAGTTTGTAGGTGTTTAGGCATTGGCTTGCATTTTTGGTAAATCCCAAGTGTATGTGTGAATGTCATGACTGATGTCATAACATTCTAGTTCAGTTTGTACTGACTCATTAGGTACCTTTGCAGAAAAATATTGTAATTGAAGTACTGATGTTTATAAGTGTGTATCTGAGCATTTTGCAAAATGATCACATTTTGCTAAATCAGTAGACAGGTTTTCTCAGATGTCATAACAGATGTTATGACATCCTGTTCTGAACTAACAGGTTTGCAGGATGGATAAGTCTGAGTTTTTTCAGGAAATAACTCAGTCTTTCCTGAACAGAATCCTGCGTTTTCTGAGGGGTAACCTAGCTCAACCCTAACCTGGTTAATAAAGTCCTGTGACCTGGTCTTTAGGTCAAACGGAATTAACCCTAGGTTTTTGTGGAAACCCTAACTGAAGTTGCAGCTGCTATATATTCAACAGAGCTGCTGTTTTTCAAAGGATCCCTCTTGATTGATCAGAAGATCATTTTGTAATCTGTATAGATTTGTTTATTGTACTCCAAGAAATTAACATTGTGATAAGTGCCTTGGAATAGGTTTCTAATTGTAAGGGTTGTGTAGCACTCAAAGCTTTGAAGCAAGAGTGTTTGAATGTTCCTTGACTAAAGCTGTGAAGCAGAGTCAAGTTAGTTGTGTGCATCACTCAAAGCTGTGAAGCACGAGTGATTGTGTTGCTTGATTAAAAAGCTGTGAAGCTTAATCAAGTGTTTGTTTTTGAAGAGTGTCTTCATCAATTCTTAAGTCAAATTGGTTTATGTATCACTGCTGTGATTGAGGGGGAGTGAGTAGGAACTCAGGTTTAAGTTGTACTTAGATTGGAATTGCATTGGGTAGGTCTTAAGTGAAGGAGATAAACTGGTTGGTTTATTCCTGAATTAAAATCTCTTATAGTGGATTTCCTCCCTGGCTTGGTAGCCCCCAGAGTAGGTGTTGTTGCACACTGAACTGGGTAAACAATTAACTGTGTTCTTTACTGCTTTTATTTACTGTCATATAGTAAGTCAGATACGGTGTCATAACATTGAACGTGACATTGAGTATTTGCAGCCAGAATTTCAATATATAACACAGAAAGAAAAAAGGAGCATAAGATTTGAAATGCAACATACGTCCAATGTTTTGATTGATGATATATGGAAATGTCATACAAAAAGCCCTCACAAATGGAGCTACGATGCCCTGGGTAGGACACCGAGCCAATAAAAGTTTTAACACATTGTTTGTTACAAATTGGAAATCAAAAGAAATTAATTACTGCGTGACAAATGTGATAGGTGTAAAATCCTTTGCTGTCCAGTTGCTTGGTCCGTTGCTGGTAGTCGGGTAGATCCAACTGTCAAACTCTGCTTCCTCCACATCCTCCTCAACAGCATTCACCCTTGGGTTGGAGATAAACACTAGAGCCTTTCTGATCTTTTCCTTGCGCACAGCCCTCTGAGCCTCTGCAGTAAAGCCCAGCCCAAACTTGTCATTCTTTTGAGTGAAGTCAGGAAGCTGACCCCAGTTTGCACAATTGCCTTTCTCGATTACAGCCCGGGCATCCTTCAAGGACGCCATCTTTAACGGAAAATCTTCTTCAACCACTGCCTCAGCTGATGCCAACACTGGAGGTACCTCTTCAAAATGCTGAAAGGGGGTTTCAATAAACTCCCTGTCCATCTTGATATACCGGAATGAATTCAAGTGACTCACCATGTATTCCTCCTCACCCTGCACAGTAACAATCTTCCCTTTGACATGGTATTTGAGTTTTTGGTGTAAAGTGGAAGTTACTGCCCCAGCTTTGTGAATCCAGGGTCGACCCAACAAGCAGGAGTAAGATGGACGAATATCCATTACATAGAACGTTGAGCCGAAAACTTGGGAACCCACACGAATAGGGATGTCTACCTCACCGTGCACCATCCTCTTAGAACCGTCGAAGGCTCTAACAATGATGTTACTAGGTTTCAGCTCCAAACCCTCACAATCCAGACGATCCAATGCCTTCTTGGGTAAAACATACAGGGAAGAGCCGGTATCCACCAACACGTGTGCGAGAGTAGTGCCCCTGCACTCTATAGAGACGTGCAGGGCATCATTGTGATTTTTCCCTTTGGCGGTAAGGTCAGCATCTGAGAACCCCAAGCCATTGTCAGCCGTCAAATTAGCCACACAGTCGGTGAATTGATCCGCAGAAGTCTCTTGCGGCACATGGGTCGTTTTCAGAAATGAAATCAGGGCTTTTGCATGGGCCTCTGAGCATAGCAGTAGTGATAGCATAGAGATTTTGGAGGGAGTATGCCCCAACTGTTCAACAACATTAAAGTCACTCTTTTTGATAATTTTAAGAATTTCCTCCATTTCTTATTGGGAGGCTTCCACAGCAGTCTTCTTTGGTGCCTCCGTCCTGGCAGGCAAATCGGTAGCAACTTCTTTGCCCCGAGTATCAGAAGACTCGGCGGCAGTAGTAGACACAGGAACTTGAACTGGAACATGCACACTTGCGGGTGTGATGGTGAGAGGTTTTCGGATAACTGGCGGTGCAATGTCAGGCGAGAAGAGCCTGCCACTGCGGGTAATCTTGGCGGGACCAGTGATGTTATTGATACTGGTATTGGTGTTGAACTCCTGCTTCACCCCGAGCACATACACATCGGCTCCATAATGCCATGGGACCGCTTTATCAGACTCATACGGGAGAGGCCCCGGGACAGTAATAGTGATGGGTGCAACAGACATAACTTGGACTGGTTTCTTTACGGGAGCTTTGGCAGGATTGTAGATTGTGACAACAGATATTTCTTCAATAGGAACAGACGGAACAGCGATTTTCTTGAACAGAATTTCCTTGCTATCCATCAGGCTTTGGATGCCTGATTTCAACAGTGGACAACCGCTAGGGATAAGAGCACACAGGAGGCAACCCTTACTACAACCTGGAAATAAACCGGCTAGTAGTAAGTTCCTCTTAACAGTCAAAAGCAGGGTAACAACTTCATTCACCGAAACAGCATACAATTCTTCCTCAATGGCATTTACCCTATGCTGGGGCATAGGGGCAGTTACAACGTTCGGCCTCTCAGGCGCTTCAAACTGAATTTCCTTCGCGTCGATAAGATCTTGCACTTTGTTTCTCAAGGCCCAGCAATCATCAGTAGTGTGCCCGGGACTATCAGAATGATAAGCACACCGGGCATTTGGGTTATACTTAGGAGACGCAGTGTTGACGACCTTAGGAGCTTCTTTGGTGGTCACCAAATTGGTGGATAGCAGTTGAGGTAAAATTTGAGATAAGGTCATACTCAGCCGAGTATACTGCCTCTTGGGCCTTTCGCCTCTTTGTTGATTGTACTGCTGAGGAGCAGCAACAGGTTTTGAAATGACCAGAGCATTGACGGCTTGGCGACTTTCTGGCTTGACTTGTCTTCTAGGACCATAGACGGCACTTGCTTCTTTCTTAAAAGGCCTCTTCTCAGCACTCGCAGCAACACCCTTCTGAATCTTTCCTGACTTGATGCCAGCTTCTATTCTCTCGCCCGTTAAGATCAGATCGGTAAACCCCGCGGAAGAGTTACCAATTAGATGATTGAAGAAAGGCCCAGATAGGGTTCCTAGAAACATATCAACAAGTTCACGATCAGTTAAAGGAGGCTGCACCCTGCCAGCCAAATCCCTCCATTTTTGTGCGTATTCTTTGAATCCTTCGCTTGTTCCTAACGACATACCCTGAAGTTGGGTACGAGTAGGGGCAAGGTCAGAATTGTATTGGTATTGTTTGTAGAAAGCGGTGGCCAAATCTTCCCAATTCCGGACACTGGTTCCTTCTAGCTGATAAAACCACTCCAACTGAGCTCCAGAAAGGCTGTCTTGAAAGAAATGAATCCAGAGGTTTTTATCTGCCGTATAGGGCTGGATCTTTCTCACGTAGGACCTGAGATGCATTTTGGGGCAGGACAGCCCATCATACCTCACAAACACTGGCACTTTGAAATTTGGTGGAATCACAATCCCGGCAACCAAACCCAAGTCTTCAAAATCCAAACCCGGTACTCTTTGTAATTCCATGGCGGCTAATTTGTCTTCTAACCCCTTGTATTTATCATCAGCTGGAGGGTATTGCTGATCAGTATAATCTTCATCCTCTTAAATTTCTTCTTTTTCCGCATTAGACTCGGAAGGTACCGCCGGTCCACCTCCTTTACTGGTCCCTTCATCAGAAGTAGAAGGAAATTCAAGCACTCTTCAAGCTTCTCCGTCAAATCTTCTCCCCAAAGTAGCCACCCCGAGTCTCTTTTTCTTCTTCTTCACTGGGTCTTTGTTCCCCAATTGAGTCTTGATATCCTTCTGACCCTTAGCCAAGGTCATCAGGAGTTGCTGGAACTGTGCATTCTGAGCCTGTAGGTCTTTGATTGTTTGCTCGAGATCCATCCTACTGTAATAAACAGCAGATAGATAAGGAAACCTGGAATGAGACTTGCTTATGCACATGATGAATGGTATGCTTATGTATGCAATGCATTCAAGGATTTAGGACATTCAAAATTGTTTTAGACAAAGAAGAAAGCACGTCATATTAATAAGAAGAAATTTGTCAGTACATAAATGCCCCATGGGCCAAATATTACAAAATAAACTTCTTAAGGCAGAAAGACATTGCGCATCCTCTTTGGTGCGATGTAGGTATTGAGGGCCTCTTGCTCGTGGAGTCGGCGGGTAAGCTCTAGAACCTTCTTTTCACTGGCGTAGTAGCTAGCTTCAAAAGTATTATGTTCCTCCTTGAGCTGAATCCAACTTTTCTGCATTTCCTCCCACGATGTAGGCATGTCTGGATGTAGGATGGTGTAGGGAACCTCTCCTTCATTGACGGGCTCTTTAATCACTGGGAGTATATGGGGATAAGGCATCATCAGACTTTGGGCTCGGGCTCGTACCCACTTGAGATAGGGCTCAAGAGGGATAGATTTCTTGTGTCCCAGAGTCTTGCTATCAACCTTGTTGAGTTTTCCCCAAGCTCTGATGAATCTTTGGCGAAGTCCTTGCGCATTGTTGTCGAAGTCAAAAACTAGGCTAGGAATCAACATATCATGAGGGCCATCCCTCCGTGCATATCCAAATTGCCTCAAAGCTAGGCAAGGGTTGTAGGCGATACCCCCTCTAATTCCAAGTAAAGGAACATTAGGAAATTCTCCGCAACGATCGACAATGATGACATTTTCTCTGGACCGAGAACACCAATGCACATCAGAATGAGTAAGAGTCATCAATCGTTGGGACCACCTTGTACCTTGGTCATTCTTCAAGACAGACTGTGGAAGGTGCGAAATAAACCACCTTGCAAGGATAGGAGTACAGCACATGAGAACACCCCTCTTTCTCATTGTTCGTGTGTAAAATGAGTGAAGAATGTCCCCAAGCAATGTCGGTATTGGATTTCTGGACAAGAAGATTTTGACAGCGTTGACATCTACCAATTGGTCAGGATTTGGGAACAAGACCAACCCATAGACAAGGAGTGCCACAATCTCTTCAAAGGCTTGTAGGTCCAACGAGTTCCAACATTCTTGTGCCTTCTCAAACAAGAATTTTGCTAAGAATCCTTTGACGCCGCTTCTGGTTTCCCAATGCCCCTTGATGTCGGATGGTTGTAGATGTAATGCTCGAGCAACATCTTCCGGCTTTGGTTCCTTTTCCGTACCGTTGAAGGGTAGTTGATTAAGGATAAGAATTCTCAGGAGTTGAGAAAACTCCTCCAAAGTGGGTACCAATTGATAATCAGGGAAAGTGAAGCAGTGGTGAAGAGGGTCAAAGAACTGGAATAGCACTTTCATCATGTCTTCTTCAATGTTGGTGTTGACCAGGCTGAGCAGTCTACCATGTCTTTCACTGAAGGATGAATATTCCAGAATTCTTGAAGTGATCTCCTTGAGTTGAGGAGAGATTCTCACAAGGTTGACTTAAATGGTATTTCTGCGAGGAATTTCCATGTCCTACAAAACAAGAACAAAGATGAAGATCCAAAACCCTTGAAATGGTTAGAGAATACATATGATGTTTCATGATGTTTATGATGTATGCACAAAACATATGTACAAGCAAATCACACCAAACCCTAGTTTCAGGCTTGCATAGGGTTTCATAGGTAAGTACCCTCTTGAGTGTAGTTGGCTTAAAAACTTGTCCTATAAATAGTAACCGGGTTCTAAGGAGCTCAATATCACTGGATTGTTTTCATTGTTCATTGTTTTGGTTTAGCCACTTAGCTAGCGACCAAAATATTCCAAGAAAACAACCCTCAATGAGTGTAGTATCGAGTATCTACCAACTTCAGACTGCACCAAAGCCGGTCATCTCACTACCCCTAATAAAAGGCCAAGATGGTCAAGTAAGGTTCTAGGTCATTAGTGCTTAGTGACATCACTCAGCGGCCCCGTACTCTCCTTGATTGAACTCAAGGGTTACCGGTACTCACAAATACGTCGCACTAATATAGCTATTGCTTCGACCGTGTCGGTATACCCCACACAGTTTCCACAACGTATTGCTATCTATGAATGTTTCCCAAAATCCGGGTGTAGGATTTGCAAACCCAAACAATAGAGCCAAAGTATAAAGCAAACAATTCAAACAATTAGTCATGCAAGAGGGTGATCTAAGCCCTAAGGTTACTCCACTTTTAAAATTTTCCCCAGCAGAGTCGCCAGTTCTGTGATACGGTGGGAGAACTGACTATGGTTTTGCGTTTGTTTTCGCAAATGTTTCGGTTGAGCAAGAGTCGCCACCGACTTTTTATTTTATCCTAAGGAAAGCTTAAAAAGCACAGCAAAAACCTTTGAGATGTTTTCTTGGGTTCAGGGAGTAGATTATAGAAAGGGAAGGTATTAGCACCCTTTCTATCCATGGTTATCCATGGGCTCTTAGTTACTTGCTTAGATCACTTGCCTTTTGTTTTCAATTGTTTTAAATGGTGCTTGTGTGTGTGGGTTTGAAAATGTTTTTTGAAAAGAGGCCAATGTGGTGGCAACCTTTGTAATGATCCATGTTGGGATGTATACAAAGGTGTATGTCTTTTGAAAAGGTTTTCATTTATTTTTGAAAGTTGTTTTTGAAAGTGTTGTGAGGTGTGTTTTAGAAAATAGGCAAGTGTTTTGTTTTTGCAAGTTTGATTCAAGTAACTAAGAGGCTATCTACTCCTAAATTTCTCAAAGTTTATTGCTATGTTTTAACCCTTTTAATAAGTTTGTTCCACCATTGTATTTGGTGGACAATCTCATGTTAGGATGTGAAAGGGACGGGCGCGGGTCATCGTTTAGACCATAATTGCAATGGTGCCAAGTATCTTTGGGCATTTTATTTAAGGGACTTGATCATTTGTTTGGCAATATTTTAAAAAAAATGTTATCGAGGGACTATGATCATTCAATTTGTTTGTTTTGCCCAAAGAGACCTAACATGCAATATGGCCCAATTTTGAAAGGCAACAAGTGGAATACCCTAGGGGGTGCAAGTGTGATTTGTGTGTCCATTTTCATGCTTGTTTGTCTTATATTAGGTCCAACTATTTTGTTCATTTTTTATTCGCATATAAACCCTAATTCTAGCATTGTATTTTAGAAAGCGATAAAGTGCGAAATTTAAATTCCTACGCTATTACAACACAATAATATAGGGAGGGGGGGTACAATGTTTCAAATGGGGAGGTATTTAGACAGGAAATTGAATCTAAGCTATTACATCAATATTGAATATTTGCAAGGTAATTTAATTGCATAAATAAAATAAAAATAGAACAAATATGCAAGAATGCAAAAAATGGTTTTTTATATGTATGAAAAAAAAAGATTATTGATGTAAAATAAAAAGAAAATAAAAAAAATATTATTTTTGGAGTATTTTTGAATTTAGGGCAAAAACCCTAATTCAAAGGTATTATTTATTAATATATGCAATATTTATTATTTATACAAAAATAAAATAAGAAAAGAGATATATTTGTAAAAATGATTTTTTTAGTGTTTAATATTAATAAAATAAAATATGTATATTTTTAGTATTTTATTCTAAGTATATTAATAAATATATATTTATGTATTAAGTTCTAAATATGTATTATATATAAAAAATAATAACATTTAATATAAAAATAAAAAGGGTATTTTTTATACAAAATATTTTCAGGAAGTAAAAACAAAATAAAAGTGTATAAAAAATATATTTGTATTATCTTAATATTTTAAACAAAAAGTATATATGTATATTTACTTATTTATGTATAAAACAATCAAATAAATACTTAATAAATTCAAAAAATGATGGGAAAAATATTTTTATATTTTTAATATGCTGAGAAAAAATAAATGAATCAGTTAAAAAAAGAAAAAGTCAAAAATATTAAAAAATGAAGCAAATGGGCTCAGGGGGTGCAAAAGTAAATGTATGGTGCAAAAAGGAATAACAAAACAGGCCCAGCCCATGAAACACCTTCTTCAACCTCTGAACAAAAATTTGTTCAAAAACGCGCGCAAGAAGCTCTATTTGAATATCCTGATTCTTTGATTTTTTGAACAAACTTCCAACACAAAAAATGTTAATCATGAAACCACGATTCCAAATATATAAAGAACATCTCCTAACTCTCAGAAATGAGAGAGAATTTTAACAATCCCAAATCCTGACCTAAGTTTTCTACCATTTTCATACCTTAAATTCTCACAGCTCAGGCAAAAGAAATGAAAAGTAAAAGAATATACGTGTTCAGTGGCATGAGTAGAACCTTGTTTATTCACAAACTTAAAGCTAATGATGCATAATAAGAGAGATACGAGTTCACCAAGATACCTGTTCAACTGAAGTTCTATCTTGCAATGTAGGAACTTTCAGTGCAAGATGATGATTGGAAAAGCTTCCTTGAGGTCCAGGGATGCTATTCCAATGTTTACTTTGTCTTGAAAGCTTCTGAATCGAGCTAGAGAACTTCACCTGCAAGTCAGAAATGTGAAAATGGTGGAAGTGGTTAGAGTGATTACAGGTCGTGCCTTTGCTTTTGGTTAGCTTGTATAGATGGTATGGAAGGTATGTGAACTGATTTGGGCAAGAGAGCTCAAGAGAAATGAGAGATAGCACTCAAACTGCAGGGCCTGCCCTGTTTTTGCAGTTTTAGAGTGATTCTAAGATGGAGAGTGTTTTGAAGGCTAAGGGCTCGTGTATTAGCTTGGTTGTGTTGTGTGAAATGTGTTTGATAGCTTTGTTCTTGTGTTCTTTTGCTGATATGGAAGTTGGTATCAGTTATGCAATGTTTCTTCTAACTTAAGCAAGAAATGGCAAGTTGTGTTTCTAGGTCAGTAGAGGACCCCTAATCCTGCTGCAAAGCTTCTCTTGATCAGAGTGATTTGTTCATAATCTTGTGCTAAAGAGATTTGGTTTGTACTTGCTTGATTTACCAATTGACATAAAGCATGACTTTTCAAAAATGGCTATTTTGCTTTATCTAAAAATGGATTAAACTTGTATATAATACTTGAACTCATAGAATAACACTTTGACACAATTAACAAGCATTAAATTATTGAGTGTAACTTGGTTTAAGGACCTGTAATCAAGGGCATGCTGGTTTTGAGAAGTTTGCATAACTTATGAACATGAAAAATGGCCAATTCAAAAGTGAGTTTTTGCTATATTGTGAAATTCGATTCTCCCTAACCATGAGGTTGTTTGATGAGTTGTTGGACATTTTGGAAAGCTTGGAATGTGTACTATAATAAATCTTTGAAGTTCAATTTGAAATTCCAAGTGGAAGTGTATGGAAAATGGCCTTGAAGTGGGGTAGAAAAACTTGTCAACATAGGTCAAAAATTCACTAAGTTAAGAATGGTTTAGTGCCCTTATTCAAAAATTTGTAACTTGAGATACAAGCTTCAAATGAGAAAACTTTGTGAATCAAAGTTGTAGATTATGCAACAAGATACAACTTTCATGTTTTGACTTTTGTTTGAATCCAAATGAATCATGGTGAAAAAGTGGGGCAAAGTTGGGAAAAAATTAGGGTTTTCCATAACTTAGAAAAATTCTAAGTTATGAAAAATTCCATTTTAAACCCTAATTTGCATTTCTTGGTTTCTTGGTGAACAAGTTTCATGATTTGGCATGTTTTGATGAAAAATGAATCTTGACTCTTGATTTTGACCAAAAAGTCAAAGTTTGACTTTTCAGTTATACAGTCAAAATTGATCAATTGACTGGGAAATTCAACTGTCAATCTTGTGTACTTGGGATCTTTTGAGCTTGTTGAGAATGTCAAGACAATTCCATGGGGTCCTTGAGTCCATATGTGATCTTGGTTTGCCATTGGCTAGGTCAAACAGTCAAAAATTGCCTTTGTGCAGTCAAAACCCTAAAAATGACCATTTTGCCCTTTTGGTGATCTTATCAAATTTCTTGTGGAATTGTGATCCAAACTTGATAAAATGGTCCATATGAGTTCATAATGTTGATGTGGGTCAATTTTCATGAGATTTGACTGTCAATTGGCCACAGTTGACTTTTTCCCCAATACAGCTGATTTCTAGGTCATCTGTCCAATTGACTGGGCAAAACTTGGAATCAAGACTTGAAACTTGGTATGGATAAACTTGGGAGTCTAATATGAAGCATGAAAGTCATCTTAGGCATTTTAGGTCAAAACATCTTTGTTCAAACACAAACCCTAATTTGGGTCCATCAGTGCAAGGAGAAATCTTGAGCAGAGGAAACCCTAATTGGATCTTGATCTTCAAAGGTCTGGTGATGAGAAAATGTTGAGGAAATGGGAGGGCAAATTTTGGGGTACAACACATGCATTGACCTAGACTATGGTGGACCTCCAACTTTTGACCACCAGATCTGGCCCTTGGCCATTTGGCATTTGGATGGATGAGGGCGCATGGTAGGCTGCAAGCTTGAGCACACATGGGAATACCTGAAAAACAAAATTATTGAGAAAGTGGGGGACCTAGGATTCGAACCCAGGTCCTGAAGGGGTTTGCACGCTTGCTTTGCCACTACACCAAATTGACTTGTTTGTTATATTAACGCAAATCAATAATAATATAATAAAATGAAATCAATTGGTCAGAAAATAAAAAAGGGCGCCAAGGTTTGAAAGAGCCAATAGACGGGGGACACATCATCATCCCTGTCCTCAAACCTGTAACAAATTACCTGCGGATTTGAATCCGCAGCTAAAAGCGCGGGCCTATGCTAAAGTTCTCTCTAGGCCATATAAATCCATTCCAAGAACAGGGTTTGACTCGTCATGGCCTCCTGATCAAAACCATGTTCTTCTTGTGTCTCAATTATGCCTGAAATGAAAACCCCCAAAAACACGAACCGAACCCTAACAATGGTGGTTCTTCATATACAGCATATAAATGAAATTAAACAATGCAAAAAGTTTAAACATGTTCTTGTGATCACGAATGTACCATTGGTTTTCTCAAATGATGCAAGAATAATTTAAATCGAAACCAAGAACAGGGGTGACTATCGTGCGACTTACAGTGCGTTAGGGCGTCTAAAAATGCTTGGTTTTGATCCAGGTAGCTTGTGTGAATGCCCAGGAAGCGATTGGAACAAGTCTCGTGTCCTGAAACTTCCTCTAACTTGGACTTTGATCTCTCACTTTTTTGTAAATTTTTCAATTCTTGTTCTGCCTCTCTCCACAGTTTTCAACCCTTATTTTCGTGTCTTTTTCTTCCTTATGTAATGCTCAGTGTATTAGGTCTACAGGCTTGGCTCAAATCTTTCCATTTTAATGCCCATGAATTGGATTTGATCTCTATTTACAAACTTGCCAATTTTGATTCATTTCAATCTTTTTGCACATGATTTGATTTGATACGAATTTGATGGTGATGCTAGCTGTGAACCAATCCTAAAACAATCATAAAATCATGAGTTATTAATTCTTTGGATTTTATATGATTTTATTTGATTAAAAATGAATAAGTTCAAATAAAAATCAAATTAAATAATAAAAAATGAGATATAGGCACATGGCTGGAGCTAGGGAACGTGGGTTATATTTCAAATTCAAATCAAGTGAAAACGAATGGGCCCATTTGACAAAATTTGAAGTTTTGGGGATAGTTGACTTTTGGCAATTTTTCAAAAAAGTCCAACTTCAACAATACATAACTTCTTCAATTTTGAACTTTTGGAGGTTTTCTAGGACTTTCTAGAAATCTTGAGATGTCCTCTAACCAACCCTTTTGGTCTCATCTCATTTTGATATTCCATGATCAAGTTATAAGCTTTGGAAAAAAAGGTGTTTTTGTTGACTTTCAAAAATGACCTATAATGTCCAAATTCATAACTTCTTGTGAGTGCATTTTTTGAACTTGGGGTATGAATATGGATTGTAGGAAATTGCATCATATTCAAAATGAGCTTTGTATGGTTCATTTCTCATAAAGTATGAGAAAGTTCTGCTTGGTCAAAGTTGAGTTGAATTTTCCTATAAAACCCTAATTTAGCAACTTTTGAATCTTGATGAATCTTGAGCAATCCTTGATGAATCATGATAAACACTTGATAAAATGATGAAATAACCTTCAAAATGAGAATGTTGACAAAAAATATTGAAGTTTGACTGTTTGGGTCACAGTTGACTTTTGCCCTAGCACAGTCGATTTTTGGGACCTTTGAGCAATTGACTGAGCAAACTTCCTCTGCAAGGCTTGAAATTTGACATGGATGATCTTGTGAACATATTATGACATTGGGGAGAACTTGAGGTCATTTGGACTCAAGGATCTTGATGCAACACAAAACCCTAATTTGGGGTAGACTGCCTTAGGAGATAGCTTGTCTGGTCAATCCTTGAGCAATCTTGAGCCACTTGGAGATCTTCCTTACAATGTTTTGAGAAATATGGGAGGGAAAATTTTAGGGTACAACAGGTGCCCCGGTTCAATCTTCTTAAACCTGAGGATGTAGATTGGCTTTTAAGCCTTTCGTGATCCATAGGTGGAAGATGATTTAACACTAGAGTGCCCAGAAATTTGCACTCGCATGAAGTGGTATCAGCCTTGTGATGTCAGGAATGGGCTTACAGATTCCATTTGGAGGTTGGTGACGAGGGGTGGGCTTAAAGATGCCATCTGCAGGAGTGTCAATCGCATACGAGATTCCTTAGCGAGAACTTGCATATCGGTTGTTGTGGAAGCTTCCGCTTGGGGAAGTCTGATCTTTGTTGAGATTTAGGAACTTGCCTGTACTTCAACTGAGAGAACATCTCCACTGAGTTTTAAGAACTTGTTCGTAATTCAACTAGGTGGAAACATCTTCATCGAGATTTAAGAACTCGCCCGTAATTCAACTGAGAAAACTCTGCTGAGATTTAGGAACCGTCTGTACTTCGACGGAGGAGAATTGTCGAGATTTAGAACCTTATCTGTAATTCAATTGAGGATAATTTGGTTGAGATTTAAGAACCGGTCAGTAATTCAACTAAGGGAAACATCTTCGTCGAGATTTAGGACTTGTCTGTAATTCAACCGAGGATAATTCTGTTGAGATTTAAGAACTGTCAGTAGTTCGACGAAGGAACTTTGTCGAGATTTAGAACCTTATCTGTAGTTCAACTGAGGATAATTCGGTTGATATTTAAGAACTGGTCAATACTTCGACTGAGGGAAACATATTCATCGAGATTTAAGAACTCGCCCGTAATTCAACTGAGAAAACTCTGCTGAGATTTAGGAACTCGTATGTAATTCGACGGAGGAACATTGTCGAGATTTAGGACCTTATATGTACTTCAACTGAGGATAATTCGGTTGAGATTTAAGAATCGATCAGAAGTTTGACTTTTGGGAAACATCTTCATCGATATTTAGGACTTGTCTGTAATTCAACCGAGGATAATTCTGTTGAGATTTAAGAACTGTCAGTAATTCGACGGAGGAACTTGTCGAGATTTAGAACCTTATCTGTAATTCAATTGAGGATAATTCTGTTGAGATTTAAGAATCGATCAGTAGTTCGACTGAGATAAAAGCTTCAAAGCTTTGAATTTAACTGCATCCTTCCTGAAAGGTAAAGGTTAGCTGTATGAAATGTATGATATGTATCAAACAATGATGTTCTCAAAATAAATGAGATTGTGTTGTATGATGCGTATATGCCTGTGTCATGATGTATGAAAATGTGATGTTTTTAGTTGGGGGAAAATAAATCTCGGGTAGCTGTTGGAGGAAAGAGTTGAATCCTTCGTTTCTGCTGGGGATAGCGAAAGAAGATGGTTGTGAGAATAAGCCTGCAGGAGAGGATAACTCTGTTGGGGAATAAACTGATGAGGATATTACTCTGTTGGGAAGACATGCTCTGTAGAGGATTCCACCGATAAGTTCCGCTGGGGATGTATTACCGTTGCTGGTAATACTGAATCCTGTTGGGGATTGACTTCTTGTTTGTGAAGGGAAAGAACTCCGCTGGGGGATGATCTTTCAATTGTGACTTCACTGGGGATAACCTTTTAGACTCTAATGGGGATAATCCTTTGAGTTCTGCTGGGGACAATCTTCCAAAGTCTACTGGTGATGACTCTCCAAATTCCACTGGGGAAGCTTTTTCAGACTGCGCTGGGAAAAATTTCAAACTCCACTGGGGATATCTTGTATTCTGCCGGGGAATATTATTATACTTCACTGGGGAATATTAAGACCTTTCAGTGCTGATGGTAGACAAACTCTGCTTTGGGAGAATATTACTGATTCATTCACAGTTGCAAGTCCCAGCTGGGGAGAGCTATCATTACTGTCTTTTCTTACTCTGCAGGGAGTGAAAGTGCCTTAGCCATATTCTTCAGCTAACTCTACCTTGTACCTGGTGGATAGAGAAATTGTAAAGCTTGGACAGATCTTATTTCCCCTGTTTCTGATATTACAAGTAATCGTCTTTTGTTTTGCATGTAAATATTCATGAGCAGCAATTAATGTCAAATGCATATATCAAAAATGAACATTGGACATTCTTCGCAAAACATAACAGAAAAAGGAAACACAGTTTGAAATTTCTCTGAAAATGAATTGTATTGACTTTGAAGTTTGGCCTGTAAATAGGCGTTTTGTACAAGAGGTTGACGTCCTAGTAAGAGAACACCGCCGAATAATAGAATTTACACAATTTGTGAAAAAATAAACAAAACAGCTATGTGAATAATCCCACTGGGCTCCAACTCTGCTATTTCCCTTATGTCCTCGGGCATCTCATCACTTTGCTACTGGTTGAAGGTAGATCAGATTGATTAGTGTCGTCCGAGCTTGATAGTCGATACCGAAGTCTGGTTGGAAGATGATCCAATGAGACATAGTGTTACGCTTTGATCCCTAATTTTTGCCTGGACCGCCCTTTCGGGTTTTCAGTCCACCAGGATACCCTTTTTTGCCCAAGCCTCCTTTTCAGGTTTTCGACTTGCCGGGTGTACATTTTTTCATTTTCATCCCTTATTTTTGCCTGAACCCTTTTGGTTCACCGGGAAGCCCTTATTTTTGCCTATGCCAGTTGACCTAGCGGGTCTTTGATTATGCGTAGTATTTTTCACTATGTTTGCATTGACGGGGTGAGGAAGGTCGTCACCATCCATGGTGGTTAGAATCATGGCTCCTCCTGAGAAAATGTTCTTGACCACAAAGGTCCCTTTGTAAGTGGGGGTCCATTTGCCCCTGGGATCACCTTGTGGTAAGATAATACGCTTGATTACCAGATCCCCAACTTGATACTCTTGTCGTTTGACTTTCTTGTTAAATGCCTTGATCATCCGTTTTTGATATGTTTGACCATGACAAATAGCAGTAAGTCTCTTTTCGTCGATTAAGTTCAGCTGATAAAGATGGGTCTAAATCCAGTCATCTTCGCTCAAACTTGCATCCTTCATAATCCGAAGAGAGGGTATTTGAACTTTAATGGGCAAGACGGCCTCCATGCCATAAACCAAGGAATAGGGTATTGCCCCTGTTGACGTCTGTGCTGAGGTACGGTATCCATGAAGAGCAAACGGTAACATCTCGTGCCAATCTTTGTACGTCACTGTCATCTTCTGCACAATCTTCTTAATGTTCTTATTAGCCGCTTCTACAGCCTCATTCATCTTCGGTCGGTAAGGAGAAGAGTTGTGATGCTGTATTTTGAACTGCTTGCAGAGCTCGGTGATCATCTTATTATTAAGATTTGTACCATTGTCCGTAATGATCCTCTCTGGTACACCATATTGACAGATCAGATTGTGCTGAATGAAACGTGCCACGACGTTCTTGGTTACAGTAGCAAAGGAAGCTGCTTCAACCCACTTTGTAAAGTAATCAATGGCTACCAGGATGAAACGATGCCCGCTGGATGCCGTAGTTCTGATCTCACCGGTCATGTTGATGCCCCACATTCCAAAAGGCCAAAGAGCTGTCAAGATGTTCACACCTTTGTCATCAATAAGGTAGTGTGAGTAAGCATATATTGTCTTAGCCGGCGAACAGCCCATGCCAAAGCGTAGCAAGTTCTCTCGAGCAGTGAGTATCGGATCTCACAGTCGGTAAAATTTTCGCTAAGGTAGTAAATAGCATGCTCTTTTCGACCAGACTCGTCATGCTGCCCCAGCACGTACCCCATTGCATTATCGGGTGTGGGATTAAGGGTCTCCCTTCAACTGGAGGCATCAGAATCGGTGGCTTTTGCAAGTTGTATGGCTCTTTCTTCCTGTAGTAACAGTCTAGCAAGCTCCTCGGGCACTTCACAATCGTCCTCACCTTCGTCTTTGGCTAAGTTGATCGGACTTTCGAAGTCATAACCAGCAGTAGCAGAGTCGTTATCAGTGGGATCCAGAGTGGATGCAGACCTGTATATGTGAGTGTGTGTAAAATAGTTGTTTTGCAATATATAACAAAAGAAAGACAAGGAGCGCAAAATTTGAAATGCAAGAAACGTCCAATGCTTTTATTAATGATATATGAAAATGACACACATAAAGCCCTCACAAGCAAAGCCACGGTGTCTCGGGTAAGGCACCGGGCCATAAAGTTAAAAAAAATTGTCTGTTACAAATTCAAAACAAAAGTCTCATTACTGGGTAATATAAGAAACTAGCATGGAATCCTTCGCCATCCAATTTCTCAGGCCCCCATTGGTAGTTGGGTAAATCCAGCTATCAATATCAAACTCTTCATAATCATCTTTCCCAATAGCATTCACTCCCGCATCATGTTTTGGCATAGGAGCTGCTATGACATCAGGCTTTCCTCGCGCTTCAAATTCAATCTCCTTAGCTTCAATCAAATCATGTACCTTATTCTTCAAGACCCAGCAATCATTTGTATCATGCCCTAGGCTATCAGAGTGAAAAGCACAGCGGGCGTTCGGATTGTACATCGGTGATGTTGTATTGGGATTCTTCGGGGCTTCCTTCTGAATCACCAAGTTGGTCTTTAACAACTGCGGCAAAATCTAAGACATGGTCATATGGAGCTAAGTGAATTGTCTTCGCGGCCTCTCGGCTCTTGGCTGATTGTTGCATTGTGAAGCAACAGTAGGTCTTGATATAACAACCGCATTGACTGCTTGGCGGCGCTCAGGTCTATTATGGCTCTTTACGCTGTAAACAGCGTTGGACTCCTTCTTAAAAGGCTTCTTTTTGGTGCCTGATGAAGCACCTTTCTGTATTTTACCGCTCTTGATACCGGCTTCAATTCTTTCCTCGGTCATAATCAGCTCAGTAAACCCGGACGATGAACTTCCAATCAGATGGTTGAAATACGGACCAGACAAGGTCCCAAGAAACATATCCACTAACTTCCTGTCAGCCAGCGGGGGTTGTACTCTTCCTGCAAGGTCCCTCCATTTCTGAGCGTAGTCTTTGAATCCTTCGCTCTCACCCATGGATATACCCTGAAGTTGGGTACGCGTAGGAGCGAGGTCGTCATTGTATTGGTACTGCTTGTAAAAAGCAGCAGCAAGGTCTTCCCAATTACAGATACTAGCTCCTTCCAACTGGTAAAACCATTCAAGTTGAGTCCCTGAAAAACTATCTTGAAAGAAGTGGATCCAGAGGTTCTTGTCAACAGTGGATGGCTGAATCTTCCTAACATACGAATGGAGATGCATCTTTGGACAAGAAACCCCGTCGTATTTAGCAAAGATTGGTGCTTTAAACTTGTGGGGAATCACCACCCCAGATGACAAACCCAAATCACCAAAGTCCAATCCAGGTACCTTCGGAATCTCCATCGCACTTAACCGATCTTCAAGCTGTTTATATCTATCCTCAGCTGGAGGATACTGGTCTTCGTCAAAGTCAGTCTCGTTGTCAGAAACCACAGGGCTAGGAGCCCTCCTTTCTTCCTGATTCTCCCCCCCCCCCCCCCCTCCAGATGAGTGAGTCAAATCAACCTCTTCTCGCAAATTGTTTCCAAATCTGCGACCCATATTCAGTAGGACCGTCTTCTTCTTCTTCTTCTTCTTATCCTTTAAGATAAGAGTCTTCAGATCTTGCTGACCCTTGGCCAAGTTCATGAACATTTCCTGGAATTGAGCGTTTTGAGCTTGTAGAGCCTTGATAGCTTGATCAGTTGATGTTTCAGAAGACATGATGCTGAAATAAACAGCGAAGAAGATAAGAGACCTGTAAGGGTACCTGTAATGAGGTGCATGGAATGAAATGTGTATGATATGATTTCGAAGACTTTAGGGATTCAAATTCGTAAACCAAAATGAACACACTTTTATTAGATAAATAACTTGAAATAATGTTTGATAAATGCCTTTAAGGCGTTACAAAGGGAAATACTGAAAAGTAAATCAAAACTAGAAATAACAAAGGACAACAGCGCTCCCATGGTCGTTTGTCTCCTGTGCTGACATAGTCGTTGAGGACTCTCTCATTCTCCGGCTGTCTTGTAAGCTTTAGAATCTTCCGCTCCTGCTCATGATACTTTTCTCTGTAAGTATCCCGCTCTTCTCTCAGCTGCATCCAAGACCTCTTTAGTTCCCCAATGTCAGTAGGCATGTATGGATGGAGGATGGTAGGAGGAACCCCTTCTTCATCATCACTCTCAACAATCACAGGCGAGACAGCTTCGTATGGCATTCCCAGCTTTTGAGCACGTGTACGAACCCATCGTAGATATGGTTCCATCGGAAGAGAGGTCTTCATCCCTAACTCATGTGGATCAAACTGGTGCACCCTGTCCCAAGCTCGTATGAACCTGCGGCGATGCTCGTCACTATCCCCTTGGAAGTCAAAGACAATGCTTGGCATCAGCAACTCATGAGGTCCTTCCCTCCTAGCTCGCCCAAACTGACGTAAGGCCAAACAAGGATTATAGGTGATTCCTCCTCTAATTCCAAGTAGCGGAACATTGGGATATTCCCTATAGTGATTAATGATGGCTACTTCTTCCATGTCTTTAGTGCTCTAGATAATGTCAGCGTGAGTGAGAGACATAATTCTGTAGGCCCAACCCATGCCTTCCTTGTTCTTCAAAACTGATTTGGGGAGGTGAGAAATAAACCACCTTGCCAGCAATGGTGCACAACACATAAGGGTTCCCCGTTTACGAGCAGTACGGGCATAAAGAGAGTGCAAAATGTCACCCAAGAAAGTGGGCACAGGATTACCGGACATGAAAATCTTCACCGCATTCACGTTGACGAAAGAATCTGAGTTAGGAAACAACACCAAGCCATAAATGAGAAGAGCCAGAATGTCTTCAAATGCCTGAAAGTCTAGACTGTCCCAGAACTGATTAGCCCGATTGTTGTACCCCAAAATTTGCCCTCCCATATTCTTCAAGATTTGTCAAGGTCAGTCTCCAAATGGTTCAAAGTCTACTCAAGGGTTACACAGTCCAATTGCCTCCTAACACAGTCAAAATTAGGGTTTTGGTTCTTGCAAAGAAATTGAGGTTTCCAAGGGTCAAATCAAGTCCCATATGCCTATATACATTGTCAAGCATCCATATGTCAAGTTTCAAGACTCACAGCATCAAGTTGTACAGTCAAAAACCCTAATTGCTCCACAGTCAACTGCAAGGGCAAAATGGTCATTTGACAGTCAAAAGTCAAAAATTTTGGTCAACATCTTATTTTGAAGCCACAATCATCATTTGATCAATTCTTGATCATGATTCCACAAGCATGGCTCAAAAAGTCTCAAGATGCAAAAGTTTCTATTTTTGGACAGTTGAAAAGTCAACTGCAAATTGACCAAGGCATAACTTCTTCATGGTTCATAAGAAAAATCCCATCCAAAGCTCATTTTGAAGGGGATGAAATTTCCTACAACTCATCGTCACACTCCAAGTCCAATAAATGCTCTCACAAAAAGTTATCAATTTCAACATTATAGGTCATTTTCAAAAGTCAACAAAAAGGCACTTTAAGTCAAAGACCATAACTTGATATTGGTAAATCAAAATGACATGGGACCAAAGGCATTGGTTAGAGGACTTCAAGACCTTTCCAAAATGTCCAAGAACATGTTCATAGCTTCAAAATTGAGCAAGATATGCATTGGAGAAGTTGGGAAATTTTTGGGAACTTTCAAAAGTCAACTTTGCCTAAAACACTTCAAACTTGCTAATGGGCCTCAAATTCTTCCTTGAATCATTACCCAAAGCCTATGCACGACCCATTGAGCTCAAAATAATTTATTTTCTTATTTTTTATTAATTAATTGGATTTATATTTATATTAATTCATTTAATTGGTTTTAATTATAAGAAAATTTAAAGATATGCTTTTTTAGATCTTTTTGTGCAGCAAATGTGACTAGGGCAAGCTGGCAGCTCGTTTCTCAATCAACAAGGCAAAGAAATCCATGATTGGCAAGGTTTCATGAAAGAAAAGATTGGAAAAGATATGATTAAGCAATCAAATATTCAAGTCATAATGCCATGGACTTTTGGGCTCATTCTTGACCTAATTCACATCACATACATATGCAAGAGCTAACCCTACTCAAGAGCACACGAAAAAGCTGCTGAAAACTCATAACCAATTTGCAAAAATTCCAAGAAAATTGTGAAACTGAAATCATATTTGCAGTATAATTCAAGGCCTAAAATTGCTTCTAATACATTGTTGGACCTTCCAGGAGTCTATTAGCATCAAGAACCAGTCCAAACACGCAAAGAGTCGAAGAACACGAGCCATACGGTTTGCCTTGTTTTCCAAATTGACATATCATCATTCATGCGCTTTTAACCATTTTTCTTGTTTGATTTACACTAGTAGTGACCTTCTGAAGCGATTGGTACAGTTCAATTGAATTAACGTTGCCTGAATCAAGATTCACCATGGACAAAACCTAGGGTTTCTGAAGCTTCAAATTAGGGCTTTAGGCATCAGGGAAAATTGGACTATGCTGACTATGGTTGAATTCGTCAAGGCCAGACAAATTCAACCAACCTATCGCGCCCTTTTTATGTTGATTCCTCTTCTATTCGCTATTTTTCACAGTTGTACTTAGTGGGGGTTTAAAACCCCCGCTATCTTGTTCATGTTATTGCAGGAAAACGAAGACGAAGACAGGCGTGGCATCCTGTGATTGGAGAGTTTAAATCATAGCGCGTATTTTTGTGTCTCAGCATAGTTTTTGTTTTTTCATATATAATATTTGTTGTGTAAATATTTAACAAATGTGTTTGGTAGCTCAGATGGTGGAGGACGTGTCTTGCAAGCATAGGGACCTGGGTTCGATTCCCAGGTCCACCATATAATTGTTGATTTTTGTTTTAAAACATTCACATGCAACACTCATTCAACGCTCCACCATACATACTCATGCGCTAGCCTGCCAAGTGGCTTCAAGGTCCAATCCAGTGGCTTCAGAATGAATTCCATGATGAACTCCAGCCAACCAACGTGCACACAATCCTGAAAGTCAAACATGCTTTGTCTAATGGGCCAGAATTCCTCTAATCACACCTCCACTTTGGGCCTAACACCCCCTTGGTTTGTATAATTTTAGTTTCTTTTCTTTTCTAATTCCTTTTAATTGTTTTATTAATTTACCATAAAAATAATTTTTTCCATAATAAAAACAGAAAATCAAAATACAAAATATATTTAATTATTTATTAATTTCCTCACTAATTTATTTTTGTAAATAAACTCTAACAATTAACTTTAGTTTAATTTAGGTTTGAAATTTAATCCTTTTTCTTAATAAATAAAAAATACATAGAATTAGGTTTTGACATTTTTATCTTTTTGAAATTCTGGCTGCATATACTCAATGTCACGTTCAATGTTATGACACCGTATCTGACTTTCTATAAGACAGTAAATACAAAAACAGTAAAGAACACAGTCAATTGTTTACCCAATTCAGTGTGCAACAACACCTACTTTGGGGGCTACCAAGCCAGGGAGGAAATCCACTATAAGAGATATTAATTCAGGAATAAACCAACCAGTTTATCTCCTTCACTTAAGACCTACCCAATGCAACTTCAATCTAATTACAACTTAAACCTGAGTTCCTACTCACTCCCCCTCAATCACAGCAGTGATACATAAAACAATTTGACTAAT
Source organism: Vicia faba (assembly GCA_948472305.1). NCBI lineage: Eukaryota > Viridiplantae > Streptophyta > Magnoliopsida > Fabales > Fabaceae > Vicia > Vicia faba. Next base: position 258,559,580 of record OX451737.1, on the reverse strand, counting down.
GAATTGTTGAAGACACTCTTCAAAACATACACTTGATTATGCTTCACAGCTTTTTAATCAAGCAACACAAACACTCTTGCTTCACAGCTTTGAGTGATACACAAACCTAACTTGACTTTGCTTCACAGCTTTAGTCAAGAGACATACAAACACTCTTGCTTCAAAGCTTTGAGTGTTACACAACCCTTACAATTAAAACCTATTCCAAGTCACTTATCACAATGATAATTGCTTGGATTACAATAGTAAAAACTATACAGCTTCTAAATGATCTTCTATCAAAAAGGGATACATTCCAAGACAGCAGCTCTGTTGAATATATAGCAGCTGCATCTTCAGTTAGGGTTTCCATAAAAAGCTAGGGTTAAATCCGTTTGACCTTAAGACTAGGTCACAGGACTAGATCAACCAGGTTGGGGTTGAGCTAGGTTAACCCAAAGAAAACGCAGGATTCTGTTCTGGAAAGACTGAGTCATTTTCCTGAAAAAACTCAGAATTTACCAAACTGCATACCTGTTAGTTCAGAACAGGATGTCTTAACATTTGTTATGACATCTGAATTCCTGTTTACTGATTTTGGTAAATGTGATCATTTTGCAAAATGCTCAGATACACACTCATAAACATCAGTACCTGTATGACAATATTTTTCTGCAAAGGTACCTAATAAATCTGTACCTAATAAACTAGAATGTTATGACATCAGTCATGACATTCGTACACCTGGTTTTACCAAAAATGCATGCCAATACATAAACAACTACAAACTCCCCCTTTGGCAGATTTTTGGCTAAAGCCCCTAAGCAATCAGAGATAGATAGCAGCAGAATAAATATGACTGCAGAAAAATGGAATGTCAATTAAAGTCTACCAAAATATATCTCCCCCTCTTTAGCCACAAATGGGCCAAAGATACATGTTCTTAAAGATTATACAGTCATCCAGAAAAAGTAACACAACAAGACAAAAAAAACTGAACACACTTTGCAAACTCCACCAGGGACCAGCAACACCACCAAACAGCAACTCCACCAACCTTTAGGCATTGCCATCAGACTCAGAGGAGCTAGTTTCTTCAGTATTGAGATGACCTTCAGCTTCTACACCCTCTTCCCTCTGTTTCCTTCAGCTTCCTCCTTTTCTAACCTGGCAATTAGGTTTTCTAGGGTCTTTTTCCTAGCTTCCAGTTCTTTTCAGGTCTCTTTTAATACAGCAATAACATCAGATGTTTTGGACTGGGTCTTCACAGACGATGTCTCAGCTGATGTTATGACAATATCAGGAGCATGAGATCCCTGAAACAGTTTGTAGTGCAACCCAAGGGCAGGAGCTCTTTTGCAAGCAGTATCTCTTGCCACCAGGATATCAGGGTATTGTGCAAGGATAATTCCACAAAGGAGGGAGGGAAAGGCAATTGGTCCTTTGACAGCATAACTACCAGCATGTTTTAAAGTTTGTTCAAAAATATACCTGTCATAGTCAAAAGCAGTCTTGGTTCCCACAGCATAAATAAATCTCCCCAATCCTGTGGAGATAATTGATTTATGGTTTGTAGGGACCCAGTTGGATGCACCAATCTTGTGCAGGATGGCAAATTTCATGCTAAGTTTGCTGGCATTCAGCTTGCCTTTCAAGGGCCAGCACTTCACTTGCCTTGCTGTGATGGTTTGACAAACTTCATTGTCAGTGACTTCCAGATCAGGACAATCCTCATTTGATCTTCCAAGAAATTTGTTAATTTCTGATGGAGAGAAATTAACCCTTCTTCCTCTAACAAAAACACTTTCAAAGTCAGCTGACCTTCCATCAGCACAATCATTAGACAAGTTAACTATGAACTCCTTGACCAGATTTTCATAACACTTGTTAAATTTTATCATTGTCTTCATCAGTCCAGCATTCTTGATCAGGTCCATGATGTCCTTGCACTCCATGGCATCATTGTTGAGTTCTCTTTCTAAAGCTATTCTCTTCAAGCAAACATACTTCCATCTGTTTGCATTGTCAGGATGGTGGAAAGAGATGTTGTCTGTTGGGACTTCAGGAACTCTAGCAATTTTGCTTGAGGGCAGTTTCCTTCTGATAGGAATTTCTTCAGCATCAATCTCAAACTTTGATTCCTCATCAGAATCAGAGGATTCAGGTTCTTTTCTCTTCTTTGTAATTGGTTATCTACCAGTATATACCTGGGCTTTCACCTTCCCTTTAGGCTGACCAGTTTTCACAGATTCTACCCCAGCCTTGCCTTCAGCCTTGGATTTCTTAACAACAGGTTTATCTTTGGACATACATTTTGCATCATTCTGATTACCTTTTCTTTTCATCATTCTCCTAGCTATGCTAGGGTTTACATTGGCAATCAGATCATTGTCTGAGTATTCCTCATCCACATCAATGATAGGTGGATCAGCAGTCTTTTCTGAAGGGTTCTGAATGTTGTCTTTTTGTGTCATAACATTCTCAGCGACATATACATTCTCAGAGACATCCACATTTGGGCTTCCAGAGGCAGCAGCTTGAGCTCTTCCTGCATGTCTAGTTCTCAGCTTTTTGACTTTGGCGGGGTCAGTAGCCATCTCTCTGAGAGGAGTGATCTCAAGAACTTCAGATTTTATGCATGTGGTGATTGCTCGAGAGTCTTGGTCAGATGATGAAGATGATGAAGATGAAGAAGTCGCCTTGGTTGAAGATGATGTTTGAGACATTTTGATTGACTTAGAGCACCAGTAGCAATTTGAGAAAAAACTTTGATTGAGAGAAGGGAACAGGTTGCAAAGTCGAGAGAGGTAGGAGGCAAAAGAGAGTCTTTTCAACTTCTTAAGGATTTTAAAAGAATTGGGAAAACATATGATTAACCCACTAAAAATAGACTTAACAAAATTGATTCCTTCAACCCTTGTTTTAAGCAAAATTAATTGCTATAATTTCTCATATTGGCAAATACCCAAACTGCCCCTCAAGTTTTCAAGTTTATTTCCAACAAGAGCCTTGGTAGAAGAATCAGTCAGCTGAATCTTAATGATACCATGTTTCAGTTTAATTGACTTCTTCTCTACAAAGTCAATGTGCTTGGTCCTGATATGCTGAATAGGGTTCATGGAAATATTGATTGTATTCAGATTGTCACAATACAATGTCACAACATCTTGTGAGACATTACACTTAGTGAGCATCTGTTTTGTCCAGATATTTTGAGAACAGTTACTACCAGCTGCAACCATTTCAGCACAGAGTTGGGAAGGCATTCTTTTGACATGAATCATAGCTCTAGCAGATTCCAGTATGTTCCTGTTTTTCTTTTTGTCAACTCCATTTTGATGATGAGTTATAGGAGAAGAGACTTCATGACTCATTTTTTTTGGGAAACAGAATTTATTAGACTTGTTGTTTCCAAATTCTTTGTCATGATTACTTCTGGTTCTGACAACACATCCTTCTTCAAGTTTATTCATCACATCACAGACATGTCTCTTTTTACCAAGCCTTTCAATTTGAAGTTCACCATAAACCCTTCTTTTATCAATTTGTAGTCTTGGAGTCCTTCTGACTGCTTCCATAGAGATAGCTCTTTTCATTCTTCTTAGATGAAGATGACCAAGCTTATGATGCCACAGTTTCATCTCTTTTTCTTCTTTGGTAATTGGACACATAGTGGAGTTATTAGTGTTCTCAGGCTGCCACAAGTAACAGTTATCTTTGGATCTGATTCCTTTCATTACAACTTCTAGTTTTTCATTAGTTACTAGACATTCAGATTTTGAGAAGTTGACCTTGAATCCTAGATCACATAATTGACTGATACTAATGAGATTAGCAGTCAGCCCTTTTACCAGCAGGACTTCACTCAGACTTGGAACTTCAGGGCAGTCCAAATTACCAACTCCTTTGATTTCACCTTTAGCACCATCTCCAAAGGTCACATAACAGGTGGTGTGAGGCTTAACATTATTGAGGAGGTTCTTGATTCCAGTCATGTGTCTGGAACATCCACTGTCAAAGTACCAGTCTTCCTTTGCAGAGACCCTCAGGGAAGTGTGGGCTATCAGGGCAGTAGCCTTTTTCTTCCATTTAGGAGCATGTGGTACTTTTTTAGACTTAGGTTTGACACCTGAGTTCTGATTAGGGTATCCATGCAATCTGAAGCAGAAGGGCTTTATGTGGCCATATCTCCCACAATGATGACATCTCCATCTTTGGTACCTTTTCTTCATATGTCTCTGTTCCTGATGTTGAGAGTTGTGTTGAGACATCTGTTTTGACATTTGCTTATCAGGCCTGATCTTCTTATCTGTACCAGATTTCTTTGCTTCCATAAATCCTAGTCCAGATTTATTTCCCACATTTTGTCCAACCTGAAGGATCTCTTCCAAATTGTCTGTTCCATTAGTCAGCATCTTGACAGATTTGGTCATTTGATTCAGTTGTGAGTTCAGCAATTGAACTTCCCCTTCTAGATGACTTATAGTTTCAAGGTTTGCCCTTTTTTCAGCCTCCAGCTTTATGATGAGTTTTGATTGTTTCTCATTCTGCACACAGACTTCAGTACTTCTGATACACAATTTCTTGTAAGTATCAGCCAGTTCTTCAAAAGTCACATCTTCATCACTAATGTCACTTTCAGAGGTACAAACACCAGTTAGAGCAGTAACTAGTTTGGCAGATTCTTCTTCAGAATTACTTTCTGAATCACAGTCAGACCAAGTAACAGTCATTCCTTTCTTTTGTTTCTTAAGAAAGGTAGGACATTCAGCTCGAATATGCCCATATCCTTCACAACCATGGCATTGAATTCCTCTGCCTTGATTTCCCTTCTCTTCTGACCTTGGTCTTCTGCTGGAACTGTCAATGTCAGAGGGAATGTTATGAACATTAGACCTTGACTTTGGATCTATTCTTTTGATGAGTTTGTTGAACTGTCTTCCAAGCATGGCTATAGCTTCTGAAATATTTTCTTCAACATCAGTGTTGGAAACAAGTGCTATGCTCTTGTTCTTCTTGTCACCATTTTCAGTGATCCACATCTCAAAAGTCTGAAGAGACCCAATAAGTTCATCCACTTTCAACTTGCTGATGTCCTGGGCTTCTTCTATGGCAGTTACCTTCATTGCAAATCTTTTAGGCAATAATCTGAGAATTTTTCTCACCAATTTTTCTTCTGCCATTTTTTCTCCCAGTGCTCCTGAGGTGTTGGCAATCTCCAAGATGTTCATGTGAAAGTCATGAATGGTTTCATCTTCCATCATTTTTAGATTCTCAAACTTGGTAGTCAACATCTGAAGCCTTGACATTTTTACTTTGGAAGTGCCCTCATGGGTAGTTTTGAGAGTGTCCCAAACTTCCTTGGCCAGTTCATATTGATGTACTAGTCTGAAAATGTTTCTATCAATTCCATTGAACAAGGCATTTAAGGCTTTGGAATTTCCCAGGGCTAACTCATCTTCTTCTTTACTCCAATCTTCCTCAGGCTTCAAACTGATTGTCCCATCTTTCTCAGTTATGGTGGGATGGATCCATCCTTTGTCAGCAGCTCTCCAAGCCTTTTTGTCCAGAGATTTTAAGAAGGCAATCATACGAGGTTTCCAGTAGTCATAATTTGTTCCATCCAGAATGGGTGGTCTATTTCCAAAAACTCCTTCTTTGTCCATAGTGCCAGAAAGTGATATCCCTAGATCTCACCCAGTAATACAGGCAGGGTGCCTGCTCTGATGCCAATTGAAATTCTGGCTGCAGATACTCAATGTCATGTTCAATGTTATGACACCGTATCTGACTTTCTATAAGACAGTAAATACAAAAACAGTAAAGAACACAGTCAATTGTTTACCCAGTTTAGTGTGCAACAACACCTACTCCGGGGGCTACCAAGCCAGGGAGGAAATCCACTATAAGAGATATTAATTCAGGAATAAACCAACCAGTTTATCTCCTTCACTTAAGACCTACCCAATGCAACTTCAATCTAAGTACAACTTAAACCTGAGTTCCTACTCACTCCCCCTCAATCACAGCAGTGATACATAAAATAATTTGACTAATGAATTGTTGAAGACACTCTTCAAAACATACACTTGATTATGCTTCACAACTTTTTAATCAAGCAACACAAACACTCTTGCTTCACAGCTTTGAGTGATACACAAACCTAACTTGACTTTGCTTCACAGCTTTAGTCAAGAGACATACAAACACTCTTGCTTCAAAGCTTTGAGTGTTACACAACCCTTACAATTAAAACCTATTCCAAGTCACTTATCACAATGATAATTGCTTGGATTACAATAGTAAAAACTATACAGCTTCTAAATGATCTTCTATCAAAAAGGGATACATTCCAAGACAGCAGCTCTGTTGAATATATAGCAGCTGCATCTTCAGTTAGGGTTTCCACAAAAAGCTAGGGTTAAATCCGTTTGACCTTAAGACTAGGTCACAGGACTAGATCAACCAGGTTGGGGTTGAGCTAGGTTAACCCAAAGAAAATGCAGGATTCTGTTCTGGAAAGACTGAGTCATTTTCCTGAAAAAACTCAGAATTTACCAAACTGCATACCTGTTAGTTCAGAACAGGATGTCTTAACATTTGTTATGACATCTGAATTACTGTTTACTGATTTTGGTAAATGTGATCATTTTGCAAAATGCTCAGATACACACTCATAAACATCAGTACCTGTATGACAATATTTTTCTGCAAAGGTACCTAATAAACTAGAATGTTACGACATCAGTCATGACATTCGTACACCTGGTTTTACCAAAAATGCATGCCAATACATAAACAACTACACTTTTTATTAATCAATTATTTTTATTAATTATCTTTATCATTATTGATTATTATTATTATTTTTGTACAAAAATATGTAAATTAATTAATTAGCTTAAATTAGGTTAACTTTAATATTTTCTTTAATAACTAAAAATAATTTAGAATTTGGGTTTCCTTTTAATTTTAATTTTTCTTTATTTCATTAAATACAAAAAAACATAAAAAACTTACTTTCCTTTCTTTAATTAAATAATTAATTAGGCTTTAATTTAATTTAATTTCAAGCAAAGGGTCCAACACCCTCGGACGTTCAGTTTCATTTTAATTCTTTTCGCGCATTATTTTCTTATTGATTATTATGTAACTATTCAAGGATGTAATAGTAATTAGGTTTACTGTTTTTTACTTTCCGCATTTTTATCAAAAACGGGTCTTTGTATTTTGGCGATGTATAGACCCGCGCCTTGTAATAGCGTAGCTTTTATCTTTCTGTATTTAATTTTGCGCACTCCTAACTGCTAAACTTGCATGGAAGAATGTATGGTAATTAAAAACAACGCGTAGCTCACAATGCCATGATCAAAGATAAAACATAACATGAAAACAACACACAATACACACACTACTTCTAGGGTACGCCTCACTCGTTGCCTTCGAAACGTGGTCGTCAAGTATAGGACGTTTTAGCGGTCGCTCTTATGTCCATGATCCAGTTGCCTCGAAACGGTTGCCTCGGATTAAAAAAGGATCTAGGATGTAAGGGTAGCTTATAAGGTGTCCTACTGTTGCTTCGGTGACCACACTGTCCCTACAATCGAATTGACCCGAACACGTCCAACGGTGGTGAAACAACCGGCTGAAAATCATCAAACAATGAAGTCGCCATCGAACGTTTTTTATCCCACATGTAGGGAAAGGTAAACATCGAGAAAACCTGATGAGGGAGAAGTCACGGTCTTGCGACCGAGAGATCGGGTAAGGGAGTCTGTTACGCGAGGGGAAGGTATTAGCACCCCACACGCCCGTAGTACTCTACGGTATCCACTCTTGTTATCTAACTTATGGGTGTGTTTAATCTATGCTTACTGTCTACTATACTACTGAAGGGAATGCATGCAAAAGAAAGGAGAAAAGAATGTAGGGAAAATAAAATTATGCTCGCCTGGGCCCTATCCCAATGCCTACGTATCCTTTTTGAGGAATCAGAGCTACCGTAGTTCGGCTCATATATTTTTGTTTGTTTGTGTTTTTTATGGACAATGTTAATTCCGCCTTCTGCCGCAGCTCGACCTTTGGAGAGTTATACGTTGGCACAGAAGTAAACTAATCATGTCCTCACCTGAAAAGGTTTTTTTAAGGAAAGGTGCTCGAGCGCACAAAAGATTTGAGTTGGTTTATATTTTGTTATAGATGTTTTATGTGGACGAAGTTAATTCCTCCTTCTGCCGCAGCTCGACGTTCGGAGACTTATGCGTTGGCACAGAAGTAAATTAATCATGTCCTTCCCTGAAAAGGGTTTTAAAGAATGGTGCTCGAGCGCACAAAAGATTTGAATGTGTTTTGTATTTTTGTTGCAGATAATGACTAGTCGACCTCAAGAGAGAGATATTAGCCATTTTTCTACTTAGTCATGAAAGGAGTCTTTGAGAATTGAACCACACCTATGCTTGAGATGAAGAACAATAAGATCGAGAAGAGACCCGCTTATCATTTCTCGTAGTAAGCAAAAGCATGATTCTCATCAATAGTTTTAAAGTGTTTTGAATTTTGAAAGAAAAGAAGTTTTAGTTTTAGGTGCGTATGTTCAAAGAGAAAGAAAAGTCAAATGGGACTAGCTTACTTCTAAACCTAATGTTATCGTGCGTTAGTAGCCCTAAGATTTAGGTTAAAGGGGAAATTTCTACCTGATGTTAGTATGCATATGGATTGCGATAAAGTACCGAAATGAAGGATAAAATAGGGTTGTGACGATACCGAACGGAGAAGGTCCGTTGCCTCTTCAAAATTGTGCAAGCGGTAAGAAAATTCTATCAAAGTTCCCTTGGGCAAGTGATTGAAGAATTCACCCCGAGCGTTCCACATTGCAAGAGTTATGTCGATGCTACAAAAATCTTGACTAGAAAATGGCAATAAAATGATTATCGAATATGAAAAATAAAATAGAAAAAATTCTAATCGAAATTCTAAAGAATTCTAAAATATTCTATTATTTTTATTATCAATTGAGAGGAAAAAAATTAAACTAAAAGAACAAACTAAAATAATAAAAGAAAAGAAAAAATTAGAAGAGTTAGGGGGTATGAAGTCTAGAAATATGGGTGCTGAAGTAATTTGCCCAAAAAGATTTTCAACATTTTATTTATTATTTACTTAGTTATTATTATTATTAATTTGAAATAAAAATATAAAATAGTAAAACAGTTAAACTAAATGGAAAAAAAAAGAGTATATGAAATTGGAAAGGGATTAGGGTTGAAGGATAGAGTTGTTCTTCTTCTTCCACGTAGAGCTGCGCGAATGGCGCCGCCCCCTTTTCGCCGTCCTCTTCTTCTTCCGTTCGCCGTCTCAGTTTGAAGCTCAAGCTCCGTTTTGTTCCTCGGCTGTTGTGCCATAAACGGTGATCTCATTCCGCTCTCGTCTCTCCGATTCCCGATTCCATCTCCGTCGCGGAACGCTTCCGATTCCCTTTCCGCCGCGCCGGTAATTGCCTCTGACGGCGGCAAACCCCGATCCCAGCCACGATTCTTTCAGGTAACGATCTCTTTTCTTCTCCTCGTTCTTGCTTCTTCTTCTTTTGTTATCCATTTCTTTTCTTCATCTACTTCTCGCTTCTGTATGTGTTGTTGTTGCGTGTATGACAGTGGTTGTTGTGAGGTGCAAGGTACATGAATCAATGACAAAGACGCGAGATTACCGAACCTCTAGTTAGAAATCGCAAGCATTCAGCTAAGCATTCAAACGGTTAATCATGTGAAACGATTCACAGCAAAGAGAGCTAGTGAAACGATGCGCATCAGCTAAACAATGATGTTGAAAGAAAAACAAGATAAAGATTCTGAACTTCAAGTACGCATCCCTTTCAATCCTTGCTCATTCTTCTCCTGCTTTTCTCCTCCATTCTTTTGCCTTCGTGATTTGAACCAGACATAGTATGTATACTGCAGTTCCTATGGAAAGCACGTGTATTTGCAGAACTGGAAGGAGAGGGAAGATTCATAGGAAAATATTAAGGTGAGGTTGAAGGGGTTATGGATTATAGATAGTATGTAAGGCTGAAGAGGGATAGAGAGAATCTGAAGATGTTGATTTAGGATTTTGGTGAATGAAAAAAAAAATGATGAAGGATGCAGATGAAGATTAGAGGAGAAGATAAAATTTATGTAGTTCTTTTTGGATGTGATTCTTCTGCAAGTTCCAAAATGAGATGATTGAGAGGTAATAATTTCCTTTTTTCTGTGTTGAATTCCTATCCCCCCTATTATGTCCATCTCATTATGTATATATGCTGGAAGTTTGTTGGAATGTTAAATTAGCTGGTTTGGATCTGGTTAGAAAGTTAAGAAAAGTTGTTAGGTTATAGTTATAGAGGTTGGGATTACTGAGATATGGTTTTGGATATTTGTTAGTTATGCTGTAACTATTCTGTTTTGCAGTTAGTTCGTGAATTGAGATATGGTTTAGGATAGGAAGTTTGTTAGGAAATGTTTTATGAAAAAAAATTATGTTTTTGCCTTTCATTATGCAGGTCCTTTTTGTTAAGCTGGGATTCAATTACAGGGTGGTTTTGAAAATGGTTGGGAGGTTTAGAAATTGTTAAATGGTTGTTGTTATTTTCTGTTGCAAGTTAGGGTACTAGCGGTAGTGTAGGCGGTTCATGCTTATGACAGTTTATCCAATATTTTTGCAGGTTTGGTTCATATCAAGGCTATTGGGAAGCAAAGGCAAAAGGAAAACACCAAGATGACATGGAGTTGGAACAAAGACGCATAACACGAAGTTTTGGAAGCTTGAAGTTTGAAACATGAAGAATGGTTGAAAATTAGGATAGGTTTTGGTAAAAATCTATAGATGTTATGTATAATTGTAATGGAATTTGGACTCGTATGTATTTGAATACACATTGGAATGTATGTTGACTTTATTTCCACATAATGAAATGGCCTTTGTATGAATTCAAATAAATGGTATGAATCAAAAATATTTGCAAGGTACCCAAAAGAGACATGAATCTTGAATGAATCCAAGAGAGGCTATTTGGACAATATTTTGATGGTTGGATGAATTTGATGCATGCTTTTTCATACTTGTGGTTTGAATTCCAAGAAAAGCCACGCAAATATTTAAGAACTTTGATTCACTACAAATCCTATTCAAATCTTAATGAACGAGTTTCGATCAAATTACAACCTCAATGAATCCCTAATTCAATTCAATTCCTTAGTATAAACCAAACTTGTGTGTCAAGCAACAAGCATTTGAAATAATGACACCTTGATCACAATCAACATCTTATACCATGTCCCGACTATATGAGCACTAGAACAACTACGTCTTGGACCCCTTCTTAATAGATGATAATGACTATGCCCTGAGGGATTCTTTGCAGATGAATATGAAAGATGAGACATGCGAATACCTTGATATGGAATGAACCTCAGGTAGAATGCTGACAAGCTCAAGTACGAAAATGTATAAACCCTGATTTTTAGCTTCGTCTCATAAAACCTTGCAACTTGACATTGAGAAGAAAAGAATAGCCTCGTAGCTTGATGATGATAAGGTCCATGAAATGAAAACCTGGCTTCAAACAAATTATTAATGGAGAAATCAACCGAAACAAGCTTGTGCGAAGATGGGAGCCTTAAAGCCATACACCAACCCTTATTCCTCGAAATCCATGATCTTATGCCAATTTATCAATTAATGATGCATGATGTGTTAGATGACCTAATGTGAGAAAAATGCAAAAATGCGTAAGCCAGATAGGAAGTAAAAGGGTAGGACAAATTTGGGGTATTACAGGTGGTGCTACCTACCTCTCAATGGTGAGATGGCACTACCTTAAGGACTTTTACACAACCTAATTCCTTAGGGTAGGTAGATGACTCATGGATACTTGCTCTCTTCAAAAACAAACAAAAATCTTTTCACACTGACACTTTCAAAAACTTTCAAAATAAATTTTTCAAACACTCTTGAGGACAGATACAAGAGTTATTCAGAAATCTTTCAATGAAACTTTTTAAAACCCACTCACATTTTGAAAAGCAAACATTTTGAAAACATAAGAGCAAGTATCTAAGAGCCCATGGATAACCATGGATAGAAAGGGTGCTAACACCTTCCCTTTCTATAAATCTACCTCCCGAACCGAGAAACGTTCTCATAAGGAATTTTGCTGTGCTTTTGTCCTGTCCATGTTGGAGAAAATAAAAGACGGTGGCGACTCTTGCTTACCGCGACATTTCGCGAACCAGCTTTAAACAGTCAGTTCTATTTCCACCGATCATAGAACTGGAGACTCTGCTGGGGACACTCATAAGTGAGGTGTGCCTTAGGATAGCTCATACTTGTGTTTTCAATTGTTGTGTTTTGTTTGCTTTATTATTATGGGCATTGTCTTGGAGTTTCATAGATCCTAACCCGGATCTGGGAATACCCTGTTAGGTAGCATAAGCTGTGAAGGACATGTCCGGCGTAGACCGACACGGGTGAAATAGTGGCTACGTTGGTGTGGCACCTTGGTCTGTACCGATATCCCTTGTGTCGCAACGAGGAGAATATGGGTCTTCTGAGGAGTCATTAAGCACCAACCGAACTTAGAACCTTAAATGACCCAACTTGGCCAATAGAACAGTAGCAGTATGCTACACCCATTGAGGCTAAACTCTCGCGATGGTTCTGGCTGCAAGAAAAGATTGCGATGCTGGAGTTATGACCGATTGAGGGTAGTCAGTGATATTGGGATCCTCTAGAACCCGGTTACTTTTGATAGGACAGGTCTTAACCAACAAACTGAAAGAGGGTAATACCTAGACCCCATGCTGGCCTAAACCCTAAGGGCTGTCTTGTGTGACTTGTGTGCCTTATCATGTTTGCCGTTGTGAATATTTCTGGTGTGCTTTATCATGACATCATACCATCATAGACATTGCATGCATCCTACATAAGGACTGACCCATTTCAAAGACAAGAGGGTTTCACCTTTGCTCTGTTTTGTAGGACATCATGATGCCTGTGCGAAGGAACACTATCCGGTTCAATTTTGTTCACCCACCTGAGTTGCTTGAAGAATTGGTTAGAAGAATTCCAAACACCACTTCCTTCATCTAGAGGCATGGTTCTCTTCTCGGTTTAGTCACTTCAAAATGGGACCAACAGCTGATGAGCGTCCTGACCCAGTTTTATGACCCCTTGTATAACTGCTTCACCTTTCAAGACTTCCAGCTGGTCCCTACCCTGGAAGAATTCTCTGATTTGCTTGTCATCCCTATCTTGGATCAGACTCCCTTCACTGGTTGGGAAAAGACTCTTAGGCTTGAGGAGATTGCTGCAGCCCTCCCTTTGACCCACAAAGAGGTAATGGACAACTGGGTGACCAGAAGCAGAGTTAAGGGTTTCTTGGCCAAGTTTCTGATTGGTAAAGCTAACAGTTTCTGGAATGACTTAGACTTCAGGGCGTATGAAGACATCCTGGCTCTCTTAATCTATGGTCTGGTTCTGTTTCCAAATCCGGATAACTTCATTAACATCACTGCCATAAGGATCTTCGTGTCTCGGAACCCTGTGCCCACTCTCTTGGGTGATATCCTGCAACAACTCTATGCTCGTACTGCCCGAAGACGAGGTACTCTGTGGTGTTGTATTCCTTTGTTAGTGAGGTGGTTTATTTCGCACCTCCCTAAGTTCGTGCTGAAGAATAAAGAAGCAAGAGGCTGGGCTCATAGGTTAATGTCTCTCACTGATAATGACATCATTTGGACTTTCAGGGGTTTGGATGAGGTAGCTGTCATTGATCGTTGCGGAGAATATCCTAATGTTCCTTTGATTGGTACCCAAGGAGGAATCTCTTATAATCCATGTCTAGCTCTCCGTCAGTTTGGAAGAGCCAGAAGAGCAGGGCCTCATGAGATGTTGGTGCCTCACATCAGTTTTGAGTTTCAGGTAGATAGTGACGAGATGCGTCGTAGGTTCATCAAGGCTTGGGACAGAATTCACAAAGCTGACCCACATGAGTTGGGACCGAAGACTTCTCTACCTATGGAACCCTACTACATATGGGTCCGCATCCGTGCTCAGAATTTAGGTATGCCATATGAAGTTGTCAGACCCATCATTCTTGAGTATCTTGATAGAGATGGGGCTCCTCCAATTGTTCTCCCTCCTCAGATACCTATTGATGTTGATACACTAAAGAGGTCTTGGGTGCAACTACGAGAAGAACGGGATTCTTATCGGGAAAAGTTCAACGAGCAGGAATTGAAGATCCAGAAGCTGACAAAGCAGTTGGAGAACGAGCGGGCCTTGAATGACTACATCCGTACTGAGAAGAGGAGACCCTGGGATCACTGATGAGCTCTGAATGTTCTTTTACAGTTTTTATTTCCCTTTTCAGTAGTTCCATTTTATGTAACGCCTAAGGGCAATCTGTTGAACAATTTAAATTCCAAAGTTTAAATCTAATGAAGTGTGTTCCTTTTTGTTTACAAAGTTGAATCCCGATTGTCTTTGAAAACATAAATCATACGCATTCCATTCATCATGTGCATCACAGGTACTCTTCTTTTCAGGTTGCTTAATGTTCTTCGCTGTTTATTTTAGCACGCCATCATGAATCCTGAATCATCTACCGAGCAATCCATCAAGGCCCTCCAGGATCAGAACGCCCAGTTCCAAGAGTTGATCATGAGTTTAGCCCAAGGTCAAGAGGAATTGAAGGCTCTGCTGGTCAAGAAGAAGAAGAAGAGAACTGTACTATTAAACACTGGCCGGAGGTTTGGCAACGCACTGCAAAATGAGGCTGACCAAGCTGGTTCTTCTGTAGGGAAAGGCAGTCCCCAAGGGGGAAGGGTTCCTAGTCCTGTGGTCTCTGACAACGAGACTGATTTCAATGAGGAGCAGTACCCTCCAGCTGAAGACAAGTACAAGCAGTTAGAGGATCGTCTGAATGCCATGGAAATTCAACAGGTGCCTGGGTTGGATTTTGGAGATCTGGGTCTATCTTCTGGTGTGGTGATCCCACACAAGTTCAAAGCACCATCTTTCGCAAAGTATGACGGGGCGTCCTGCCCTAAGCTACATCTCAGATCTTATGTGCAGAAGATCCAACCATACACTGTGGACAAGAACTTATGGATCCATTTCTTCCAAGAGAGTCTTTCAGGGACTCATCTCGAATGGTTCTATCAGCTGAATGGAACCAAGGTTCGTAACTGGGAGGACTTGGCTACTGCTTTTTATAAGCAGTATCAGTACAATGCCGACCTCGCTCCTACACGTACCCAACTCCAGGGTATGTCGCTAGGATCGGGAGAAGGTTTTAAAGAGTACACGCAGAAGTGGAGGGACCTGGCTGGCAGGGTGCAGCCACCGTTAACCGACCGTGAACTCGTGGACATGTTCTTGGGGACCCTATCTGGGCCGTTCTTCAATCATCTCATTGGCAATTCATCTGCAGGGTTTACAGACCTCATTCTGACTGGTGAAAGGATAGAAGCTGGGATGAAATCAGGGAAGATACAGAAAGGTGCATCCTCAAGTTCTGAGAAGAAGCCTTTCAAGAAGGAGGCCAGTGCTGTGTATGGCCCCAGGAGGCAAAACAAACCGGAACGCTGCCAAGCTGTCAACGCGGTGGTGATTGCAAAGCCTGCTGCCGCTCCTCGGCAACCTAACCAACCAAGGGGTGAGAGACCCAGAAGAGAATATACTCGGCTTAGTATGACCTTGTCGCAGACCTTGCCGCAACTGTTATCGACCAACTTGGTAAGCGTCAGAGAAGCTCCAAAGGTGGTAAACACAACCTCCCCGAAGTATAATCCCAATGCCTGCTGTGATTATCACTCTGATAGCCCGGGGCATTCTACTGATGATTGTTGGGCCCTAAGAAATAAGGTTCAGGACCTTATCGATGCCAAGGAAATACAGTTTGAGGCACCCGAAAGGCCCAACGTCGTGACTGCTGCTATGCCCCAGCATGGAGTAAATGCTATTGAGGAAGACCTGTATGCAGTTTCTGTGGATGATGTTGCTACTCCTTTGTTGACTGTCAAGAGGAACCTGTTGCTAGCCAGTTTATTTCCAGGTTGTAGCAAGGGTTTCCTTCTGTGTGCTATTTCCCCTACTGGTTGTCCATTGCTGAAGTCAGGCGTCCAAAACCTGATGGATAGCAAAGAGATTTTATTCAAGAAGACCGTTGTTCCTAGTGTTCCTACTGAAGAAGTATTCGTTGTCACCATTTTCAACAATTCTACCAAGGCTCCCCCGAGGAAGCCAGTCAAAATCATGTTTGTTGCACCTATCATCATTACTGTTCCGGGGCCCCTCCCCTATAAATCGGACAAGGCTGTCCCATGGCATTATGGGGCAGATGTGTATGTGCTCGTAGTGAAGCAAGAGTTCAACACTAGTACCGGTATCAGTAACATCACTGGTCCCGCTAAAGTTACTCGCAGTGGCAGGCTCTTCTCGCCTGACATTGCGCCACCAGTTATCCGAAGACCTCTTATTATCACGCCTACAAATGCACATGTTTCCCCTCCTGATCAAGTTTCTACCCCTGCTGCCGAGTCATCTGACACTCGGGGCAAAGGGATTGCTGATGTGCCTGCCTGGATGGAGGCACCAAAGACTGTTAATGTGGAAGCTTCACAGCAAGAGATGGAAGAAATCCTTAAGATCATCAAGAAGAGTGATTTCAACGTCGTCGAACAGCTGGGGCATACCCCCTCTAAAATCTCTATGCTATCACTGTTGTTGTGCTCAGAGGCCCATGCCAAGGCCCTGATTTCCTTCCTAAAGACGACTCATGTGCCACAAGAGACGTCTGCTGATCAATTCACTGATTGTGTGGCCAACTTGACCGCTGACAATGGGTTGGGTTTCTCGCATGCTGATCTGACCGCCAAGGGAAAGAACCACAATGATGCCCTACATGTCTCCATTGAATGCAGGGGCACTACTCTCGCCCACGTGTTGGTAGACACCGGTTCTTCACTGAATGTATTGCCCAAGAAGGCCTTAGACAGGTTGGATTGTGAGGGTTTGGAGTTGAAGTCCAGTAACATCGTTGTCCGAGCCTTTGACGGGTTGAAGAGGATGGTACATGGTGAGGTAGATATTCTGATTCGTGTTGGTTCTCAAGTCTTCGATTCAACGTTCTATGTGATGGACATTCGTCCATCTTATTCCTGTTTGCTGGGTCGACCTTGGATCCATAAGGCTGGGGCTGTGACCTCCACTCTACACCAGAAGCTTAAATACCCTATCAGAGGGAAGATTGTTACAGTGCAGGGGGAGGAAGAATACATGGTTAGTCATCTAAACTCGTTCCGGTATATAGAGATGGACGGGGAGTTCATCGAAACCCCCTTTCAACATTTTGAATAGGTGCCTCCAACATCGGCGTCAGCTGAGATAGTGATTGAAGAAGACTCTCCTTTGAAGATGGCTTCCTTGAAGGACGCCTGGGCTGTGATTGAAAAAGGTGAATGTGAAAACTGGGGCAGGCTCCCTGATTTTACTCCTAAGACTGACAAGTTTGGGCTGGGTTTCACTGCAGAGGCTCAGAGGGCTGTATGCAAAGCAAGGATCGGAAGACCTCCCGTGTTCATCACCAACCCGGGAGTGAATGATATTGAAGGCGATGCAGAGGAATCTGAATTTGATAGCTGGATCTACCCGACGGCCGACGGTGGACTGAACAATTGGACTGCAAAAGACTACATACCTGTTACTTTTGTTACTCAGTAATGAATTCCTTTGTTTTTAATTTTGTAATGAACAATAAATTGAAACTTTCTGGCCCGGTGTCTTACCCAGGGCACCGTGGCTTCATTTATGAGGGCTTATTACTTGTCATTTCCATATATCATGAATAAAAACATTGGACGTTTTTCGCATTTCAAATCTTGTGCTCCCTTTCTTTCTTTCTTTATATATTGCAAAACAGTTATATTTACACACACTCACTTATATAGGTTTCAATCCACTCTGGATCTCACTGGTAACGACTCTGCTACTGCCAGTTATGACTTCGAAAATCCGATCAACTTAGCCGAAGACGAAGGTGAAGATGATTGCGAGGTGCCTGGTGAGCTTGCAAGACTGTTACTCCAGGGAGAGAGGACCATTCAGCCACATGAAGAGCCAGTGGAAACGGTAAATCTGGGTACTGAGACAGATAGAAAAGAAGTCAAGATTGGTGCCAATCTAGAGCTCAGTGTGAAACAACGGTTGATCCAGATGTTGCATGATTATGTGGAAATCTTCGCCTGGTCCTACGAAGACATGCCTGGGTTGGATACCGACATTGTGGTCCATCACTTGCCTACCAAGGAAGAATGCCCTCCGGTTAAACAAAAGGTTCGCTGTATGCGTCCAGAGATGTCCGAGAAGATCAAGGCTGAGGTTATGAAGCAATTTGATGCCGGGTTTCTAGCAGTGACTTCTTACCCTCAGTGGGTTGCCAACGTGGTTCCGGTGCCGAAGAAAGATGGTAAGGTCAGGATGTGTGTTGACTACAGGGATTTGAATAGGGCGAGCCCCAAGGATGACTTCCCCCTGCCTCACATCGACGTTCTGGTTGACAATACTGCTCAGCACAAGGTGTTCTCCTTCATGGATGGTTTTTCAGGTTATAATCAGATCAAGATGGCTCCTGAAGACATGGAGAAGACTACCTTTGTTACTCAGTGGGGCACCTTCTGCTACAAGGTCATGCCTTTTGGACTGAAAAATGCTGGGGCAACCTACCAACGGGCCATGGTTGCTTTATTTCATGACATGATCCATCATGAGATTTAAGTGTATGTCGACGATATGATTGCAAGGTCCCAAACTGAGGAGGAACGCATTGACCATCTGCAGAAGCTGTTTGACCGTCTGAAATTGTACAAACTGAGGTTGAACCCAAACAAGTGCACATTTGGAGTAAGATCTGGAAAGTTGCTAGGCTTCGTCGTGAGCGACAAAGGTATTCAAGTGGACCCTGCCAAGGTTAAAGCCATACAAGAGATGCCAGTTCCCAAGATAGAGAAAGAAATTAGAGGCTTTCTAGGATGTCTGAATTACATTGCCCGATTCATCTCGCATCTAACTGCTACCTGTGAACCAATCTTCAAGCTGCTGAAGAAAGATCAAGTAGTATGTTGGAATGATGAATGTCAGGCCGCTTTCGACAGAATCAAAGAGTATATCCAAAAACCACTCATTCTTATGCCACCGGTTGAAGGGAGGCCTCTAATACTATACTTGACAGTACTTGACAGCTCAATGGGGTGTGTGCTGGGGCAGCATGGCGAGTCTGGCCGAAAAGAACACGCCATTTATTACCTTAGCAAAAAGTTTACCGACTGTGAGACCCGATACTCACTGCTCGAGAAAACTTGTTGCGCTTTGGTATGGGTTGCTCGCCGGTTGAGACAGTATATGCTGACTCACACTACTCTGTTGATTTCAAAAATGGATCCAATAAAGTACATATTCGAAAAGCCTGCTCTGTCTGGAAGAATAGCAAGATGGCAGATGATCTTGACAGAATACGACATCCAGTACACGACTCAGAAAGCTATCAAGGGAAGTGTGTTGGCAGACCATTTGGCACATCAGGCAGTGGATGACTACCAGTCAATGAATTTTGAGTTCCCTGACGAGAACATCATGGTAGTGACTGATTGTGAAGTACCTGGACCGGATGAAGGACCTGAGAAAGGATCCCGATGGTCTATGCACTTTGACGGAGCCTCCAACGCTTTGGGTAACGGTATTGGCGCTGTAATCATATCCCCCAAAGGCACTCATACTCCACTCACTGCCCGACTATGTTTCAACTGCACCAACAACATGGCAGAGTACGAGGCATGCATCATGGGTCTTCAAGCTGCGATTGACTTAAGGATCAAGTTTCTAAGTGTCTTCGGAGATTCCGCTCTCGTGATCAATCAGATCAAAGGCGAGTGGGATACGAAACATCTGAATCTCATTCCTTACAAAGAATGTGTGTTGACATTGATCCCCCACTTCACGGAGATAACTTTTGAACACTTCCCCAGAGAGGAGAATCAGTTGGCGGACGCGCTGGCTACGATGTCTTCTATGTTCAAAGTCAAATGGGACAACGAGGCTCCCCAGATCATTATCTGGAAATTGGATGAACATGCATACTGCTGTGATCTTGAGGCTGAGGTGGTAACTGAAAAACCTTGGTATCATGAAGTGAAGAGGTATCTGGAAGCTCAAGAATACCCTGAAGGTGCATCCATCAATGACAAAAAGTTCCTGAGAAGGTTCGCAGCAAAGTTCTTCCTCAGCAACGGAATTCTCTACAAGCGAAACCATGATTCAACTTTACTGCGTTGTGTGGACAAAGCAAAAGCAGAAAAGATCATGGAAGAACTGCATGAAGGTACCTTCGGAATGCACTCTAGTGGACACACCATGGCAAAGAAAATCCTTCGGGCAGGATATTTCTGGTCCACAATGGAAGCCGACTGTTACCAACATTCTCGGGCGTGTCATAAGTGCCAGATATATGCAGACAAGGTGCATGTTCCTCCAGTTCCTCTGAATGTCTTGACAGCACCTTGGCCTTTTGCAATGTGGGGCATTGATATGATCGGCGAGATTAAACCTACGGCATCCAATGGGCATCGCTTCATCCTGGTTGCAATTGATTACTTCACGAAGTGGGTTGAAGCAGCTTCATATGCCACTGTAACCAAGAACGTCGTGGCACGGTTCATTCGGCATAACCTGCTTTGTCGATACGGCATCCCGGAAAGGATCATTATGGACAACAGTACCAATCTCAATAACAAGATGATCACTGAGCTCTACGAGCAATTCAAGATACAGCACCACAACTCTTCTCCTTATCGGCCGAAGATGAATGGGGCTGTCGAGGCAGCAAATAAGAATATAAAAAAGATTGTGCAGAAGATGACAGTGACCTATAAAGATTGGCACGAGATGTTACCGTTTGCTCTTTATGGGTACCGTACCTCAGCAAGGACGTCAACCGGGGCAACTCCCTTTTCCTTGGTCTATGGCATGGAGGAAGTCTTGCCGATTGAAGTCCAAATACCCTCTCTCCAGATAATGAAGGATGCAGACTTGAGCGAAGATGACTGGATCCAGACTCGACTTGATCAATTAAACCTAATTGACGAAAAGAGACTCACTACTATTTGTCATGGTCAAACGTATCAAAAACGGATGATCAGGGCATTTAACAAGAAAGTCAGACCACAAGAGTATCAAGTTGGGGAACTGGTAATCAAGCGCATCATTCTTCCTCAAAGTGATCCCAGGGGCAAATGGACCCCCACATACGAAGGGCCATTTGTGGTTAAACATGTCTTCTCAGGAGGAGCCATGATTCTAACCACCATGGATGGTGACGACCTTCCTCACCCCGCCAATGCAGACATAGTAAAAAGATACTACGCATGATAAAAGACCCGCTAGGTTGACATACCTAGGCAAAAATTAGGGCTTCCCGGCGAACCAAAAGGGTTCGGGCAAAAATAAGGGATGAAATGAAAAAATCTGTACACCCGGCAAGTCGAAAACCTGAAAAGGCGGCTTGGGCAAAAATGGGTATTCCGGTGGACTGAAAACTCGAAAGGGCGGTCCAGGCAAAAATTAGGGATTAAAGCGTAATACTATGTCTCATTGGATCACCTTGCATCCAGAATCCGGTATCAACTATCAAGTTCAGACGGCATCGATCAATCAACTTCATCTTCAACTGAGCAGCCAAGTGATGAGACGCTCGAAGATATAAAGGCGATAGTAGAGTTGGAACCCAGTGGGATTATGCTTTTCACATAGCTGTTTTGTTTTCCTTGTATAAACTCTGTTGTTCGGCGGTGTTCTCTTACTAGGGCGTCAGCCTCTTGTACATAAACGCCTATTTACAGGCAAATTAAAAAAAAATCAATACAAATTCACTTTTCAGACCAATTGCCATTTGTTTTTTTCCTTTTTCTGTTTTGTTTTACAAAGAACGTCCAATGTTCAATTGTGATATATGCATTTGACACTAATTGCTAACTCATAAATATTTGCATGCGAAACAAAGGATTAATTACAGGTGACATTAGAAACAGGGGCAATAATGAGTTGTCTAAGCGATCTAATTGCTCTGTCCACCAAGGTACCAAGGTAGGTTCGACTGAAGAATGTAACTCGGATACCTTCACTTCCCACTGAGTAAGACAAGATTCAACAATTAGCTCCCAAGCAGTTGGTCTCCCATCAACCCTAACAAGGCACAGTATCTCCAGCAAGCTAGCAATACTCTCCCCGAGCAGAGTTATCCTCAGTCAGCCTTAAGGAAGTTGGATTATCCCCCGAAGATCTCAACATTCCCCAACGGAGTACACAAACATTCCTAAGCAAGCATCCCCGACAATCTTGATCTAAGATTATTCCCCGGCAAAATACCGGACATCCAGTGGAGCCATTCCCCAGTCCAATCTGAAAAGTTTCCCTGGGAGAACTCAATCAATCTCCCCAACAGATTCAGGAAGCTTATCCCCAGTAGATTCTGGAAGCTTATCCCCTACAGAGTACGAACGCACCTCCCCGGTTTTATTCAAAGGTTATTTCCCCACCAGGATATAACTGGGTTATCCTCAGCCAATTGCCACGGAAAGATCATCCCCGGCAAATTCTTCCTATCCCCAGTGGAGTTCATCAAAACTTCCAACAGAGCTCAACAATGGTATCCCCAGCGGAGTTATCATCAAAACCTCAGCAAGGTATCTCTTCCCACAGAGTATTTCCCCACAGAGTAATCTCTCCAGCAAAGTTTATTCCCCAACGGAGTCGTCCTCTCCTACCGGTTTATTCTTGCAACGGTCATCCCCAGCGGAAACAAAAAGCGCTACTCTTCAACATCAGCCCAGGAGTTAACTTCCCGGCACCCGTCAAGGATTTACTTTCCTAGACAAAAATACATTCATGAACATCACATCTTCATACATTATAGCATGCACATACGCATCATGAACATACAATCTCATTTATTTTGAGAACATCACGCATGTCATACATCATGACATCGCATACAACCAACGTTTTGTCTTTTCAGGACCAAGATCAATACAAAGATGATTACTATCAATTGTCGCAATTCTAGATTGGATACCTGTATCTAGCCAGGGCATGTCTATGAGCGAAAATTTCCGGACTCGATTCCTGTATCCTGCCAGGGCACGTCTGAAGAGTTTGAAGATCTGATTCCTGTATCCTTCCAGGGTGTATTTGTTGACGACTATTTTCCAGACTCGATTCTTGTATCCTGCCAGGGCACGTCTGAAGAGTTTGAAGATCCGATTCCTGTATCTTGCCAGGGTGTATCTGTTGACGACTATTTCCGGACTCGATTCCTGTATCCTGCTAGGGCACGTCTGAAGAGTTTGAAGATCCGATTCATGTATCCTGCCAGGGTGTATCTGTTGACGACTATTTTCCAGACTCGATTCCTGTATCCTGCCAGGGCACGTCTGAAGAGTTTGAAGAACTGTTTCCTGTATCCTGCCAGGGTGTATCTGTTGATGACTATTTTTCGGACTCGATTCTTGTATCCTGCCAGGGCACGTCTGAAGAGTTTGAAGATCTGATTCCTGTATCCTGCCAGGGTGTATCTGTTGACGACTATTTTCCGGACTCGATTCCTGTATCCTTCCAGGGCACGTCTGAAGAGTTTGAAGATCCGATTCCTGTATCTTGCCAGGGTGTATCTGTTGACGACTATTTTCTGGACTCGATTCCTGTATCCTGCCAGGGCACGTCTGAAGAGTTTGAAGATCTGATTCCTGTATCCTGCCAGGGTGTATCTGTTGACGACTAATTCCAAACTCGATTCCTGTATCCTGCCAGGGCACGTCTGAAGAGTTTGAAGATCCGATTCCTGTATCCTGCCAGGGTGTATCTGTTGACGACTAATTCCAGACTCGATTCCTGTATCCTGCCAGGGCACGTCTGAAGAGTTTAAAGATCTGATTCATGTATCTTGCCAGGGTGTATCTGTTGAAGACTATTTTCCGGACTCGATTCCTGTATCCTGCCAGGGCACGTCTGAAGAGTTTGAAGAGCCGATTCCTGTATCTTGCCAGGGTGTATCTGTTGACGACTATTTCTAGATTCGATTCCTGTATCTAGCCAGGGCACATCTGTGAGTAATTGATTGAAGATTCGATACCTGTATCCAGCCAGAGTACATCTACATAAAGAGTTTGAGGATCAACCCCTGTAACATGCCAGGTAATTATCTTTCTTTTTCAGGTATGCAAGTTCTCGCTAAGGAATCTCTTACGCGATCGACACCTCCAGATGACATCTATAAGCCCATCCTCCTATCCATTATCTTTCTAAATGGAATTTGTAAGCCCATTCCCACCATCACACTGTTAACACTCTACTATGTGAGTGCAAATTTCTGGGCACTTTAGTGTTCAATCATCTTCCACCTTCGGATTACGAAAGGCACGCAAGCCAATCTACATCCTCAGGTCTAAGAAGATAGAACAGGGGCAACTGTTGTACCCCAAAATTTTCCCTCCCATATTCTTCAAGATTTGTCAAGGTCAATCTCCAAATGGTTCAAAGTCTACTCAAGGGTTGCACAGTCCAATTGCCTCCTAACACAGTCAAAATTAGGGTTTTGGTTCTTGCAAAGAAATTGAAGTTTCCAAGGGTCCAATCAAGTCCCATATGCCTATATACATTGTCAAGCATCCATATGTCAAGTTTCAAGAGTCACAGCATCAAGTTGTACAGTCAAAAACCCTAATTGCTCCACTGTCAACTGCAAGGGCAAAATGGTCATTTGACAGTCAAAAGTCAAAAATTTTGGTCAACATCTTATTTTGAAGCCACAATCATCATTTGATCAATTCTTGATCATGATTCCACAATCATCATTTGATCAATTCTTGATCATGATTCCACAAGCATGGCTCAAAAAGTCTCAAGATGCAAAAGTTTCTATTTTTGGACAGCTGAAAAGTCAACTGCAAATTGACCAAGGCATAACTTCTTCATGGTTCATCATAAAAATCCCATCCAAAGCTCATTTTGAAGGGGATGACATTTCCTACAACTCATCTTCACACTCCAAGTCCAATAAATGCTCTCACAAAAAGTTATCAATTTCAACATTATAGGTCATTTTCAAAAGTCAACAAAAAGGCACTTTAAGTCAAAGACCATAACTTGAGATTGGTAAATCAAAATGACATGGGACCAAAGGCATTGGTTAGAGGACTTCAAGACCTTTCCAAAATGTCCAAGAACATGTTCATAGCTTCAAAATTGAGCAAGATATGCATTGGAGAAGTTGGGAAATTTTTTGGAACTTTCAAAGGTCAACTTTGCCTAAAACACTTCAAACTTGCTAATGGGCCTCAAATTCTTCCTTGAATAATTACCCAAAGCCTATGCACGACCCATTGAGCTCAAAATAATTTATTTTCTTATTTTTGATTAATTAATTGGATTTATATTTATATTAATTCATTTAATTGGTTTTAATTATAAGAAAATTCAAAGATATGCTTTTTTAGATCTTTTTGTGCAGCAAATGTGACTAGGGCAAGCTGGAAACTCGTTTCTCAATCAACAAGGCAAAGAAATCCATGATTGGCAAGGTTTCATGAAAGAAAAGATTGGAAAAGATATGATTAGGCAATCAAATATTCAAGTCATAATGCCATGGACTTTTGGGCTCATTCTTGACCTAATTCACATCACATACATATGCAAGAGCTAACCCTACTCAAGAGCACACGAAAAAGCTGCTGAAAACTCATAACCAATTTGCAAAAATTCCAAGAAAATTGTGAAACTGAAATCATATTTGCAGTACAATTCAAGGCCTAAAATTGCTTCTAATACATTGCTGGACTTTCCAGGAGTCTATTAGCATCAAGAACCAGTCCAAACGCGCAAAGAGTCGAAGAACACGAGCCATACGGTTTGCCTTGTTTTCCAAATTGACATATCATCATTCATGCGCTTTTAACCATTTTTCTTGTTTGATTTACACTAATAGTGACCTTCTGAAGCGATTGGTACAGTTCAATTGAATTAACGTTGCCTGAATCAAGATTCACCCTGGACAAAACCTAGGGTTTCTAAAGCTTCAAATTAGGGCTTTAGGCATCAGGAAAAATTGGACTATGCCATGACTATGGTTGAATTCGTCAAGGCCAGACGAATTCAACCAACCTATCGCGCCCTTTTTATGTTGATTCCTCTTCTATTCGCTATTTTTCACAGTTGTACTTAGTGGGGGTTTAAAACCCCCGCTATCTTGTTCATGTTATTGCAGGAAAACAAAGACGAAGACAGGCGTGGCATCCTGTGATTGGAGAGTTCAAATCTTAGCGCGTTTTTTGTGTCTCAGCATAGTTTTTGTTTTTTCATATATAATATTTGTTGTGTAAATATTTAACAAATGTGTTTGGTAGCTCAGATGGTGGAGGACGTGTCTTGCATGCATAGGGACCTGGGTTCGATTCCCAGGTCCACCATATAATTGTTGATTTTTGTTTTAAAACGTTCACATGCAGCACTCATTCAACGCTCCACCATACATACTCATGTGCTAGCCTGCCAAGTGGCTTCAAGGTCCAATCCAGTGGCTTCAGAATGAATTCCATGATGCACTCCAGTCAACCAACGTGCACACAATCCTGAAAGTCAAACAGGCTTTATCTAATGGGCCAGAATTCCTCAAATCACACCTCCACTTTGGGCCTGACACCCCCTTGGTTTGTATAATTTTAGTTTCTTTTCTTTTCTAATTCCTTTTAATTGTTTTATTAATTTACCATAAAAATAATTTTTTCCATAATAAAAACAGAAAATCAAAATACAAAATATATTTAATTATTTATTAATTTCCTCACTAATTTATTTTTGTAAATAAACTCTAACAATTAACTTTAGTTTAATTTAGGTTTGAAATTTAATCCTTTTTCTTAATAAATAAAAATTACATAGAATTAGGTTTTGACATTTTTATCTTTTTATTAATCAATTATTTTTATTAATTATTTTTATCATTATTGATTATTATTATTATTTTTGTACAAAAATATGTAAATTAATTAATTAGCTTAAATTAGGTTAACTTTAATATTTTCTTTACTAACTAAAAATAATTTAGAATTAGGGTTTCCTTTTAATTTTAATTTTTCTTTATTTCATTAAATACAAAAAAACATAAAAAACATACTTTCCTTTCTTTAATTAAATAATTAATTAGGCTTTAATTTAATTTAATTTCAAGCAAAGGGTCCAACACCCTCGGACGTTCAGTTTCATTTTAATTCTTTTCGCGCATTATTTTCTTATTGATTATTATGTAACTGTTCAAGGATGTAATAGTAATTAGGTTTACTGTTTTTTACTTTCCGCATTTTTATCAAAAACGGGTCTTTGTATTTTGGCGATGTATAGACCCGCGCCTTGTAATAGCGTAGCTTTTATCTTTCTGTATTTAATTTTCCCCACTCCTAACTGCTAAACTTGCATGAAAGAATGTATGGTAATTAAAAACAACGCGTAACTCACAATGCCATGATCAAAGATAAAACATAACATGAAAACAACACACAATACACACACTACTTCTAGGGTACGCCTCACTCGTTGCCTTCGAAACGTGGTCGTCAAGTATAGGACGTTTTAGCGGTCGCTCTTATGTCCATGATCCAGTTGCCTCGAAACGGTTGCCTCGGATTAAAAAAGGATCTAGGATGTAAGGGTAGCTTCTAAGGTGTCCTACTGTTGCTTCGGTGACCACACTGTCCCTACAATCGAATTGACCCGAACACCTCCAACGGTGGTGCTACCTACCTCTCAATGGTGGGATGGCACTACCTTAAGGACTTTTACACAGCCTAATTCCTTAGGGTAGGTAGATGACTCATGGATACTTGCTCTCTTCAAAAACAAACAAAAATCTTTTCACACTGACACTTTCAAAAACTTTCAAAACAAAATTTTCAAACACTCTTGAGGACAGATACAAGAGTTATTCAGAAATCTTTCAATGAAACTTTTTCAAACCCACTCACATTTTGAAAAGCAAACATTTTGAAAACATAAGAGCAAGTATCTAAGAGCCCATGGATAACCATGGATAGAAAGGGTGCTAACACCTTCCCTTTCTATAAATCTACCTCCTGAACCGAGAAACGTTCTCATAAGGAATTTTGCTGTGCTTTTATCCTGTCCATGTTGGAGAAAATAAAAGACGGTGGCGACTCTTGCTTACCGTGACATTTCGCGAACCAGATTTAAACAGTCAGTTCTATTTTCACCGATCACAGAACTGGCGACTCTGCTGGGGACACTCATAAGTGAGGTGTACCTTAGGATAGCTCATACTTGTGTTTTCAATTGTTGTGCTTTGTTTGCTTTATTATTATGGGCATTGTCTTGGAGTTTCATAGATCCTAACCCGGATCTGGGAATACCCTGTTAGGTAGCATAAGTTGTGAGGGACCTGTCTGGCGTAGACCGACACGGGTGAAACAGTGGCTACGTTGGTGTGGCACCTTGGTCTGTACCGATATCACGTGTGTCGCAACGAGTAGAATATGGGTCTTCTGAGGAGTCATTAAGCACCAACCGACCTTAGAACCTTAAATGACCCAACTTGGCCAATAGAACAGTAGCAGTATGCTACACCCATTGGGGCTAAACTCTCGCGATGGTTCTGGCCACAAGAAAAGATTGCGATGCTGGAGTTATGACCGATTGAGGGTAGTCAGTGATATTGGGATCCTCTAGAACCCGGTTACTTTTGATAGGACAGGTCTTAACCAACAAACTGAAAGAGGGTAATACCTAGACCCCATGCTGGCCTAAACCCTAAGGACTGTCTTGTGTGACTTGTGTGCCTTATCATGTTTGCCGTTGTGAATATTTATGGTGTGCTTTATCATGACATCATACCATCATAGACATTGCATGCATCCTACATAAGGACTGACCCATTTCAAAGACAAGAGGGTTTCACCTTTGCTCTGTTTTGTAGGACATCATGATGCTTGTGCAAAGGAACACTATCCGGTTCAATTTTGTTCACCCACCTGAGTTGCTTGAAGAATTGGTTAGAAGAATTCCAAACACCACTTCCTTCATCCAGAGGCATGGTTCTCTTCTCGGTTTAGTCACTTCAAAATGGGACCAACAGCTGATGAGCGTCCTGACCCAGTTTTATGACCCCTTGTATAACTGCTTCACCTTTCAAGACTTCCAGCTGGTCCCTACCCTGGAAGAATTCTCTGATTTGCTTGGCATCCCTATCTTGGATCAGACTCCCTTCACTGGTTGGGAAAAGACTCTTAGGCTTGAGGAGATTGCTGCAGCCCTCCCTTTGACCCACAAAGAGGTAATGGACAACTGGGTGACCAGAAGCAGAGTTAAGGGTTTCTTGGCCAAGTTTCTGATTGGTAAAGCTAACAGTTTCTGGAACGACTTAGACTTCAGGGCATATGAAGACATCCTGGCTCTCTTAATCTATGGTCTGGTTCTGTTTCCAAATCCGGATAACTTCATTAACATCACTGCCATAAGGATCTTCGTGTCTCGGAACCCTGTGTCCACTCTCTTGGGTGATATCCTGCAACAACTCTATGCTCGTACTGCCCGAAGACGAGGTACTCTGTGGTGTTGTATTCTTTTGTTAGTGAGGTGGTTTATTTCGCACCTCCCTAAGTTCGTGCTGAAGAATAAAGAAGGAAGAGGCTGGGCTCATAGGTTAATGTCTCTCACTGATAATGACATCATTTGGACTTTCAGGGGTTTGGATGAGGTAGCTGTCATTGATCGTTGTGGAGAATATCCTAATGTTCCTTTAATTGGTACCCAAGGAGGAATCTCTTATAATCCATGTCTAGCTCTCTGTCTTTGAAATGGGTTAGTCCAATGCAATATGCATGCAATGTCATGATGTCATGATATTATGATAGAAACACACCATAAGTATTCACGGATAGCAAACATGGTAAGGGCAAGCAAGTCACACAGTAACCCTTATATTTCAGGCTGGCATGGATTTTAGGTATTACCCTCTTTCAGTTTAGTTAGTTTAAACCTGTCCTAGTAATAGTAACCGGGTTCTAGAGGATCTCAATATCACTGACCACCCTCGATCGGTCATAATTCCAGTTTGGCAACCTTTTCTTGCGGCCGGAATCATCGCGAGAGTTTGGTCTCAATGAGTGTAGCATACTGCTACTGTTCTATGGCCAAGTTGGTCAATTATAGGTTCTAAGGTCAGTTGGTGCTTAGTGACCCCTTAGAAGACCCATATTCTCCTTGTTGCACCATAAGGGATATCGGTACAAACTAAAGTGCCACACCAACGTAGCTACTGCTTCAACTGTATCGGTCTATGCTGTACAGTTCCCTCACAGTCTATTGCTACTTACCTAAATGGTATTCCCCATATCCAGGTTAGGATCTATAGTAACTCCGATTTAAACCCACAAAGATAAAACATACAAATAAAGCAATTGAAAACATTATGATGAACTATTCCTAAGGTACACCCCACTTATAAAATCTTCCCCAGCAGAGTCGCCAGTTCTGTGATACAGTGGGAAGAACTGACTGTTTTTGGAATGCTGGTTTGCGTTTTGCGTTTGTTTTCGCAAAATGTCGCGGTAAGCAAGAGTCGCTACCGACTTTTATTTTATCCAACAAGGAAAGGAAAAAAAGCACAGAAAAATTCCTTTTTTGAGATATTTCTGAGTACGGGGGGTAGATTATAGAAAGGGAAGGTATTAGCACCCTTTCTATCCGTAGTTATCTACGAGCTCTTAGGTACTTGCTCATCATTTTCAAAAAAAAAGTTTTCTTTGTGCTTGTGGGTTTTGAAAAGTTTTTTTTTAACTTCGATTTAACTCTTGCGTCTGTCTTCAAGAGTGTAATGAAGTGTTTTGAAAACTTTGTTTGTAAAAGTGTAAGTGCGAGAAAAAGTTTGTTTTGGATGAGCAAGTATCTAAGAACTAATCTACCTACTCAAAAAAGGAATCGTTTTATGCTAATTTCCCTTAGACAATGATATCCCACTATTAATGAGTAGGTAGCGCCATCGTTGGAGTTTTATGGTCAATTCGAATAAGGGACTTACGGTCACTAAAGCAATGTTAGGACGCTTTAGCGGTAACCCTAATGTCTTAGATCATTTGTTTGAGGCAACAATATCCTAGGCAACCATTTCGAGGCGACTATGATCTTTTATACAAGAGGGCGACCTCTAAAATACCCTATACTCAATGATCGTGTACGCAGACAACCAAGTAGGGTGTACCCTAAGTGTGCTCATGTGCGAGTGTGTTGTTTTCAGTTATTTTTTATCTTTGCACATGTTAAGGGTGATCTAATTTGATTTTAAGATTAGGCATTCAGTCTTGTCATGCATACCCTATTATCAAACATCTAGCAGTTATATTTAGTAGAATTTAAAGTGCGAAAATTAAATTACAAGGCGTCGGGTATTTACATCACCAAAAAGAACCCTTTGAAAATAAAATAAAGCGATAAAATAAATAAATGGTCCTAATTAACTATTACATACCCGAAGTAGATACATCAATAATTAAATAAAAATAAAGCGCGACGCGAAAACTAAATCGGATGCGAATTAGGGTTTTGACCCTTTTAAAAGAAAATGTGTCTTTTTTGGTTTTTGTTGTTTTTAAATTAAGAAAGAAATTAAACCTAAATTAATTACTAAATTAAATTAAATAAATTAATTAAATGAAAAATAAATTATTTTTGGACTTTTTGATTATTTAGGAAAGAAATTAAAAATGATTAAACTAGTGGTTAATATCTAATTAAATCTAATTAATTATTTATTTTACAAAAGGAATTAAAGTTTTCTAATTAAAACCTAATTAATTAATAAATTTATTAAGAAAAATAAAAGTTTAAAATTTGATTTGAAATAAAAAATATTTTTTGTGATTTTATTTAATAAAAAAGGAATTTTGTGATTGGTTAGCAATTAAATTAAATAAAATAAAGTACATAAAATAATTAAATAAAATATAAAGGGAATGAGGAATTGGGCCTGTTTTTGTGGTGTGAATAGCAATTCCTTGGCCCATTAGTGCTGGCCTTTTTGACTTTCTGGAATCCAGTATGCATGCATTGACCTGGACTATGGTGGACCTCTAACTTTTGACCACCAGATCTGGCCCTTGGCCATTTGGCATTTGGATGGATGAGGGCGCATGGTAGGCTGCAAGCTTGAGCAAGCATGGGAATACCTGAAAACCATAATTATTGAGAAAGTGGGGGACCTGGGATTCGAACCCAGGCCCTGAAGGGGTTTGCACGCTTGCTTTGCCACTACACCAAATTGACTTGTTTGTTATATTAACGCAAATCAATAATAATATAATAAAATGAAATCAATTGGTTAGAAAATAAAAAAGGGCGCCAAGGTTTGAAAGAGCCAATGGACGGGGGACACATCATCATCCTTGTCCTCAAACCTGTAAGAAATTACCTGCGAATTTGAATCCGCAGCTAAAAGCGCAGGCCTATGCTAAAGTTCTCTCTAGGCCATATAAATCCATTCCAAGAACAGGGTTTGACTCGTCATGGCCTCCTGATCAAAACCATGTTCTTCTTGTGTCTCAATTGTGCCTGAAATAAAAACCCCCAAAAACACGAACCGAACCCTAACAATGGTGGTTCTTCATATACAGCATATAAATGAAATTAAACAATGCAAAAAGTTTAAACATGTTCTTGTGATCACGAATGTACCATTGGTTTTCTCACATGATGCAAGAATAATTCAAATCGAAACCAAGAACAGGGGTGACTATCGTGCGACTTACAGTGCGTTAGGGCGTCTGAAAATGCTTGGTTTTGATCCAGGTAGCTTGTGTGAATGCCCAGGAAGCGATTGGAACAAGTCTCGTGTCCTGAAACTTCCTCTAACTTGGACTTTGATCTCGCACTTTTTTGTGAATGTTTCAATTCTTGTTCTGCCTCTCTCCACAGTTTTCAACCCTTATTTTCGTGTCTTTTTCTTCCTTATGTAATGCTCAGTGTATTAGGTCTACAAACTTGGCTCAAATCTTTCCATATCAATGCCCATGAATTGGATTTGATATCCATTTACAAACTTGCCAAATTTGATTCATTTCAATATTTTTGCACATGATTTGATTTAATACTAATTTTATGGTGATGCTAGATGTGAACCAAGCCTAAAACAATCAGAAAATCATGAGTTATTAATTCTTTGGATTTTATATGATTTTATTTGATTAAAAATGAATAAATTCAAATAAAAATCAAGTTAAATAATAAAAATGAGATATAGGCACATGGCTGGATCTAGGGCATGTGGGTTATAGTGAAAACTCAAATCAAGTGAAAAAGAATGGGCCCATTTGACAAAATTTGATGTTTTGGGGATAGTTGACTTTTGGCAATTTTGCAAAAAAGTCCAACTTCAACAATGCATAACTTCTTCAATTTTGAACTTTTGGAGGTGTTCTTGGACTTTCTAGAAAGCTTGAGATGTCCTATAACCAATCCTTTTTGTCTCATATCATTTTGATATTCCATGCTCAAGTTATAAGCTTTGGAAAAAAAAGGTGTTTTTGTTGACTTTCAAAAATGACCTATAATGTCCAAATTCATAACTTCTTGTGAGTGAATTTTTTGAACTTGGGTTATGAAGATGGATTGTAGGAAATTTCATCCTATTCAAAATGAGCTTTTGATGTGTCATTTCTCATAAAGTATGAGAAAGTTATGCTTGGTCAAAGTTGAGTTGACTTTTCCTATAAAATCCTAATTTAGCAACTTTTGAATCTTGATGAATCTTGAGCAATCCTTGATGAATCATGATCAAACCTTGATAAAATGATGAAATAACCTTCAAAATGATAATGTTGACAAAAAATCTTGAAGTTTGACTGTATTTGGGTCATAGTTGACTTTTGCCCTAGCACAGTCGATTTTTGGGACCTTTGAGCAATTGACTGAGCAAACTTCCTCTGCAAGGCTTGAAATTTGACATGGATGATCTTCTGAACATATTAGGCCATTGGGTAGAACTTTAGGTCATTTGGACTCAAGTATATTAATGCAACACAAAACCCTAATTTGGGGTAGACTGCCTTAGAAGATAGCTTGTCGGTCAATCTTTGAGCAATCTTGAGCCACTTGGAGATTTTCCTTGCAATGTTTTGAGAAATATAGGAGGGAAACTTTTTGGGTACGACACCATGCATTTCCATTCACATCCAACGACAAGGCTTCCTACTAACTAATGGTAGGATAAAACTATCTAAAGGATGAATAAATTACAAGAAAGACCTTGAGTAGGTAGACCGCTGTTAATCGCTTACTCATAAAAATTTCAAAACAAAAACATTTCACACAAACACTTTCGAAATATTTTTAAAACACTTTGTACACTTTCTCAAGGACGGATACGAGAATCATTACAAAATTTTCCTCACAATGGCATTTTCAAAATAATTCTAAACATACAAAACACGAATAAATTTTCAAAGTGAGCTAAGCGATTAAGAGCCCGTAGATAACTGCGGATGAAAAGGGTACTAACACCTTCCCTTTTGCATAATCTACCCCCCCCCCCCCCCGAACTCAAAAACATCTCGAAGATCTTTCCTGTTCTTTACACCCTTTCCTTATTGGATAAAAGAAAAGTCAGTGGCGACTCTTGTTATCCGTACATTTGCGATAAAACACAAAACAAGTCAGTTCTCCCACTGTATTACACATGCGCTAGGTTTCAACCTTCCCTGTGTGAATCCAATTTTAAGACCGTTAAACGCATTTTAAGGTACCTTAAGGTAACGTTAAAACATAATCTTTGATTTCCAAAAGGAAGTGAATGGAGCTTAGCAGGCTTCTCTGATTCTAATTTCATGAGGTGTAAATACGTTAGGAAAAACACTAATGGCACTTGTCACTATTTAGAAAAAAATTGGTGTCTTGGCATAATAGAAGAAATAAAGTGTTTCTATTTCTACTTTTGATATCATATATGTAGTTAGCTTGTAAAAATTGTGCACAAGTCATTTAGCTAAAGCAACAACAACTTGATTATGATTTAAAACATGGTTACATCAAGTTAGGTGTGATAAAAATAATGCCATAAGAATCTAGTTTTACATTCACGTACTAAGTATATTGAGATTAAGCACCATTTTCTTAGAGATCATGTGGAAAAAGGTGATTTTATTTTTGAATATATGGACACTAAAAATCAACTTGTTGATATTTTTACAAAACTATTGCCAACAAAACCTTTCCAAAAAATTTGTAGGGAAGTGGGGATCCTTGATTTGTCTTACTTTGAGTAAGATTTGATTCAATTGTTATTTTTTTATATATATTATCTTGTACACTAACATTTTCTTGTCTAGCAAGTTTCATTGTATATCAACTCTACTGGTAATGACCTTTCCAAAATTTTATCTCTTATTTGTTTAATTTCTTATTGAATAAATATAAGTTTATGGGATGATATATGTTATGTTTCTTATCTTCTTATCTTTTTGTTGCTATATGATTAGTTGTGTTTCATTTAAAACCTTTTTAAGTGCATATTTTCTATAAGCATGTTGCTCTATTTATTTCCTTCATGCATTATTTATGTTCATTCTTCCATCTTAGGTGTCATGATAATTGAGTTTTGTTGTTGTTTGTATTCATGACATTATATGCATTTGTTGCATTTGAAATGTTTAGTAGATCGTTATTTCTTTGGTCTATTCTTCTACAGCTTTTGAGAATCTCTTTTTGTGACTATTTTTTGCTCATTATCTTATGGAATCTATTTTGTGGTTTCATTTATGCTAGTTGTTTGAGTTTTAGGCTCTTAACTCCTAATCTTTTTTTAATTTTGTCAAAGGGGATAAGTAGTAATTAGTCAATACATGTTTTATGTGTTT
Organism: Vicia faba; assembly: GCA_948472305.1. Taxonomy (NCBI): domain Eukaryota; kingdom Viridiplantae; phylum Streptophyta; class Magnoliopsida; order Fabales; family Fabaceae; genus Vicia; species Vicia faba. The sequence continues at coordinate 258,523,611 of OX451737.1, read as the reverse complement.
TATTCAATAATGGTACAATTTTTAAGGGGGAGATACAAGGAAAACCCTGTTCACAATTTTTAGGGAATCCCTGAGTTTATAGGGTTTTTCTACTTGTCTATTTAATTATTTTTCTAGTAATTGAGTCACAAACCATTAGATTGTTTCACACCTATTAGAATTGGTCATTTTCCATTAAATGTGTTTTGCATGTATAAATAAGGCCTTTGACCAAAAGTCAGAAAAATTATTTAAGTCAAGGACAAAATAATGAATTTATTTAAGTGAAATAATGACTTGAATAAAGATGATAAAATCCAGATTTCACATGTTTGATTCGAGTTATAACTTGAGTCATGTGATTAGAGTCAAGCAAATCTCTAACTTTAATTATATGTCCCAAATTAAAATAAAAAATGAAAAACTTTGTAATGATTTGACTCAAACAAAATTGTGATTCGAGTCAAGACAACTCATGATTTGAGTCATTTAAGGCTTGAACCGAGTTACAGTTAAAGCACCAAAATCCAAATTAAAAAATTTGCTCATGATTTGAGTCAAGGTTTCCTCTAACTCAAGTCACGTTTCCCGAACCAAAATTATGGGGAAATATGTAATTTCATGATTTGGGTCAATCAATTTTAGTGTTTCATCTCTAACACATAAAATCCAAATTTTTCTCTCTCTAGTTCACAACTTGTAAAAGATTTTTTTTCATACTTTGATAATATTTAAAAAACCTTTGAGTAGATCGTCAATCGCACAAGATTTATCTCTCAAATTAACCTTGTAGAAAAACTTTCCTGAGTTTTAGTTTCATGAGTATGAATAACGGTTGTGTGAGATTACTGTGAAAACTTTATCTTCAACCTCTATCCAAAAACACCATTTTTTAGTGTTGTTGAACTCTAAGTTGGAGTGTAAGGTCTAGTACTGAAAGGATTCATTAGTTGTTATAATGTTCTTGTGAATATTTTTGTTCTGCATATTGAATAATTGTATTGTGATTGAGTTTTATAGAGATTGGTATCCAGTGAAGAAAAATAATAGTTTCTTTGCCAATGGAATTCCTGTAGGATCGATTCAAGATTGTTGTGTAAGAAATCTTGGTGTTCATAGCTCATTCAACAAGTTCAGAGCTCGAACAAGGAAATTTGTGTAGGATTGAGTGAGGATCAATGTAGAAGAATACTTGGATTTATTTGGTTATAAGAAGGTGGTTTAATTCAAGATTGAAGATCTTTAAGAATTTATAACCTAACTACAACATAAGGAGAATCAATATTTAAATATGGGCTTCTTAGCGTTTTGACTTTGAGTTTTAGGTTATGTGTGATTATCTATCGTATCAAAAGACACTTGTTAATATCAAATTAGTGGAACACTAAGAAAATTTCAATGGGTTTCCAGTTGATACTGGAGTAGGTAGAAGCAAGGACGAAACACCAAACTAATTTAAATTTGGTGTATACTTTCTCTATCGTTATGTCCTTTGAATTTGGCATAGTTTATGGATTTAATTAGGTTTTAATCTCTTTCAAGATTGCATGTGATTAGTATGGATTTATGTGTTTGCATGTACAATGTCTGCAACAGTCAGATGATCTCAAAGGTTTTGATGATGACAACATTGTGATGTGTAGTCTTCATTAATCAAGATCAAGATGTTATATCAAGATTATCAATATGTTTCTCTTGTGATATCAATATGTCAAATACAATATATTAAGAACAACATCTAATTTCAAGGGAAGGTCAGAGGAATCCCTGATGATCTCTAGTCAAGAAATCTTTGAAGGTGATGTCTAGCAAGAAGTCTTATCAAGCCTCATTAATTATAAGAATTCAAGTCCTATATGAAGTGTTGAATCAAGCAAGGTATCTTGAAGCTTCAAATATAGTGAAAGATAAGAAGAGTGAAAGCGTGTCTGGTATGTGTCTGAGTGATCAAAGTATGGTAAAAATATTAGAATAATTCTTAAATCACTAAGGCAATTCACACACTCACCTAAAAGTTTCTTAAACCTTTATAAAAAATCTTAAAGCCTATAGAGGAACCATTAAGGTGCTTGTGGGATTAATCAATAATGTTCCTAAACATTTAGGAAGCTTGTATACACTACGTAATTTATTAAGTACCTTAACCAATCAATTAAAGCAAAGCATATAGTTCCTTAACTGATTAAGAATACTTCTAATTGATTAAGACACTAGCTGTTGTAGGTTTTCCTTTTCGGGAATTAGGTTTGCCATATTTTGAAGCTCATTGTTGATTAACCATGTGGTATAAGTGATTATGCCATTAAAAGGTTGATGGGGCATTTTCCTTTTTGAGCTAGATTTTTCACCTATAAATAGAGGGTTTCTTCTCAATTTCAAAACACACTGGAAAACATATTTATATTTTTTCTCTCATTTTGTACTCTATCCTTTCTCACTTATTTATTTTTCACTAAATTATCCTAATGATTTGAGAGTGAAAAATTCCAACTGAGGTTTTTGTTTGTTTTGGTGTTAGGGTAGTGTTGTAACTTAACCAAGAGGAATTTATCTCGTGTGCAATATCTCTGGTGAAAAGTTGATGTTTGGTTTGTGAACTAAACCAATAAAATCTCCCATTTGGTTTGTGAGATTGTATGTTAAAATTTAATCTTGGTTCATGAGTTTAGCCCAGTGTAAGAGCTCCCACTTGCTTTGTGAGATTGTCCATTATAATGTTGATTTGGTTTGTGAGCTCATCTTGGTGTAAAAGCTCTCGCTTGGTTATGAGATTAATCTGGTGTAAAATATCATGTTCGTTTTGGAGGATAGCAAGTTTGAAACTCAATTTTGATATTAAGAAGGTCTATGTGCATAATTTGTGAAAAAACTCACATCTATAGTGGAAACTCTCGAGAAGAAATTCTCAAGTATTGGAGTAGGTCAAGTGGTTACGCTGAATCTCTATAAATCTAGGGTTTGATTCTCTTAACCCTTGTATCTTTATATTTATGATATTTATTTTTTATTTCTGTTGCGCTTTCATATTTTTGTTACTGTGATTCCTTTTATTTACTTATTTCACTGCATATTCTTTGTTTGGTTTACAAATATGTTTTAAACAATTGCTTTTAAAAATAATTTTTAATTAGGAATCGTTTTTCAAACCCATACAATACCCCCCCCCCCTATTATATTTCGAGTCACTTGTCCAACAAGTGGTATCAGATCATAACTCCTATTATAAGACTAATTGTCTCATGTGTAAGAAGGAAAACTATAAACACTTTTATTTTTAACAAAGGCATTTTCATGAATACACCTTAATTGTTTGATGGTGAAAGGTTTGAACTATGGAAAGAAAGAATGGAATTTTTTGTTGAAGCAGATGATTTTGAAATGTGGGATTCTATTATCAATGGTCTATTTATTTTCTATTAGCATGTTGATAATAAGGTAGTAAGTAAACCAAATTTTTCATGGACCGAATAAGATAAAAGAAAACTAAAAATTGGTTTTAAAATTAAGTACTTGATGATGAGTGCTCTAAGCACCATAGAGTACCTTTCTATTTTCAGTAGTATTTTGACCAAGAAAGTATGAGACACTATTGAAATAATCCATTGATATTTTCCTAATATTAAATAAGAGAGGATGAACATACACGTCCAAGAAGATGAAACACTAAATGAACATGAATGTCATCTTCAAGGATGGTGCTCAAACATTGGAATCCTTGGAGGTTATGTTAAATTTTATATATATATATATATATATATATATATATATATATATATATATATATATATATATATATATATATATATATATATATATATATATATATATATATATATATATATATATATATATATATATATATATATATATATATATATATATATATATATATATATATATATATATATATATATATATATATATATTATATATAATATATATATATATATATATATTATATATATATATATATATATATATATATATATATATATATATATATATATATATATATATATATATATATATATATATATATATATATATATATATATATATATATATATATATATATATATATATATATATATATATATATATATATATATATATATATATATATATATATATATATATATATATATATATATTATATATATATATATATAACAGATAATTTCATATTCAAGAATTAAAGCCAAAAATCTGATTCAATTATTGATTCAAAATATAGAAGTGTGATTATTGGGTTTTAGGAATAGTCAAAGAAGAAGGAGATTATTTAGAAACTCCGGAAGTAATCCAAATGTTGAAATACGAAGGAATGGATTCAATAAAATTAGAAGAGTCATCATCTTCATCATCAAAAGAAACAAATGAAGGATCAACACCAGAGATGTATTTTGTGACAACAATCATGATAAATGAATGATCATTTGAAAAGTCGTATTTCGATGAAAATGATGAAGAAGCTTTGTCCATTAAAGGATTGAAGAAGATTCATCTAGTAAAATATATGAAGAAGCTTCATCCAGTAGAATCTTTGAGAGAGAAAATGATGAAAAAGCGTAATCAATTAGAATCCTTGAAAGATCAGAAGAACGTTTGGTAAATTTCCACATAAAGATGATATAACTCAATAAACTCATGCAAGTATGTCTTCGACAATATCCCTGATGATACTTCAGAAGATTATTATGAAGTATACTCTCAAAGAAGGGAACCTAATGAGGAACAACTCGTGTGCTTCAAAATCACCAGAGAAGATGATGACATTAAGGTAACAAATCTAACATATAAGTGAATGTTAAATAAAGTGTTAAAATCAGTCAAGATAATGAGAAATTAGAAAAAAAACATCGTTGGTTTTAAAAAGTATATTGAATTTCTAGAAAATAGAAATAAAATTCTAGGTTAAAAAATAACTAATATTAAAGATAAATATTTAAAGTTGAATAAATGTAAAACTTATAAATTTTAAGAAATGAGGTAACCAGTTTGCATGAAACCCTAGGAAACTTACTAAGAGTAAAGGTAAGCTAGATTTAATTTTGTTTAGTCAAATATATTTATTTAATACCAATGGATTAAGTTATAAACCTAATAGATCATTTGGTACTAATATCAGTCATGTTTAGAAGAAATCTATTCATCCTACTTTTAAATGTAACTTATGTAATCAGCTAGATCATCTGAAACCTTATTGTTATACTAAGTTAAATGAATTAATATGGTCGAAAGAAAATAAATCTAGACCTCTTAAAGTAACTAGTAACTAACACACGAGGATTCAAAAATATTTAGGTATCAAAGATGAAATATTAATTTATTTTGTAGAAATGCTTTGCAACTCTAAGGGGCAAATTGCAAATTTAAAGAATTTTTTGCAAAGTATCAGTATGCCTTGAGTATACTAAAAGAAAGATGGATTTGATCAATATGGTGCTTGGTGGTCTTGATGGTCCTTGATTAAGATAAATATTTTCAATGGCTCTGATGATCGTGCCGATCTTGGAAATTCGTGGAAATCTGAGGTAAAAGGAGTTATGACGATCTTATCACCCTTAAGAAGTTTAAGTCAACTTATGTGATTCAACGATGTGATGACGTTCCCGTTAATGGGAGAGTTTCTCAAGACATATTGAGACATTTTAAGATAAAAGACTTGATAAAGATTAAATCATAAAATTCTGATTAAATCCTCGAGCAAGTAGTCTTATATATGCTTAGTGAATTTATTTTATCACTAATTTTTTTGTTTGAGATTAATTTAAATTTTAAGCAAGGTTATCATACAAAAAAAGAGATATTTAGCAAAAAGGTACAATCTTAATGAGAAAGAGGTTCTAAAAGAAAAAGGAAATCAAGCCCAATGTCACACAAGATCCAAAAGACCAAAGAAATTGAAAAAAGACTACATAATCGATTAACCCTAAAGGTCTAACCGATTAAGCAATTTTTTGAGATTAAAAACTAGAGTCATAATCTATCAACCCTAATATCTTAATCTATTTTAACCTTAATATATGTATGTCGCCGTCAATCAAATCATAAGGATTAATTACATTAATTGATTTCATCAATTATAAGGCCAAATAATCAATTAGCAGTGGCCTATAAAAGGAAATCCGTTCCTCACCCTTTTTCATCTCATATTGTATTCTCTTTTTCTCCATCTTGCTCTCTTGTTATTGTGTCTTTGAAAATTTGTATGAGTACTACTTTTGTTCTTCATCTATCATCATGGCACCAAAAGAGTTAGAACATCATAAAATTCTTCCGCTCCAACATATTTTTCAAAATACTTTACAATCTTAAAGCAAGAAAACATATTCAATAGAGAATATCCTATCAAAGAGATCATGCCATCATACTTTTTGGATTTGAAGGTTTTTGAAGACGATGAGTTTTCCAAGATGTTTGGTTTTTACATATCTAAATTAGAAATTATAATTTTTTATTTATTTATATTAATATAATAAAATATGATAAAGTAACATATTTGAAATAATATATAATATGATATATTAGAAATTAAAATTATAAATTAGAGTAATCAATTATATTTGAAATAAATAAATTATTAAAAAATAGATACATTAAATTAATAAATAGTATTGAAACAAATTAATTATAAATGAATAATAAATCAAAATAATATATCATCTTATATATAAAAGTTATTAAAAGTTATTAAGTTATTAAGTTACTTAACGCCAAAATTGAGGATGATTTCGTAATTTGATATATTTCAATAATTATATTTATTTATTATTTCACTTTGTAAATTTTTATATTTTTATAATAATATTTATTTATTTATTATTTGATTTTGAAATTTTATATATTTCTTTATTATTTTAATATTATTTGTTCCATTAACTAGCCTCTCCTACTAACTTTTTATAATATTTTTAATTATTTAATAAAAATAAATTTTTCTTTTAGTAATTTCTAATATTTATTATATCTTGTTTTATTAATTATTTTAGTATACTTTAGTAATTATACCACTAACTTCTTACTTTGTTTTTAATTTTTTTTAAACTAACTTTATTCCACTAAGTTTATACTTGTTTTCCTATTATTAAAAATTAAGTAACTTTACGTTTTTAAATTAACTATTTCTTTTCTATTATTCAAGTCTACTAACTTTTTATATTTAATTAATTATTATTTATTTAATCATTTAATAAAAAATATATATTATATAATAATTTTTATTTATTATATCATAAAAGACAATTCCTTTAATTATTATTATTATTATTATTATTATTATTATTATTATTATTATTATTATTATTATTATTTTATTATTAAATTTTCATAATGATTAAATTAACAAAAAATGATAATTAATTTTTAAAACGTATATTTTGGGTCCTATAACCCACTATATCAATTATTTTTTTGACTTTTCACCATTGTATAGTCTAGTTGGGGGACCAGTTCTGACATCAATTTTAATTAAACTAAAACTATTACTTTCTGTAAAAATAATCTATTGATAAATAAATTTCATTAACTCCCTACACACACATTAAAATCCGATCAATGTTTTAAAAATCGGTCAAACAGGTCAATTCAACCGGTTGAATCGGAAAAACAAAGATGAATTAGGTTGGGATAATCTTTTAAAATTGATTGTGCGTCAAAATTGAAGTAAAATTGAAAAAAACGGATTAAGTCGTTCAGTCCCAATTGAATAAAAAAATCCGAGTCGGTTTTGTAAAACCGTCCAATTCAAAAAAATGCATCAAATTGCCATTTTGTAAAAAAAAAAAATTAAAACTTTAATATGTCAATATCAAAACTTAACACACATTCCTCAATCACAAAACAATTATATTTTTACAATCATACAAACATCTAAGTTTTTGTCACTCTGTTATGCAACTATATGTGTTTTCTTTTAACTACACTCCATCATCATTACGTTGTCTCTTTCAAACACAGTCACGCTATTCATCTCAATATTAGTTGTCATTCAAGTCAATATTGTTTATTGCTTTCAATTATGACTTGTTTGTCGTAGTTCTGTTGGAAATTCACCAAATATCTATGATGAATTTCTATCAATCTTGATGAACAAGATTGATATCACCACACAATGACAATAAATTATGAGAAAAGAACAAAAAGAAGATAATTATTTTCTGCAGAGTTTCTCTCTGCCCACAAACTGTGGAAAAATTTGTTATTCACTTGCAACTACAAATTCTGTGAATACAACTTAATTGACTTGATTGTCTTGATTGTCTTAATTTCAAAACTATGGGTTACTCCCTCTATTTATAGATTTAGGTTAGCTTGCTACTAAGCAAAAACTCAAAACTATAAAAGCCTAAAATATCTATTTTAGATCTAAATCAAATCTATCTATCTAAAATAAATCAAATCTGTGTGTAGCTTGCTTCGATCCACAAGCTCTTCGACTGGGCAATGGCTTCCTTCGAGCAACCTGCTTCGATCCACCTCTAAACTCTTCGACACACATAGTTTCCATACTATGAATTACAATTTAACACACCACCTAATTCAATGTGTCTAAACTATCTATATTAATCACGGTTCTTAGTCTTCGAAATACTTCGACCTGCACACCCTTCGTCATGATGTCTGCAATCTGATTCTCAGTTCTACAGTGTTCCAAATTCATCTTTCTATCTACTACCTGCTCTCGAAGATAATGGAACCTCGTTTCGATGTGCTTGCTTCGACCATGTGCTATTGGATTCTTCGCTAGATTGATAGCTGGCATGCTGTCGATCTTTATGGTAATTGCTCCATGATCTTTCCCTATTATCTCTTCGACCAATTTCACCATCCAAGTTGCTTGACATGCACAAATAGAAGCAACTATGTATTCTGCTTTACATGATGATAATGCCACTACTGGTTCCTTTCTTGAACTCCAAGCAACTAGTGCACCACTTAACATAAACACATATCTTGCTGTTGATTTTTTATCTTCAGCATCACTATACCAACTCGAATCAGTGTATCCTACTAACTTGCATTATTTTCCTATATCAGCTGCAGGAAACAAAATGCCATAGTCGAGAGTTCCTTTGAGATACCTCAGTATCCTCTTACTACTGCTAGATGTGATACCTTTGACTTCTGCATGAATCTACTTACCATACCTACATTATATGCTAAGTCAGGCCTTGTATGACAAAGGTATCTCAATGACCCAATAAGTCTTTTTTATTGGGTTGGATCGACATCATCTTCATCTGTATCTTTCGACAGTTGCAGTCTTGGTTCTGCAGGTGTCAAAGTTGAGTTGCATTCTTCCATCTCAAATCTATTGAAAATTTCTCTTGCATATCTTTTTTGATGCATCATCAAACCTCTGCTGCTCTTGTAGAATTCGATGCCAAGGAAATATGAAATCTCACCCAAATTAGACATTTCGAATTCCTTGTTGAGATCACCTTTGAAGTCTTTGATCTCACTTTTGCAGCTACCTGTTATCAACAAATCATCGATATAGAGATATAGTATAAGCAATTCACTATTGCTTCTTTTTACATATACTCCATGCTCAGTTGTGCACTTCACAAATTCCATCTCTCTTAGGAAACTATCAATTTTCTTATTCCAAGCTCTTGGATCTTGTTTCAATCTATACAGGACTTTATGCAGCATGTACACCTTTCTCTCTTCATCATGTTTCACAAACCCAACTAGTGGTTTAACATAAACTTCTCCATCTAAGGATCCATTCAGGAATGCACACTTCACACCCATCTGACATATGTGCTATCTATTTATTTCTGCTAGACCAACAACCAACCTGATTGTTTTGATCCTAGAAACAGGTGCAAAAACTTCATCAAAGTTTATTCCTTCTTTCTCTAGAAATCCTTTCGCCATAATCCTTGCTTTGTGTCGAGTTACTTCCCCTTTCGAATTCCTTTTCAATTTTTATACCCACTTGACATCAATTTCCTTATTACCTTGAGGCAATTCGATAAGTGACAAAGTGTTGTTGTCTTTGATAGACTTTACTTCTTCGTTCATTTCTTTCACCCACTTTGAATCTTTCAATGCTTCAGCTGCATTGACAGATTCGACATCTGCATAGAAAACATAATGCACCAACTCACCTTTATTATCTATCACATCATCTGATGTAATCACACAATCTTGCAATCTTACAGGCGTGCGTATTGTTCTTTGAGGCCTGCTTGTACTTGGTTGATCTATAGTTGTTGGTTCCTCTTGTCGAACTTCTCTTTCGACTTGAGTTTCTGGTCCTTCAGGTAGGATTCCCACTAAATCTTTCTTGACATTTTCAGCCTAATCCCATTCTTTAAGCTCATTTATGATCACGTCCCTGTTGATCACAATCTTCTTATTCACTGGGTCGAACAACTTGTAAACTCCTGTCGAATGATATCCAACTAGAATCATTTGACTCGACTTGTCATCAATTTTTCTTCTCAACTGATCTGGCACATGTCTATGTGCAATAGATTCAAATACCTTCAGATGACTCAATCTAGGCTTCACACCAGACTAACATTCTTCTAGAGAAATTCCTTCTAGCTTCTTCATAGGACATCTGTTCAAAATGTATGTTGCAGTCGACACAGCTTCACCCCAAAACTTTTTAGGTAAATTCTTTCCTTTCAAGATACTTCTCACCATATTCATGATGGTTTGATTCTTCCTTTCTGCAGTTCTATTATGCTGTGGAGTATAGGGTGGCACCACCTCATACATAATCCCTTCCTTTTCACATAACCTGTCGAAGTCTTTCGACACATACTCTCCACCACCATCAGTTCTCAAAACTTTGAGTTTTCGACCACTTTGTGTTTCGACCATAGACTTAAACTTGGCAAATACCTTGATCACTTCACTTTTCTTCTTGATCAGGTAAGTCCACAGCTTTCGACTGAAATCGTCTATGAATGTAACAAAGTATTTGTTACCTCCCATCGAATCCACATGGATTGGTCCACATACATCAGAGTATATGACTTCAAGAATAGCCTTCGACCTGCTTCATGCATCCTTGTTGAAGCTATTCTTGTGTTGCTTCGCCTGCACACATTCCTCACATACCTCATTTGGAATGTCGATTTCTGGCAATCCTGAAACCATATTTCTTCTCTTCAAATCTCTGATGTCTTTGAAGTTGAGATGGCCTAGTCGACAATGCCATATCCATTCATCTCTGCTAGTTGCAGTCGAAAGGCACTTGTGCTCCCTCACATTTAGTTCGATCTTGAAGGTTCTATTTTGAGACATAGGAGCCTTCAAGATTAATCTTCTATTTGCTTCAATGACTCTTATCATCTTATCTTTGATCGATACTTTATAATTCTTTTCGACCAACTGCCCTATACTGAGCAAATTGCTCTTCATGCCTTGTATGTACAACACATTGGAAATTACTGACCTCTTTCCATCTTTCCTCATAATCATAACATCACCAATACCTTCAGCTGCTAGGGTATTGTCATTTTCGAATTTTACCATATTTTTCATTGAGGGCTTTATGTTGACAAACTAATCTTTCCTTCCAGACATATGTGATGAGCATCCTGAATCCAAGTACCATTGGTCCTTGAATATATCTTCATCTCTTGTTGTGACCATCAGCATCATCTCTTTGTCTTCATGTTTTTCAAACTTTGCATCACTTTCTTGATTCTTTCACTTTTCTGGACAATCACTCGAATAGTGACCATACTTCTGACAATTGTAACATTGAATGTGACTCTTGTCAGGTTTTTGACCACCACCTCTTCCTCTATTTGCAACACCATCTCTTTGGTTGTCTTGGTATGGTCTTCTTTTATTTGACACGTTTCCTTCGTTCTGGTTTCCTCTACCATTTGATTTGTTGTAGCTTCCTCTACCTCTGTCGAACCATTTTCCTTTGCCTTTGGTTTCTTTTGCTGAATGTGCTTGCAAAGCCACATCACTCTTCGACTTGCCTGCAGCTCTTTCAGTCATTCTTTTTTCATGAGATTCAAGCGTCCCTTGAAGCTCTTCCTTTGTCAATTTTTACAAGTATTTCCCCTCTTCTATAGCCACCACTACATGGTCGAACTTAGAAGCCAAAGATCTCAAGATCTTCGAAACAACGACTCTTGTTGTTAATGTTTCTCCATATACCTTGATTTGATTCACTAGTTTTGTAACCCTAGTGAAGAAATCAGATATGCTCTCACTATCTTCCATCTGAACCAATTCATACGTTCTCTTATGAGTTTGTAATCTCACTTCTTTCACCTTTTCTGCACCACCAAAAGACTTCTCAAGAACATCCCAGGCTTCTTTTGCAGATTCTGAATCACTCACTTTTTCTAAATTTTCTGGACTCACACATTGATGAATTATAAAGAGTGCTTTATAACTCAGCTTCTCAATTTATGCGTGTTTCTTCTTTTCTTCTTCTGAAGCATTCTCTCCAAGCGCTTCGAATCCATCTTTTACAAGATCCCAAAGACCTTGACACCTGAACAAAACTTTCATCTGTTTGCACCAATTCTCATAGTTGTCTACTTTCAGAATTGGTAGAGTTGCTGGATAATTTGCATTCCCATAATTCTCCATCGTGAACTCTTTTTCTTCCTCAATCGTTCTTGATCGATACTTCCCTTGAATCGAAACTGAGCTCTTGATACCAGATGTTGGAATCCACCAAATATCTATGATGAATTTCTACCAATCTTGATGAACAAGATTGATATCATCACACAATGACAATGAATTATGAGAAAAGAAAAGAAAAGAACAGAAAGAAGACAATTATTTTCTGCAGAGTTTCTCTCTGCCCACAAACTGTGGAAAACTTTGTTATTCACTTGCAACTGCAAACTCTGTGAATACAACTTAATTGACTTGATTGTCTTAATTTCAAAACTAAGGGTTACTCCCTCTATTTATAGATTTAGGTTAGCTTGCTACTAAGCAAAAGCCCAAAACTATAAAAGCCCAAAATATCTATTTTAGATCTAAATCAAATTTATCTATCTAAAACAAATCAAATTTGTGTGTAGTTTGCTTCGATTCACAAGCTCTTCGACTGAGAAATGGCTTCCTTCGAGCAACCTGCTTTGATCCACCTCTAAACCCTTCGACACACATAGTTTCGATACTATGAATTACAATTTAACAAGTTCAACTCGAGTTTGTTTTTTATTATTTAATTAAGTATATTGTATTGTTTATTTTTGATATTCTATCTTATTTAATTAAGATATTCTTAATTATTTAAACATTATTTTAGTTATTATATTTTGTCATTTTATTTATTAGGTTTTATTATTTTAATTTTGGTTTGAATTAATTTAATTTATTTCATTGTAATTTTTTAATTTGTTTAAATTAATCTTTAATTAAGGTTTCAATGAAGTTTACAAATATGTTGTGTTAAGTTTGTAATAATTTATTACGTATACTATTGATATTGTTGTATTAAGTTTGTAATAAATTTTTGAAATATTTATTTTATTAAGTTCTGAATATATGATTATGTGTGACATATCTATAAAATTTAGTTTTATATTATTTATTTATTTAATAAATAATTCGACAGTAGATTTAACCGGTTAAACCAATCTAATTAAACTAAATTCAAGGTTGTCATGATGACAACTTTAGCCACAACCCTAACCCTAATGTTGATATGTCATCTTCATAGTAATCTAATGCTGACATGTCATCTTCATAGTAACTTTGGACAAAAACTCTAATATGTTAATTACCAATTTCAGTTATAAATTAAAAATATATATAAAACTCATGATAATAATACTATACATATTCCTATTCCAATTCACTTATAAATTAAAAAAAAAATTCTTCATTCATTTTATTTTAATTCAAAAATAAAAAATATTTAATAAAATTCATTTTAATAATCACTTAAACTATAACTAATATACTACAATTATAACAATATAAAAAGTAAAACACAAAAAATAAATATATTAATAATTACTGCTCAACAAAAATTTAAAATAAAAGAAATCAAGTAAGGATAAAATTATTTAAAATTTTATTCATATTTTTATATAAATTTTTAATTATTTAGTTTTTCAAAATAATAAACATAAATCAGAAATCACAAATATAAAAATTATTTTAATAACTAATTACGATAAAAATCATTTTTTACTTAGTTTATAAAAATTATAAGAAGATTTTGTCTTAATTTTATTTAGTGACTAAATCATATATTTAATTTTATATAATTCAAAATTAAATTATGAAATATAACTAAATAAATTTCATTTATATAAATTAGTACAACAATTTTTAAAATTCAAATTAACAAATTTATTTTTAACTTTAAAACTGTTTTTGAAAAATGATTTATCAAATGACTTTTTTTAATATTACTCTAATTTTAATAGTAATAACATATTTTGGTGTAAATTATTATAAATATATACGAATCTCTTTTCTATTTCGTAACTACCTACAACTTTTTAATTTGTAATTTTTTCTATCTCTTTAACTATACATTAAAGATGTCATAAAAATTGATTTTGTCTCAATATTATTCTGGGACTAAATCATATCTTTAATTTTATATAATTCAAATTTTAATAATGACATTCAATAAAATATATTTTTATTTATATAAGTTAGTACAATAATTTTTAAAATTCAAGTTACTAACTTTTTTTTAACTTTTAAACTGTTTTTGAAAATTAGTTTAACAAATAATTTTGTATGCATCATAATATATATTAATAAATATCTTTATTATTATTATTATTCTATTTCTATCCTAATTTCAATTATAAATTAAAAAATTAAGCTTTATAAAAATATTTACATTCCTATTTCAATTATTAATGATATCTAATAAATAATAATAACAGTTATAAATATATTATTATTTAAAAGTTAGTTACATTTTACCATTGTTATAATAAATTTTAATTTTATTTGATGAATTCATTGTTTAATTTCAAAATATAAATTTATATTAAAAAATTATCATTATATTTTATTTATATTTCTATCTTTTAATTTTTTTTTATAATTTTAATATTACTCTAATTCTAATAGTAATAATATATTTTTGTGTAAACTATATATATATATATATATATATATATATATATATATATATATATATATATATATATATATATATATATATATATATATATATATATATATATATATATATATATATATATATATATATATATATATATATATATATATATATATATATGTCTTTTCTATTCCATAATCATCTACAATTTTTTAATTTTTAGTTTTTTCCATCTCTTTAACTATTTATTAAAGGTGCCATAAAAATTACTATTTTAATACAATACTTTATTTTTGTTTATCAGTTACTATTTTTTATTAATGGGTAGAATATCCAACGTAATATTTCTTCTTTCAATTTCTACTACAATTTTGTATTTGGTGCATCCATCTCCTTCTATAGGAGTTACAAAATAGTTTATCTTCCACGTGCAAAAAAAAAAAGTTCCTACAATCATTACTTCACAAACGTTATATATGCATCACATATCCCATAAATAACCCTAAATCCAATAACTTCATTTGCATTCAGATCTGTCTACTTACCAACTTCATTTAGAGGGTTTCCAAATCACTTTGTCAGGGTTTTCACCAAAACTCATATTCTCTCCATCATCTTTCTCTATCTTTCATACTCTTTTCTTAATAAGTTTATGTTATTAAGTGGTGCTGGGAACTAATGTATCTGAATTTTGTTAGAGGTGTGAGTTTTTTAAATTAGGTCAGTGTGTTAAGGGCTATGCAAATTTTTGCATAATTTGAATGTTCAGATGAAAGGAGAATAATGTGATGTAGTATGTGGTTCATTAATGTTGTTTGTTTGTTATTGTTTTAATTTTGATAAATTTTCATTTTCATTTTTTTTCTTCTGTTGTTTTGGTCTTATGTTCTTTAGATACGATGGAGGAATGAGATCAACCGACATTGGAGAAAGTGGTGGAGTCGAAGCAAAATGAGTATAACCAGAACAATTAAGATTTACTTTGTAAGCATGTTGTGCAATTTATTTATCCATTTATTTTCAATACAGTAAAATGGATTATTGTTTCAAAGCATTATTGTTGTAACTGAAGGTGTGAAGAAAACACAAGAAAGGGCGTTTGAATTGGGTTTTCCTTTCTTGAATAACTTTTGCTTCTAAGCATTATTCATTGAATAATGCTTCTGATTGTTACTTCTAAATAATGCTTCTAATTAAGTTCAGAAAACATAAATTCTAAAGCATAAGCAAAAGTAAAGAACACACGGTATATCCTGGTTCACTTGAGAAACCCCCAAGCTAGTCCAGTCCACCCTACCAAGGTGATTTCGCCTTAAACTCAAGGACTTAATCCATTATAACCAATTTGATTACAAACGCACAGGAAACCGCTGGTGACTAACATCCAATGACGCGTTTAGGGATCTAAATCGGATATAACGTTCATTGGCCCAACAGAATCCGATTCTTCAAAATCTCCTATCAGGATTTCCTTCCAATAATATCCATCAGTGATCCCAGAATGATGACCTTCACTCAGTCCCCTTTGAGATATGACTACCATTGACCCAATAGAATCCACTACCAGGATTTCATCTACGATGACCGCAACCAAAGTCTTCTCAAGTCTTCTGATCTTTACTCGATCATTTGAGGAACCAACCAATTCTAAATAGAATTGTTTTTTTGGATATTACATGAGTGCTTCTTATCAAGCAGATTACTCCTAATTTAAGTACATATTGTTTGACTCAATTCTGAGCAACAACTCTTGTGTACAAACAATTTATATGAAGATCTAAAATAATAACACAATATGAGCAACAACTCTTGTGTTTTACATATTTCTACAAAGATGAATATAATATAAGTTAAGTGCAGCATCTTGTAGTCTTCTTATCTCCATCTTCATCGTTGAGCAAGCTATGAGCAACAACTCCTTGTTTTTCATAATTTTGTCAAGATGTATATGATTAATAGTTTAAATAACATCTTGTAGAATTCTTCATCTTCATCCCCTTTCTTCATTAAGCAAGATATGAGCAACAACTCCTTGCTTTTTCATAATTCTGCCAAGATGTATATGATTGATAGTTTGACTAACATCTTGTAGAATTCTTCATCTTCATCTTATTTGATTAGCTTCAACATATTCAGCAAAACTATTGTTTTTGTATTTGTTATAGTGGTTGATAACTTTTTGGTTGTGTTCCAATAATGACAGATTTTTAGCATTAAACACCAACAACATTCATCTTATAATTTTTCTTCGACAATATTTAAACATGTGATTCTTTTCTTATATAGACAAGCAAAATAGAGTTGTTGTCTATTTGAAAAAGAGTCGTTATAAATAGTACTTCTACGTTATTTTCTCTTCCACAATTCAAGTTGGTGGAGAGGTATTCGAATAAGGATTTTTCTTATTGTGTACTATTGTACTATGTTACTGCTATATTCTTTCCTTCTGCACTTCAGAGGCTTCTGCGACCATGAGTTTAGAAGCGGGAACATAACATAAGGTCTTCAAAACTTCAAGTCTTCAGAGTCTTTAGAACTGCGTCTTCAGAGTCTTCAACACTTGGTCGTGAGAACCCATTGTAGAGAAACTTGGATCAAAAGAGCCTCAAGTCTTCAGAGTCTTAAGAGCCGCGTTTTTTGAATATTTAGCACTTGGTCTTGAGAACCAGTTGTAGAGAACCTTAGATATTTAGAACTTCAAGTCTTTAGAATCTTCAAAACTTTCGTCTTTAGAATCTTTAACACTTGGTTTTTTAAGAATCCTTTTAAGAAACTTATTATTAGAAACACAAGTCTTCAGCATCTGGACTTCAGTAGAAACTTTGTCTTCAGATCTTCTAACTTTGTTTCTTTGGAATACACTGTCTTTAGAAACTTGATTCTTTAGCATCTGGACTTAGGTGGCAACTTTTATCTTCATATCTTCTGACTGTTTCCTTAGAATACGTTATCTTTAGAAGCTTGAGTCTTTAGCATCTGGACATAAGTAGAAACTTCTGTCTTCAGATCTTCTGACTGTTTTCTTTAGACAAACATTAGAGCTTTCACTTCAGAGCCTTCTGGAGTGTCTTGCTATTGTTCAAAAGAACTTATGTAGCATAAAAGCGAAACTAATTTTCTTCTAATGTCTTGGACATGCCATCCATTAAAAGCATAAACTGTTTGTTAAGTACTCAAAAATAACAAACATTAGAGTATCAAAATTGTTCATACAAACATACTCATTTGTTATCATCAAAACTCATAGATAATATTTCAGAACCAAATCTTGTTCTTACAATCTCCCCCTTTTTTATGATGATAAAACTATGTATTTTGATGACACAATTTTGTTCTTATAATCAGAAAAAGTAAGATTATAAGGGTAAGGAATACTTATCCTTTTTATGATACTCCCCCTGAGTCAATGACTTGATGAAGATTGAATATCCTGACTCTGAACCATTTGAGTAAAACTCCCCCTGGTTCCAATAGATCAGATATCAAAATCTTTAGAGTCTTGAATCTTGATACCAATGAAGTCACTTGAAATCTTTAATTAATCAGAGCTTATGCTTTTGATTCTTATGTTCTGAATATCACATTCTCAGACATTTTACATCTTCTGAATATTATGATACCAAAATCAAGATAACTTTAACTTTCAAAAAGTTCTCAACTTCTGAACAGTATTGGGTCTATTTGATTTTTGAACATAAGTTCAAAAAGTCTACATATTCAATTATATGAACAATCAGTTCTTTAAAACTTTAACAAAGTTCTTCATTTTGACCTGTATTAGAATGCCTAGTGAACTTGTTCATAGTTCCTTGGTTAATCATCAAACATACAAACACACGTCAGTGGTAAATGCATATTTTATATCATTCTATTATTATGATGATTTTTTGCATTTCTTTAGGTTCATCAAAATAATTATACTTCTCTCTCTTTTTGACATCATCAAAAAGGTAACTATGGGTGAAGACACAAAAGATTAAGGGCTAAGAAAGATAAAAATAATATGTCAATTAATCATCAGGATAATTTATTCAAAAACAACAGATGCAAACAAAAAAACTAAATGAGAATCCTAGAGCCTAGGTTCCAGAAGTTGCAGGAGCAGATGATGAAGGTTGAGAATTTTTTGTTAAAACCATCTTGAGCTTTGAAATGTTCTCTGAACATTTTCTGCTCTTCCCTTATTTGATCAACAGTTGTTTTCAAATTGCATGCAAACTTAGAGTTGGATACCATCAGAGCTTGTTTCTTACCTTTTTCTTCAGCAGCCTTTGTAGCTTCTGCAGTCAATTTGGATTCCTCTGAAGCTTTAGGTTCTTCTTCTTATTTTAGTCTTGTTGCTTCAGAAAGGCAAGCTTTTTCTTCATCTTCTCTTTGCTTAGAAACAAGTAGGTCCAGAAATCTGACTTTTTCTCTTGTTTATTTTCTTTCTGTTACCATTTGAGCATCCCCAATTCTGGATGCTTCAGGAAAATAATTCATTCGTTCAACCTCAGAAGACATCCACTTCTGAAAATTCTTCCAAGAACCATCTATGTCTTGAGGCTCAGTGCTTGTATTTTCCTATGTCCTTAGCTTTGCAACTCTTTTCATAGCCTTAGTTCTAAAAATGTTAATGCATTCATCCAAGTTTTTAGGAGAAGGTTTTTCATAAACAACCAAGGCTAGGTTGGATTCAGTATGGATGATGGGTGAGTCATGAAGAGTGGTTTCTTTGTTGAAGAAATAAAAATGAAGATTGATATTGAAGGTTCAAAAGTGGGAGTCTTGTGGAAGTAATTGAGATGAGGTTAATGAAGATGTAGGAGTATGTATTGGTTCTAATGGAATGAAGGTAGTGAGAGATGGAATATGATTTGAAGCAAGAACTTGTGTGGTGGTGGATTTAGAAATGATTGTTGTTGATGGTGGAAAAGTCTCATTTGAAGTTACAGGAATTTCAGTTGTAGTGATATTGGAAACACTTGGAATATTTGCAACTGAAATAGAAACAAAAGTGGTAATGGTGGATGATGGAACAAGAAACGATGTTTGTGTGATGGTGGTTGGAATGGATGAGACTACATCAATAATTTTAGAAACAGATAATGAAACAACAGAAGTATCAACAATAGACTTACTAGTTGTTACAAAAGTTTCATTTCCCAGAATGGCGTCTTTCAGAAAGCCATACTTCTTTTCCTTTTCCTTTTTCTTCTCTGGTTCAGAAGCATCTGAGATTCTCTTCCTTTTACTAACACAACAGTCAACACCCTCAGCAGGCAAATATGAGAAATTAAATTTTGACTTATCATCTCCTTCTTGTTTCATCATTAGAACGTATACATCCACGTTGGATACATGATCTTGTTTGGAGAACAGAGGATAGTCACTCACAAGAATTCTTTTATGATGATAACTCTCAGATGGTTCAATCAGAGGCTTGATATTGAGTTCTTCAATAAACCTTATGTTCCTCAAGGTTTTCCCATTAAAGGAATCTCCAATGCTTGGACTCAGATCCTCTTTATAGTTGGCTTCTTCAATCAAAAACTTTACCAAGCCATTTTCAACAAAAACATCAGTTAGAAGTCGTCCACAAGGAATATTGGGAGATACCTTTTTTTGGGAAGTGCGGTGGTTCTGAACTATCTAATAAAATCCCTCGGATAATTAAACAAAATGAAAGGAAGATTAATCCTTTGTTTGGACAATAGAAATTACAACATGAACTTATGATTGATTTTGAAATAATCATAGGAACTTGAAGGAGGTCTAGGGTTTATGCAGCCCAGAATAATCTTATGCCATACTATGAGATTATCATGAAGATCCTTGCTTTTGTACTTGGATTTCTCAGTAGAGAAATTCATAAACTATAATTTATTTAGAGATTTATTTACAACCTTTGATTTATTGTCCAATCTATACATATATTTTCCTTTCAAGAACGTCAATCCCAACCATTTTGCAATGGACTTTTCAGTGATGATGATTCTTTTTCCAATAACATCCGAAACAATATGAAAGTCGTCACAATCAACATTTTTCCAGAAATCTATCACTAGTGCCTCATAGACAGGACCATGAAGCCTTTGGAAATAGTTTTCCCAGTCATGAGCGTTTAGTTCTTCTTTTAAGTCACACCCATTTGCAGCAAGATTTTCAAAATCAACCATTAATTCCATAAGAAAAGTCAACTGAGTTGGTTTCAAGTTGCAATGAACTTGAGAACTTTTATGCGTAATGTGATTGTCATCAGTAGCTTTGTAGAAGATAGAGGAACCTCAGTTGATGAAGACGAAGCTGTTAAAGATGATGGAACCATTGTTGAAGACGAAGACACAATAGTTGGGGTTATTGCGATAAATAGATTTAGGGCTTGTTCCAGTTCACTAGAAAACTTAACAGCTTCTTCTTGAGCAGGAGTCATCATTGTTGAAAGTGGATGGTGATATTGAAGATGGTTGTAGACGAACTTTTGAAGAGGATGAAGAACTTTGAGAGAGATACGAGGAACAACTGAGAGAGAAAAAAAGGGTTTTAGGGTTTCTAATAAGTGTGAGGAGTGACGTTTGGGTGTGTCTATTTAAAAAGGAACATAAGAAATAATGGGAGGTGATTAATAAAAGTAATCATGACAGATCAATTTAAGAAATTTCACACTGTTCATGATCTAACTTAGGTAGCGTGTGATGATTAAGAATAATCGAGGATTACACGCGTTAACCACTTCGTCTAACTAAGTGACACGATCAATCTGAATAACCAAGGGGTTCCATCTGATCAGAGATATTTCTGACTGAAACATCCTCTGATAACTGAGTCCATAAAGTAAAATTAGAATAAGTATAACAAGTAAGAGAAAGAGAGAATTGATATTGTCATGTCCTTGAAGATCTTTCATATGTCTTTAACTTTTAGCTTTCTCTTAAATACGGCTTTTGATCAACTTCTTTCTTCTTATGCTTTCTCTAGAGCGGTGTTTTAGAGGTTCTGAATTATCTTCATATTGATTCCTCTTATTTCTTTGAATATTCTCAGTTTTCTGATTTAAGAAGAAAAACCTTCTTCTGAATTCTGATTTCAGACTTCTTGAGAGAAATATTCCTTAGTATCTATATAAATATGTAGATATTATTGTGCTTTTGAAATTTTAATATCTACATATTTTTCAGTACAATGAAAAGTTTTTTTCTTCCTCAAATTCGATATTTATAGTATATTTACTATAAATATGAGATTGTTGTTGACATAAATATATTTATTTTAATTCTAATATTTTTTTATTTCTACGATATTACTATTATTATTATTATATTCATTTGTACTAAAATTAATTTAAATTTATAAGTTAAATGTTAAATTCAATATAGTTCAAGTAGTAATATTTGTATACTCATAATGTTTTAAAATAACTTAATAATTTTAATATATAAATAAAAGCATAATAAATCTTCTGATAACCTAGAAAAAACAATAATATAAAACACTTTTTGTATTATTATTTCTCATTAAAAATTAATAGTATAATTCAAAACATAATATAAATGGACTATAAAGTAATTTTATATGCAAATAAAAAATTTAACATCAATTATTATAAAATAATATAGTTTTATTTCTAATATACTCGTGTGAAACACGGATCGACAATCTAATTGAACCTTAAATCAAAAGTTTTACTACTTCGGTCTCCAACCCAATTTTTAAAACATTGCATCTAATACATCTCATTAGAATTTTATAACTTTTTTTCTTTCTAGAGTCAATATCTGAATGCTTCTTTTCCTTCTTCATTTTTAACAAAATTGATAGCTTCATTCTCCTTATTCATTTTTAACAAAATTCATCAAATTCCTAAACATATACTTTTCCTCAATATTTATAGACATTGATCAGATAATTGTATCTAAGATTTCACCATTAAAATGATATATTTTGATCAAAATATTAGAGTTAGGCCGACCCGAAAGCTCGTAAAAGATATCAGGCTTAAACAGAAAAATTTAAGCTTATTTACTATATAAACTTTTAAGGCCGATCCGTTAAAAGCCCGAAATCTAATCGAACTAGTCCAGCCTGTTAGATTTAATCTATATTTTAGGAATATATTTTAGATATTAATCTATATTTTAGGAATATCTTTTTAGAGGATATTATTATATCTTTTTATATCTCTATTAGAAGATATTTAGGATTTTATTTTGTGTATAAATAGCCTAGTGAGGTAGGTCAATGAAATTCATTGTAAATCATTATTCCTTATTTTGTAGCTGTCATCAAATATATTCCTTTTTTCTTTCATCTCTTATTTGTGCACCAACAATTGGTATCAGAGCTCCGGTTAGAAATCCACAGGAAACACGAGAGAACAATAAGTTGTTGTAATCGTTATTTCTAATTATGGGGATTTGGGAAACACATCTTTATTGAGTTTCTGCGTAAATTTGCACAAGGTAGAAGATGAACAGAAACGGCGGCGATATCCATTCTAAGCTTCCAATATTTTATGGCAAAAACTAGAATCGTTGGAAGATCCAGATGCGTGTGTTGTTTGGTTCTCAAGATGTGTTAGATCTTGTCACCGATGGTTATGATTTGTTAGAAGCAGACGCAACAGAGGCACAAAAGATAACACAGAGGGCGCTAAGGAAGAAAGATCAGAAGGCGTTGTTCTACATCAATCAATGTGTGGATGCGGACGTGTTTGAGAAGATTGTTGATTCCGAAACAGCGAAGGCTGCGTGAGATACACTGGTCAGATGTTACGGTGGTGGCGCATCAGTGAAGAAGGTGAAGCTTCAGTCTCTCAGAAAGAAATATGAGAATCTCAACATGAAGGATAACGAGAAGGTTTCTGAGTACATCTCTAGAGTGATTCTGATCACTAATGAGATGAAATCTTGTGGAGAAACTCTTTCTGAACAAGTAATCATTGAGAAGATCTTGAGATATTTAACTTCTCAAATTGATTACATTGTGGTAGAAATTGAATATTCCAAAGATCTGAGCACCATGAGAGTTGAAGAGCTGTAAAGTAGTCTAGAGGCGCATGAGTTGCATATGACTGCGAGAACTTATGAGAGGAAAGTAGAGCAGCTGGCTCTGAAAGTAACTTCTGGTAAGAAGTATCAAAAGCAGACTTGGTCAGAAGCTAGGAAGAAAACTAATGTTAGTCAAAGGTCAGAAGCTTCAAACTCTGATAGGCAGAAGAATGTCCAGAAGGGAAAGGAGAAGTCTGACAAGAAGAATGTTCAGTGTTATTGTTGCAAGAACTTTGGTCACTATGCCAAAGATTGCTGGTCAAAAGAAGCAAATATAACCAGAGGAGAGTCTGATGATCAACTTGTGCTATTGTTGGCTTTTGAATCTGATAATATGAATTCATCAGAATGGTGGTATATGGACACGGGGTGTTCAAACCATCTTACTGAAAATAAGAAATGGTTGGTTGATTTTGACTCTTGGAAGAGTACAAGATCAGATGTGCTGATGATAAATACCTCAGTGCAGAAGGTATGGGGAATGTCAGAGCCATTCTAAATAATGGGAAAGCAGCAGTGATCTAGAATGTGTGGTATGTACCTGGCATGAAAAGCAATCTGATGAGTGTGGGACAACTGATTGAGAAAGGTTTTTTGGTTACCATGAAGGACAATCTTCTGAAACTGTATGACCATAATCAGAAGCTGATTATGGAGTCAGAACAGGGAAAGAACAGAACATTCAAGGTGAATGTTAGAACTGCAGACTCTGAATGTCTTAGTGCAATAAG
Source organism: Vicia faba (assembly GCA_948472305.1). NCBI lineage: Eukaryota > Viridiplantae > Streptophyta > Magnoliopsida > Fabales > Fabaceae > Vicia > Vicia faba. The sequence continues at coordinate 258,498,832 of OX451737.1, read as the reverse complement.
TGTTGTCAAGGAGAGTGAGTTGTGGCACAGAAGATTTGGTCATCTGAAATCAAAGAAGCTGGTACATAGAATTCCTACAATCAAGAAGCTTGATTAGTCATGCAAGGTGTGCATGGAAGGGAAGCAACCAAGATTACCATTTGCATCAGAAGCATCTCCAAGAAAAAAGCATGCCTTGGGAGTAGTGCATTCTGATGTGTGCGGTCCTTTTCCAGTAGCATCAACTGGAGGTAATAAATATTTTGTGTCATTTGTTGACGAGTTCACCAGAATGATATGGGTAAATATCATAAAGTTTAAACACGAGGTGTTTGCTGAATTCAAGAAGTTCAGACTGAAGATTGAGAATCAGAGTGGCCAGACTCTGAAGATTCTTAGAACTGATGGTGATGATGAGTATAACTCCACAGAATTCAGAATATTCTGTAAGGAGAATGGGATTGAGCATGAGGTTACTACTCCCTATACTCCTCAACACAATGGTCTTACTGAAAGAAGAAATCGTACTTTGCTTGATATGGTGAGAAGCATGTTAAAAGAGAATAAGCTTCCTCATACTCTACGGGGAGAAGCTGTTGCAACTGCATGTTATGTGCTCAACAGATGTCCAACGAAGAAATTGAAGGAAATAGTTCCTATTCAGAAGTGGACTGGAGATAAGCAAAGTGTTATTCATCTGAAGGTGTTTGGTTATGTATGTTACAAATATGTTCCAGAAGCCAAAAGACAGAATTGGACGATAGAAATAAGTAATGTACTGGTAGGGTACCACAATACAGACTCTGATGACAAAGTTGAGTTCAGCAGAATTAAAAAAGTTGAGTTCATCAGAGATGTCATTGCAAAAGAATCAGAAGTTTGGAATTGGGAAAGGTCTCGCCCTGACTCTGATGAGAGAACTCCTGAAGAAAAGTCAAAAACACATGTTTCTGAAGCTAATAAAGACTCTGACTCTGAAGAAGATATAGAAGGAGAAGATGATTTTGACTCTAACTTTGATGGTGATCCAGACTCTGAAGACAGTCAAAGTTCTGGAGAAAGTCTAATTTCTGAAGAAAGTGCTTATGAAGGGGAAAGTTTTGGTGTCCAAGGTTCTGAAGGTCCAGTTCAGAGACAACAAAGAGCCAAAAGCATCCCAAGAAGATTTGCAGAGTTTGACATGTTGCAAGACACTGAAGTAGACTCTAAAGGAGAAGTTTTTAGTGTGCAATGTTAGTAGACACTGAAGTAGACTCTAAAGGAGAAGTTTTAAAAAATTAATTCAAAATATGATTCAATCTGAGTTTTATAAAAGAGTCCAAACAAAAAAAAAACTTTGTTTTTCCTTTTTTCAGTTTTGTTTTTCTTATCGTTTTACAGTTATCCTGTAGATCTAGACAGGTTTGAATTTTAAAAAATTATATAATATAACATATCACAATTCCAAATAAATAAAGAGAATTTTTTAATATATCCTAATTATTTCTTACGGTGAAATTTCAAAAATATCTTTAAAAACTAAAAATGTATTTTCGATATGCACTCTATATACATATAATTTGCTCATTTTTTATATTCACTCTATTTTATAATAAATTTTATATAAGAAATATACTTCTGAAATATTCACGAAAGTATATTTTGATTCCTAATTTATGAAATTAGAAAACAGGTTATACTAATTATCAATAGGTTTAGATAATACTCCTTCTGTTTTTTTATCTATTATTTTTTAGAAGAAAAAAAATTGTTTCTAAGTATCACATTTTAAAGTTCAAATAAATTTTCTTAATATTTGTAAAAACTTAAAAAGCAACAATTAAAAAAAAATATAGAGTAATTTTTAAATAATAACTTACTTTTAAAAATTAAGACTATCCAGATATACATAATTAATTTAGAATTACAAAAAAATAAAATATTAGATATTTGTCGTCATATCGAAAAAGCGGATATTACAATTGAAATATTTAATCAGCTCGACACATGTAAAAAAGTATAATAATCTAACATAACATCTAATTACTAGAGTTTATAAACTTAACAACCGAAAATACATTTTTGAAAACTATTGAAAATACATTTCTGAAAAAAATATAATCATAAAACATATATATTTTAAAAACGAAAGAATTATATGTATAGGATGCATACTGCAAATATATTTCTAATTTTCGAAAGAGTATTGTACAACACTTTCAATGACCTATTAATAACATTGCAAAAACCTGAACAGAAAATTCAGTTCACTTTTAAAAAGTACGATTGTTGAATAACTATAAAACGAACATTGATAGTTATCCTACTTTTTCAAGGATTTAAAGAGGAAGTGGCTATCATCATAAAATTAAATAATATTATTTAACAATACTTTTATTTTATTTTATTTTATTTTATTTTATTTTATTAAAGATGATAATACTAAATGGATTAGACCATGACATCAATCAAACAACTATTTAAATGATCAAATTAGAATTTTATCACATTTTACGAGAGCATAACATTTTATTTTTCATATCAAAATTTCATATCAATAGAATCTTGAATTTAATGGTATTAAATCAAAATTCTATTGCATTCTTCATTAAAACAAAAAATATTAAATCAAAATAGAGAAACAAACAAGTGTTTATTTGCTCTAATGAATAATAAATTAAATATTTTTCTTTATATTGATTAAATAGAGTGTATATTCACGTGTATATATAATTTTTTATTGATTAAATAGAGTGTATATTCACGTGTATATATAGTTTTTTTTTCTTTCGGAGCCCTATTATTTTAAAGCTCATGTATTCTCAAGTGCACAACAAACTCTTTTACAATACTATAAGTAAAACGAAAACAAATTTACAATATTTCTTTACTATAAGTAAAACTAATACAAATTTCAATTGTTTTGTATTCAATAAAATGATTAAACAAAGAATTCTAAGATCAGTAGCATGCTAGTAGTTCTTCAAGATTGTAATTGTTTTTTCTTCCACTTGATTTGATGATATTGTATATTATTTTTCTCTCTCAATTAGCCCAAAACCTACGAACACGAAATTAGTGCCTTGAGACTCCTTGTGTAACCTGGCAGAAATATATACACACATATATAATCATTAACTTGGAAAAAGAGTGTGTTTTAAGCAACAACGTGAAATTTTCATTGACCCAAAATTTTCTCTTTAATTAACACACTACAAATTATTTATTGAAGTAAATAGCATCATATAGTCTCCAAAATCAACGGTTAACATATACCACATTCAATACTAAAGGCAGCTGAGCAATAAGTTTAGAACTTCCTGCTCCCTTTCTTGCAGAACTGTCCAGAGAGTATTCAATATCATCTTACATGCATCTCTTATCCAGGTTAAAGATGACATACATAATTGTTATATAAATTAGCATTTAAACGGAGACTCCCGTGCCCGTTTGCTTACTTTTTTAGTATGCACAACGTCAAAATGTAGATGAGAGTTCTTATGTGAATATTCATGGGACATACATAAAAAATCTCCTAAAATACATACACCTGTTAGCGCAATAAAAAAACAGACATACAGATATGGATTTGTATGAACTATAAAAAAAAATGTAACGTCTCAGACTGCCTTCAGGGTTATCGACTGACCCCACAAAACAACACGAGTCTTTTCAGCATGCGAGCATGCTTTGACCTCACTCGCACGCTTTCTGAGAAACTTCCCAGAAGGTCACCCATCTCAATACTACTCTAAGTCAAACATGCTTAACTGTGGAGTTATTGTTGGGCTACCGAAAAGAAGATGCATCTTGTTGGTATAGGTAGTACAAGATACCTCTCACTCCGATGTGGCGACCACTCATAGTCCTTTTCGGCCTCGAGTGTTACACATGCGGTGCAACCACCCTCTGTCCTCTTCGGTCTCGGGTGTTACATGCCCACTAACTTCCACATGGTTCGTCCTCAAACCACATCGTACTGGGAGAGGTCTGGCTCTGATACCATTTGTAACGCCCAGGATTATCGACTGATCCCACAAATCAACCGAGTCTTTTCAGCATGTTTTATCCTCACTCACATGTTTTTATCCAACACTCTCCCTCAAATGTGAGTCCACAATGCTCCCCCACTCTTCCGGTTCCTTTCTCGAACCAATCCCACAAATCAACCGAGTCTTTTCAGCATGTTTTATCCTCACTCACATGTTTTTATCCAACACTCTCCCTCAAGTGTGAGTCCACAATGCTCCCCCACTCTTCCGGTTTCTTTCTCGAACCAAAGACTTTGATACCATATCGGGGGGAGTTACTGGGAGCATTGATACATAGTTGAGGAGTACGCACCTTTGTGAGAGACACACCACTTATCCACCTAAAATCTTAAGGTGATAGGTGAGTGGGTTCTCCCACTTATATATGCTTAAGTCTCCACATTTCTATCCAATGTGGGACTATTTCTCCACTTACTCACACTTGTTATATTATTCCAACATTTAAGGTTTTAGGTGGATAAGTGATGTGTCTCTCACAAAGGTGCTTAGTCATACACTATGTATCGATGCTCCTAGAAACTCCCCTCAACAAATGGTATAAGAGCTTTTGATTCGAGAAAGAGACCGGGAGAGTGGGGGACATTGTAGACTCGCACTTGAGGAGGAGTGTTGGAATAATATAACAAGTGTGAGTAAGTGGGGAAATAGTCCCATATTGGATAGAAATGTGGATACTTAAGCATATATAAGTGGGAGAATCCACTCACCTATCATCTTAATGTTTTAGGTGGATAAGTAGTGTATCTTTCACAAATGTGCTTAGTCCTACATTATGTATCGATGCTCCTTGTAACTCCCCCCAACAAAAAATAGACAAACAAACCTAATAATTTTTTAATATTGATCCAAAAATAGTTATTACTAACTGCACAAAAAGGTCAAATTAATAAATTAGATTTTTTTTTTCATTCTCTATATCATATCAAAGAATGTATATAACTATAAGTGCAATCCAAATGTCAAAATATAGTATCAAAGTTAAATATTATCTTCCAAAATATATGGTAGGATACAAATATAGGCTAAAAAAAGACATTGTTATTGTTGTGACATATATTTAAACAATTAGAATGTAATTTTTATTTTGCAAAATTTCTAAAATGAATGAGGGGGTTAAATGGTGAAATTTACTTTCAATTTCTTATAAGTGATAAGCGACCAAGCTAATTTTCTAACTTGTATTTTGTTATTTATTAAAAAAGAAAATGAAGGATATTTCTGAAAACAAAAGTTAACCAAAAAATATGTACCTCCTTTATCCATAGTTATCTATAATTATAGTCTTCTATAGATAAATGGAATACATGATTAAGGGATGGACTTTTTTTCTTTCAAATTCTCTCTCTCTCTCTCTCTCTCTCACACACACACACACACACACACACACTCTCTCTCTCTCTCTCTCTCTCTCACACACGCACACACACACACACATTTTCTGTCACACACGCACACACACTCCCACTCTCTCTGTCTCTCGCACTTACACTCACAATCACACACACACATGCACACACACACACACACACACACACACACTCTCTCTCTCTCTCTCATACACACACACACACACACACACACACACACACACACTCTCTCTCTCTCTCTCTCTCACACACACACACATACACACACTCACTCACCCTCTATATTTCTCACTCTATCACACACACACACGATCTCCCTCTCACTCTATCACACACACACATACACTATCTCTCTCTCACACACACACACTCTCCTACACTTTATCACACACACATACATACACACACATAGTCTCTCTCTCTCTCACACATACACACTCTCCTTATCTCACACACTCTCTCTTTCTCCATCTCTTTCTCTCTCTCTGTCTCTCTATCACACACACACACACTATCTCTATCTTTCACACACACTCTCTCACTCTCACTCACTATCTCTCCCTCTCTCCAAAGAAATTAGAGAGATAGAGAAAGAGATGTAACTAGAGTACCACATTATTAAACAAAACACCTTTAATTTGGTACTCCAAAATCGATGTCAGAAGAATGTGATAGCCTTAACTTTTTTGTTTAATTTAATTGACATGATTTAATTATAAGTTGCATAGAGATGAGAAGAAGAGAATGACAGATTTACAAATTGATAATGAGAAAGGAGTTATTTTTCAAAAGTAAAAAGAGACTTTAAAAGAATTGATTATTTTTAATAGAAGTTGGGGGGTAATAAAGGAACAAATTAAGATCAACCAAAAATAGTATATCCCTTTTATATATAGTTATAGATATATAGTTATAGATTATAGATGTAAACATTAATATACATTGAACTTTGTAATCAGGATTGAGAACCCTTAGTTCTCTTATCAATATTTTTCTTGCTTACAAAAAAAATACATTGAATTATTAAAAACCAACACTTTCCGAAGATCAATTTAACAATACAAATGGAAATACGAAATGATTAAAATTTATCAAAAATATTGTAATTTTAAGTAATTAAATGCTAAATAATTTCAAATGTGAATAAATTGTGAAGCAAGAGTATGAATCACGCTATGTAGAGTGTAACACCCCATTTCTATCCGGCGAATATTAATAAAATCAAGTTATAAAATTTCGACATATAAATAGGATGCTACACTTTAAACTTAACACAAATACATAACACTTAAATTATCGGATGAACAGATTATCGAATGAACAGATAATCGCATATAAAACAAATACGTAACACTTAAATTATCGGATGAATAGATAACAACAATTTTAGTCTTTAAAACGAAATAACTTTATTACTTAGGCAGTAGAATCACAATTTTCAACTCAAATGACATAACATCTTTGTCCAACTGAAAACAACTTTAGAAACAACAAAGTACTTCACGAAATCAACTTAAAATTAAACAACGAAAGTAAAATCAACAATAAAGCAACAAACATTCATCCCCCCGAGTGTTATGTATCAGAGCGACGACATCGACTCGAACTACTGAAGGTAAACAACCTTCATTCTAGATTACCTGCACGTTACCAACATAGGGGTAACATTCGAACAAAAGGGGTGAGATATCAAACAATATAATAGAATGTATGATGAATAATATATTAGAATCAGTTCATAAAACAATGACCACTTCGCAGCTTTTTAACAACATTCAACACAACTAATTCATCATTACAATAACTCAGGATGCAACATGGAATACGAGTTGATTTTTATGCAAATGCATGTGGTACCAACAGAGCAAAACTCCAAACTTAATAATCTTACAATAAATATAGGCATCAACAAGACATAAGCCTTCAACTTAATATTTTTCCAGTCCAGGAAAACTTAACGAGCATCAACTCCAACTTGATATGTGATGTATGCAACAGAACATGAATGTAGCAACAACAACAACAAACAACAACTCAACATAAATCAATGTTGGCCATAAGCCTATAACATTAACAACAATTCAACATCAACTAAACATAAATCAATGTTCGCCATAAGCCTATAACATCAACAACAATTCAACACCAACTCAACATAAATCAACGTTGGTCATAAGCCTATAACATCAACAACAGTTCAACATCAAATCAACATAATTCAACTTTGGCCACAAGCCTACAACTTATCTGCCAAGAATTAGAGGAATTTCAACAACAACAACAACAACAACAACAATTTCCATTACTGATAGTGCTACTAATTAATTATCTACTGTTGTTTTATTGTTAATAGCTTTCTGTCACTATTTCACAATTAACTCCTACTGTCAATTTATTCCTACTACCTGTACTATGCTTTTATACTATTAATAGTTTTCTGATAAGGTTCCTGCAATTACAACTTACTACTATGAATCATCTCATACTACCATGAATTATCTCTGCTATTGTTTTATTATTAATAGCCTACAACTTAGTTTTAGCCAATCAATACAGGCAACACAACAAAACTCACCACTACCTGCAACTTCGCAATTAATAACAACATCATCACAGTAACTTAATAATTGTCCCTTCTAAGCATTTTGACTCTGTCATCTATTAATCCTACCCGCTACATATGCTAAGCTACAGTTTGTTAACTTCGGTAACTAACAAATAGTCTCTGATATTATTTATTTTTGCTAACTCTGCTACATAACAATTTTGTAACTAATCTAATATCTGATATATATATATATATATATATATATATATATATATATATATATATATATATATATATATATATATATATATATATATATATATATATATATATATATACACTATGTAATTATTTAATTATTCTTCTGTGGATTAACATGCTAAGATCATAAGAAGTATTGATTACTTAATCTATGCTACCCATAATTCCTTAACTCTGATAATAATTAGTGATCAATTAATAAGGTAACAGACACAGGAAACAAACAAAACAAACAAAGGAAAAATAGAGGTTTATGGGTGTGCCCCTCATCACCCAACTGTGTCTCTCGACACCAAAATTAAAAGGCCGTTCCGCTCGTCATAGAGTTGTGCCGCTTGACACATTCCTCTCCATACCATGCCGGTCGGCATGCTCGTGTGCCCCTAGGCACAAAGTGTTTCTCACGCAGTTGTTCACAGGCTTACTGATTCAAACACAAAATTCTCCAAATCTTCCTTCGATTAACAGTATTTTCATAACAACATGATACAATGCAGTATTACATCGACATAGCAACATAACGACTATATCAATAATATTATGATTTCCAACAACAGATAGTTAATTTTGCGAACAATTCAGGAACATCAACAACATGATAACAACATGATAACCGCCAATTTCAGAAACAACAACAACAACATACGCACAACAACATTACACTAACCCAATTCCTACATAATATTCATCATGATTCCCAATTATAGAGTCAGAACCCCACCCTTACATCGGATTGAAGGTCGCTCTATAATTTTTTGGTCGACCTAGCTTTGCCTCTTTTCCTTGTTCCTCTTCTCTGCCACTTCCCACGTTACTGCTCCAAGACTTTCTTAATCTTTCTAATTAACTTAATTTCTTATCATTATAACTAATCCTAATAATAATATTATTCCTAATGGGCTCAACTTACACACCCCACCTATTACTACTTGTAACCATCAAAATAGGTCCAACTAATATTCTATACTTTCTAATATTATTGCTAATATTAATCAACTAAAATAATTAACCAAATAACAACATAGCAACATATAACAATGTTTCACACATTTCAACAAATAATTCAAAAATAGTTTAATTAAATTATCGGGTGTTGCAACACTCCACCATTTAGGATATTTTCGTCCTCGAAAATCTACTCGATACTACCACTCTTAACACGAATTTAGCATCACACTCTCTGATCCCCAAGTCGCATTTGATAACACTTCGACCACTACTTTCCCAATATAACAATAACTCAATACGATTTAAATCAAATACACACATGCTAATCATTCAACACCTTCGCGGAATAATCGTTAATAACTTATCAACCACTTCAACAATATTTTGACATATCAACATTTAAAGTAGTAACAACCATAACCTACTTGTACTTGGATATACAACATGACATTATCATCTTAACAACATTTTCAACTCTAAAACACATACACAATTTCATTTCGTCAATTATCAACAAAATATCAACAACTCTATTCATATCGTCGTATCACCCTTATAGTGACATCAACATAGCCAACATAATCAACTCTATCATATTATGGGGTGCTATTCATCATTTACGGTAACCAACAATAACATCATGGCAACGGGAACAAAATTATTATAACGTCAACTTAGTAGTATAACTCAACAAATATATACACAACTCACCATCAACCAACAACCACAATAATATCCTTATAAAATTAACAAATTTTTACGAGAAAACATAGTACCTCGGCACATCGTTCCTATATCAATAATTCACCAAATCAAACATGTATATCAAGACATATCATTCCCATAGGCTTTTGATATTTAGTCATGCACTTCTAACGAGTCATACACGCATAGCA